>CM057080.1:32890565-34090565 GCA_029379335.1 Thymus mandschuricus | reverse complement strand
ATAAAGAATCAGCAAGAATGTCTTCTTGACTTGGTTCTGTATCAACAGATATGTTTGGTAAAGGAAGAGTATGAGGTGGAGATTCAACTGTATGTGAAAGAAAAGGAAATTGATCAGACACAAACTTCACATCTCTACTGATTAACAGATTCTCATTATCAAGATCAAAAAGTATGAATCCTTTATGAGATGAATCAAAGCCAAGAAAAACACATTTCAAACTTCTTGAGTCAAACTTACTTTTGCTAGGAGACAAATTTGTAGCAAAAACCAAGCATCCAAAAGGTTTGAGTCGATTGTAGTCTGGCTGAACTCCATACAGCAAGAAATAAGGACATTTCCAATCAAGCACTTGTGAAGGAACTCTGTTGATAATCCAAGTAGCAGTTAGAATAGAGTAGGGCCAAAATCTCATTGGCATTCCACTTTGAAACATAAGAGCACGTGCTGTGTTGAGCAACATCCTATGTCTACGTTCCACAGTTCCATTTTGTTGTGGAGTATAAACACAGGATAACTGGTGAAGTATTCCATGATCAGTGAGGAGTTGAGTCATTCCTCTGTTTAGAAACTCTGAGCCATGATCAGAGCGAAAGTATTTGATCTTCTTCTGAAAATGTGTATCAATCATCTTGATAAAACCAGAAATTACCCCAAGAACTTGATCTTTTGTATTCAGCAAATAAGTCCAAATAGTGCGGCTATGGTCCTCCACAAGAGTGAGTATATACTTGATATGGCAGATGTTAGGCTCATTGTATGGTCCCCAAAGATCTGCATGTATCATCTCAAATAGGGACTGAGATCTTCTGTTTAGTAGAGGGAATTCCACCCTTGTCTGTTTTGCCCTGTGACAAATCTCACAATCCTTGATCCCTGCTAACAAATCAGAATTGAAGGACTCTCCTTCAATTTCCAAATGCTGCATTGCAGATGCAGATGGATGCCCAAGTATATTATGCCAATCCAATGGGCTCATATTCTTGGCATTGTAAAAAGAATAATGGAAATTCTCCACAATAGACTCAATGAAATAGAGGTTGCTGCGCATTTTGCCAATCCCCACTATTTCATCAGTTTGTTCCCTTTGGAAAAGACAGTGTGTAGCATAGAAAATGCATCTCAAGTTTGACTTGCTAGATAGATGAGAAATAGACAAGAGGTTGTGAGTGAAACCTGGTACATATAAGACATTCTCAAGCACCATGTTCCCATTGATTCTGGCAGTCTCTGCATAAGTCACTGATTTAGAAGATCCATCAGGTAGGAAAATAACAGTGGGCTCATCCAACTTGTATGTGGTGTGTAGAAGTTCAGAGTTGCAGCAGATGTGTGAACTAGCTCCAGAGTCTATTATCCACTCCTTAGATTCCATGCTAGGCATAACTGAGAATGCATAATGCCCCTCAAATGGATGTGCAGATCCTCCCTTCTGATGCACAAAATTAGCATCACTCTTCACTTTAGAAGACCCAGCATGCTGTTGCATCAAGTTCTCCATGCACTTTGCAAGTTCAGATTGAATAATCTTACTTATGTCTTGTGGTTGATCCTTCTGTTCTTGTTGAACACTATATCCCTCATTAGTAGATCCTCCAGAATCCACAAAATGAGCTCTGGGTTGTGTCTTACTCTTCTTCAGTTCTGTATACCACTCTGGAACTCCATGGACTTTAAAACACTCATCAATATCATGCCCCATACCTTGGCAATGTGAACATTTGAGCTTTCTCTTCTCCTCTTTACTGATTTTCTTCTTGTAGAAAGCAGGATTCCCATTTGGTTTCTGATGCCCTGCTTTGGCATTTGTATACTGCCCCTGCACTGTGTTTTGAGCAGAATATTGAGGTTGCTTCCCAACATTCATTGACATAACAACTCTCCCATCTTGTGAGTTATCACTTAGCTGTCTCTGATCTTCTACTTGCACTACCATGGAATAGGCAGTGTCCAAATTAGGCAGGGGTTTGATCAGCATGATTTGAGTTCTGGTAGCATCATAGCTATCATTCAATCCGATGAGAAAAGTGAGCAATCTGTACTCATCCTCCCTCTTATCAACCATGGACTTAGCAGCACATGTGCAATTCAAAGGTGGGAGCAACATATCCATTTCATCCCACATAGCATTCAATTGATTAAAATACATCAATACACTCAAGTTGCCTTGCACAAAACGTGATATCTCTCTTTTGAGCCTCAAAATCTTAGGTCCACTTGCACCACCAAAACGTTGATTAAGAGCATTCCAAAGTTTATAAGTGTTGTCAATATGATTAAAAGCATTCACCAACTCTTTGCTGATAGAGTTGATGATCCAGTTAGAGACCATGAAATCAACAGATAACCATTTCTTATAGTACTTAGAACTGGGATCAGGCTCCATAAAAGTTCCATCTAACAACTCAAGTTTACTGCGAGCAGCTAAAGCCCTCCTAATAGATCTACTCCAGTTGAGAAAATTAGATCCAGTCAACTGTGCAGAAACAACTCATACCAGGGTGATCCGCTGCAGGAAGCTGCAGAATCTCTTTGATTTGTCTATGCTTGAGTTTGATGTCGGGATCCAACATCTCTCCATCATCTTCAGAATCTGAATCATCATCATGTTTGTTCTTCTTCCTGTGAGGATTCCGTGGCTTTTCTCCTTCATGCTCAGCTTCCACCATTGTTATGAAGTTTTCTGGTCGATTATATTTGACCATAAACTAAGATAAAGATAGTGTATATAGCAAGATGAGACCAGATCAAAACCTGGCTCACAATACCATGAAGAAATATGAAGAAAGTTCGTAGCTTTTGCAGAGATTAAAATGCAGCAAACGAAGAAGAAGTTGGCAGCAGCTAAGATATTTTCATCATAAAAGTTGGTAGCAGCTACAGTCCATACATGCCTTTTATACTAGGGTAAAACAATAAACGTAGGAAAGGAAACGCGACTTAAACAACTAGAAAACGATACCGAACCAGCAGATGACACGTGGCTGCGGCTACAGTGTTAACTAACTAACAGAAATAGAAAAGAAACAGAGTTCGACTCTCACTGAACGCAAAATAAATAAAACAGAGCATCTTCTTCTTCAAACTGCAAAAACGGGTAGCAAAGCTCCACAGCTCCATATCTTCATATCTTCAACAATAAGTCCGGGATTCTCGAAGAGAATTCCCCTGCCCATTGGGAAACTTAATAGAAGAAGCCAAAACTTGACCATTGCCATAGTAGGAAGCAGGCAAGGATTCTTGAGTGAGGGGAAGAACGAAGTTTTCATAAACACAGCCATGAACCACATTTGGTTTCACTAGCCTAGATTTTGTAGATTGACTGCCGGTATAATGGGTGCGAAAACACCCGTCATCTATAAGCAACCAGGTGCTGCGGTACAAGTTGTCTATAGCCTTAAAGCAAGCTGCGTTACCGCCAATGAGAAACTCAACTTCTCCTAGTGGGATAGAGAAGAGACCAAGTAGAAACTCTATGAAACCTTTCCTCGCTTGAGCATACAGTAACTTACCAGTAGAGTTTTGAATCGTCACTGTCAAAATGAAACTATAAGAGGAGGTGGCATAAGATTCCTTTGGTTGATATTTCAGGATTGGATAGTTCATCGGTGTTGTTTTGTTGAGGATGACGTCCGACAGAGGCGTTGGCGACGTCAATGAGGCCTTCAACAACTTCATAATCTAATAAAAAATACACACAAGCAGTATCAGAAAACAACCAATACATAGAGAATCGATAAGATTGAGAGATTGGAGGGAGAAGAATTATGTATATACCTCGTCAAACCCTAAATCCACTTTGATCGATTTGCCGCCAGTTTCATTAATGCCAAAAACGCTGATGACTCGTAAGAACCTAGTCTCACTGGGCAGTATGTGCAGATTATCAGAGATTATAAAATATGATGTATGCTTAATGAAGACTTCAGCACTAGACACAGGAGGTTCAGAGCTCTTCTCAACAACTCCTTTACTCATTGCCCCTCTGCAATTATAGCAGCTGATCCAATCATAGTACATGCTTACGCTACGAATTTTATTAAAAGTGCACTTGCTACAAGAGAAATATTCAGGCGGGGGAGAATCACTTATGTCTATCTTCAGCTTCTCGTACTCGGCTTCGAAGGGACTTGTTGGATTGAGCAGAGTGTTCTTAGCACCCTCAGTCCAGAAATGGGAGGCATCAAGATTTGCTAAGCCATGGTACAAGCTGTTTAAGCTTCCGATGGTGGGTGCCTCGTCTCCGAAGTGCTTCTCGAGGACTTTGACGATTCTACCCAACGGCAATGTCAAGAAACTCAACAGAATGTCTACGAAATGGCTGTCTGCTACTGCATAAAGCACCTTATTCCCCTCTTTGTTTAGAGTGACTGTCAATGATAGCTTGACACCTTCCTTGCCATCATCAGACATTCTGCTAAAATATGTAACACTATTGTGTATGAGCGATGAAATCTTGAAAAATGACATCAACAATTCTATGCAAATTAACCCTCACCTTTATATAGGCTAAAAATCAGACCTACCGCATTCCAGTAGTAACTCTCTCTCTGCATTCACATCACTTCCTTATTTACGAGATATTGGAACTAACCAAGCGTCCACTAATCCTCTCGTCTCATCAAATTCCAAGTGATTAATTAAACAGACGCGTTTCATAAATTTATGGTTTTGTGACAACCGGTAAAGATTTAACTACGACGCCTCTTTGCATACTCCCTCCGTCCCATGTCCCGTTTAAAATAACATCGAATGAGATGGAGGGAGTAATGTACATCTTGCGTTCTTGAATTTCTCATTGATCGGTCGCAAGAGATGTTAAACGGCTAATTTGCAATCTCAAGACTAATCAAGGTGCATTTAGTGGAGCTATTGCTGTTAACCTCCACTTCCCAACTGTAACATTTAATTTGCTGCTTTAATTCCTTGTCTAGAACTATCTCTGCACACTATAAATAGGTTTTGCTTTCCTTTGTAATGCATCAAGAAATATATCAAGTTTCCTCTCCAACTTAATACAAAGAGTGAGCAGCAGCTACTCTCAGTTCTTCCCAGATTTATTCCATCTCAAACACTTCTTATTTCTACCAAAAATCTACTCGTATTCTTATCATAGCTTCCGCAAAACCAACAAGAGAACCTTGAGTTTTAGCAATTAGAACCGAATGATTAGTTATTTGAAATCTATATTAGGTGGAAGTGTGGTAATTTAGATTGATACATATGAATTAGTGAAGGAAGAAACAACATTTTTATCAAAATTAGCGAAGGAAGAAACTACTGACATGCAAATTAGTGATCTGATCGATATATGCGCAGAATGAGGATGCACCGAATGTGTTTGACAAAAACCATGTCACGGAATGGCGTGAGCATGAGGTGTTCGACGAAAAACCAAACTTAGAATTATTGCAAATGCTCCATTATAAGAATCAATTTTTTTGCACATAATCTTCAGCAATATAAATTATATATGCCAGATACGTGCAAAGTAAACCGACACAAACGTCATAAACAACTTCATAGTAAATTTAGGTTTCCAATTTGCATTTCATCGAACATTTGAAGCACTTGATATATAATCATAACATGAATAAAAAAAATCGAAGCATTAAATATCAGCCTCAGACGTCTCTCTTTCTCTTAACTCGTTTCTTTGATAGTACTTGAGTGAGCAGAGCATCAGTAAGAGCAGTTGTGGATGTAAGAGATGCTTTAAGGATACTCAAACCCTGCACCAATAATAATAAAAATAAACTCCCATCTCAAAATCTAAGCATACAAAAATAAAACCTCACTATATAGAACTCAAAGGAGCAATGGTAAAGAATATTTCATATATAGAATGTACCTCTTTCCACCCGATTTGCAGCTCCACTTCTTCCACATCAGATACGGGGATCTCAAGCTTATTGAGATTCGAAAGGATGGAGGCCGCACAAAACGGCACGACGTTTAAATCATCGGTAACCATATATGTTCTTGGACCTACAAGATAACTCCCCTTGCCTTTGGGAAACTTTGTTGAGAGCGCGCTAGTGTGGATAGCAGGCATGCATTCTTCGGTGAGAGGAAGAATGTAGTTCTCGGAGACACAGCCATGAGGGACATTGGGATTGATTAGCCTATTTTTCGTACCCGGCCTCTCGAAATACTCATCTATAAGCTCACTCGTAGTCCGGTGCAAGTTGTTAATAGCCTTAGAACGACTGTTACCGCTTAAAAGATGCACAGTTCCTCCTACAGGAATGAAGAGGAGGCCGAATAGAAACTCGATGAAAGCTTCCTTAGCTTCAGCATACAGTAACTTACGGCTCGATTTCTGTATAATAACCTTCAAACTTAATCTCTTCGAATAGGGATTTTCCTCCTTTCCCATCTCTGACCGAGGTTCCATGAAAGAAGAACACCCGATATGTGTAGTTCTATTGAGGATGACGTCCGACAATGGGGTCGGGGACATCAACGAGGCCTTCAACAACTTCCTCATCTAATAACAACAATACACAATCTCACAAACAATTTTTTTTAAAAGGGAGGGATTAAGATTGAGATCAGAGCTAGAACCAAGAATTACCTCGTCCAACCCGAACGACACTTGGATTTCCTCGGCCTTGTAAGCATCTTCCGCGATGCCTAGAGCGGCGACTATTTGCACAAATCCCATCTCGTTTGGGAATATTTTCAGATCATCAGAGATTGTGAAAGATGATTTATGGATAGTCAAGAATCCATGATCACCAGAAAAAGCTGTAGGATCTTTCGTCCCGACTACTTCTTTAAGCACGCTGTCTTTACGGCAGAGTAGGCAAGCAATCAATTGATCATAGTACACGGTCGCAACACAAATTTTATACCATTCATTGCATTTAGAACAACGGAAATATTTGGTAGGCTGAAAATCACTGATATCCAGTTTCAGCTGTTTGTATCCATCTTCAAATGAACTTATCGGGTCGAGCAGAGTGTTCTTAGCACCCTCAGTCACGAAATGGGCGCCATCAAGACTTGCTATGCTACGGTACAGGCGGCTTAAGCTTCCGATGCTCGGTGCTTCGTCTCCGTAATGCTTCTCAAGGACCTTGACGACTCTCCCCAACGGCAAAGTCAAGAAGCTCAGCAAAATGTCCGTGAAATGGTTGTCTGCTACTGCAAAAAGTACCTTGTTTCTCGCTTTATTCACCATCACTTTCAAAGACAGTTTGACATCCTCTCTATTATCAGACATTCCGACGGACAGGAAACGGAGAATATGTTGTATTACGGCAGTTACAGATTATAGAGTTTATACCCTAATTCTATATAAATAGAGTTCATCAGACGGGCTTAGTTAGGCCCAACAACCCTACGAAGTAGCAAACTTATACAAGGCATACTAGCTAACGAATCTTTCTACAAAGGGCAACGGTTCAATCCAAGAGTCGTTGTAGTAGTCCCACAAAATTCCACTCACCTTTAGTTATGAGACTGCACAAATCAACCCAAGGGTCACTATTTCTTTTGTTGGCTCAAGAATTTCATGGGACTATTATTAATTAATTAATTGCTCATAAAGTGGGAGTGAATGTAGGAGTAGTTGGAATTTAGAAGGTCTTGATTAATTAAGCATACCAGAATATCGAAAGGAACCTCCATTTGTAATCTCTGATTTATCAGTGTTGTTATTAGTGACAATTACATATTTAAGTCGAGCTCGGAAGGCGAACGGTGCGGCTTAGGATTTTTTCGCAATTTATTCCTTATCATCCCTGTGTGTTGTATCCTATTCTTGCCCATGGTTTTTTCCGTTTTGAATTTCCACGTAAATCTTTGCCTTCTTTACGATTTATTTTTCACATTTAGTTATGCTCATGTCTGAGCATATGCTGTATCCTTACAAAGATAGAATAACATAAATTAAAACACACAAACCACCAAGCATCATATATAAAGTCATAATAAAAGGGGAAAGTTTTAACACCATAGCTAATGATAAAAGAGAAGAGTGTATAATTAGGAATTACTTAAAAGGAACAATAACAGCGTAGCACTGCGCTCCAACTCCAAAACCAACATTGTATTTCCACCTCTACCTTGCCCGGAGTAACTAATACGATGCTTAGCCTCGTTGAAACTTTTGAGCGTTTCGTTTAAGCTATTTTTAGTCTGATGAATGTAGTATACATCTACTACGGTTTTAGTTGTGTATATGTTCTGAGATTTTTCTATGTCAAGACAAAATAATATAGATTGATATAAAACACAGGAAACACCAACGTTCATACATATTCATAATCAAAGAAGAAAGTTTAAATAACACCATATACAGCTAATGAAAAAAAGGAGAGAAGATTGTTTAGTTAGGAATTAATTAAAAAACAATAATTGCAACCGAAGATCAAGCTCAGACTTCTGTCTTTGGTTGTTTGGTGGAGACGGGATTGAAGAGAGCATGAGAGAGAGCACAAGTGGACGTAAGAGACGCTTTCAGTATGCTCAAACCCTGCACCAACAACAACGACGACAACTAAATCATCTTTAAACACACACAGATATGGCAGAATCAGATAACACAGTGAATTTACCTCTTTGGAACCAATTTTGACCTCTACTTCTTTGATATCAGATAGCAGGACACCTTGCTCTCTCAGGCTGGAAATTATCGAAACGAAACAATAGGGCACGACGGTTAAATCATCTGTCAGCTTATAAGTTTGGGAACCTTGAAGTTAAGCCCCCTTTCCTTTGGGAAACCTGACAGAATAAGCGTTCAAATAACTCATAATGCTACTACTATGTGCAGTATAGCAGCCACCAGGCAAGTGTTCTTCAGTGAGGGGAAGAATGTGGTCCTCGGAAATACAGCCGTGAACCACATTTGGTTTCATTACACTACTAGAAAAAAGCTCATACACTACGGTTTAAAACCGTAGTGTATGAGCGTTCAAAACTGTAGTGGTAGGTGGTGTAGTAAAAGGTGCAGAGTATACACTACGGTTTTAAACCGTAGTGTATTCTGACTATTCTCTACGGTTTTAAACCGTAGTGTATGAGAATTAAAACTGTAGAGAATCATTCTGTAGAGAAAAATATTTTGCCATACACTACGGTTTTAAACCGTAGTGTATGCCTAACGAATAATTGTTTTTTTTTTTTTTTTTTTGTTTTTTTTTTTAATTTATGCAAAAATGCATAATTAATATTTCTAATAATTTTTATTTCGAATCTAAATACATGCACTTGCAAGAAAAATATGTAATAGCAATAAATAAAGCAAAATATGCAATATTCATTACCATTTGAATAATATTCATAATACAAATATCAGTATTGTTATAATCATAAAAAATGTAAAAAATACATGAAAGATTTTCCAGCTGCTCTTTCCAAGTCGAGAATACCTAATATATTGGCTAGAGGAGCAAATATTTCCAAAGTCTCCATCGTGAATCTTTGTTGTTTGATCAAAGGTAGTGCATCCTGCATCCAAGGTCAACGTATTGTGCAACCGATCAACGAGCTTGATCAGAACAGCCCTCGCATCTGCCATTGCAAGGAACATTGTATGCAGTCGAGTCGATCTGCCTCAACAATTTTAGATGCGGTGTTCTTCTCTCGCGCAAGCTTGCTCAGTTGGCTCAGCTCAGATATCTAACACAGAAAACTCATGATGAAGTTATATGATGAAGCACCATTACGTAACAGATGATAATCGAGGAGTGCCAAAGTTTCTAATTACTGCTAGATAAGCACGTACCAGTAACCGGAAGCAAGATAAGCCCGTGGCTACACCCCTCGAATATTTTCACAAAGCTATACAGCTGAGCGAAAAAGATAGAATGAAGTATTGATCCTCAGATGGAGCATTGGCTCCTTTCATCGTATCGTATGTACCAACCTCAAGGTTTTCCCAAGGAATTTGCAAGAAGTGGAGGCACAAAGAAAATGAACGGGAGGTTTAGCTTTCGTTCTTACCTCGAGTTTCGCGTTTAAGGCAGCTTCGAATTGTTTGATAAGCTCCAGAGGAGTTACCTGGTCGAGTTCAGCTCCGAGTATTGATATTGGGACCTTGACTCCTGAGAATCAATAGTAAAGATTGTGTTTTGTTTTCATCCATACTCCTCACTTCATTCCACATTTTGAATACGATACATAAAGAAGGCTTTCACTTTAAGATGATAGCACAGATAGAGTTACAATAACTTGGTCCTTTAATCGTCTAATCCTTCGCACACTCGATCATAATCTCAACAATCTAATCTATCATTCAAAGTAAACGTCCGTTTCTCAAAATAATCTTACCCTGAATATCTTCTAATGAAACAAGAGAAGGATGCAACAGAACCGCGGCTTGGATATAAGGATACTTCGACAGTTCCACAGCCACCTTGGCTGAAACAAAATTTCATTTAGATTTCATATGATCATGAAAATAGAAATAATATGAAATAAAAGTGACTAGATATGTTTTTTTAAAAATAAGTAACCTCCCCAGAAGAAGCCAGCAGCTCCAATCTTGGTAATGCCTTTGCCTTTCAGAGCTTCGATAATTGGTTTTGCATCTTCGAATCCTTGATCCTGCAAAAGTGGAAGTAAGATTATACACATACACATATATATACTTCAAAAGGGGTTCTCGAACAAAAGCTTAATCCAACGAAAAATGTAGAATTTGCAGTTTAGATACTACGCAGAGAACATAGTGAAGTGACTGTAAAGAGAAGAGGCTTAATTACAGGTCCATGGTCTATGATCCAGCCATCAATCGGACCCTGACCAGTGTAGGGATCTCCCCGGAAGAAATCTGGTACCAAAGCATAAAATCCGGAAGCTCCAACTTTATCCGCTATCTTCCTACATTATTGAAAGAATATGTAAGCATAAAAAATTGCAGGAAGCATCACCAGTTAGCGGCTGAAACCAAACAGATGCGTTTTGTTATGATCGAGTTTCACATTTTCTCCAGCTGCTGAATCCGTTAGAACAAGGTACCGTCAATACTCTAAAACTCCATGCGACCAGCCAGCCTGCTCTCAGATATCCTTCTGTCAATGGCTGCATCGATAGAACTCATCTGAAACAAACAACAAATGAACATGATATTAGACTAGCCAAAAGGAGCCCGTCTTCTCATTATCACTCAAAAGTATTAGAGCTTTGCTTGTAGTCAATATATACAAACTTTGCAAAAGGAGCTGACCTGGCCCACTGAATTCACGTTCGATCTAAAAAATATATTGTACGATGACATGAATGGGCAAAAATCTCTGGGTAATGGTTGTTCCACCAAACCCAATACTTTGTTATCAAGTAAACCATAGGTAGAAGTCAAAAATTAATGTTAACTTCCAAAGAGTAAATACATACACTCTCTTAACCTTGGTTGGAGCTAGTAGGAGATCCTCGAAAGATTGCAGCATGGTAGTCAGAATTACTAATTATTAGCAATGAAAACGAAAGTACCTACTTGAATTGAACCTTCGTAGACCACAAAATCAACAGGATTGCTTGCCAAGCGGACCAGTGGCCAAGAACGAAAAAACAGCTCATCACATGAATTTGGACATATAATTGAAGCCATACAGAAATACCTCTATCTATGTGAAAAAGGAGTAAACAGGAGAACTGAAAAACCACCTAGCAGCAATTGTCTAGCCACCAGGATACTTGACTAATTTAACCCTATATCCAGGCCGAAGCATATTAATTTAAAGGTTGTAATGACTTACCTGGCTATTCTCATCATGCACCTGATACTTCAACAAGGACAATCTTCTTTCCTCCTGAAATGTTAATAAAATGTGAGGACATTTCAGCAAACCGAAGGTTAGGTGAAATAGAACATCATTTATTGAAATTTCATGTTAGAGAATAATAACTAACCATAGACATAGCCTCATCATCCCAAACCAAGTAGACCTCATTAGCTCCAGCTATATTACAATTCAATTAGAGAGTAATCGGATAAACAACAATCTCGACTGGATGAAGTACATGATTAAAATCATTCAATCCAGTCAACACTCGCCAATCCTTGTCAACAGATGAACAAGATATAATTTATATACATTCAATAGGTTTCAAAGAGATTTTAAATAGAATCAACCTTGTTCAAGTCTTCGTTGCACTGGTTTTGGTACTTTCCCTGAGGGTTTCAGTAATACTAAATCATAAACCCTAAATCGTCCATATAGGTGAGAAGTGGAGTGAGAGGGGAGGGGGGAAGAAAACCAGAGTGTAAGGGCGAGGCATTACCGTGTTTGGTGATGGAAACTCCCCTCCGGCGACCCCGAGCGCAACTCCGACGACAGAGTTGAAGGTGAATCTCGGAGGTGAAAATCTCGCCGTTGGAATAGGGTTAGGGATGGGGGAGAAAACCAGATAGCAAGGGCGCGCGAGGCATTACCGTGTTTGCAGAGAGAAACCCGCAGCAGAGAGAAACTCCCCTCCGGCGACGGCGAGGTCCCTGACGGCGGCGATTTGCAGAGAGAGAGAGACCCGCATCAACATTTTCGCGATTCCAAAATTTTCTAAGTGTCGAGCGAGTTTCAAAATCTTGTATTCAAGGAGGAAAAGAAATAAATTATTATATATATATATAATCCTTTCTGCGACCATTACTAAGTCTTTGTCCTAGACCAGTTGGCAATGAAGCCATAAATATTCTATCGGTGAGGGTTCGAATCCTGATGGTGTCATTTTATTTTTCCTATTTTTTAATATGCGCTCATACACTACGGTTTTAAACCGTAGTGTATAAAACCGTAGTGTATGAGCGCCTTTCTCATACACTACGGTTTTAAACCGTAGTGTATAGCGTCTAAAACCGTAGTGTATGAGCGCCTCTTTCATACACTACGGTTTTAGGCTGAACTGTAGTAATACTCGGAGTATACACTACGGTTTTGGAAAAAAACCGTAGAGAAAAGGTATACACTACGGTTTTTAAAAAAAACCGTAGTGTATGTAGTGTAGTAAAAGGCCAAATTTGTAGTAGTGTTAGCCTAGATTTTGCATCGCTCATGAAACACTCGTCGTCTATGAGTTCGGATGTGCTGCGGTACAAGTTGTCTATAGCCTTCAAGCAAGTTGTCTTACCTTCAATGAGATTCTCAACTCCACCTAGTGGGATATACAGGAGACTGAACAGAAACTCTACGAAATCTTTCTTCGCTTGAGCGTAAAGTAACCTACCCGTTGAGGTTTGTATGACCACCTTCAAAATGAATTTACCAGAGACGGTGGCACATGATTCCTTTGGTTGATAATTCAGGATTGGAGAGTTGATACGTGTCGTTTTCTTGAGGATTACGTCCGACAATGGAGTTGGTGACGTCAAGGATGCCTTGAACAACTTCATAATCTAATAACAACAACACAGATGTAGTATTACAAAACAAACAATACGTAGAGAAGGTAAAAATTAATAGGAAGAATTACCTTATTGAACCCTAAATCAACTTTGATTGACTTGCCGTGATTATCCATATCAGTAGAGCCAAGAATGCCGATGATTCGTGAGAGCCCCGTCTCACTGGGCAGTATGTGCAGATCATCAGAGATTATAAAAGATGATGTACGCTTAATGAAGACTACATGAGCACTAGACAGGAGATTCAGAGATCTTTTTAACAACTCCTTTACTCATTTCATGACCTTTGCAATTATAGCAGTTTCTGATGCAATCATAGTACACGCTTACGCTACGAAATCTATTAAAAGTGCACTTGCTACAAGAGAAATATTCAGGTGGGGGAGAATCACTTATATCTATCTTCAGCTTCTCGTACTTGGCTTTGAACGAACTTGTTAAATTGAGCAGAGTGTTCTTAGCACCCTCAGTCCAGAAATGAGAGACATCAAGATTTGCTAAGCCATGGTACAAGGTGTTTAAGCTCCCGATATGGGGGGTGCCTCGTCTCCGTAGTGCTTCTCGAGGATTTTGACGAGCCTTCCCAAAGGCAAAGTCAAGAAACTCAACAGAATGTCGACGAAGTAGCTATCTGCTAATGCATAAAGTACCTTGTTCCCCTCTTTGTTTAGAGTTACTCCCTCTGTTTTTTTTTTTTATAAGTCTTTTTAGTCTTTTGTCTTTGTTTTTTTTTTTTTTTTGTAATTTTTTTTCATATTTCTATGTAAAAATTTCAATTTTCAACTCACCATTTTTCAATTTTTCTCTTGTTTTCATTATCTTCATTTATCACAATTAATGTTTATCTCTTTTCCCAACATAATTTCATCTATTTTTACATGAAAAATGTGATTTACGAGAAAAAAATTGATCATAAAAGAATAATCATTAAATTTTCTTAATTCCCGTGTTTGAACTAAAAAGGGCTTATAAAAAAAAACGAAAGGAGTATGTAACACTATTGTGTATGAGCGATGAGATCTTGAAAAATGAGATGAACATTTGAAACCAAACCTCCCTTCTTTATGGGCAAAAAATCAGACCTACCGAATTCCAGTAGTAACACTCTCTCTCTGCATTCACTTCACTTCCTTATTTACGAGATATTGGAACTAACCAAGCGTTCCCTAATCCTCTTAGAATCCCAAGAAATTAATTAATCTATAAATCAACTGCGTTGACTGGTTGCCAACAGACTCTTCGAGTTTTAGAAATTTAAACTTATTCTTAAAACTTAATTAATTAATTAAGTTGATACATATGATACACTAATGACTATTTCTCGATTTATGCATGGATGAATATAATCTTATCTGTATCGTTCCAATTATATCGAATGTCCCCGAAAGACCACACTAATGACCAATCCATCTAAAGAAATAACTTTATCATATACTTTCTTAGTATAGTACTTATGTTGTTCCATTGAATAAATTTAACGAGAATAATTTCACAAATAGTGGGTCTTTGAATTCAGTACATATCTGCTCAAGAAAACTGCTACTATATCCAAACTGTTCATATTCTTTCCACTTTTTCAGATTCAGACCATCAGATAATGCAGAAGTTGATGTAAGAGATGCTCTCAATATCCCTAAAACCTCATTCAATCCAATTTGCACTTCAATTTCTTCAACGTCCGATATAGGGATCTTCGTCCGGTTGAGAAAGGAAAGCGCCGAAGCCAGGCTAAGTGGGGTGACGGTTAGATCATCGGTCACCATGAATGTTGTTGGTGACTTGAGGTACTTCCCCTGGCCTTTTGGGACAGAAGTTAAGAACTTCAACATGCCTTTGTAAGCATCATTCAATCCTTCTTGATTGAGAGGGAGAATGTGGCTTTCGGAGACATAGCCGTGGGGTATCTTCGGTTTGATCAGCATGTTTCTCGCACCACTTGTCTTGAAATATTTGTGGCCTATATGATTAGCTGCACTCATGTACAACATATCGAAACTCTTGTTCCGAGAGCTGCTCTCTAGAAGGCGCTCGGCTTCTCCTAGTGGAATGACGAGGAAGCTAAGCAGAATCTCTACGAAATCATCCTCAGCTTGAGCATACAGAACCTTACCAGTAAATTTGTGTACAACCGCTCTCAGAACCATCTTCTTGGAGTTGGATGATGATCCAGATACATTCCAACGTCGAATAAGTTCCCTCGTTGTAGACTTCTTCGTCTGTCCTGTTTTGCTAAATACGACATCCGACAAGGGAGTCGAGGAAATCAAGGAGGCCTTGAGCAAAGCCATAACCTAAACAACATTGTCAAAAAATTACAAGATGAAGAAAAAAGTTGAATGAAATTTGTTGGTATAGAATCAAGACTTGACCTCATTGTACCCGAAGGTCACTGTTACTTGCTCCGCCTTTTCCATGTCTGTAATTCCGAGCAATCTCGACATTTGCAACAGCCCCAATGAAGTCGAAGCTACACGCAGATCGTCAGTGACGACAAAAGAGGCGGTAGTAATCATAAAAACTCCATCACCCCAAGGAGCAATGCTGAAACCCTCTAAATCAGCAACTTTTCTTTTCATAGCATGAGATTTGCTGTATTTGCATGCAGTAACATTATCATAATACATGCTTACGCTCCAAAGACTAGTTCCCTTTTCGCAGTTCTTGTCACAAACGAAAAATTCCAACGGCGGAGAGTCACTGATATCGAGCTTCAGCCCTCGACGTTGAGCATCAGACGAACTCCGTGGATGCAGCAGAATCGACTTAGCACCTTCACTCCAGAAATGGACACTGTCGAGATTCTCCAAACTGTTGTACAAAGAAGTCAAGCTTCCAACGGCGGGGGCTTCGTCTCCGTAGTGATTCTTCAAGATTCGGACGATGGCTCCCAACGGCAATGTGAGGAAGCTCAGCAACACATCTGCAAAGCTGCTGTCGACGTCTGCAAACAACACCTTCCTCTTCTCTTTGTTCACCATCACTTTCAACGAGAAGGTGGCGTCCTTACAGCTTGCACCATACATTCGATCTGCTTGTTTTCTGTACTCTGTGTTTCACATTCACTCTGCTTTTTCTGTAGGGAAGGTGTATTTAACCAAAGGTCATGTGTCCCTCTAAATTCCATGGCCTTCTGCATTCACCCCTCTTTAATTATAAGCAATATATCTATTAAGTTAATAGTAATATACAACAATCTATAGTGAAGATAGAATAACTGTTTTAAGTTCGCTCAACGAACAACGATTTGCAATGACTTGTGTAGCATAAACACGTTTCTTGAATGTACGTAAGTATAAAATGATAGAAACGTATAAAGAAAAATGAGACGGGAGTAGTACAAGCAAACATTCTACTTAAATAAGTAAAAATAACAATTGAAGGGCTGAAATATATCTAAGCATAAGATTCAGAGTTCTCTCTTCCGTTTCTTGGATATGTGATTTGTGAGAGCATCGCTGAGAGGAGACGTCGAAGAAAGAGATGCTTTCAGTATGCTCAAACCCTGCACCAACAACAACAAACGAAGCAAACGAAATTACTTCGATACTACTCGAGGGAGGAAACGAATGGCAAACATATCAAATAGTAACTACCTCTTTCAGTCCGATTTGCATCTCCACATCTTCCACATCAGAGACGGAGATTTTCAGCTCAGTCAAGCTCGAAAAAATCGAGACGATGCAGAAAGGCGTAACCGTCAGATCATCCGCCACCTTAAAGGTCTTTGGCCCCTTAAGATAGCTCCCCTGTCCTTTCGGGAAACTAGAACACGAAAACAACGAGAGGTCGTTGTAGTGAATATTCGGCAAGGGCTCTTCAGTCAGGGGAAGGATGTGGTTCTTGGAAACACAGCCATGAGCAAGATTCGGCTTCATTAGCCTCCTCCTCGTTTCGGGAGTTTTGAAATACTCGCCATCTATGAGGTCCGTCGTGCTCCGGTGCAAGTTGTCTATGGCCTTAAAACCTGTCTTTCCACCTATAAGAGGCTCAACTCCTCCTAATGGGATATGGAGGAGGCTAAGTAGAAACTCTACGAACTCTTTCTTAGCTTGAGCGTAAAGCAATTTACCCGTAGATTTCTGTATCGTCACCTTCAAGCTTAACCTCCCGGAGTTGGGAATCTCTTCCTTTACTATATTCTCATGCAGTGATGGCATCAATGCAGGGTTGATCATCTGTGTTGTTCTGTTGAGTACGACGTCGGACAACGGGGTCGGGGACGTCAGGGATGCCTTCAACAGCTTCATAAGCTATTAACAACAATACACAAAACCATTTAATCAGTGATCGATCACCACAAAACATTAAAGAAAACTAGCTAGTAGTTGTTTTTTTACCTCGGTTAAGCCGAAATGCAGTTTGATCGGCTCAGCATCATCCATGTCCGTGATGCCAAGAACGTTAACGATCCCGGAAATTCCAATCTCGTTCGGCACAATCTGCAGATCATCGGAGATTATAAAGGACGTCGTGCACACGGTGAAAACTCCGCCATCGGAAACAGCATTAGGCTTCGTCGCCTCGACTACTTTGCTCATCCTACAATGGCTAAAGCAGCTTCTGCAGTAGCTAAGTTCATCATAGTACGAGCTCACACTAAGGAATCTGTTATGATCCCTCTTCGTACAGTAGAAGTATACCTCAGGGGGAGAATCGGCAACATCCAGCTTCAGCTGTCTGTATTCCTCTTCGGACGAACTTCTCGGATTGAGCAGAGTGTTCTTAGCACCCTCGGTCCAGAAACGGGAGGTCTCGAGAGATGCTAAGCTGTGGTAGAGGCGGCTTAAGCTTCCGATGGCCGGAGCTTCGTCTCCGTAGTGCTTGTCGAGGAGCTTGACAATTCTTCCCAATGGCAAGGTCAAGAAGCTTAACAGAATGTCTGTGAATTCGCTGTCAGCTTCTGCAAAGAGAACCTTAGTTTTCTCCTTGTTCATCATCACTGTCAAGGGTAATGTAACGCCTTTACTAGCATCAGACATTCTGGTAAACTTCAAGTAGAACCGATGGAATTCTGAGAGTAACAATTTTATTTTATAGGGGAAAGGAAATAAAATCAAATAAAATCAAATAAAATATTCAAGTAGATACGATCAAATCTTCTTTAATCTAACAGATTCCTTCTTAGATTCAATCTCTTTATTCTCAACTGAATTTTAAATTTTTAAAAAAAATTCTCTTCTACAAGGTAACTGAAGCACGTATCATGATGTGACAGTAGATTTCAATTTCCTTTTTTAGGTTATGATAATAGTATATTTCAATTATTTTATTCATAAATAGTTCGTCTGTTACGTGGCCATTTTAAGAATGATATTGTGGGTAGGAGAGCATTCCTTCGTATATCATATTCGAGAATTTTGAATTTCAATCTATGGAATTAGAAGTTATCAATCATAGTAGCTACAACAAGGATTCACTAATTCCAAAACCTGTTAATATTGAGTTTCAAAGGAAAGATTTCAAAGGATACAGAAAGATTCAAGGCAAACAAACACATTATCCCTCGTAAAAGAACTGTGACAAATTAACCATTCGACGATCTGTGATGTCGAGATCGGAGATATGGCTGGATTTTGGGGCCGGAGACAGTAGCATTGACAAGATCATGAGGCCTCAGACTTCTCTCTTCACTCGTACTTTGGATAGTTGAGAATGCAGAACGTCGGTTAGAGCAGAGGTGGATGTAAGAGCAGCTCTCAGTATGCTCAAAGCCTGCACCAGCATCAACAAAGTCTCATCACAACACTACATGCAGAAATGACGAAGATTTGAAGTTGAAATCATTACCTCTTTCGATCCGATTTGTAGCTCCACTTCTTTGACATCACTTATCGCCTTATCGGGATTTTCTGCTCTCTCAAGCTGGTAAGGGTGGACGTAAAACAATAGGGTACGACGGTTAAATCATCAGACACCTTGTAAGTTTGGGGTCCTTCAAGATAACGCCCCTGCCCCATTGGAAACTTAGAGGAAGAAAAGGTTGTAAGACGTCTGTAAGAGGCAGGAAAGGGCTCTTGACTAAAGGGAAGAATGGATTTTTCGGAGATGCAACCGTGAGGCAGATTTAATAACATTAACTTATTTCTTGTATCCGGGCTCTTGAACCACTTGTCATCTATAACTTCGGATGTGCTCCGGAACAAGTTGTGTATAGCCTTAAAACAAGTCTTACCAGCTAAGAGATTCTCAACTCTTCCTACTGGGATATAGATGAGACCAATTAGAAACTCTATGAAGTCTTTCTCAGCTTGAGCATACAGAAACTTACGCGTAGATTTCTGTATCATTGCTCTTAGAATAAAATTCCCAGAGTTGGGAATTTTTTCATCAGCAATTATTGGTTCAGATGCCAATATCGGAGAATTTACACGTACTGTATTGTTTAGAATGAGGTCTGATAATGGAGTTGGAGATGTCAAGGATGCCTTCAACAGGTGTACTATCTAATAAACAACAGGAAATAAAACAAGTAAGTGAAAAATAAAGGAGATGGGGTTAAGATTAAGATCTAGAGAAGGAAGAATCACCTCACTCAACCCGAAATCCACATCGATTGCCTTAGCCTCGTCCGCGTCTGTAATGCCAGAATGCTGATGATCTGAACGAATCCAGTCTCACTCGGCAATATCTGCAGATCATCGGAGATTATGAAAGATGCTTTATGCATGGTGAAGGCACCATCACCAGTAGCAGCTTCAGATCTCTTCCCAAGTACTTCTTTACTCATCTTACTATAAGATGAGCAAATATGGCAATGAAAGGGGGTATCGTAATACAGGCTCACACTAAGAAATCTATTATGAAAGCACTTGGTACAGTAGAAATATTCAGCAGGCAGAGAATCAGTGATGTCCAGTTTCAGCCTTCTGTATTCGTCTTCCAACGAACTCATGGGATCGATAAGAGCCTTCTTCGCGCCCTCAGTCACAAAATGGGAGCTATCGAGATTTGCTAAGCTACGGTACAGAGTGTTCAGGCTTCCAAGGGTAGGCGCCTTGTCTCCATAGTACTTCTCGAGGACCTTGACGATTCTTCCCATCGGCAGCGTCAAGAAGCTCAACAAAATATCTGCAAAATGGTTGTCTGCCACTGCATACAGTACCTTATTCCTCTCCTTGTTCACCATAACCTTCAACTGCAACTTCACATCCATATTTTCACCAGACATTCTGCTAAAATCTCAGACTAACAAGTTCCTAATTTCTGCACAACCTCCTTTTTATAGGAATGAAATCAACCCAAGAGTCATTAGTCCCATCAAATTCCAAGAATCTCTGCATTTATGGGAGTGGATGAAAATTTTAAAGGCCTAGAGACTAGAGAGTCCAACGTGGAAGAAGATTGGACACATTCATTTCCAAAGTTCCCAAAAACTGAATGCCTTTATAATGACACAAATTTTATTCACACCTCATTGCTTAGCCTCTATGATACTTCTTGCATAGGATGAAAATATCGTACCTTGGATGCTAAACTGGTTGTCGGCTGTTGCAACGAGTAGCTTGGTTCTCTCCTCGTCAACCAATTCTGATCGGATCAATAATACGATTGTATTGCATTATAATAAACGCAAGAACTGCACAACACTCCGCAGTTAAAGGCAAAATAATAGGCAGGGTACTGAGATAAAGGATTCCGAATCAACTACAGAAAAGAAAAGGAACAGCTTAAGCAAAAGTTGTTCCACACAGGAGCCGAAAAACAAGAATTGCACACAAAACTTCATCATACTTAATCGAACACTAAAAGCTGTATTACAAGAGTTGGGATCTTCCATCTTTAAAATCCTAGCTGTGGTTCTGGCTTTGGTTGCTTAATCGACGGGGGATTAAGCAATGCACGAGTGAGAGCAGAAGTGGATGTAAGAGAGGCTTTGAATATGTTCATAGCCTGCACCCAGTGTTGTTAAATGGCGGCCATGGCGGTGCCATGGCGGATGGCGGTGGCAGTTTTCTAGGCTTCCGCCATCGCCATGGTATGGCGTGGCAGTTTTTCATGGCATTTTATGGCGGCCGCCATTTCCATGGCGGCCAGCCTCCATGGCGTAGTATGGCGTAATATGGCGTTAATTTGCTGCCATTCGGTCATTTTGACCCTTTTGACCCATTGACCGGCCTGTGACCCGCCGAGCCGACCCGCTTACCCAACTTAATATAAAATAAAATTAGGGTCTAACTTATGTTTTAGAACACAACAGCCGTTTTCTACTTCCAAAACATTCTCCACTACACAACAACCATGTAGCCACTACCCACTAGCCAATATAGTGTTAACTGTGTTATCAAATATCACTAAAATATATACTATATTACTATATAACTATATTAGAAGTTTAGGAATTCTGATATAATAGTGTTATTCATTTTCAAAAATCAAGATATTAACTTTATGTTATGGTTTAGGTCTTTCTATTTTGTCTTACACAATTATATTTCATGATTTTATTTTATTTTTCAATCGTCCGCCATAACCCTCCATGGCATATGCCATGGCGGTTGTGGCGGTTTTCTGGCTAACTGCCATAAACCGCCATCTGCCATTGACAACATTGCCTGCACCATTTCAAAATCATCTCAAAATCAAAGCACACACACAAAACATCATCTCTGTCAAACTTGAAATTGAATTGTTACCTCTTTCAGTCCGATTTGCATCTCCACTTCTTTCACATCAGATATTGGGACTTTCATGCTCTTGAGAGTGGATAGGGCGGAGACAATACAAAAGGGCGTCACAGTTAAATCATCCGTCACCTTATAAGTTCGCGGCCCTTCAATATAACTACCCTGCCCTTTGGGAAACCTATCAGAAGAAAACCGCCAGAGATCTTTTTCACTGAAGTTAACAGCAGGCAAGGGTTCTTCAGTGAGGGGAAGAATGTGGTTCTCAGAAACACAGCCATGAGCCAGATTTAGCTTCATTAGCCTGTTTTTCATATCTGGGCTCTTGAAATACTCGCTTTCTATAAATTCCGTAGCGCTCCGGTACAAGTTGTTTATAGCCTTAATACAAGTCTTACCAGCTAGAAGATGCTCAATTCTTCCTAGTGGGATACATAGGAGACTAAATAGAAACTCTACAAAGTCTTCCTTAGCTTGAACATACAATAACCGGCCTGTAGATTTTTGTATCATCACTTTCAAGATCATCTTCTTGGACTCGGGATCATCTTCAACCTGGTTCAGTGAAGCCTGAGGTTCAGGTTCAACAGTTACAGAGTATCCTTCTCTTGTTTTATTCAGTATGAGGTCCGACAATGGAGTTGGTGAGATCAAGGATGCCTTCAACAAATTCATAATCTAATCACAACATAGGTCGCGTGAGTTTAAGGAGAAACAAATACGAATACATAAACGGAAACTGTTGATAGAGAATCAAGAATCACCTCACTCAACCCAAAAGTCACTTTGATTGGCTCAGCCGTAGCCGTATCCATGTCTGTAATGCAAAGAGTGCTAATGACTCCTAGAAGTCCTGTTTCGCTTGGCAATATCCGCAGATCATCAGGGATTATGAAAGACGATGTACGTCTGGTGAAAACTCCACCGCCAGAAGAACCTCCGGCCCCTTTCTCGGCCACTCCTTTTTTCATGCTCTTGTGTCCGCAGGCTCTGCAACTACTGACATTATCGTAGTACATGCTTTGAATTTGAAAGCCAACGTTAAAACAAGAGCTACAATAGAAAAAATCTGCTGGATGAGAATCACTGATATCAAGTTTTAGCCTTTCGTATTCGAATTGGAACGAACTTATTGGACTGAGCAGAGTCTGCTTAGCACCCTCAGTCCAGAAGTGGGAGCTATCGAGATTTGCTAAGCTATTGTGCAAACTACTTAAGCTTCCAATGGTGGGTGCCTCATCTCCGTAGTGCTTCTCGAGGATTCCGACGATTCTACCCAATGGTAGAGTCAAGAAACTCAACAAGATATCTGCAAAATGGCTGTTGGTTTCTGCAAAGAGCACCTTCGTCTTTTCTTCATTTATCATCACTTTCATTGAGAACTCTACTTCTTCAGATTCAGACATTTTCAAAAAATTCAGAACGATGATGCTTGGACCGGACCAACCGAGAACGTTTTCCCCACTGGATTCGGAAAATCTCGAATAAGTAAATAGATCAAGTAGAGCTTTTGAGAATGAGGGTTACCTGATTCAAATTTCTATAAACTTGGGGATTTCCAGAAAAGGCCAATTTTCAAGTCAAATCCAGAATTAAACTAAACTAGCTGTTCTGGAAATTAAGATGTACGGCTGAAGGTGGCTGAGCGCGGCGGAGGGAGCCGGGTGGCGGAGGCTGTGATGTTGAGCTTCTCAGCTGCAGGGGAGGGAGGGAGGGTGAAGATGAGTGAGAAAAGTAAGTGAGATCAATAATTAAAGCAAAAGAAAAGTATTTCCCACTACCTTTTTTGTCGCGACTTTTGCTTTTCCTTTTTTTTTTTTTTTTTTTTTTTTTTCCAGCTAATTTTTTATTTCTTTCTGTTCGTTTTATAATATATCTTGAGTAGTGATATGCTAGTCACCTTCGTGTGTACTTTCGTGTTCGATATTATTTTATTCAATTTTTTTAATTATAATATATTCCAATACCTTATAAATTAATATTGAAATTATTAAATCAACAAAAAGTATAATTATCATAGCTCGATTTATTTTATTATTCATTTTTTGAACTTAGAAGGAAAAACGAACAAATCGAACCTTGATATTTATATTTTTTTTTATTTAATAATTTAAATTTTAATTTATAAAACATTAGAATATACTGTATTACAATTGAAAAAATCGAATGAAATAATGTCGAAATAAAAAAATGACGAAGGTGCTCACGAAAGTGACTAGCATGTATTTCTCAATATATCTTTTTATTATTTGAATGTTTGGATGAGGGTGGCTGAGCGCGGCGGAGGGGCGGCGGAGACGGTGGTCTTGCGCTGCTCAACAGCAGGAGAGGGTGAGGATGAGCGAGAAAGTGGTATGAGTCTTTCTGCTATAGCAAAAGATGCAGTAAATTGTTGTCCTCTCTGTTCGTTTTCGATGAAGTTTTACAAACTTCATTTGATGACTACTAATCATCAGAAAATTTCACAAATCCAATACTACTACTATTATACTATTGTGTCGTGTTCGTATTCGTAATGCCAAGCATGCTGATGATTCCTAAGAATCCAGTCTCCCTTGGCAATATCTGCAGATCATCAGAGATTATGAAAGCAGCTTCGGGCGTCTTCTCAACAACTTTTTTCGTCATCGGGTGATAAGATGAGCAAGTTGGGTAATAGCTGGTTGTATCGTAACACATGCTTACACTACGAAATCTATGATGAGGGCACCTGGCACAGTACGAGTATACAGTAGGTGGAGAATCAGTGATATCGAGTTTCAGCCTTCCGTATTCATCTTCGAATGAACTCATGGGATCGATAAGAGCCTTCTTCGCGCCCTCAGTCACAAAATGGGAGCTATCAAGATTTGCTAAGCTACAATACAGAGTGTTCAAGCTTCCAAGGGTAGGCGCCTTATCTCCATAGTACTTACCGAGGACCTTGACGACTCTTCCCATTGGCAGCGTCAAGAAACTCAGCAAAATATCTGCAAAATGGTTGTCTGCCACTGCATACAGTACCTTGTTCCTCTCTTTGTTCACCATAACCTTCAACTGCAACTTCACATCCATATTTTCAACATTCTGCTAAAATCTCAGACTAACAACTTTTTATAGGAAAGAAATCAACCCAAGAGTCATTAGTCCCATCAAATTCCAAGAAGCTCTGCATTTATGCGAGAAGATTTTCAATGCTTTTATGGTGAGATTATCAACTTTAATTCACACCTCTTCGCTTAGCCTCTATGATCAAAGAGGAGCTTGTTTCTCTATTTATCTACCACAGCTTTCAACATCAATATAACGCCCATAATTAGCATGAGATATTCTGATATCGGATTAATAACACGATCGTATTGCATAACGAACACGAGCTGCAAAACTTTCCGTAGTTAAAGACAAAATAATTATTCAGGTACTTAGGAAAAGGATTCCAAATCAAATCAACTACAGAAAAGAAATGGAACAGATTAAACAGAAGGAAAAGGAATCGAAAAGAACAAATCTTCTCAATTCTAACATATTTCTTACTCCCGTGTAATATCCGGAGTCAAGCATCAGCTAATATAGGTTCATAATTCTGTATGTAAGATATTTGAGTGAGTAGAGCATCCGTGAGAGCATGAGTGGATGCAAGAGAAGCTCTCAGTATGCTCAAACCCTGCACCCACAACAATCCATCAAAGCACTACATAAAGTATAACCATCGAAAAAAATTCAAAAATGCACAATATATACTCCTCGTTCAAGCCAATCTGCAGCTCCACTTCTTCGACATCAGATATCGCGATTTTCTGCTCTCTCAAACTGGCAAGCATGGACGTGAAGCAATAGGGTACAACAGTAAGATCATCCGACACCGTATAAGTTTGCGGTCCTTGTAAATAGCTCCCCTGCCCCTTCGGAAACTTAGAAGAAGAAAAACCTATGGGATATTTGTAAGTGGCAGGCAAGGGTTCTTCGGTGAGCGGAAGAATGTGGCTATTGGAAATACAACCATGAGCCACATTTGGTTTTATCAACCTTGTTTTTGTACCCATGCTCTTGAAATACTCGTCATCTATAACATCGACTGTACTCCGGTACAAGTTGTCCATAGCCTTAAAAAAAGTCTTGCCACCTAAAAGATGCTCAACCTCTCCTAGTGGGATGCTGAGGAGACTAAGTAGAAACTCTATGAAGTCTTTCTTAGCACGAGCATACAACAACTTACCGGTCGAATTCTGTAGTATGACTTTCAAAGTTAAACTGCTGCAGCTGGGACGATTGTCTTCCCTTGCAGTTATTGATTGAGATTCCACTATGACTGCAGAGTTCATTCGTCCCGTTTTATTTAAAATGAGGTCTGATAAGGGAGTTGGAGATGTTAAGGATGCCTTCAACAAGTACAGAATCTAACAACAGAAAAGACAAGTCAAGTGATGGAAATGAAGATTAGAGAAAAGGAACTAAGATCAAGATCGGAGAAGGAACCACCTCACTCAGACTGAAATCCACTTTGATTGTCTCGGTATTATCCTTATCTGTAATGCCAAGAATGCTAATGAGTTGCAAGAAACCGGTCTCACTAGGCAATATCCGCAGATCATCAGAGATTATGAAAGATGCTTCACTTATGGTGAAGACGCCATCACTAAAAGCAGCTTCGGACCTCTTCCCAACTACTTCTTTAGGCATCTCATTATGACAATAGAAATTTTGGCAATATTTGGCGGCGTCAAAGTACATGCTTACACTACGAAACTTTTCATCAGAGTGCTTGGAACAGCAGAAATATTCAGCAGGCGGAGAATCAGCGATGTCCAGCTTCAGCCTTTCACATTCAGCATCGAATATACTTATCGGGTTGAGCAGAGTCTCCTTTGCACCCTCAGTCCAGAAATGGGAGCTATCGAGGTTTGATAAGCTACGATAAAGAGTGCTTAAGCTCCCAATGGCGGGTGCCTCGTCCCCATACTTCTTCTCGAGGACTTTGACGATTCTTCCCAACGGCAAAGTCAAGAAGCTCAGCAGAATGTCTACAAAATCGCTATCGGCTTCTGCAAACAGTACCTTAGTTTTCTTTTCATCCATCATCACCTTCAACGAGAACTCTACTTCTCCAGCATCAGATCCAGACATTTCAAGGTTCTACCAATGAAAATTATGCAGATCGATGATATTTCGCCTCAACCTAGAGAGTGCATCGATTTCTCAAAAGCAAGAAAACAGAAATCTAATAGTAACAGAATCTAAGCTAGAATATGCTCTAGGGCATCATCAACATCAATTTTCGTCAAATTCTGCCAATTTCATAGTTTCAACATCTTTCAGTTTGATTAACCATAAAGTAAACAGAATCAAGTAGAGATTTATAGGTGAAGGGTTACCTGATTCCAATCTACGAAAAACGAAAAAGAGATGTACGAATTAAGGTGGCTGAGCGCGGCGGAGGGAGGGTGGCGGAGGCTGTGATGCTGAGCTGCTCAACGGCGGGGAGGGAGGGAGGATGAAGATGAGTGAGAAAGTAAGTGAGATCTTTAATTAAAGCAAAAGAAACACAGTTAAGTATTTCCCACTACCTTTTTTGGCGCGACTTTTGCTTTTTCTTATTGGGGCACACTCCTGTGAGGCCGGCCTCACCGTGAGACCGGATTAAAATTGGCACTTTTGTTTATAAAGATTGACACTTTAAAACATTGACACTTTTGTTTACAAAGATTGACACTTTGAAACATTGGCACTTTTATTCATAATAATTGGCACTTTTACGAAAAATACATAAATAATGAATATTAATTTCATGTTATGGAAATAAATAATATGTATATATATATATATATATATATATATATATAATAATAATAATAATATAAATCATAATATCAAAACATTATAATAACAAATCGATAAAAAAATATAAAATTTTCGATATCAAATAGATTGGCACTTTCATTCAGAACAATTGGCACTTTTATTCATGAAGATTGGCACTTTTGCTGGAGAATTATATATCTAAGTTTCAATTTATAATCCATATTCAACCTTATAAAATTGAAGTTAAATACTAAACAATAATTATAAAACTCTCAATTGATATATGAACCCTATAAAGTAATTTTAAAATTACTACATACATAAAATTACGTATAAATTTTTATTTATAAGATTGACACTTTTGTTCATAAAGATTGGCACTTTTATTAACAAAGATTGACACTTTACCTAAACGGATCGGGTCAACACATACAGGGTCGGGTTGACCCGAACTAAAATTGGGTCAACCGGGTCGGGTTGGTGGGTCCAGCCGCATGGTGCGGCTGGCCGCACCCAAGTTTTTGTGTTTCTTATTTATTCCTTCAGTTCATTTTATCATAGTTTATTTTATTATTTAAATGTTTGAATACAGGTGGCTGAGCGTGGCGGAGGGGTGGCGGAGACGGTGGTCTTGAGCTGCTGAACGGAGGAGGGAGAGAGAGGAAGAGCGAGAAAGTGGCGTGAGTCTTTCTGCTAAAGCAAAAGATGCAGTACATTATTGTCCTTCCTCAATCTTTTCAAGTAAATTATTGTCCTTTAATTCTCAGCATCTTTTCAAATAAACTAGTGCCAACTTACATCTTTTGCTTTTTCTCTAAACCAACCACGTGCCAACTTACATCTTTTGCTTTTTCACTAAACCAACCACGTGTACAATAAAACCTCTTTAAAGTAATACTCATACTTTATAAATTAATAACCTTTCTAAAATAATAAAATTTTCCGGTCCCGATTTGAGCCTTTGTAAGAAATCATCAAATTTGATAACATAACAAAATAATAACTTTTCAGAAAATCCTTTGGCTATATCTGCAGATCATCAGAGA
Organism: Thymus mandschuricus; assembly: GCA_029379335.1. NCBI lineage: Eukaryota > Viridiplantae > Streptophyta > Magnoliopsida > Lamiales > Lamiaceae > Thymus > Thymus mandschuricus. The sequence goes on along the minus strand of CM057080.1, from coordinate 34,061,769 downwards.
TTATGAAAAATCCCTTGGCTATATCTGCAGATCATCAGAGATTATGAAAGCAGCTTCGGGCGTCTTCTCAACAGCTTTTTTCGTCATCGGGTGATAAGATGAGCAAGTTGGGTAATAGCTGGTTGTATCGTAATACATGCTTACACTACGAAATCTATGATGAGGGCACCTGGTGCAGTACAAGTATACAGCAGGTCGAGAATCAGTGAAATCGAGTTTCAGCTTTCTGTATTCTTTTTCGAACGAACTCATGGGATTGATAAGAGCCTTCTTCGCGCCCTCAGTCACAAAATGGGAGCTATCAAGATTTGCTAAGCTACAGTACAGACTGTTCAAGCTTCCAAAGGTGGGCGCCTTATCTCCATAGTACTTCTCGAGGACCTTGACGACTCTTCCCATCGGCAGCGTCAAGAAACTCAGCAAAATATATGCAAAATGGTTGTCTGCCACTGCATACAGTACCTTATTCCTCTCCTTGTTCACCATAACCTTCAACTGCAACTTCACATCCATATTTTCACCAGACATTCTGCTAAAATCTCAGACTAACAAGTTCTTACTTTCAAGGGGATGAAAATACTGGTTGCCAACTGATGCAAAGAGGAACCTGTTTCTCTATTTATCTACCACAACTTTCAACATTAATATAACGCCCATAACTAGCATCAGATATTCTGATATCGGATTAATAACACTATCGTATTGCATAACGAACACAAGAGTTGCAAAACTTTCCGTAGTTAAAGGCAAAATAATTATGCAGGTACTTAGGAAAAGGATTCCAAATCAAATCAACTACAGAAAAGAAAAGAACAAATCTTCTCAATTCTAAAATTACTCGTGTGTAATATCTGGAGTCGAGGATCAGATCAAGACTTCTCTCTTCACTTGTTTGTTAGATATTTGAGTGAGTAAAGCATCCGTGAGAGCACGAGTGGATGCAAGAGAAGCTCTAAGTATGCTCAAACCCTGCACTCACAACAATCCATCACAACACTACATAAAGTATAACCATCTGCAGAAACGAAAAGGATTCGAGAAAGTACTATGACATTACCTCTTTCAAGCCAATCTGCAGCTCCACGTCTTCGACATCAGATATCGCGATCTTCTGCTCTCTCAAACTGGCAAGCATGGACGTGAAGCAATAGGGTACAACAGTAAGATCATCCAACACCTTATAAGTTTGTGGTCCTTGTAAATAGCTCCCCTGCCCCTCCGGAAACTTAGAGGAAGAAAAGGCCAAATACTCGTAAGGGGCAGGCAAGGGTTCTTCGGTGAGCGGAAGAATGTGTTTTTTGGAAATACAACCATGAGCCACATTTGGTTTCACCAACCTTTTCTTTGCATCCGGGCTCTTGAAATACTCATCATCTATGACATCGGCTGTGCTCCGGTACAAGTTGTTTATAGCCTTAAAACAAGTCTTGCCACCTAAAAGATGCTCAGCCTTTCCTAGTGGGATACTGAGGAGACTAAGTAGAAACTCTATGAAGTCTTTCTTAGCTTGAGCATACAACAACTTACCTGTCGATTTTTGTATGGTAACATTCAAAGTTAAACTGCTATAGCCGGGAGTATATTCCTCTTGAGGTTCGACGACTGCAGAGTTCAACCGTCCTGTTTTATTCAGAATGAGGTCTGATAATGGAGTTGGAGACGTTAAGGATGCCTTCAACAAGTACATAATCTAGCAGCAGAAAAAACAAACGGTCAAGCAATCGAATGAAAAGATATATATAATGAAGGAAATGAACTAAGATTAAAATCGGAGAAGGGAGAATCACCTCACTCAACCCGAAATCCACTTTGATTGTCTCGTGATTATCCATATCTGTAATGCCAAGAATGTTGATCATCTGCAAGAATCTAGTCCCACTCGGAAATATCTGCAGATCTTCCGAGATTATGAAAGACGTCTTACGTATGGTGAAGGCGCCATCACCAGAAGCAGCTTCGGACCTCTTCCCAACTATTTCTTTATTCAACTTTTTATCACAACAGGGATTTTGGTTAGATTTGGTGGAATCGTAGTACATGCTTACACTACGAAATTTTTCATTAGCATGCTTGGAACAGCAGAAATATTCAGCAGGCGGAGAATCAGTGATGTCCAGCTTCAGCCTTTCACATTCAGCATCGAATATACTTATCGGGTCGAGCAGAGTCTCCTTTGCACCCTCAGTCCAGAAATGGGAGCTATCGAGACTTCTTAAGCTATGATACAGAGTGCTTAAGCTCCCAATGGCGGGTGCCTCGTCCCCATACTTCTTCTCGAGGACTTTGACGATTCTTCCCAATGGTAAAGTCAAGAAGCTCAGCAGAACGTCTACAAATTCGCTGCCGGCTTCTGCACAGAGTACCTTAGTTTTCTTTTCATTCATCATCACATTCAACGAGAACTCTACCTCTCTAGCATCAGATTCAGACTCAAGGTTCTACCAATGAAAATTATGCAGATCGATGATATTTCGCCTCAACAGAGAGAATGCATCGATTTCTCAAAAGCAAGAAAACAAATCTAATAGTAACAGAATCTAAGCTAGAATATGCTATAGGGCATCATCAACATCAATTTTCGTCAAATTCTGCCAATTTCATAGTTTCAACATCTTTCAGTTTGATTAACCATAAAGTAAACAGAATCAAGTAGAGATTTATAGGTGAAGGGTTACCTGATTCCAATCTACGAAAAATGAAAAAGAGATGTACGAATGAAGGTGGCTGAGCGCGGCGGAGGGAGGGTGGAGGAGGCTGTGATGCTGAGCTGCTCAACGGCAGGGGAGGGAGGGAGGATGAAGATGAGTGAGAAAGTAAGTGGGATCTTCAATTAAAGCAAAAGAAACACAGTTAAGTATTTCCCACTACCTTTTTTGGCGCGACTTTTGCTTTTGTCCTTTCTCTGCATCTTTTCAAATAAACTATTGCCAACTTCCATCTTTTGCTTTTTTTCACTAAACCAACCACATACTATAAAGTTTTATATTCATAATTTCGCAAGTAATTACGAAGAATTTTGAGTTTCAATCCTTTTCTATTACACAGTCAATAATCTATCAATTTTGTATCGGAGGTTAAGAACTTGTACGTTACCGCAAAATCAATCGACATACTCATACTTCCAATTCTCGTACCATCATATCGTGTTCGTGACCAAAAGCATATACATCAGTAAATAACCAAGCACCATAGCAACTGATACTAGCAAGAGATGTGGAGTTCCACAAAGGAATCGAAAACACAATACACGAAAACACGGATCAAACATTCAAAACTCACGTTCCAGCTTCGGTTGCTTCATGAAGTTACGAGGGTGAAGAGCATCAGTGAGAGCAGAAGTGGATGTAAAAGAGGCTCTCAGTATGCTCAAAGCCTGCACCAAAAAAACACTTCCATTCTCAACATACACGAAACATTATTGTACTCGAAACAAACATTCAAAAAGAATATTGCATTACCTCTTTCATTCCAATTTCCAGCTCCACTTCTTTCACATCAGAGATTGGGACTTTCAGCTCTCTCAGATAAGAAAGGCTGGAGACGATACAGAAAGGCGTCACGACCAAATCATCAGTTACCAGATAAGTTGTGGGCCCGTCGAGATATCTCCCCTGCCCTTTCGGGAACTTGGCAGACGAAAACAAAGAGGGATCACTGTAGTCAGAAGGCAGGCGTTCTTCAGTGAGGGGAAGGATATATTCTTTGGAAATGCAACCATGAAGGAGATTCGGTTTGATTAGCCTTTTTTTACAGTCTGGGCTCTTGAAATACTTGTCATCTAAAAGATCTATCGTGCTCCGGTACAAGTTGTCTATGGCCTTGATACCGGTCTTTCCAGCCACGAGGTGCTCAGCTCCTCCCACCAGGATATTGAAGAAACTAAACAGGAACTCGACAAAATCTTCCTCAACTTGAGCGTACAGCAACTTACCGCTAGATTTCTGTACTACGGCTTTCAAAATCATCTTCTTGGCATTGGGATTTGCTTGATGTTCAGTCTCGATAAACCTCTTTGGCTCAGATCCCACAGTTACTGAGTTTGTTCTTACTGTTTTATCGAGTATGAGGTCTGAAAACGGAGTTGAGGAAACGAAGGACGCCTTCAGCAAACTCAGCATCTAATGACAAAAGACTGCAATTTGTAAACTGAAAAAATTAAATGGATGAATGAAGAAGTAGGTCAAGAATCTAACCTCGTTGAACCCAATAGTCGTTGTGATGGTCTCAGCCTCATCCATATCCATATCTTTAATGCCCAGAATGGTGATGACTTGAAAGAATCCTCTCACATTGGGCAATATCTGCATATCATCAGAGATTATGAAAGATGCCCTGTTCGAGGTGAAAACTTCTTGACTAGAAGCAGATCGAGACCCCTTTCCATCTACTTTTTTTGTCATCCGACAGCCGCAGCTCCTATTTTTTGATGAATTAGGTTGATCGTAGTACAAGCTCATGCTACGAAATTGACAGTGAGTGGTTGAGCACCGACCCACATACGAAATCGGCTGTGAGTGGTAGTTAGCAGTCAATACAAAATATTCAGCAGGTGGAGAATCACTAATATCAAGCTTCAGCTTTTCGTAATCAGCTTCAAAAGAGCTAGTCGGGCTGAGCAGAGTGTTCTTAGCATCCTCTGTCACAAAATTGGCGCTATCGAGATTCGCCAAGCTATGGTACAAATTGCTTAAGCTTCCAATGGTGGGCGCCTTATCACCATAATGCTTCTCCAGCACTTTGATGATTCTCCCCAACGGCAAAGTCAAGAAGCTTAACAAAATGTCGACAAATTGTCGGTCCGTCTCTGCAAATAGTACCTTAGATTTCTCTTTATTTACCATCACTTTGAATGAGAACTCTACTTCTTTAGCATCAGACATTTCGGAGGCCCTATCAACGAAGACTACAATTTATAAATGCGAGAAAGGAATATTTTCAATCTGCTAAAAAAAAACAGCAAGAACAGTACAATGAAATCTAAAATCAATTGGGATAATGAAAATATCCTTACAAACTGTAAACCCTTGAATCAATTCACCATAATCTATAGTTTGAGTTCCACACTTCCCCAGCACATGATATTAATTGAAAAAACAACAAAAAAAGCAGAAAAATCACCATAATCTATAGTTTGAGTTCCACAGTTCTCAATCGCATAATATTAATTTTTAAAAACAACAAACATAAGTAGAAAACCTACCATAATCTATCGTTTGAGTTCCACACTTTCCTAACACATAATAATAATTACAAAAAAAAAAAAAAAAAAAAAAAGAAGAAAAAAAAAAAAACAGAAAAAAGTAGATGAAGTAGAGATGAACGAAGAGTTACCTGATTTCCGGTTCACGAAGATCAGAGATTTTCGGGAAAGGACTGAATTTCAAGTAAACCAGAAGAAAAATCACAAAAATTTGGAAGTGGCGACGGCGGCGAAGAAGAAAAAATGTTTGAAGGAGGGTGGCTGAGCGCGGCGGAGGGGTGGCGGAGACGGTGGTCTTGAGCTGCTGAACGGCAGGAGAGAGAGGAAGAGCGAGAAAGTGGCATGAGTCTTTCTGCTAAAAGCAAAAGATGCAGTAAATTATTGTCCTTTAATTCTCAGCATCTTTTCAAATAAACTAGTGCCAACTTACATCTTTTGCTTTTTCACTAAACCAACCATGTACTATAAAGTTTTATATTCATAATTTTGCAAGTACTTACGAAGAATTTTGAGTTTCAATCTTTTTCTATTACACAATCAATAATCTATCAATTTTGTATTGGAGGTTAAGAACTTGAACGTTACCACGAAATTTATCGACATACTCATACTTCCAACTCAACTCTCATACCATTGTGTCGTGTCCGTGTTCGTATTCGTGACCCAAGGCATATACATCAGTAGATAACAAAGCACCATAGCAACTCACACAATGGCAACTGATACTAGCAAGAGTTGGGGAGTTCCACAAGGGAGTAGTAAACACAATACACGAAAACTAGGATCAAACATTCAAAACTCACGTTCCAGTTTCGGTTGCTTCATGAAGTTACGAGGGTGAAGAGCATCGGTGAGAGCAGAAGTGGATGTAAAAGAGGCTCTCAGTATGCTCAAAGCCTGCACCGAAAAACAATTCGATCTCAATATACAAACATACACACAAAGCATCATTGTACTCGAAACAAACATTCAAAAGGAGTATTGCATTACCTCTTTCATTCCAATTTCCAGCTCCACTTCTTTCACATCAGAGATTGGGACTTTCAGCTCTCTCAGATAAGAAAGGCTGGAGACGATACAGAAAGGCGTCACGACCAAATCATCAGTTACCAGATAAGTTGTGGGCCCGTCGAGATATCTCCCCTGCCCTTTCGGGAACTTGGCAGACGAAAACAAAGAGGGATTACTGTAGTCGGAAGGCAGGCGTTCTTCAGTGAGGGGAAGGATATATTCTTTGGAAATGCAACCATGAAGGAGATTCGGTTTGATTAGCCTTTTTTTACAGTCTGGGCTCTTGAAACACTTGTCATCTAAAAGATCTATCGTGCTCCGGTACAAGTTGTCTATGGCCTTGATACCGGTCTTTCCAGCCACGAGGTGCTCAGCTCCTCCCACCGGGATATTGAAGAAACTAAACAGGAACTCGACAAAATCTTCCTCAACTTGAGCGTACAGCAACTTACCGCTAGATTTCTGTACTACGGCTTTCAAAATCATCTTCTTGGCATTGGGATTTGCTTGATGTTCAGTCTCGATAAACCTCTTTGGTTCAGATCCCACAGTTACTGAGTTTGTTCTTACTGCTTTATCGAGTATGAGGTCTGACAATGGAGTTGAGGAAACGAAGGACGCCTTCAGCAAACTCAGCATCTAATGACAAAAGACTGCAATTTGTAAACTGAAAAAATGAAATGGATGAATGAAGAAGTAGGTCAAGAATCTAACCTCGTTGAACCCAATAGTCGTTGTGATGGTCTCAGCCTCATCCATATCCATATCTCTAATGCCCAGAATGGTGATGACTTGAAAGAATCCTCTCACATTGGGCAATATCTGCAAATCATCAGAGATTATGAAAGATGCCCTGTTTGAGGTGAAAACTTCTTGACTAGAAGCAGCTCGAGACCCCTTTCCATCTACTTTTTTTGTCATCCGACAGCCGCAACTGCTATGTTTGTATGAATTAACCTGATCGTAGTACAAGCTCATACTACGAAATCGACTGTGAGAAGTTGTGCAACGAGCCTTATATGCAACATATTCATAACTCAATACAAAATATTCAGCAGGCAGAGAATCACTAATATCGAGCTTTAGCATTTCGTATTCAGCTTCAAATGAGCTAGTTGGGCTGAGCAGAGTGTCCTTAGCACCCTCTGTCACAAAACTGGCGCTATCGAGATTCGCCAAGCTACGATACAAATTGCTTAAGCTTCCAATGGTGGGCGCCTTATCACCATAATGCTTCTCCAACACTTTGATGATTCTCCCCAACGGCAAAGTCAAGAAGCTTAACAAAATGTCGACAAATTGTCGGTCCGTCTCTGCAAATAGTACCTTAGTTTTCTCTTTATTTACCATCACTTTGAATGAGAACTCCACTTCTTTAGCATCAGACATTTCGGAGGCCCTATCAACGAAGACTACAATTTATAAATGCGAGAAAGGAATATTTTCAATCTGCTAAAAAAAACAGCAAGAACAGTACAATGAAATCTAAAATCAATTGGGATAATGAAAATATCCTTACAAACTGTAAACCCTTGAATCAATCCACCATAATCTATAGTTTGAGTTCCACACTTCCCCAGCACATGATATTAATTGAAACAACAACAAAAAAAGCAGAAAAATCACCATAATCTATAGTTTGAGTTCCACAGTTCCCAAATCCCAATCGCATAATATTAATTTTAAAAAACAACAAAAATAAGTAGAAAATCTACCATAATCTATCGTTTGAGCTCCACACTTTCCTAACACATAATAATAATTACAAAAAAAAAAAAAAAAAAAAACAGAAATAAGTAGATGAAGTAGAGATGAACGAAGAGTTACCTGATTTCCAGTTCACGAAGATCGGAGATTTTCGGAAAATGACTGGATTTCAAGTAAACCAGAAGGAAAATCGCTAATAATATGGAAATGGCGACGGCGGCGAAGAAGAAAAAATCGTGCTCGGAGCAGGGCGGCTGAGCGCGGCGGAGGAAAGGGTGGCTGCGAATGAGGCGGCTGTCTCGATTCTCGAGTCGCTTAATGGCGGGAGAAGGGTGGGAACAAATTTTAGAGATTTTAATTGGGCCGGGTCAATATAGCCCAAGCCCGCCTCTCATGCCAAACTTGGGTATTTTTTTAATCAATTGGGCCGGATCAATACAGCCCACTGATACCATTTTTTTTTCCCTTTGTATTCGATCGTTCTTATTATTTTTGTTTAGGACTAAACTTAATTTAGGACACTAGTGCTCGGTCTCAATTGCTCTTACAAATTTTAGAGGAGTGCGTTTCGTTCGAGACAGAGGGTATATATCACACAGAACACTTCCCCGGCCATTACACATCACATGCATCGACAAAAGGTCAAAACTGGCGAAGCAAGCACCACAGGTATACTGGAGTAGCAAAAAAAAAAAAGGAACAATTCAAGAACCGTAGCTGAAACTCGAGGCATTTCTCCTTGGTGGTGGAAGGGTGGTCGTCGTCGTTAAGGAGTAATTCAAGAACCGTAGCTGAAACTCAGTAGTTAAGCTTAGACGGCCGTCGTTTGGTCGGTGTGGGACTCAGCAGAGCATCAGACAGAGCAGAAGTGGATGTAAGAGAGGCTTTCAGTATGCTCAAACCCTGCACCAACAACAAAATATTCATCTCAAAAATCGAAACATGTGCACAAAACATCATCTTGCTCAAAGATTTAATGTTACCTCTTTCAATCCGATTTGCATCTCCACTTCTTTCAAATCAGATAACAGGATTTCCTTCTTACCGAGACTAGAAAGGATGGGGGTAACGCAAAAAGGTGTCACGGTTAAATCATCCGTCACATGATAGAATCGCGGCCCTTCAAGATAGCTACCCGGCCCTTGGGGAAACTTGAGAGAAGCTAACGACGAGAGATTATAGCTATAGTTAGCAGGCAAGGGAGGCAAGGGTTCTTCAGTGAGGGGAAGAATGTGGTCTTTGGAAATACAACCGTGAGGCAGATTTGGTTTCATCAGCCGTTCTTTAGTAGCTCGGGTTTTGAAGTACTTGTCGCCTATGTGATCAATCGTGCTCCGGTACAAGCTGTCTACAGCCTTCATTCCGGTATTTCCTCCAACGAGTTGCTCGACTCCTCCCATAGGTATAAGCAAGAAACTAAGCAGAAAATCTACGAAATCTTCCTCAGCTTGAGCATACACGAACTTACCGCTCGATTTTTGTACCATGACCTTCAAAACCATCTTCTTGGAGTTGGGATCTTCTTCGTTTTCTATCTGATTTAGCGGAATGCCAAGTTCAGATTCTACGATTACGGAATTCGCCTGTCTTGTTTTGTTCAATATGAGGTCCGACAACGGAGTTTGGGAGGTCAAGGATGCCTTCAACAAGTTCACAATCTAACAACAACAGAGGTAGAATAAATGAACATTAAAGAAAAATTGTAAGCAAAAAAGAAAAAGAACAAGAAAAGAGAATCATGAACCTCTTTCAACCCGAAAGTCACTTTCATCGGCTCCATCTTATCCGCATCTGTAAGGCCAAGAGTGCTTATGATTCCCAAGAGTCCAGTCTCATATGGCAGAATCTGCAGATCATCAGAGATTACGAAGGAGGCAGTAGGTATGGTGTAAGCTCCATCTCTCGATGCAGCTTCAGATCCTTCTTCAGCTACTTTTTTCAAATAATTCGTGCAGTTCCAACAAGCGGCATTCGCATTATCATAGTACACGCTCACACTACGAAATCTAAAAGAGATATGGGGACAGCTATTACATTTGAAGTGTTCCGCAGGCGGAGAATCAGCAATATCCAGTTTCAGCTGTTTGTATTCGTCTTCTGACCTCTCGGATTGAACAGAGTGTCCCTAGCACCCTCAGTCCAGAAAAGGGAACTATCAAGATATCCTAAGCTAAGGTACAAACTGCTTACGCTTCCAATAGAAGGCGCTTCGTCTCCGTAATGCTTATAGAGGACTTTAACAATTCTTCCCAATGGCAAAGTCAAGAAGCTTAACAAAATGTCTGTAAAATGGCTGTCAGCTTCTGCAAAGAGAACCTTCGTTTTCTCTTTATTTACCATCACTTTCAATGAGAACTCCACTTCTACTACATCAGACTTAGCCTCCGACATTTCGGAAGTTCTAGCAACGAAGGAAATTCCGATCGACAATACTTAGATCAACCAAGAAAACACAATGTAAGAAAGGTACATCTTCAATCAGCTGGGAATCGAACACAATAAACACTGATGAAATTTCTTGAGCTATCATTCTGTAATTTGATCCAAATTTGACCAAATTTTATTTCTGTTTCTTTCTAACTCCCTAATTCTTCCAAAGTCTTCTCTAACCCCATTTGCTAATAAATATTCCCTCTATCCCATTGATGTACACGAATAAGTTTCATTTTCGTCAGTCCCTTACCTAAAATGGTACAATTTTAACCGACTATAACTTATTCACACTACTTTACCCTCAACTATCACTCTCGTCTTAGTACCTATGTCGGAAAAAAGTTATTCCTAAATCAATGATTTGAGGCTGAAGTGATTATATGATGATAAACATATCTAAATACAATTAGTACAAAAACAGAGTTAAGACAAAAACTAGGGCATCACCAAGAATCGATTTTTATCAAAGAAAACTATAATCCAGTTTAAGAAAAGTCCAATTAAATATCTCTTTCATCAATATACAGTTTGAAAAAGCCACAAATAATTAGTAGTTCCTCTCCCAAAGCCAGAAATAATGAGAAGTTCCTCTCCCACAAACTTAACGGCCATTGATAAATAAATAAAATAGCTCTGAAATCGGTAGTTAATTAAGGATTTCCTGATTTCCAGTTAAGGAAATTGGGGATTTTCTGAAAATTAAGAGCATCTCCAACCCCACTGCAAATAGCAAAATGGGGTTGGATTAGATGCCCAACCCGGACGCAAATCAGAACGCAATTTGCGTTTTTGGGAGTTTTCTCTCTCCTCCCGACGCAAATTTGCGTCTGCACTGTAGTTGAAACGCAAAACACTTTCTACTTTTGATAAATTGCAATTGAGTCCTTCTCCTTATGATTTATTGTGTTGGTAGTAGATGAGTTGCAGAGTTTAGAAGAAAAGAAGAAAGAAATAGATGAAGAAGAAGACACGCAGGAAGAAGAAGGCGACGAGGGGAGGAAGAAGAAGACGCGCTGGATAAAATGGGTTTATTTAGGTTATTCTATTGGGCTATATTTGGGCCAAATTAGTGTGTGGATTAATTAGTGTATGGGCCAATTAGGATTAATTAGTGTATGGACCACATTAGAGTATGGGTTAATTATAATATGGGTTAATTAAATAAAATTGGGCCAAATTTTTTTCATGCCATTTTCTTTTCATACCATTTTTTTCATGTCATTTTCCCAATGCAAGGGTTACTTAATAAGTCGATTTATTTATTTTTTTTCACTTCCCCCTATTCGAATAAAAGCCGAGAAATATTTGCTTAGTTATAATTAATCAAACAAATCATGAAGAAATATTTTAGGACAAAAGTGTAAAAAAAAAAAAAAAATTCAAATAACAGGTGAACATAACATGACATTAAATCGATTAGAAGAAACTGAAAATACAATAAAATATTAGACAATATAACAAATACAAGAAAAGATCTTACACAATTACTAGACAATAAACATCATACTTGAAAATATAACATAGATCCTAACCTTATAAAAACACGAAAGCACAACATAAACAACTAAACTATAGATTTAATACTCTGGAATATCAGAACTAGACAATAAACATCATACTTGTGTAATTTTGCTTTATTTAATGAATGTTATTTTTGCTATCTTTATATATATAAATATATATATATATATATATATATATATATATATATATATATATAATTGTATTATTTTAAAATAATGTATCTTATATAGTATTGTTAAATGAAAATCTATAGTGGGTCTAAAATGTAATATTTAAAAATATGTGGATGTAGTTGTAAAAATATTAAAAGTATGGTAAAAAGGAATATTCTTTTGGGTTTGAGTTTGAGTTTTTAGGTTGGGGATAGATTACTGTTTGATGTGACAGAAACTGGAAAATGGGTTTTTTTTTTGTGTTGAGGGTTGGAGATGCTCTAAGACTGGTTTTCTTTACTCTTTTCAAGTCAACCCAGAAGTAGCGCGCGGCGGAGGTGGTGGATGGACGGCAGGAGAGAGAGAGAGAGAGAGAGAGAGGGTGGGGATGAGTGAGAAAGGGATGAGTGAGAAAGTAAGAGATCCAGTCAAGAAAAAAGTAAGAGTTCCAGTCAAGAGTTCCAGTCAAGAAAACAGTAGCTTTTTCACTTTTAGCTTTTTCACTTTTTCGTCTTTGACCTTTTATCTTTTTCCTTTATGTTTTTCGACGGATTAACGTAGAGTCCAAACAAGAACATCCATGCATGCATACGTAATCAATCCATGCAAATAAATAACTAACGTAGAATCACGAACCTTGAGTCTCAAAAAAGGATTCTATACAAAGATGAAGAATAATTTTGCATACTAAGAAAATGGTCTTATTTGAATGAAGAAAGCATAACTATTAATTCCTCTGTCCCAACGTATCAACTGGCTCTTGTAAGTTGAAACGAACGCAGAAGCCAACATTTGTCTCAGGTTTCTCTCTTAACTCGTTTGTTTGGTCTGTGACTCATCAGTGCATCGGTAAGAACAGTAGTGGAAGAAGAGAGAGAAGCTTTCACTATGCTCAACACCTGCAACAACGACGACAACAACAAGAAAAACGAATCAACTCAAAATCTAAAGAAAAATCAAACAGAATAAAGATTTTGCAAACTGTAATACTAGCTATTAACATATATACCTCTTTCTTTCCGATTTGCAGCACCATTTCTTCGACATCGGATATCGGGATCTTCTGCTCTTTGATAGCAGAAACCGTAGACATAAGAGAGAAAGGTGATGGATTTGTATACTAGAAAGCAGGCCTTTTAGCTTGTATACATGTGTTGTCCATAGCCACTAACAATCTTCTATCTGATTAAGTATGAATTGTCATCCATGCATCAAACATCTATCCATTATCTCAAAGTTGTAGGCTTTATGGTGTGTTGTAGATCACAGAAGACCATAGTTGCCGGTTCCTCAAGAGATATAAAAGGGTATCACAGTTGAGACAGTTCTGGATATAACTGTCGGTTTAGGCTGTAGTATAGGCTGCATAAGTAGCTTGTCTTGGCTACTTGTCTATACTAGTACGTGCGTGTACTGATAGGATCACGGTGAGGTGTATTCTTCTATTCTGACCAGATGTAGAAAGAATCAAGACCTCGGTGACTTAAGATGAACCTTAACTCTAGTTGAGTCCTAAGGGTGTACAGTTGTGGTCTGCTTCTTTGATTTACCATGGGTGAGAGTTCAGAGTATCTGCAACTCAATATGCTCCGTATCTTGGGAAGCAACTACAACTAGTACGACTCTTAGTGTAACTGCAACAGAGCACCATATCCTGGTAGAACAGGTTGATCACATCCCCTGAGGAATTCATTAAGGACTATCATACCAAACCCTGCAGGTGGATTAAATTCCGGTATGATGAGTAAGGTATGAATGGTACTACTCAGGAATATAAAAGAAGTTGAATAACACGAGCAGTCAGAAGCTCTAAGTTAATCAACGGATGTGGGATATCTTAAATATGGGGGTCGCTAAGTCTAATACTAGCCCTGAACTCAACAGGGGTAAAACAGGTAATTCAGTACTATTACTCTAGTGGAATGTTTTAGTACTTATGGACTAAATTATACTCTGGGCTGAGTATGGAGAATTTAGCCATTGGGAGGCCTCGGTTTTACCAGCTAGTAGATCCCTGATCTGGCCCAAAAAGCTCAACAGGCCACAGTATAAGGAATAAGTGGGCCACCACACAGTTGGGCCCAGTATGGGGCGCCAACTATGCTCATGGACGTCTAGTCCATAAGTTGCAGGCCTGGCCTGCAACTTAAGCCCAAGTCTCACTTGGTCTCCTCTATATATACCCCCTCAAGGTCTTGTTCAAACCTAATGATCAGAATAATCGAGTGCACTTAATATTCTGAACAAGAAAAGGGAGGCTAGGGTTAGAGAGAGAGAGACGCGCGGCCGGGCAGAGCAGTTCGGTGGGGTTCCCGTTTCCGTGGCTGATTCCGAGGCTCGTTGTCCATCCAACGTCAGAATCGAGCAGGGATACAGATCAGAAGATCTATTCGCGAGTTCTCTACTTCTTCAGGTAATCGATCTATAAACCCCCTATGATTCCGCATTTAATTCATAGGAGCATGATAGGTTTATTCGATAGTTAGATATCCGAAATAGATCCTCGGGTGAACCGATCTTCACCGATCAGATATGGTTCCTTCAAAAGGCATAACAGTCAAATCATCCATCACTAGGTAACTCCTCTGCCCCAAAAACAAGCCCGTGTGAGCAGTGGCGGAGCCAAGATTCCTCGGCAGGGGGGTCACATTTTTTTCACTTTACAAAAAATATACATTAAAAAAAAAAAATCAAAGTAAGGAAATAGTATTAATAATTTTCAATAGAAATGTGATACAACTGAAATTACGAAATAAGTTTAAAAATTAAAATTGAGTACAAAAAACTTCATAAAATTCCTCTTCTTTCCTTCATCTTCTGATATCGCTCCATAATTGCTTCATTCGTAACATTGACAAATACATCCTTTTCAATGTAAGGAATTAAGCAATCGTTCATTAGGTCGTCTCCCATACGATTCCGTAGAATATTCTTGATGAACTTCATCGCCGAAAAAGCTCTCTCAACTGTAGCAGTAGCAACCGGTAAAGTCAAACACAACTTAATAAGCAAATAGACCAATGGAAAAACTTGATCTTTTCTTGTCGAAACCATCTTCTCAGCAAGACCTCCAATCCCTGATAGCTTTGAGAACTTTCCATCCATGCGCACATCGATTATGAAGTTTTCAAGCTGACTCTCAAGCTTATATGAATCAAATTCTGAAAATTCTGAAGGATAAAACTTTGCAAGGAGAAGCAGCTTCTTAGCATCAAATGCAGCAAAGGAATCTCTAGGATCAAAGCATGACATGTACATAAGTAAATCAGTGTTGATTTCATCGAAACGATGATTCAACTCTACAATTTGCATGTCAATCACCGTATAAAATAGCTCAACTCGGTAGTAGTGGAGATTTGTCTTTTCTTCAGCCGTACGTCGCCCCCAAGCCCCCCGACCTTCATATTCATCTTCCATATCCAACAACTTTATCTTATTTTTGCTACAAAATTGAGAAACTTCAGCCACCAACATCTCCCAACCTTCATCTCTCATTATTTGCAATCGAGACTTCGCCACCTTAACAAGATGTACTGCATTAACAATATTCTGATCTTTTCTTTGCAGCACTTGAGATAAATCATGGGTTATTCCCAGAATTTTCCTCATAAGATGTAGCACAAAAACAAACTCAAATCGCCTAACAATATATAACAAATCCATAGCCTCTGCCTTTTGTGAATCTTCATGAGCAAATTTGAAAACATAATCAACAGTATCAACAATGGAAGAGAATATATGTATCAAGTTGATAAGAGTACCGTAGTGAGAACTCCAACGAGTATCTCCGGGTCGCTTCATTCCCAGTTCTTGATTTAATCCTCTTCCAGTTTCAACTTCATCACTTGCAATGGCTTCCATAAGCTTCTCCTTTTGACTCTCTCGAAGCATATCTCTGCGCTTACAAGAACTCCCAACCACATTGCATAAACGCGAGACAGTATTGAAAAAAGATCCAACAATCATATGCTTTCTTGCAACAGCAACAATTGTAAGTTGAAGCTGATGAGCAAAACAATGGATGTAATAAGCATTAGGATTCTTTTTCAATATCAAACTTTTCAACCCCTTAAATTCGCCTCTCATGTTGCTTGCACCATCATATCCCTGACCCCTCAAACTAGAAATACTCAACCCGTGAGTAGAGAACAAGTCCTCAATACCCTCCTCTAGAGAGACTGCAGATGTGTCACTAACATGGACAAAACCAAGTACACGTTCAATGACGAGTCCTTTATGATTCACATAACGTATAACAACACCCATTTGCTCTTTGACAGATACATCCCGACACTCATCTACTAATATAGAGAAAAAATTAGTTCCAATATCATTAATGATAGCCTTAGTTGTCTCAGCAGCCATAGCTTTAACAATATCCCTTTGAATGTCGGGTGATGTAAGTTTCAGATTTTCCGGAGCATTCTTCAAGACAACTTGTTTGATCTCATCATTGCAAGAAGCCAACACTTTCAAAAGCTCAAGAAAATTTCCTTGATCTAAGGATTCATCTGACTCATCATGTCCTCGCATTGCTAATCCTTGCATAATAAGGTAGCGAAGACAGATTACTGAGGCCTTTAATCGACAACGATAGTCAATCTTGGATTGTTTCGATACTCTAGAAAGAGACACTTCAATGTGTTGAGCTTGATTCATCAAATTATCACATGCCAATCTACATCTACTATGCTCACTATTATGATCTCCTACATGCTGATTCAATCTATCCTTCTTGTGCCAAGAACTAAACCCCTCAGATACAAAAGCATCGTGTCCTTTTTCAGTCTTTCCCGATGAAAACAAATAACAATACAGACAAAAAACTGCATCTTTAGCAATACTGTATTCTAACCACAATTTGTTTTCATTAAACCACGATGGAACTAGGGGTGGACCGGTACGGGATATTGATATTTTTCGCCGATATTGATATTGATTTTGATATTGATCGGTATCGCATTTTCGATACCGATACCGATACCGCAAGTACCGGTATACCGCATACCGGTATACCGCAATTTCGGTATCGACGAAGAGCGATACCGATGCCGTGCCGACGCCGCGGTAATACCGCGGTATCGATAATACCGCGGTATTGATAAAAAATTCTGAATTTTCTAATAAATATTTTTTTAAAATACTAATAAAATGCAAAACTAAAAACCCCTAACACAAATGAAGAACTTAAAGGCACAAACAAACAACATAAATACATAATCCAACAAAAATAAATAAACACGGAAGCAGCTTGCCCAAAGTCCAAACACAAAATAACAAAACAAAATGGAACAATTAGCTTAGAGAAACTCAATGCATGTCTAAGAAAATATAAGAAACTCATGTCTTTGAGAACACTTATTTAGAAACAATTATCATGTTTGTTCATGTATACTTTGTTAGAACTTAGAAATAGAGAATATATTCTTAAGATATTTACCAAATTATACTAAATCATTTATAATTTTTAAATTTATAACATTGGCATTAAGCGTGACCGTAAATCATTTCAAATTTCATAGAGCCATAGTTCATTAATTCTCAATGTGTCGAGAATCGAGATTAACGTAGTTATGCCATATCTTTGAGAACACTTATTTAGATACAATTATGTATCATGTTTGTTCATATATGCTTTGTTAGAAATAAAGAGTTTATTATTAAAATATTTACCAAATTATACTAAATAATTTATAATTTTTATTTTACAAATATTAGCATTAAGCGTGACCGTAAATTATTTTGAATTTATAGAGTCATACATAGTTCATTAATTCTCAATATGTCGAGAATCGAGATTAACGTAGTTATGCCAAATCTTTGAGAACACTTAGTTAGATACAATTATCATGTGTATTCATATATAAATGTTTTGCTATAAATCAATAAAGTGTTTATTCTTAAGATATTTACCAAATTATTTATAATTTTTAATCTTACAGACATTAGCATTAAGCGTAATCGAGAATCATTAGTTTTACAAATTTGTTAAAGTTGTAGTATCTAAAATTCAATAGTTCATTAGTTTTACAAATTTTAATTTCATAATCAATAGTTCATTAGTTTTCAATGTATCGAATTTGACTTATAAAGTTATATATACAATTATACAAATTATAAAGGTTGTATCTAAAATTCAAATTTATTCAAATATAAGAAATATTACAAATAAAAATATATAAAATATCGGCAAATGTCAATATCTACGGTATTATTGCGGTATCGGTATTATATCGGTACCGGTATTATGCGGTATTATTGCGGCATTTGCGGTATTGTACGGTATCGGTATTTTTCGGTAATATCGCGGTATTTCAGTTTTGGATACCGGTGCCGTATTGAACTTGTGCGGGACGGCATAAATACCGTACCGTAAATGCGGTATACCGCAAAATTCGGTATTTTCGGTATTTTTTCGGCGCGATATTGTCGGTATTTCGGTATTTCGGTATTTTTGTCCAGCCCTAGATGGAACAAATCTGCGCTTCTTATTTCCTTCAATTTTTTGTGGGAAAACATGACCATGTGGTTGACACGGACCCTTTAATAAGTAAGCTCTACGCACCTGCTCAATTAGATGTGTAGGATAGCTCATTATCTCTGGTCGTAATCCCGGATCACTAGGAAGATTATCCAAGTCGACTTCCTTCAACGATGCTTCACGTAGCAAATCAACTTCATTGTTTTCTTTCGTCGATGTTGCTTCAGGCTGAACAAGTGTAGGGCTATCAACCGTTGATGATGAACCACCCTCACTATAAGTAACACGATTAAAGAACCGCCCCATTTTGGCTTGTTGATTGACCATATTTTTCAATTCCTGTGGAGTGGATAGTATAGAAACCAATTAGACAAAAAACCTCCAACAACTTGTAGATTATATATCACACTCCTAACTATAAACAAAAACAAGACAGCCCACAATTAAAATTTTCTAATGGATATAGTCAATCCTATGCAGCCTTGTAGTTTTGGTTCCATTCAATTGCAAGAAATCTTAAACTCTGGCCTGAGTAAGTTTCCCTTACCCTCATTAATCGGTGTTGAATTCTTGAATGAGTTACTTTCTAACCTTAATGATGGATGGTTTATTGTCTATCTCTATCTCAATGCCTTTCTCCTGTTCGTTAAACCTCCCCAATGCATCATATCGTTATGGATAGTCTCCTCTTATAGTTGTTATTGCTAGGCCTAGGCTAACATGATTTTCAAAAGCAATGTAGATGTTACCTTGTAGAATCGACACCAAGTCTACAATGATGGCAACGTAGAAATGTCGAAAAGAATACGAGCTTTGACGAGAAACGGAGAAAGGGCAAGCTGCCGAGCTTGAGAAAGGGCACTGGCAGTCTTCTGACTTCTCTCTTCACAAACTTCACTAGTTAAAAAAATCAAAATTTTTATCAATGGAGAGGGAGAGATTGACATTTGGCAGAATCGAATAAAAAGAAACATACCTGAAGAGATGGCGGCGGCTTCCGGCGAATAAGAGAGGAGACGGTGGCTGGCGGCAGGCTGCAGAGGACGAGAGATACAAAGATAGAGAGAGAGAGAGAGCGAGGATTTAGAGAGGCGTCGTAACTACACCAGACGGAGATGCCGACGATGGACGGGCATGGGGACGACGGCCGGGGATGGGCCGGATGGCGACGGCGACATGGCGTATTTGAGAAAAATGTCTTTGAGAGATTGGGGTTACACTGTCGTGAGTTTCTGAATTGGGGAGAATTGGGGATTTACAATAATATTAGTTATTTTTTAATATTTTAAATAATAGAATTATGAAATTACGAAAATACCCCTGACTTTTTTTAAAATTCCAGTGGGGTCACTTGACCCCACTGCCACCCCCCTCCCTCCGCCCCTGCGTGTGAGCGTTGTCTCGGGTGAGATCCGGCCTTGTCAGCCTCGATTTCATACCGTTCTTGAAATACTTGTCATCGATCAACTCAGACGCGCTGCGGTACAAGCTTGCTCGTCCTAATCTGAAGCTGAAGATGCCGCATAGAACCTTAATGAAGTCTTCCTTGGGTTGAGCATTCAGTACTTTACCTGTAGATCTTTGCACCGTCACCTTCAAACCTACATTTCCGAAGGCGATGGGACTTGTTTGTTCACCGGAGAGTGGAACAGCTAGTCCTTTCGGTTGGGGTTCAAGAACAACATGTGCTGAGTTTCCTCTGTTTAGGATAACGTCCGTTAATGGAGACGACGAAGTCAATGATGCCTTCAGCAAACTCACCATCTAACAACAACAATTTCATAGTAAATAATTCATTGTTAAATAACAAAAATTAAGATCAAATCAAGATTTCAAGAAATCAACCTCACTCATCCCGAACTCAACTTGGATCGTCTCCGCCCCATCCATGTCCGCGATGCCGATCATTCTCAAGATTCCCAACAGTCCAGTCTCGCTCGGAAAGATCTGCAGGTCATCACTGATTACGAAAGACGTCCCACTCAAGGTGAAGACGCCATCACCCTTATGAAGAGAACATCCACAATACGTTCCACTGTACCCCCTACCGCAAAGATAACACCTGGTACCCCAAGAAGAAGGAGGAGAAGTGATATCCAGTTTAAGCCTCTTATATTCAGCTTCAAAAGAACTTGTCGGATCCAAGAGGGCCTTCCTTTTTTGGGCCTTCCTTTTCGCGCCCTCCATTCCGAATCCATCGAGATTCGCTAGGCTACGGTACAGCTTGCTCAAGCGTCCAATGGCGGGAGCCTTGTCTCCGTACTCCCTTTCTAGGATTTTGAGGGTTCTTCCCATAGGCAAAGTCAAGAAGCTGAGCAAAACGTCGACGAAATAGCTGTCGGCTTCTGCAAATAGTACCTTCTTCTTCCCCTTATTCACCATTGCTTTCAATTGAAGCTTGTCATTCGTGTTAGCTCCCGACATTCTAGTAGTATTGATAAGAACAAAATACTAATCAAAATCCAGACACTTTTCGATATGCTTAAAAGTAGATGTTACGATCATAATATTTAGATAGTAACTTTGTTTTTTTCGACGCACGTTTCAATGTGCTTGAAAGTAAATGTTGACTATTATCATACATTGCAAAGTGAAAAATAATATACTACATCAAATACGACCTAAAGTTCAACGTAACATCGAAAGAGTCGTCAAAGCTCGTAAATGGCAGACGGAACAACTATTAAAGATAGAATCGAATAGAACGAACTAGAGATAAATATGTTAAGAGTTACCTGAATGATTTCCTGATTCTGAGGAGCGGTGGCTGAGCGCGGCGGAGGTTGAAGCGCGGCTGGTGGGATTTAATGAGGCGGCGAACAAGGGTATTGAGGTTTTATATGGCGGGAGAGGGATAGTTGGGCTGGACTCTTGTTCGAAAATTAAACTAGAATTGTACCCTCGCGTTGCGTTGCCAAATCGACGAGGAGTAATTTATAATAAATATCTTATATATAAAATATTAGATAAGACCCAATCTTACAAAATACAAAAGAAAATATATACGAAACTTACTAAGAAGTTGCAAATCTATGTAGAAATTTTGCTTAAGGGGGTGTATTCAATTCAGATTCTGCAGGATTTTTATGGATTTTAGAAATCTGTAGATATTCAATTCAGATTTTATAAAGTCTTATGGATTTTAGAAATCTGTAGATATTCAATTCAGATTTTATAAAGTCTTTAAAAATCCTGAGGTATTCAATGCAGACTTTTTAAAGTCTTAAAAAATCTATAGGTATTCGACAGTCCATGATTTTAAAAGTCCATGAATTTTGCTGGATTCTTTAATTAAAATATAAAGAGATTTCACTTTTCAAAATCTTTTATAAAACTCAGAGAGGATTCTCTAAAAAAAATCAAAGTCACCATTTCAGCCACCCTCTTCCGTACTTTTTATCTTTTCTCCAAATAATTATAGTTTATTTTAAAAGACATCCAAATTATGACTATCTGATACCAAAATTTGTTTACTAGAGTTTGCTTGAAAATCAATATTTTCATAAAATCCCTTATTCTTATAAAATTCGAACATGTAACTTTTAAATCTCAACTTTCATTTTGATTTTTTATGGTTAAATTATTGCTACGTTTTTTAACGTTCAAGGAATTGAATAATGACTAAACTGAAATATAACATTTAAACGAAAAAAAGAGAGTATTTTTTTAATTATTAAAAATACATTAATTGGACTTTCTTTAAAATACGAGTCTTGTTTGAAAGATGACATAATTATTTGATGAAATTTAATACTCCCTACAAACATATTCAAACAATTTGAATAAAATTATTGGGTTTTTTTTCCAAATAATATAAGATAATTTTATTTATTTATTTACAAGTGTGACTCATATGCATTTATTTATATAAATAAATAGTTGCAATAGTTCAGCGTCGGAGTCTATGGAAATCCATAAAAATTAATTAAAAAAACATATTCCATAATACTGCAAATCCATGAAAATCCATCAAAATCAATAAATAGAGTCAGTCAAACTCTGTATAGAGTCTAGTCAAACTCTGTGCAGAGTCTATGGATTTAAAAAGTCTATAAAAATCCACGTACTTTTCAAAGTCTATAAAAATCCTGCAAAATCTGAATTGAATACACCCCCCTAAGTTATTAATTCAAATTTTGATTTTCTACCATCAAAGCATTTGATAAGTGTTTGATGACAGTCTTGAGAGAAAGTTTTGACTTGTACGGGGAAATCGATGGGTCACTCCTTGACTGAAAAAAAAAAAGTTACTCTGTCCGTCCCCTAAGTTTCTTCCTACGAGCGACGAAGATGCAGTCGTGCAACAAGATCGATCACGAAAAGTATGGTTGCATTCGAAACATATATTTCACGGAAGCTTCAGTTCAACAGCTAACATAGAATCACGAACTACCTTGTTTGCATTCTATACAAAAGGAAATTTAAACCCAGTTCCTTGTTTGCATTCTACTCAAAAATGAAGAAGCATAGGTATTACTTCCTCTATCATCTGACTCTCGTAAGTTGAAACGAAAACGGAGGAACTAACATAGAAGCCAGCATTTGTCCATGACCAAAGATCAGATTCAGCTTTCTCTCTTCACTCGTTTGTCTGGTCTGTGATTCATCAGTGCATCAGTAAGAACAGTAGTGGAAGAAGAGAGAGAAGCTCTCACTATGCTCAAAGCCTGCAACACCAACAACAAAAACGAATCAACACTGAGAAAAATCTAACAGATTAAGATTGCAAACCGCAATGCTATTAACTACCTCTTTCTTCCCGATTTGCAGCTCCACTTCTTCGATATCAGATATTGGGATCTTCTGCTCTTTGAGAGCAGAAACCGTAGACATAACAGAGAAAGGCACAACAGTAAAATCATCCATTAACAGGTAATTACTCCTCTGCCCAGAAAACAAATCCGTCTCTAGAGGAACGTTGTTTCGGGGGTAATCCAGCTTTATCAGCCTCATTTTCATACCTTTCTTGAAATACTTGTCATCAATGAACTGCTCTGCGCTGCGGTACAAGCTGTTCATAGCCTTAATAGATTTCCTCCAACTTCCTAATTTGCAGCTGAAGATGCTGCACAGAACCTTTATGAAATCTCCCTTGGGTTGAGCATGTAGTACCTTACCTGTAGATTTCTGCACTGTCACTTTCAAACCTATGGAGGGACTTTGTGCAGCCGTCGGAACAGATAGTCTTTTCGGTTTGGGTTCAAGGACAACATTTGCAGAGTTTGCTCTGTTTAGGATAACGTCCGTTAATGGAGACGACGAAGCCAATGATGCCTTCAACAAACTCACCATCTAACAACAACAATTTCATATATAGTAAATAACAAAATGTAGATGAAATTAAATTAAGATCAAATCAAGATTTCAAGAAATCAACCTCACTCAACCCGAACTCGACTTGGATCGTCTCCACCCCATCCATGTCTGTGATTCCGATAACTTTCAAGATTCCCAACAGTCCGGTCTCGCTCGGAAAAATCTGCAGATCATCGCTGATTACGAAAGATGTCCCACTCAAGGTGAAGACCCCATCATCATCATCATCAGCTCCTTTCGAACCTGCTACTTGAATCTTATCAGGGTAATTTAAGCATCTTCCACAATAGCTTCCACTGTACTCCCAACCGCAATACAAACACTTGGTATGCAAAGAAGAAGAAGCGGTGATATCCAGTTTCAGCCTCTGATATTCGGCTTCGAAATCACTTGTCGGATTCAAGAGGGCCGCCGCCGCCTTCTTCGCGTCCTCCGTTCGGGATCCGTCGAGATTCCTTAAGCTACGGTACAGATTGCTCAAACCTCCGAAGTCGGGCGGGTTATCTCCGTACTCCTTTTCGAGGACTTTCCCCAAAGGCAGGGTCAAGAAGCTCAACAAAATGTCGGCGAAATGGCTGTCGGATTCGGCAAATAGTACCTTGTTCTTCTCCTTGTTCACCGCCGCTTTGAAACGCAGCTTAGCGTTCTCGTTATCTCCCGACATTCTGGAAGTATCGATCGGAACGAAAAAATCATCAAATTCCCCCAATTAACGCAGTACGGATTGATAAACAGTACAAATAGAATCGAACAGAACAAAGTAGAGATGAATGGGTTAAGAATTACCTGAATGATTCTGAGGGGGGTGGCTGAGCTCGGCGGAGGAAGGGCGGCTGGGATTTATTGAGGTTTTTATTGGGCGCGAGAGAGAGGGAGGCCGGTAAGTGTTTGATGAAAGTCTTGAAAGAAAATTTTGACTTGTATTGGGAAATTGATGGGCTAATTTTAAACACAGTTCTCCATAGCTCTCCTCATAGCCATATTAGTACTCCCTCCGTTTCCTGAAATGACCACATTCTTTCTTCCCGACGGCAAAGTCAAGAAGCTTAGTAGAATATCTATCTTCATTCCTAGTTTGAGACATTCTTCTGCTACTGTTGAATACTCCCTTATTTTCCATTTTGGTACGTTCTGGATAAGACTACGTGTTTTCTTTTTCTGTATAAAAACATAGTGCTGTACTTAAAGAACTACAGTTTTTGAACACGCATTCTCTACCACCTGTTTATTCTTAAATAGGTGTAGAATTAGAAATAAAAATTAATCGAAAGAAGTACACCTTCCACCACACCCAACTCACGCAGTTCAAATTAATAAATATTAAAAATTAATCGAAAGAAGTAGAGATCTTCATTAGAAATAAAAATTGTTATACTCCCTCCGTTTCTTCTAAAACGGCCTGTTTCTTTTCGACACGCATATTAAGAAAATTGCGGTTTGTTGTATAATAGTGGTGGTCCACATACTTAAAATGAGAATTTAGTATATAAAGGTGATATATTAATGTAGGAGTGTTCGCAGTTTGGTTTGGTGTGGGTTGACGTTAAAACTAAATCAAACCTTAAAATGCGGTTTTTTAATTTTGTAGAACCAAACCAAACCATTTCACTATAAAAACCAAACCAAACCAAACCATATTATAACGGTTCAGTACGGTTTGGTTTACGGTTTGCAATTGTAGTGAAAAATTAAATTTTCATTAACTAAAATTATAGTATCAATATCGTTTTCTAACATAAAATCTAAATACAATAAAATAGCATTGCACTTATGTTTGATTAAAACTTAGTAATCATATGATGTAATTCCTTGGTGTATAAATTACCTTTGTTGATGAAATCAAAATATTTAATATATATGAGTAGTTCATCGTCTCTCTTCCTAAATTTTAAAATATGTATTCTATATAAGTCGTCATCGTTCTTTAAATAAAATGAAGAAAAAAATCCCCAAAGTTGTTATATTTAGGTTTTAAGTTTTAAAAAGTAATAAAAACTTAAATTTAGAAAGGAAAAAAAAAAAAAAAGAAGAAGAAGATAACACTATTAAATTTGACCCAAGTATGTGAATCTTTTGTAGCAAAATTGATTAAATAATTATTAATTATTATGATTATTATAAATTATTACGGTTTACGGTTTGGTTTGGGTATTTTATTTTCAAAAACCAAACCTAAACCAAAAACCATATTTTAAAAAAAAATTAAACCCAACCCATATTTTTCAAACCATAAACCAAACTAACCCGCACAAATACGGTTTGATCCGGTTTGGTTTACGGCTAAACTGTGAACACCCATATATTCACTACAAGAAAATGCGGCTCCCGCTACGGAATAGCAAGGGAAGTTATTTCCGTAGCCATTCTACTACGGAACGGCGACGCCAAAAAAATAAGTAGGGAAATCGCGACAGAATGGTACACCCGTCGCCGTTTAAAGACGGAAATATATTTCCGTAGCCGTTTAAAGATGGAAATGTATTTCCGTAGCCGTTTAAAGACGGAAATAATTACCGTAGGCAATTTCTACTACGGAAGTAAAACCCCGTCGTTGGTCAACTACGGAAAATAATTACCGTAGGCAATTTCTACTACGGAAGTAAAACCCCCGTCGTTGGTCAACTACGGAAAATAATTACCGTCGTTATTTTCTATTTTACGAAATATGGTATAACCATCCACCATTCCCCCAATTCGTGCCCTAGTAAAATTAGAAGGCTGCGTGCTCCACAACAGAAGGCCTCCGCCGCGCCGCGAGGTGTTCACCTCTCTCCACTTCCTCCCCTCTCAGCTTCTCTCTCTGTCTCCTTGCCCCTCGCTCTCTGTCCCTCTTTCTCACAGCATTTTAGAATTCATTCCGATGTGCGGAGGCGTATTACTCCACCGCATCAGCTGCCAGATTTCCCCACCGCCGCTCGGTGGCCGTTGAATTGAGGTTCAGATCCGTGAAAGTCGATTTTCGGTGTAAGATTGGAGCTATTTTTCAGGAGTTCGAGCGCTACAGATCGTGGTGTTGAAGTGTTCTTCTGTTCGGAAGTAGTTAATCTCGGACGAAGATGAGGTGAGCTGTTTTAGAATTAATTTTCTGCGCTTTTAATTTTGTTTTTGCGGAACAAACCGTAGATCGGCGGTTTGGTGTTATATTGGGAGTGATATAAATTAGTTTTAAGTTCATTGTTTTCGCAAGGATTATTGAATGTGAATTGTGTCTGGTAATTGTTGTTCACCTTTTCTTAATTGTTGTTACTAGATTTTGTATTGTTTGTGTGTGTGTGTGTTGTGTGGGTGCATATATATCGATTTGTTATGGTTTGAGGTTGCTGATTATTGTCTATTTTTTAGCTGTATTGCAGTCGGCCTATGGAATAACACTCAGGTATACTCTTATGGCATTTTTCCACTTTTGAATTCTCACTTTCATGTTTTTGCTCTTATATTCATTGAGCTTGTTCTGATTTAACAACAAGAAGCTTCTGGGCCATGTTAGGGCTTTTGTTTATATTCTCATATATTTGTGTTGGTATCTTCCTATTGTTGTTTATGCCCTGTATGTTTGCTGCAACAGTTGGTTAACAAGGACTGTTTCATTAGTAAGATGTTTCTTCGTGGAGATTCTGTGCTCATCGTCCTCAGAAATCCCAAGTAAAAGGTAGTAGCTTTTCTGTACATTCTTACACGTTCAATTATATAGATCGTCTAGGCAGCTACTCGATTTTTGCTTTTCTGTACATTCCTACATCACTCTTGTTCAGTGAAAATTCATAATATGATGAGTTGATGTTATGTGGTTTTTGTGCTTGTTGAAATAAAAAACAATATGTATGATTTTAATTTATGTTTTGAGCTGAAATTAGGTTTATAATCTTGAGAATCTGTTTGATAATCACATATTATTGCATGCTTGTTTATTGAGCTCAATGACAGGTTATGAGTTGCTGAAAAAGATTGAGATTTGTTAATCTTGATGAGAGATTGAAGAGCTGCATGTTTGGAGAGGAGTTGAGGCTAAACAGGAGGAAACTTTAAGAAAAGATTGTGATGCTCCACTCTTACAGCTAATCTTTCTTTCATGCTCTTATGTACTAGAGATATTATTATCTTCTTTTGGATCTTTAAGTTACTAGACATCCAAACACCAAGATGTAATATGACTTGATTTTCTTCAATGTACTATTATTTTGTTGATTAATATAATAACATTAAATTTCTTTAATTATTACTATTATTTTGTGGTTTAATACAATTGCATTGGTGTCTCAACTAAATTATTTGTGTACAGCCTGACTAAGATGAAACTGAGATATTACGACACTTTTATGTGCAGCAACAGACTGTTGTGATATTACGACACTTTTACGTGTAGCAATAAAAACAACGACGGAAGCATAAGCGTCGTTATATGACGACGGATAATCCGTAGTCATAACCGTCGTTGTTTTTAACGACGGAAAAATCCATCGCGGCAGAAACTGCCACGAGGCTTATATCTACGGTTCCTATCCGTTGTTATTCCGTCGTTATATCCATTCTACTACGGAATTTTTCAAATTTCCGTCGCCATTTCCCGTCGCAGGAGCCGTGTTTTCTTGTAGTGATTAATGGGTTAATGCGGTACACATGTGATTGTCGAGCTAAAATAGGAAACATGTCATTTACACGAAACGCCTCTATTAGAAAAACAGGTCGTTGCTTATGACTTAGTTGTTGAATGAAGATGAACCCTAGACTTAGTCTTTTATTATTTTTTATTAGAAAAACAAGTCATTTCTTTTATGATATATTAATGGTTAATGGGTTTCTGATATTTGTTGCTAGGATCTCGCATTTTCTGTTTAGATATTTTTTCCATTGTATTCTTCATGCACAAAGGGCTTGTAAATAGCACTAGCATAAAAAAAAATTCTTCTTGTTTACGCTGAGACGTGAAAGTCTCAAAACACTTTAAGGACCGATAAATGTTTGATGAAAGTCCTGAACGAAAATTTTGACTTGTACTACGTAGAAATTGATAGGTCACTCCTAAAAAAAATTAAACAAGGCCTTCACAATATAGTGTAAATTTTAAGCTCAAGACATAGTTGCAACTTTTTTTAATTAATAGAAAGGTGATGAAGAACAAACAAGTACTTACTTACTAATTAGTAGAACTAAAACTTGAAAGATTAATGGAAAGAAGTAGAGATGTTGATTGGGTTACCTTATTATTTCTTTTTCATTATTATTAATTAATTTTGAAAGAGGAAATATGGTTTGAGTTTCCATTGAAAACGGCGCAGAAAATGAAACTCTACTAACTCCCTCCTCCCTTGATTTCTCCGAATTGAACCACCCATTACTACGTGAATTATTGAAAAAGATCAAATCTTTAATCATCTAGTGCTTGTTCGTAAAACTGTTCCAGCTGCCCTCTGCTTTCTTCCGCCGCCGCCTCCGGAAGTTCCCATCTCCGGCCACAAGAGTTGAGGTACTTCTTCCGTTTTGATATTCCGGTCATCTTTTGTTTATTGATGATAGTTTGATAGTGTTAATTTATGCCGGAAAAACGGAATCATAATCCAAAAACGGAACTTTCATTACTATAGTTGATCTCCATTCTTGTAGCTTGTAGAGATGGTTGAATTAGGCAAGGATGTAAAGGTCTCCCTCAAAGTTATGATGAACAAGGAGAGAACGAAGCTACTATTTGCAGAAGCCGATGCCAAATTCGCAGAGATTGTTCTAAGTTTTCTGGAATTGCCATTGGGGAAGATTGTGGGAGTCTTGAAGAAACACTACGGTAAGGAACCTTTTTTCGGAAGTTTAAACACATTGTACGCCGGCTTAAGCAATCTTGATAGTAGCCTTTTCCAGCGTGAATTATCACCCGACTACCAGGTGGTCGACGGCCTACTTATCTTCAATCACAGGTATGTTATTCCCTCTACTTCGCCGCTCAAACAAAAGTTGCTGTAAGAATTTCATTCGTCGACGATTGCTGGCCATGGGGGTATCAAGAAGACCTTGGTGGGACTCAGCGCCTTGTTCTTTTGGCCTCAAATGCATAGAGATGTCGAACAATTTGTTCGAAACTGTGTGGTGTGCCAGCAGGTGAAGCATTTGACAGCAGCTCCAGCTGGGTTGCTTCAACCACTCCCTGTACCGGCCTTAGTGTGGAATGAGGTAACTATGGATTTCATAACACATTTACCTCTATCTCATGGTTTTTCTGTGATCTTGGTTGTGGTTGATAGGCTCACAAAAGCAGCTCATTTTGGGCCATTAACATCAGAC
The DNA here is from genome assembly GCA_029379335.1 of Thymus mandschuricus. Lineage (NCBI taxonomy): Eukaryota > Viridiplantae > Streptophyta > Magnoliopsida > Lamiales > Lamiaceae > Thymus > Thymus mandschuricus. The sequence continues at coordinate 34,031,675 of CM057080.1, read as the reverse complement.
TTCACTGCTGCAAAAGTGGCTAAGCTTTTCTCTGAAATAGTGATCAAACTCCATGGGTTCCCTTCCACCATAATTTCAGATCGAGATCTCGTCTTTCTTAGCAAATTATGGGCGGAATTGTTTAAACTTAGTGGCACATCCTTAAAACATAGCTCAGCTTACCACCCTCAAACAGATGGGCAAACGGAGGTGGAAAATCGATCATTGGAACAATATCTTCGTGCTATGACTTCGGATCAGCCGAAACGTTGGCCTGAATTTCTTGGTTGGGCTGAGTTCAGCTACAACACCAGTTTCCACTCAAGCATCAACATGAGCCCATTTCAAGCTCTTTATGGTCGCCTTCCCAATGTTATTCCTCGTTACGTCCCAGGTTCTACATCAAATGAAGCTCTCGATGCCTTATTGACTGAACGAGATACCATGTTGGAGTTTCTCAATGCCACACTCCAAATGATGCAGCACCGTATGGCTCAGAAAGCTAATCGTAAGCGCCGTGAGCTTGAGTTCGGTGTGGGTGACCTTGTATGGATTAAATTACAGCCGTATCGACAAGTAACGGTCGCCCGCCGTGGTTCACAGAAGTTGTCTAAGAAGTACTTTGGTCCTTATAAGGTGCTGGAGAGAATCGGTGTTGTTGCTTACAAAGTCGAACTGCCGGTGGAGAGTCGCGTGCACCCAGTTTTTCATGTCTCCCAATTAAAGCCATATTTTGGATACCACCCCCCAAATATTTCGCCATTACCTGATGAGCTTGCTGATACATCAACCATGGTGCCATTGGTGATTGTCGCCTCACGTGAAATCTTGCATGATGGAGTTCCTGTTCCCCAAGTTCTTGTTCAATGGCAAAATCACCCCCCCAAAGCTGCAACTTGGGAATTCCTCGACGCCTTTCGCGAGCGTTTTCCAAATTTCCACCTTGAGGGCAAGGTGGCTTTTGAGGGTGAGGGAGTTGATACGATCTCGAGTAACGATACAGGAATGATGAATGTCTCAGAAGAAGTCGGGCCGAAGGGAGCAGAAGCGGAGGAGTTGGGAATTGCTAAAAGACGTGAGCGTCGTCAAATAAAGAAGCCACAACGTTATGCTTAATTTACTTTATGTCTTTGTTTAGTCCTTATGTTAGTGGGCTTGATTATTACTAATTTGGGCTTAGTGATTAAGCCTGTAGAATTAATTACTCTAATAGGGTTGATAGAGTAGATATAAGAGTCGAACCGTAATCTTGTGGCGGCGGAGAATCTTTTGGAATTGAAAAGAAAACCCTAAGGTTTTGTTCTTGCGAAGCACAAGCCAGGAGCCCTCTCGAGCGATATCGAGATTCCTCTGATTCGTTTTGGAGCAGAACGTTTCAATTATCCTTATCTGTAATGCCAAGAATGCTAATGAGTTGTAAGAAACCGGTCTCACTAGGCAATATCCGCAGATCATCAGAGATTATGAAAGATATTGCTTCACTTATGGTGAAGACGCCATCACTAAAAGCAGCTTCGGACCTCTTCCCAACTACTTCTTTAGGCATCTCATTATAACATGAGGGATTTTGGCAATATTTGATGGCGTCACATGCTTACACTACAAAATATTTCATCAGAGTGCTTGGAACAGCAGAAATATTCAGCAGGCGGAGAATCAACTATGTCGAGCTTCAGCCTTTCACATTCAGCATCGAATATACTTATCGGGTCGAGCAGAGTCTCCTTTGCACCCTCAGTCCAGAAATGGGAGCTATCGAGATTTGATAAGCTACGATACAGAGTGCTTAAGCTCCCAATGGCGGGTGCCTCATCCCCATACTTCTTCTCAAGGACTTTGACGATTCTTCCCAACGGCAAAGTCAAGAAGCTCAGCAGAACGTCTACAAATTCATTGCCGGCTTCTGCAAACAGCACCTTAGTTTTCTTTTCATCCATCATCACCTTCAACGAGAACTCTACCTCTCCAGCATCAGATTCAGACATTTCAAGGTTCTACCAATGAAAATTATTCAGATCGATGATATTTCGCCTCAACCGAGAGAATGCATCGATTTCTCAAAAGCAAGAAAACAAATCTAATAGTAACAGAATCTAAGCTAGAATATGCTATAGGGCATCATCAACATCAATTTTCGTCAAATTCTGCCAATTTCATAGTTTCAAAATCTTCCAGTTTGATTAACCATAAAGTAAACAGAATCAAGTAAAGATTTATAGGTGAAGGGTTACCTGATTCCAATCTACGAAAAACGAAAAAGAGATGTACGAATTAAGGTGGCTGAGCGCGGCGGAGGGAGGGTGGCGGAGGCTGTGATGTTGAGCTGCTCAACGGCAGGGGAGGGAGGGAGGATGAAGATGAGTGAGAAAGTAAGTGGGATCTTTAATTAAAGCAAAAGAAACACAGTTAAGTATATTTCCCACTACCTTTTTTGGCGCGACTTTTGCTTTTTCTTATTTATTCCTTCAGTTCATTATATAATAGTTTATTTTATTATTTAAATGTTTGAAGGAGGGTGGCTGAGCGCGGCGGAGGGGTGGCGGAGACGGTGGTCTTGAGCTGCTGAACGGCAGGAGAAGGAGAGGGAGAGGATGAGCGAGAAAGCGGCATGAGTCTTTCTGCTAAAGCAAAAGATGCAGTAAATTATTGTCCTTTCTCAGCATCTTTTCAAATAAACTATTGCCAACTTGCATCTTTTGCTTTTCCACTAAACCAACCACGTACTATAAAGTTTTATACTCATAATTTCGCACGTAATTTACGAAGATTTTTGAGTTATAATCCTTTTCTATTACACAATCAACAATCTATCAATTTTGTATTGGAGGTTAAGAACTTGTACGTTACCGCGAAATCAATCGACATGTTCATACTTCCAACTCTCGTACCATTGAGTCGTGTTCGTGTTCCACAAGGGAGTGGTAAACACAATACACGAAAACACGGATCAAACATCCAAAACTCACGTTTCGAGTTTCGGTTGCTTCATGAAGTTACGAGGGTGAAGAGCGTCGGTGAGAGCAGAGGTGGATGTAAAAGAGGCTCTCAGTATGCTCAAAGCCTGCACCGAAAAACAATTCGATCTCAATACACAAACATACACACAAAACATCATCGTACTCAAAACAAACATTCAAAAGGAATATTGCATTACCTCTTTCATTCCAATTTCCAGCTCCACTTCTTTCACATCAGAGATTGGGACTTTCAGCTCTCTCAGATAAGAAAGGCTGGAGACGATACAGAAAGGCGTCACAACCAAATCATCAGTTACCAGATAAGTTGTGGGCCCGTCGAGGTATCTCCCCTGCCCTTTCGGGAACTTGGCAGACGAAAACAAAGAGGGATCACTGTAGTCAGAAGGCAGGCGTTCTTCAGTGAGGGGAAGGATATATTCTTTGGAAATGCAACCATGAAGGAGATTCGGTTTGATTAGCCTTTTTTTACAGTCTGGGCTCTTGAAATACTTGTCATCTAAAAGATCTATCGTGCTCCGGTACAAGTTGTCTATGGCCTTGATACCGGTCTTTCCAGCCACGAGGTGCTCAGCTAATCCCACCGGGATATTGAAGAAACTAAACAGGAACTCGACAAAATCTTCCTCAACTTGAGCGTACAGCAACTTACCGCTAGATTTCTGTACCATGGCTTTCAATATCATCTTCTTGGCATTGGGATTCGCTTGATGCTCAGTCTCGATAAACCTATTTGGTTCAGATCCCACAGTTACAGAGTTTGTTCTTCCCGTTTTATCGAGTATGAGGTCTGAGAGCGGAGTTGAGGAAACGAAGGACGCCTTTAGCAAACTCAGCATCTAATGACAAAAGGACAGCAATTTGTAAACTACAAAGATGAAATGGATGAATGAATGAATGAAGAAGTAGGCCAAGAATTTCACCTCGTTGAACCCAATAGTCGTTGTGATTGGCTCAGCCTCATCCATATCCATATCTCGAATGCCCAGGGTGGTGATGATTTGAAAGAATCCTCTCACATTGGGCAATATCTGCAAATCATCAGAGATTATGAAAGATGCCCTGCTTGAAGTGAACTTCGTGACTAGAAGCAGCTCGAGACCCCTTTCCATCTACTTTTTTTGTCATCCGACAGCCGCATCTCCTATTTTTGGATGAACTAGCTTGATCGTTGTACAAGCTCATACTACGAAATCGACTGTGACAGGTTGTGCAACAATTCGTATAATATGCATTACGGTTAGAAGCAGTCAATACAAAATATTCAGCAGGCGGAGAATTACTAATATCGAGCTTTAGCATTTCGTATTCAGCTTCAAAAGAGCTAGTCGGACTAAGCAGAGCGTTCTTAGCACCCTCTGTCACGAAACTGGCGCTATCGAGATTTGCCAAGCTACGGTACAAATTGCTTAAGCTTCCAATGGTGGGTGCCTTATCACCATAATGCTTCTCCAACACTTTGATGATTCTCCCCAACGGCAAAGTCAAGAAGCTTAACAAAATGTCGACAAATTGTCGGTCCGTCTCTGCAAATAGTACCTTCGTTTTCTCTTTATTGACCATCACTTTGAATGAGAACTCTACTTCTCTAGCATCAGACATTTCCAAGGCCCTAGCAATGAAGACTACAATCTATAAATGCGAGAATGGAATAATCTTCAATTTGCTAATAAACAGCAACGACAGTACCAACAGTACAATGAAATCTAACCCCTTGAATCTGTAGCCCCATCAATTCACCATAATCTATAGTTTGAGTTCCACACTTCTCATCACCTACTATTAATTAAAAAAAAAAAAAAAAAAAAAAAAAAAATTCACCATAATCTACAGTTTGAGTTCCCACACTTCCCCAGCACATAATATTCACTAAAAAAACACAATAAACGGTAGAGAATTACCTGATTCCCGATGCACGAAATCGGAGGTTTTGAAATGAGACTATTTTCAAGTAAACCGAGAAGAAATCGTCTTTGCTACTAGCAAAATCACTTCGATTTTACAGATTGATCGGAGAGGAAGGATAAAAATCGTGCTCGGGGACGGGCGGCTGAGCGCGGCGGAGGAAGGGTGGCGGAGGATGAGGCGGCGGTCTCGGCTCTTGAGCTGCATTATGGCGGGAGAGAGGGTAGTGAGGACAAATTTAGAGATATCAAACTGGGCCGGGCCCAATATAGCCCAAGCCCGCTTCTGATACCAAAATTGCAAATACACCCCTAAATTTACACCGAAATACAAAAAAGCCCTCGGATTATGTTTTAGGGCAATTAGAACCCCAAAGTATTCAATTTGAAGCAAATTGCACCCCCCCAAAATTTTTAAATTGGGCTATTAAATTTCTTTAGGATTTATTTGAATTTCTTTTATATATTTCCTTTTGCATGAATCCAAACTTGTATTCAATTGTTTATTGCTAAGCACATTTTGTTCAGTTTTAATCTCGTGGGTGCTTCGTTATACTCTTTCTATCCCGTTGATAATGAATAACGATCTGCATATCGACAAAGGGTGAAAAATAAGTGCTGCAGATAGCATAATACAAGCAGTAAAAGGACTGAAAATCAGAGATTGCTAGAGAGCAGAGCATGAGTGAGAGCAGAAGTGGATGTAAGAGAGGCTTTCAATATGCTCATAGCCTCCTTCAAACCAATTTGCAGCTCCACTTCTTCGACATCCGACACCGGTATCCCTTTCGTGTTGAGACTGCAAAGGATGGAGGAAATGCAGAAAGGCGTGACACTTAAATCATCCGTCACCTGATAAATCCGTGGCCCTTCAAGATGATTACCCTGCCCTTTCGGGAACTTGGCAGAAGAAAACAACGACAGATTATCGCTGTAGTTAGCGGGCAAGGGCTCTTCGGTGAGGGGGAGAATGTGGTCCTTGGAAATACAACCATGAGGCAGATTTGGCTTCATTAGCCTTTCTTTCGTACCCGGTGTTTTGAAATACTTTTCACCTATATGATCTATCGTGCTCCGGTGTAAGTTGTCTATACCCTTCATGCCCGTCTTCCCACCCACGAGTTGCCCGATCCCTCCCATAGGGATGTTCAAGAAACTAAACAAGAACTCTACGAAATCCTCCTCGACTTGGGCATGCAATAACTTACCAGTAGATTTTTGTACCATGGATACGGCTACGGCTGAGCCAATCATAGTGACTTTTGGGTTGAGTGAGGCGATTCTTGATTCTCTATCAACAGTTTCCGTTTATGTATTTGTATTTCTCTTTTCTTTTTTAACTTGTGCAACCTCTGTTGTGATTAGATTATGTATTTGTTGAAGGCATCCTTGATCTCCCCGACTCCATTGTCGGACCTCATACTGAATAAAACAAGAGAAGGATACTCTGTAACTGTTGAACATGAACCTCAGGCTTCACTGAACCAAATTGAAGATGATCCCGACTCCAAGAAGATGATCTTGAAAGCGATGATACAAAAATCTACGGGCCGGTTATTGTATGTTCAAGCTAAGGAAGACTTTGTCGAGTTTCTATTTAGTCTCCTATGTATCCCACTAGGGAGAACTGAGCATCTTCTAGCTGGTAAGACTTGTTTTAAGGCTATAAACAACTTGTACCGGAGCGTTACTGAATTTATAGATGGCGAGTATTTCAAGAGCCAAGATATGAAAAACAGGCTAACAAAGCTAAGAAAGACTTCATAGAGTTTCTACTTAGTCTCCTCAGCATCCCACTAGGAGAGGTTGAGCATCTTTTAGGTGGCAAGACTTTTTTTAAGGCTATGGACAACTTGTACCGGAGTACAGTCGATGTTATAGATGACGAGTATTTCAAGAGCATGGATACAAAACAAGGTTGATAAAACCAAATGTGGCTCATGGTTGTATTTCCAATAGCCACATTAATTCTTCCGCTCACCGAAGAACCCTTGCTTGCCACTTACGTATATCCCGAAGATTTTTCTTCTTCTAAGTTTCCGAAGGGGCAGGGGAGCTATTTACAAGGACTGCAAACTTATATGGTGTCGGATAATCTTACTGTTGTACCCTATTGCTTCACGTCCATGCTTGCCAGTTTGAGAGAGCAGAAAATCGCGATATCTGATGTCGAATTAGTGGAGCTGCAAATCGGCTTGAAAGAGGTAATAATATTGTACATTTTTGAATCCTTTTCGTTTCTGCAGATGGTTATACTTTATGTAGTGTTGTGAGTGCAGGGTTTGAGCATACTCAGAGCTTCTCTTGCATCCACTTGTGCTCTCACTGATGCTCTACTCACTCAAATATCTAAGAAACAAGTGAAGATAGAAGTTTAGTACCCAAGGTACGATATTCTCATCATATTTAAGAAAGAAAAATCATAGAGGCTAAGCAAAGAGGTGTGAATTAAGAGAGAAATATGGATGTGAAGTTGCAGTTGAAGGTTATGGTGAACAAGGAGAGGAACAAGGTACTGTATGCAGTGGCAGACAACCATTTTGCAGATATTTTGCTGAGTTTCTCGACGCTGCCGATGGGAAGAGTCGTCAAGGTCCTCGAGAAGTGCCTGGATTTTTATGAGTATTTTGTTCTTCTCAACACTACTAGAATGTCGGGAGCTAACAAGAATGTCAAGCTTCAATTGAAAGCAATGGTGAATAAGGGGAAGAAGAAGGTACTATTTGCAGAAGCCGACAGCTATTTCGTCGACGTTTTGCTCAGCTTATTGACTTTGCCTTTGGGGAAAACCCTCAAAATCCTCGAAAGGGAGTACGGGGATAAGGCGCCCGCCATTGGACGCTTGAGCAAGCTGTACCATAGCCTAGCGAATCTCGATGGAACCCGAATGGAGGGCGCGAAGAAGAAGGCCCTCTTGGATCCGACAAGTTCTTTCGAAGCTGAACATAAGAGGCTTAAACTGGATATCACCTCTTCTTCTTCTTGGGGTGCCAAGTGTTTTCGTTGCAGTGAGGGGTACAGTGGAACGTATTGTGGATATTGCTTACATTACCCTATTAATACGGATGATAGCGTCTTCACCTTGAGTGGGACATCTTTCGTAATTAGTGATGATTTGCAGATCTTTCCGAGCGAGACTGGACTGTTAGGAATCTTGAGAATGATCGGCATCGCAGACATGGATGGGGCGGAGACGATGCAAGTTGAGTTCGGGATGAGTTAGGTTGATTTCTTGAAATCTTGATTTGATCTTAATAGTTTTTGTTATTTAACAATGGATTATTTACTATGAAATTGTTGTTAGATCGTGAGTCTGTTGAAGGCATCATTGACTTCATCGTCTCCTTTAACGGACGTTATCCTAAACAGAGGAAACTCAGCAAATGCTGTTCTTGAATCCCAACCGAAAGGACTAGCTGTTCCACTCGCCGGTGAACAAACAAGTCCCATCGCCTTCGGAAATGTAGCTTTGAAGGTGACGGTGCAAAGATCTACAGGTAAAGTACTGAATGCTCAACCCAAGGAAGATCTCATTAAGGTTCTATGCGGCATCTTCAGCTTCAGATTAGGACGAGCAAGCTTGTACCGCAGCGCGGCTGAGTTGATTGATGACAAGTATTTCAAGAACGGTATGAAATCGAGGCTGATAAGGCCGGATCTCCCCCGAGACAACGCTCACACGGGCTTGTTTTTGGGGCAGAGGAGTTACCTAGTGATGGATGATCTGACTGTTATGCCTTTCTCTCTTATGTCTACGGTTTCTGCTATCAAAGAGCAGAAGATCCCGATATCCGATGTCGAAGAAATGGTGCTGCAAATCGGAAAGAAAGAGGTATATATGTTAATAGCTAGTATTACAGTTTGCAAAATCTTAATCTGTTTGATTTTTCTTTAGATTTTGAGTTGATTCAATTTTGTTGTTGTTATCGTTGTTGCAGGCTTTGAGCATAGTGAAAGCTTATCTTTCTTCTTCCACTACTGTTCTTACCGATGCACTGATGAGTCACAGACCAAACAAACGAGTTAAGAGAGAAACCTGAGACAAATGTTGGCTTCTGTGTTCGTTTCAACTTACAAGAGCCAGTTACAAGTCGGGACTGAGATTAACAGAAACTAATAGTTATGGTTTCTTCATTGTTAGATATTTGAGTGAGTAGAGCATCCGTGAGAGCACGAGTGGATGCAAGAGAAGCTCTAAGTATGCTCAAACCCTGCACTCACAACAATCCATCACAACACTACATAAAGTATAACCATCTGCAGAAACGAAAAGGATTCGAGAAAGTACTATGATATTACCTCTTTCAAGCCAATCTGCAGCTCCACTTCTTCGACATCAGATATCGCGATTTTCTGCTCTCTCAAACTGGCAAGCATGGACGTGAAGCAATAGGGTACAACAGTAAGATCATCCGACACCATATAAGTTTGCAGTCCTTGTAAATAGCTCCCCTGCCCCTCCGGAAACTTAGAAGAATAAGAATATTTGTAAGTGGCAGGCAAGGGTTCTTCGGTGAGCGGAAGAATGTGGTTTTCGGAAATACAACCATGAGCCACATTTGGTTTCATCAACCTTGTTTTTGTATTTGGGCTCTTGAAATACTCGTCATCTATAGCATCGACTGTGCTCCGGTACAAGTTGTTCATAGCGTTAAAACAAGTCTTGCCACCTAAAAGATGCTCAACCTCTCCTAGTGGGATGCTGAGGAGACTAAGTAGAAACTCTACGAAGTTTTTCTTAGCATGAGCATACAACAACTTACCGGTCGATTTCTGTAGTATAACTTTCAAAGTTCAACTGCTGCAGCTGGGACGATTGTCTTCCCCTGCAGTTATTGATTGAGATTCCACTATGACTGCAGAGTTCATTCGTCCCGTTTTGTTTAAAATGAGGTCTGACAACGGAGTTGAAGACGTTAAGGATGCCTTCAACAAGTACAGAATCTAACAACAGAAAAGACAAGTCAAGTGATGGAAAAGAAGATTAAAGAAAAGGAACTAAGATCAAGATCGGAGAAGGAACCACCTCACTCAGACTGAAATCCACTTTGATTGTCTCGGTATTATCCATATCGGTAATGCCAAGAATGCTAATGAGTTGTAAGAGACCGGTCTCACTAGGCAATATCCGCAGATCATCCGAGATTATGAATGATGCTTCACTTATGGTGAAGACTCCATCACCAGAAGCAGCTTTGGACCTCTTCTCAACTACTACTTTAGGCATCTTATTATTACATGAGCGATTTTGGCAATATTTGGTGACGTCAAAGTACATGCTTACACTACGAATTGTAACATCAGGGTGCTCGGGACAGCAGAAATATTCTACAGGCGGAGAATCAACGATGTCCAGCTTCAGCCTTTCACATTCAGCATCGAATATACTTATCGGGTCGAGCAGAGTCTCCTTTGCACCCTCAGTCCAGAAATGGGAGCTATCAAGGTTTGATAAGCTACGATACAGAGTGCTTAAGCTCCCAATGGCGGGTGCCTCGTCCCCATACTTCTTCTCGAGGACTTTGACGATTCTTCCCAACGGCAAAGTCAAGAAGCTCAGCAGAATGTCTACAAATTCGCTGCCGGCTTCTGCAAACAGTACCTTAGTTTTCATTTCATCCATCATCACCTTCAACGAGAACTCTACCTCCCCAGCATCAGATCCAGACATTTCGAGGTTCTACCAACGAAAATTATGCAGATTGATGATATTTCTTCTCAACCGGGAGAATGCATCGATTTCTCAAAAGCAAGAAAACAGAAATCTAATAGTAACAGAATCTAAGCTAGAATATGCTATAGGGCACCATCAACATCAATTTTCGTCAAATTCTGCCAATTTCATAGTTTCAGTTTGATTAACCATAAAGTAAACAGAATCAAGTAGAGATTTATAGGTGAAGGGTTACCTGATTCCAATCTACGAAAAACGAAAGAGAGATGTACGAATGAAGGTGGCTGAGCGCGGCGGAGGGAGGGAGGCGGAGGCTGTGATCAGTGGCGGAGCCAGGATTCCTCGGCATGGGGGTCACATTTTTTTCACTTTACAAAAAATATACATTAAAAAAAAAAATCAAAGTAAGGAAATAGTATTAATAATTTTCAATAGAAATGTGATACAACTGAAATTACGAAATAAGTTTAAAAATTAAAATTGAGTACAAAAAACTTCATAAAATTCCTCTTCTTTCCTTCATCTTCTGATATCGCTCCATAATTGCTTCATTCGTAACATTGACAAATACATCCTTTTCAATGTAAGGAATTAAGCAATCGTTCATTAGGTCGTCTCCCATACGATTCCGTAGAATATTCTTGATGAACTTCATCGCCGAAAAAGCTCTCTCAACTGTAGCAGTAGCAACCGGTAAAGTCAAACACAACTTAATAAGCAAATAGACCAATGGAAAAACTTGATCTTTTCTTGTCGAAACCATCTTCTCAGCAAGACCTCCAATCCCTGATAGCTTTGAGAACTTTCCATCCATGCGCACATCGATTATGAAGTTTTCAAGCTGACTCTCAAGCTTATATGAATCAAATTCTGAAAATTCTGAAGGATAAAACTTTGCAAGGAGAAGCGGCTTCCGGCGAATAAGAGAGGAGACGGTGGCTGGCGGCAGGCTGCAGAGGACGAGAGATACAAAGATAGAGAGAGAGAGAGAGCGAGGATTTAGAGAGGCGTCGTAACTACACCAGACGGAGATGCCGACGATGGACGGGCATGGGGACGACGGCCGGGGATGGGCCGGATGGCGACGGCGACATGGCGTATTTGAGAAAAATGTCTTTGAGAGATTGGGGTTACACTGTCGTGAGTTTCTGAATTGGGGAGAATTGGGGATTTACAATAATATTAGTTATTTTTTAATATTTTAAATAATAGAATTATGAAATTACGAAAATACCCCTAACTTTTTTTAAAATTCCAGTGGGGTCACTTGACCCCACTGCCACCCCCCCTCCCTCCGCCCCTGGCTGTGATGCTGAGCTGCTCAACGGCAGGGGAGGGAGGGAGGATGAAGATGAGTGAGAAAGTAAGTGGGATCTTTGACTACATTCATCCGCAACCTGAATATCAGGTTTGTCCACAAGAGGACAAAATTTGAAATTAAAAATAAATGCAAAATTGAAATAAGGTGGACGACTGGGTTGTTGAATGGCAACGGGGCGGGGTCGGGCCGGGTATAGCTTCCCCCACCCCCTACCCGCCTCCGAAAATGCCCCCCGAACCCGCCCCGATACCCGATTAAATTAAAGCGGGTACGGGGCGGGGATTACCCGGCGGGAGAAGGATACCTGTCGGGTACCCGATTACAACTTTTTTTATTTAAAAAATTGATTTTTTTAAAATAATAATTATTAATTTAATGTTAAAATTAATTTTAAATTAAAAAATAATAAATTAATTAATATAATATTAATAAATTAAAATTTGTTTTACTAAAGATTAATAACAAAATATTAAAATTATTAAAAAATTTAATATAATTTAAAATTATTAATATTTAATTTACTATCGGGGCGGGTATGGGGTGGGGACCCGCAAACCCAAACCCGCCCCCGCCCCCGCCCCGAACCCGATTCGGGTACATGATTTCATACCCAAACCCGCCCCGCAAACATAAAATTCCCCCCCGCCCCCGTCCCGTTAGGGGCGGGTACCCGCGGGTAACCGGGTTTGCTGGTAAAATTGTCATCCCTAGGTTGTTCCATGAACTTATTGAACAACTCGGGTCATCCATTCATAAGTTGTCATGTGTCATTTTTTTTGCTTTTAATATAAATGGGTCATCTTCTTTTGTAAAATTTGATTTTATTATATTTTCTTGTAACCTTTTTTTAATTCCATTGAAGCTTTTGAAAGTATGAGTAAAAATAATTAAAAGCATATATTGTATATTGTCATATAATTTTAAATATAATTAAAATTAATTATATAACACATGATATTTAAAAATATATAAAATAAATATATTATATATTTAGTTGGTCATTGATAAAGTATATAGGTTGTGAAATTGAGTTGAGTTGTAGATAGACTAATAGTATAGGTGGAAGAGAGGGTGGCTGAGCACGGCGGAGGGGTGGCGGAGGAGACGGTGGTCTTTAGCTGCTGAACGGCAGGAGAGAGAGAGGAAGAGCGAGAAAGTGGCATGAGTCTTTCTGCTAAAGCAAAAGATGCAGTAAATTATTGTCCTTCCTCTGCATCTTTTCAAATAAACTAGTGCCAACTTTCATCTTTTGCTTTTTCACTAAACCAACCACGTACTATAAAGTTTTATACTCATAATTTCGCACGTAATTTACAAAGATTTTTGAGTTATAATCCTTTTCTATTAAACAATCAACAATCTATCAATTTTGTATTGGAGGTTAAGAACTTGTACGTTACCGCGAAATCAATCGACATACTCATACTTCCAACTCTCGTACCATCATATCGTGTTCGTGTTCCAAGCACCAAAAGCAGTTATATTCATGACCAAAAGCATATACATCAGTAAATAACCAAGCACCATAGCAACTGATACTAGCAAGAGATGTGGAGTTCCACAAAGGAGTCGAAAACACAATACACGAAAACACGGATCAAACATTCAAAACTCACATTCCAGCTTCGGTTGCTTCATGAAGTTACGAGGGTGAAGAGCATCAGTGAGAGCAGAAGTGGATGTAAAAGAGGCTCTCAGTATGCTCAAAGCCTGCACCAAAAGAACACTTCCATTCTCAACATACACGAAACATTATTGTACTCGAAACAAACATTCAAAAAGAATATTGCATTACCTCTTTCATTCCAATTTCCAGCTCCACTTCTTTCACATCAGAGATTGGGACTTTCAGCTCTCTCAGATAAGAAAGGCTGGAGACGATACAGAAAGGCATCACGACCAAATCATCAGTTACCAGATAAGTTGTGGGCCCGTCGAGATATCTCCCCTGCCCTTTTGGGAACTTGGCAGACGAAAACAAAGAGGGATCACTGTAGTCGGAAGGCAGGCGTTCTTCAGTGAGGGGAAGGATATATTCTTTGGAAATGCAACCATGAAGGAGATTCGGTTTGATTAGCCTTTTTTTACAGTCTGGGCTCTTGAAATACTTGTCATCTAAAAGATCTATCGTGCTCCGGTACAAGTTGTCAATGGCCTTGATACCGGTCTTTCCAGCCACGAGGTGCTCAGCTCCTCCCACCGGGATATTGAAGAAACTAAACAGGAACTCGACAAAATCTTCCTCAACTTGAGCGTACAGCAACTTACCGCTAGATTTCTGTACTACGGCTTTCAAAATCATCTTCTTGGCATTGGGATTTGCTTGATGTTCAGTCACGATAAACCTCTTTGGTTCAGATCCCACAGTTACTGAGTTTGTTTTTACTGTTTTATCGAGTATGAGGTCTGACAACGGAGTTGAGGAAACGAAGGACGCCTTCAGCAAACTCAGCATCTAATGACAAAAGACTGCCATTTGTAAACTGAAAAAATGAAATGGATGAATGAAGAAGTAGTTCAAGAATCTAACCTCGTTGAACCCAATAGTCGTTGTGATTGTCTCAGCCTCATCCATATCCATATCTTTAATGCCCAGAATGGTGATGACTTGAAAGAATCCTCTCACATTGGGCAATATCTGCAAATCATCAGAGATTATGAAAGATGCCCTGTTCGAGGTGAAAACTTCTTGACTAGAAGCAGCTCGAGACCCCTTTCCATCTACTTTTTTTGTCATCCGACAGCCGCAACTGCTATGTTTGTATGAATTAACCTGATCGTAGTACAAGCTCATACTACGAAATCGACTGTGAGAAGTTGTGCAACGAGCCTTATATGCAACATATTCATAACTCAATACAAAATATTCAGCAGGCGGAGAATCACTAATATCGAGCTTTAGCATTTCGTATTCAGCTTCAAAAGAGCTAGTCGGACTAAGCAGAGCGTCCTTAGCACCCTCTGTCACAAAACTAGCCTTATTGAGATTCGCCAAGCTACGATACAAATTGCTTAAGCTTCCAATGGTGGGCGCCTTATCACCATAATGCTTCTCCAGCACTTTGATGATTCTCCCCAACGGCAAAGTCAAGAAGCTTAACAAAATGTCGACAAATTGTCGGTCCGTCTCTGCAAATAGTACCTTAGTTTTCTCTTTATTTACCATCACTTTGAATGAGAACTCTACTTCTTTAACATCAGACATTTCGGAGGCCCTATCAACGAAGACTACAATTTATAAATGCGAGAAAGGAATATTTTCAATCTGCTAAAAAAAACAGCAAGAACAGTATGAAATCTAAAATCAATTGGGATAATGAAAATATCCTTACAAACTGTAAACCCTTGAATCAATTCACCATAATCTATAGTTTGAGTTCCACACTTCCCCAGCACATGATATTAATTGAAACAACAACAAAAAAAGCAGAAAAATCACCATAATCTATAGTTTGAGTTCCACAGTTCCCAATCGCATAATATTAATTTAAAAAAAACAACAAAAATAAGTAGAAAATCTACCATAATCTATCGTTTGAGCTCCACACTTTCCTAACACATAATAATAATTACAAAAAAAAAAAAAAAAAAAAAAAAAAACAGAAATAAGTACATGAAGTAGAGATGAACGAAGAGTTACCTGATTTCCGGTTCACGAAGATTTGGAAGTGGCGACGGCGGCGAAGAAGAAAAAATGTGCTCGGAGCAGGGCGGCTGAGCGCGGCGGAGGAAAGGGTGGCTGCGAATGAGGCGGCTGTCTCGGTTCTCGAGTCGCTTAATGGCGGGAGAAGGGTGGGAACAAATTTAGAGATTTTAATTGGGCCGGGTCAATATAGCCCAAGCCCGCCTCTCATGCCAAACTTGGGTATTTTTTCAATCAATTGGGCCGGGTCAATACAGCCCACTGATACCATTTCTTTTTTCCCTTTGTATTCGATCGTTCTCATTATTTTTGTTTAGGACTAAACTTAATTTAGGACACTAGTGCTCGGTCTCAATTGCTCTTACAAATTTTAGAGGAGTGTGTTTCGTTTGAGACGGAGGGTGGATATCACACAGAACACTCCCCCTATACTAGAGTTGCAAAAAAAAGGAACAAGTCAAGAACCGTAGCTGAAACTCGAGACATTTCTCCTTAGTGGTGGAACGGTGGTCGTCGTCGTTAAAGGAGTAATTTAAGAACCGTAGCTGAAACTCAGACGTTATACTTAGACGGCCGTCGCTAGATCGGTGTGGGACTCAGCAGAGCATCAGACAGAGCAGAAGTGGATGTAAGAGAAGCTTTGAGTATGCGCAAACCCTGCAACAACAACAAAATATTCATCTCAAAAATCGAAACATGTGCACAAAACAAAATCTTGCTAAAAGATTTAATGTTACCTCTTTCGATCCGATTTGCATCTCCACTTCTTTCAAATCAGATAACGGGATTTCCTTCTTACCGAGACCGGAAAGGATGGAGGTAACACAAAAAGGTGTCACGGTTAAATCATCCGTCACATGATAGAATCGCGGCCCTTCAAGATAGCTACCCTTCCCTTTGGGAAACTTGAGAGAAGAAAACGACGAGAGATTATCGCTGTAGTTTGCAGGCAAGGGTTCTTCAGTGAGGGGAAGAATGTGGTCTTTGGAAATACAACCATGAGGTAGATATGGTTTCATCAGCCGTTCTTTTGTAGCTCGGCTTTTGAAATACTTGTCGCCTATATGATCAATCGTGCTCCGGTACAAGTTGTCTATAGCCTTCATTCCGGTCTTCCCTCCAACAAGTTGCTCGACTCCTCCCATAGGTATAAGCAAGAAACTAAGCAGAAAATCTACGAAATCTTCCTCAGCTTGAGCATACACGAACTTACCGCTCGATTTTTGTACCATGACCTTCAAAACCATCTTCTTGGAGTTGGGATCTTCTTCGTTTTCTATCTGATTTAGCGGAATGCCAAGTTCAGATTCTACGATTACGGAATTCGCCTGTCTTGTTTTGTTCAATATGAGGTCCGACAACGGAGTTTGGGAGGTCAAGGATGCCTTCAACAAGTTCACAATCTAACAACAACAGAGGTAGAATAAGTGAACATTAAAGAAAATTTGGAAACAAAAAAAATGAACAAGAAGAGAGAATCGAAGAACCTCTTTCAACCCGAAAGTCACTTTCATCGGCTCCATCTTATCCGCATCTGTAAGGCCAAGAGTGCTTATGATTCCCAAGAGTCCAGTCTCATATGGCAGAACCTTCAGATCATCGGAGATTACGAAGGAGGCAGTATGTATGGTGTAAACTCCATCTCCAGATGCAGCTTCAGATCCTTCTTCAGCTACTTTTTTCAAATAATTCTTGCATTTCCAACAAGCGGCATTATCATAGTACACGCTCACACTACGAAATATAACAGAGACATAGTGACCAGAGACATAGTGACTAATGCTACATTTGAAGTATTCCGCGGGCGGAGAATCAGCAATATCCAGTTTCAGCTGTTTGTATTCGTCTTCTGACGAACTTCTCGGATTGAACAGAGTGTCCCTAGCACCCTCAGCCCAGAAAAGGGAACTATCAAGATATCCTAAGCTAAGGTACAAACTGCTTACGCTTCCAATGGAAGGCGCTTCGTCTCCGTAATGCTTATAGAGGACTTTAACAATTCTTCCCAATGGCAAAGTCAAGAAGCTTAACAAAATGTCTGTAAAATGGCTGTCAGCTTCTGCAAAGAGAACCTTCGTTTTCTCTTTATTTACCATCACTTTCAATGAGAACTCCACTTCTACTACATCAGACTTGGCCTTTGACATTTCGGAAGTTCTAGCAACGAAGGAAATTCCGATTGACGATACTTAGATCAACCAAGAAAACACAATGTAAGAAAGGTACATCTTCAATCAGCTGGGAATCGAACAAAATAAACACTGATGAAATTTCTTGAGCTATCATTCTGTAATTTGATCCAAATTTGACCAAATTTTATTTCTGTTTCTTTCTAACTCCCTAATTCTTCCAAGTCTTCTCTAACCCCATTTGCTAATAAATATTCCCTCTATCCCATTGATGTACACGAATAAGTTTCATTTTCGTCCGTCCCTTACCTAAAATGGTACAATTTTAACCGACTATAACTTATTCACACTACTTTATCCTCAACTATCACTCTCGTCTTAGTACCTATGTCGGAAAAAAGTTATTCCTAAATCAGTGATTTGAGGCTGAAGTGATTATATGATGATAAACATATCTAAATATAATTAGTACAAAAACAGAGTTTAGACAAAAACTAGGGCATCACCAAGAATCGATTTTTATCAAAGAAAACTATAATCCAGTTTCAAGAAAAGTCCAATTAAATATCTCTTTCATCAATATACAGTTTGAAAAAGCCACAAATAATGAGTAGTTCCTCTCCCAAAGCCAGAAATAATGAGAAGTTCCTCTCCCACAAACTTAACGGCCATTGATAAATAAATAAAATAGCTCTGAAATCGGTAGTTAATTAAGGATTACCTGATTTCCAGTTAAGGAAATTGGGGATTCCTGAAAATTAAGACTGGTTTTCTTTACTCTTTTCAAGTCTACCCAGAAGTAGCGCGCGGCGGAGGTGGTGGATGGACGGCAGAGGAGAGAGAGAGGGGGGCTATCAGGATCCTGCTACCCCCTCTAAAGAAATACTCCCTCCGTCTCCTAATAAGGGGGTGTTTGGTAGATAAGATGAGATAAGTAAATATAAATAAACTTAGGATTAATAGTGTGAATAGTAGTAAGATTATTAATCCTACACGTTATTTGGTAGACGGAATAAAAAAAGTCAGATAACTAATCTAGCGTTTGGTAGGCAAGATTCCAACCCTAGATTAAAGTTGTAAAGACAAAAATATCCTTGTGAAAATTTCTAAGGAAAAGAAAATGGGCGCTGCCCTAGCCTAACAATATCCAAATTTAAGAAGCAAAGAAGTAAAATAATAATAATAATAATAATAATAATAATAATAATAATAATAATAATAATAATAATAATAATAATAATAATAATAACTTTTTTTTTTAACAAATAACCATAACAGCGGCGCCACCCCCATTTCTCCTCAAATCTCTGCAACAGCTAAAGCCCCAATCGTACTGGTATTGGCCCTTCCATCTTCTTCATCCATCGCAACCAATGGCTTCGTCGCCTCCGAGCGAATAAGGGCATGCTCCAGAACTTGCTACGACATATTCTTCGGGAAATTGAATAAGGGCAAGCTTCAAATGTTTGTCAAATCTGGAGAAATTGAAATGGGTAATGTAAAAATTATTTCGATTTCAGGAATTAGGAGAGCAATTCTTGCCGATGCTTCTGAATCTTGAAAATGAAAATTTAATTTTTTTTTTTTTTAAAAAAAAACGTCTAGCAAGAGAAAAGGGGGTTTACGTTTTAACAAGGATGAGTAAGGGCAAAAGGGGAAAATTAGATATGCACAAGAGTTACTATTTAGTTGAGATTATTTATCTTAGGGGGTAGGGGTAGATTATTTATCTTGAGTAAATAGTGAAATAGTGTCGGGCCTTCTATTTATCCCGGGCTCCCGTTATAATTTATATGGTGTACCAAACAACATACAAACCCGGATTAGCCCGGATTAATAGTCCTATCTAAGGCTAATCTGGGCTACCAAACAGCCCCTAAGTGTTCCGAGCTGTCAAAATGCAATAACCAAGAAAGTATATAATTTTACCATATTAACCCCTAATCATTACATAGAAAATTGAAAAAGTAAAAAAAAGTGTAATAATAGCAGGGGGTAAAATTGGTAGTTTAGCTAAAATTTTACATTGAAAAATGTGATAGAACACTTATTTAAGAACAAAAATTTTACTCCTATAGACACATATTAGGGGACGGAGGGAGTACATGCCTAATCTTGTGACATGTGGCAAAATTTGTCCTTTTACTTTGAGGTTATTTGAGTCTTTTTCCATTTAAACAATACATGGACTAAGTAGTAGGTCCCACGTAACCATGGTAGTAGCATGATTAGTGGCTATGCATGGATCCGCCGGAGGAATAGGGATGTAAACGGGACGGGGCGGGGCCGGGTATTGCTTTCCCGGCCCCATACCCGTTCTAAAAAAATTCCCCGAGCCCGCCCCGTATCCGTTTAATTCGGGGCGGGGACGGAGGTGGGGATTATCCGCCGGAGGAAGGATACCCGTCGGGTACCTATTTAAAAATTATGAATACTATCTATAAAAATAAATTGAAAAAAATGAATAATAACTACCAATAATGTAAAATTCATTCAAATAAGCAAATAAACCATATATAAAAGTTATTAAGCATGCAAATTTTAATCTAGAAATGTCACACCCCAACTTTTCTAAGGAAGAGACATGAATGAGACGTGACTGGGGTTGGAGAAAAGAAGCGGGGAAAGAAAGGGGGAAAACTCTTGTCTTATCTTAAATAAACAAATTATCAATAACAAGAACAATGTCCGAAAAATTTGGACAGCATCACCTTTGAAATAGAAGCTAGTCTAAAATAAAAATGACAAGAGATACCCAACATAAACATTCATTTATATCATAAGGATCGTTTCAAGTTCAAATGGCTCTAACATAACTATGAAGGATACACTCTATACAATAAAAAAGCTAAAAAGTCTAAGCTCTTTACAAGGGACATAAGAAGTTCAAGAGATAAAATCAAGAGTTCAACAAAATGATGAGAAACTAGCAGAAGCTATAAAAGAAGAACCCTAGCCTCAGCTCTGCCCCGTCATCACCGTCACTTAACCTGAAAACATTTGAAAAACATTTGGGCTAAGTACTAATGTACGCAGTGGGCTAACATTTGATATACATTCATAAAAGCAAAATACAGTTTATCCATTATCATAAGACATAACTTAGAAGGTTTCGAAAAATAAAAGCATCTAAGCATGTCAAAACATTGTCATTTTCCTTTACGCGCATATGTCACACTCTACAGTTACTCTTACTGTGATCCCGGACCTCTAGCCACTGTCGGATCCATTAACATTTATTTTTTTTTGGATTTCGAGTCGAAACCCAGAGAATCCCAGTCGAAGACAGTATACGAGAGAGATCAACCAATCGATATACTATCGGGGTGTATACACAGTTCAAAGTTAGTGTATTAGACTGAACTAAGAACCTCGATCTATTAACTTCAGAGCATTAAACATGTAGAGCGCACAAAAACATTTTATGGATAAACAGTTTTCTCATTTTTTAAATATCAGAGCATAACATAACTCAAAATATGTTTGATAAGTAAATAGCCCACCTTGATGGAATAATTCCGTAGATATAAATCACGACTCGGTCCAATTGATTATTGCCCTTCCTCAAAACATCCTATAAGATAAAGGTCTAATCTTAAAAGTATTCCAAGCTTAACTCAAAATCTTATAACAACTTTTATCGAAATCTTCTAGTGTTAAACTAGACTAAAAGGATTAATCTCAAATGAATAATATGGTTAAACTAAATTTGAAGGCATTCTTAACATCTAACTCAATTATGGAACCAAGTAAATCTATACTCTTGAAGTTATCTTAGAATAACAAGAATTCTTATGGAGTAATTCAACAATTACATCTTTATAATCCATGTAATCTTATCTCATATTCATATGGATCGTATAGCATGATCTAATATACAAGTCTTAAGATTCTAATTTAACAATTAGCAGCTATACATTTTATCAAAACCAATAGTTCAAGCCTAATTCAAAACAAAGCTTAAGACAATCCAAACTATGACAAAACCCACAATTTGCCATGCCAACTTCCCAATTTAAATTATAGAAAAGAAGCTGAGATTTAGTCTTTAAAACCCCCCCAATGATATCAGATTTTTAGCTTGAATTGAACATTAGATTGCATCGACACAGATGCACTGAAAATTCCCGTAGCAGACTGCACAACCTAACTTCAAAGGACTATAACTTTTTCGTTTTAACTCCAAATGAAAATCCGAAAATAGGTTTGGAAAGCCAACGAACAGAGGATTCCAAGGGTACCTATTTTGTTAGGTTTTGACTGGAGTAAACGCCCAGAATAATAACAGAAAGGTTGAGGTATAGTTTCCGCAGACAGATTATACACTATGACTTCGGAGGTTCATAACTCCCTCATGTGATGTTCGATTAGAAATCCGAAGATACCGTTAGAAAGATAATGAAAAGAGGTTTCTAATGGTACCTATTATGCTAGGTTTTAACCGGAGGAAAAGCCCAGAATCGGGTCTGAAAGGGGCTGCTGTGACAGATACGAAAAACAGGGCAATAGACTTGCTTTCACTATTACCCGTGCAACAACGATGATATGGCTGACATAATCGAAGCTAGATAGAAATCAAAACGGGAAGAATCAAAACCACAAGATTATGATTTCAGCCACAATTGGTTTCTATATACAAACGAAAGGGCTTCCTTTATTCAAGAATATTACCATTGTATCTAATGCATCTAACTACATAGGTAAAGGATCATGAAATAACTAATTCATAGTAGTAGCTCCTACAGTGAACAATCCTATGTTCTTCAATCTTCCAACTTAAAAGAAAATATACAGAAGGTGATTGAAACCTGAGTAATTAGTCCTTCTTCTATATGAAATATTAGTCTTCTTCTTCCTCCTTCTTCTGCGTCTGTCGTCCCTCTCTCTCTCTCACTGTGTGTATTTTTCTTACATTTCCTCCCAAACCCTCTCTTTCTATGGTATCATGTACGAGTGTGAAATGGGAAGGGGAAAGTGCTAGTTATCTTGGACCCTTTTCTATTTTATGTGGTAAAAAGTGAGGGTGGGGTGGGTAAATTCTATTCATTAAAATTATTAATATAAAATTTCCCTATAAAGTTAATCTATTCTTCCTAGACTAGATAAAAGAAATAAAAGAAAAGATATAAGTCTAAGCATTTTTTTATTTCTTTTCTTCAATTGCTCATGCACCCATACGAACATAATGCACACTCTAAAACAATTGTATACACACACTTATATATATTTATGTATTTATTTATTTATTCATTTATCTATTTATTATCCTTATAAATGATTACTAACTTAAATTCTTAACTTAATCACATGATCAAACTTCTAATATATAATTAACTATAACTATTTCTATAAGAAAATAATTAATTACATTAATCATATAATAATAGAAAAATAATGTTGGAATATATATATGTATATATATATTTTTTATTCTCCGGGCACGAATCGTCTAAAGTTTGAATTTCCAATTAATTTATATAAAAACTTACTCGTAAAAGACGGGGTATTACAAGAAATCCAAAACACAAATCTCCGTACATGATAATAGGATTCTTTTTACTGTAGTAGTGACGCAACTAGGGGAAGGAAAAAAAATTGTTGAATGTTAATTAATATTGAAGACGCAAGAATAATGATGATTAATGATTAAATGGAAAGTTAATAAATTGTGGAAGTTTTGAAAATGAGGAGTCCAAAATATTAAAAATTGAGAATAATTTTTTGTAATAAATATATTACTATATGTTAAGTATATTCGGGGCGGGTCCGAGGCGGGTATCTATAAATCCGGCCCTGCCCGAATCCGAATCGGGTATAAGTTTGTATACCCGGCCCCGGCCCCGACACTAGATTTTGCCCCCCGCATCTGCCCTATTAGGGGCGGGTCCCCGCGGGTCCCCGGCCCCGCCGGGGAAATTGACATCCCTACGGAGGAAGATGACAGCGTCGCCGCCACTACTCCTTCCGCGAAAGCAAGCCATTAAAGTCCTCACCTCCCAGGTAGTCGCATCAGTTCTAGTCAAATTTCAGCTTCGAATCATTTTCCTTCGTCCGAGTTTTGTTTATAAACGGTTAATTTCGAGTTTCTGATTAGATTGGAGAAACTGATTTTTTACGGGTATTTCAGATCAAGGACATGGCGATTAAGGCATCGGGCGCGTACAAAAACTGCAAGCCGTGTTCGGGCACGTCGGGCCCGAACAGGGGCCGGACTTACGCGGATTCCGATGCAGGCTCGGTGTCGGAGAGATTCTACGGCTCGTATAGAAGGACGGCTAGCTTCAACTCGACGTCGCAGCTGCAGGCAGTGGCGACTCCAGAAATTATAATTCGGGGGTGCGAAAAAAATTATCTAGCATAAAGTCTTTCAAGAAAACTCTCTCTCGACACTTGCAGTAGCAACCGAAAAAATCAATATCAACTTAATGAGCAAAAAATAATATATACTTCATTCGTACTACTGAATATTGG
Organism: Thymus mandschuricus; assembly: GCA_029379335.1. NCBI lineage: Eukaryota > Viridiplantae > Streptophyta > Magnoliopsida > Lamiales > Lamiaceae > Thymus > Thymus mandschuricus. Next base: position 34,007,579 of record CM057080.1, on the reverse strand, counting down.
GCTTTTTTTAAATATACGTGAGACATAAAATATAAAAACGAACACTATTCGGTGGGACGGGAGAAAATGCTCGTAATAATTTTTTCTTTTTGGGGTACAGCTGTACCCCCATTACCCCACATTGGCGTCGCCACTGGCTGCAGGGGAAGGCGCTCGAAGCCAAGCTGAAAGCCCTCTCGAGCGGCTCGGCTACGCCGGCTTCGGTGAGCAGCAGGACCGAGTCGCTGTTCATGAAGGAGGACGAGCCGAAGGAATTGGTGGCTCAAGTCGAGCCAGGCGTGTTGATTACATTTTTTCTTTGCCACAAGGGCTAAACAGTAAACACAACTATGGTTAACAAAGAGCAAAATTTAAGTCCGCAACCCCATGTAGTATCCTATTTGCCGAGAGGGGGTGGGGATGAGTGAGAAAGTAAGAGTTCCAGTCAAGAAAACAGTAAAATATTGCCCACTAGCTTTTTCACGTTTAGCTTTTTCACTTTTTCGTCTTTGACCTTTTATCTTATGTTTTTCGACGGATTAACGTAGAGTCCAAACAAGAACATCCATGCATGCATACGTAATCCATGCAAATAACTAACGTAGAATCACGAACTACCTTGAGTCTCAAAAAAGGATTCTATACAAAGATGAAGAATAATTTTGCATACTAAGAAAATGGTCTTATTTGAATGAAGAAAGCATAACTATTAATTCCTCTGTCCCAACGTGTCAACTGGCTCTTGTAAGTTGAAACGAACGCAGAAGCCAACATTTGTCTCAGGTTTCTCTCTTAACTCGTTTGTTTGGTCTGTGACTCATCAGTGCATCGGTAAGAACCGTAGTGGAAGAAGAGAGAGAAGCTTTCACTATGCTCAACACCTGCAACAACGACGACAACAACAAAAACGAATCAACTCAAAATCTAAAGAAAAATCAAACAGATTAAGATTTTGCAAACTGTAATACTATTAACACACCTCTTTCTTTCCGATTTGCAGCACCATTTCTTCGACATCGGATATCGGGATCTTCTGCTCTTTGATAGCAGAAACCGTAGACATAAGCGATAAAGGCATAACAGTCAGATCATCTATCACTAGGTAACTCCTCTGCCCCATAAACAAGCCCGTGTGAGCATTGTCTCGGTGGAGATCCGGCCTTATCAGCCTCGATTTCATACCGTTCTTGAAATACTTGTCATCGATCAACTCAGACGCGCTGCGGTACAAGCTTGCTCGTCCTAATCTGAAGCTGAAGATGCCGCATAGAACCTTAATGAGATCTTCCTTGGGTTGAGCATTCAGTACTTTACCTGTAGATCTTTGCACCGTCACCTTCAAACCTACATTTCCGAAGGCGATGGAACTTGTTTGTTCACCGGCGAGTGGAACAGCTAGTCCTTTCGGTTGGGGTTCAAGAACAACATGTGCTGAGTTTCCTCTGTTTAGGATAACGTCCGTTAATGGAGACGACGAAGTCAATGATGCCTTCAACAAACTCACCATCTAACAACAACAATTTCATAGTAAATAATTCATTGTTAAATAACAAAAACTATTAAGATCACATCAACATTTCAAGAAATCTACCTCACTCATCCCGAACTCAAATTGGATCGTCTCCGCCCCATCCATGTCTGCGATGCCGATCATTTTCAAGATTCCCAACAGTCCAGTCTCGCTCGGAAAGATCTGCAGATCATCACTGATTACGAAAGACGTCCCACTCAAGGTGAAGACGCCATCACCCTTATTAAGAGAACATCCACAATACGTTCCACTGTACCCCCTACCGCAAAGATAACACCCGGTACCCCAAGGAGAAGGAGGAGAAGTGATATCCAGTTTAAGCCTCTTATATTCAGGTTCAAAAGAACTTGTCGGATCCAAGAGGGCCTTCCTTTTCGCGCCCTCCATTCGGGTTCCATCGAGATTCGCTAGGCTATTGTACAGCTTGCTCAAGCGTCCAATGGCGGGCGCCTTATCTCCGTACTCCCTTTCGAGGATTTTGAGGGTTTTTCCCATAGGCAGAGTCAAGAAGCTGAGCAGAACGTCGACGAAATAGCTGTCGATAAAATTTTCAAAGGCCTAGAGACTAGAGAGTCCAACTTGGAAGCAGATTGGACACATTCATTTCCAAAGTTCCCAAACTAAATGCTTTTATAATGACATAAATTTAATTCACACCTCTTTGTTTAGCCTCTATGATTTCCTTCTTGCATAGGATGAATTTATCGTACCTTGGATGCTAAACTGGTTGTCAGCTGTTGCAACGAGTAGCTTGGTTCTCTCCTCGTTAACCAATTCTGTCAACGGTAATAAAACGCCCATAATTAGCCTCTTTGCTTAGCCTCTATGATTTTCTTACTTTCAAGGGGATGAAAATACTGGTTGTCAACTGATGCAAAGAGGAGCCTGTTTCTCTATTTACTTACCACAGCTTTCAACGTTAATATATCGCCCATAACTAGCATCAGATATTCTGATATTGGATTAATAACACGATCGTATTGCATAACGAACACAAGAGCTGCAAAACTTTCCATATTTAAAGGCAAAATAATTATGCAGGTACTTAGGAAAAGGATTCCAAATCAACTACAGAAAAGAAATGGAACAGATCAAACAAAAGGAAAAGGAAAAGAAAAGAACAAATCTTCTCAATTCTAACATTACTCGCGTGTAATATCTGGAGTCAAGGATCAGATCAAGACTTCTCTCTTCACTTGTTTGTTAGATATTTGAGTGAGTAGAGCATCCGTGAGAACACGAGTGGATTCAAGAGAAGCTCTCAGTATGCTCAAACCCTGCACTCACAACAATCCATCAAAACACTGCATAAAGTATAACCATCTGCAGAAACGAAAAGGATTCGAGAAAGTACTATGATATTACCTCTTTCAAGCCAATCTGCAGCTCCACATCTTCGACATCAGGTATCGCGATTTTCTGCTCTTTCAAGCTGGCAAGCATGGACGTGAAGCAATAGGGTACAACAGTAAGATCATCCAACACCTTATAAGTTTGTGGTCCTTGTAAATAGCTCCCCTGCCCCTCCGGAAACTTGGAAGAAGAGGCCATGAAACGCATGTAAGTGTCAGGCAAGGGTTCTTCGGTGAGCGGAAGAATGTGGTTTTTGGAAATACAACCATGAGCCACATTTGGTTTCACCAACCTTTTCTTTGTATTCGGGCTCTTGAAATACTCATCATCTATAACATCGGCTGTGCTCCGGTACAAGTTGTTTATAGCCTTAAAACAAGTCTTGCCACCTAAAAGATGCTCAGCCTTTCCTAGTGGGATGCTGAGGAGACTGAGTAGAAACTCTATAAAGTCTTTCTTAGCTTGAGCATACAACAACTTACCGGTCGATTTCTGTATTATAACATTCAAAGTTAAACCGCTACAGCTGGGATTATATTCCTCTTGAGGTTCGACGACTGCAGATTTCAACCGTCCTGTTTTATTCAGAATGAGGTCTGATAGTGGAGTTGGAGACATTAAGGACGCCTTCAACAAGTACATAATCTAACAGCAGAAAAAATAAACGGTCAAGCGATCGAATGAAAAGATATATATAGTGAAGGAAATGAACTAAGATTAAAATCGGAGAAGGGATAATCACCTCACTCAACCCGAAATCCACTTTGATTGTCTCGGTATTATTCATATCTGTAATGCCAAGAGTGCTGATCATCTGCAAGAATCTAGTCCCACTCGGAAATATCTGCAGATCTTCCAAGATTATGAAAGACGTCTTACGTATGGTGAAGGCGCCATCACCAGAAGCAGCTTTGGACCTCTTCCCAACTATTTCTTTAGTCATCTTATGATAACAAACGGAATTAAAGTAAGATATGGTGGAATCGTAGTACATGCTTAAACTACGAAAATTTTCATTAGCATGCTTGGAACAGCAGAAATATTCAGCAGGAGAATCAGTGATGTCCAGCTTCAGCCTTTCACATTCAGCATCGAATATACTTATCGGGTCGAGCAGAGTCTCCTTTGCACCCTCAGTCCAGAAATGGGAGCTATCAAGACTTGACAAGCTATGATACAGAGTGCTTAAGCTTCCAATGGCGGGTGCCTCGTCCCCATACTTCTTCTCGAGGACTTTGACGATTCTTCCCAATGGTAAAGTCAAGAAGCTCAGCAGAACGTCTACAAATTCGCTGCCGGCTTCTGCAAACAGTACCTTAGTTTTCTTTTCATCCATCATCACCTTCAACGAGAACTCTACTTCTCCAGCATCAGATCCAGACATTTCAAGGTTCTACCAACGAAAATTATGCAGATCGATGATATTTCGCCTCAACCTAGAGAGTGCATCGATTTCTCAAAAGCTAGAAAACAGAAATCTAATAGTAACAGAATCTAAGCTAGAATATGCTATAGGGCACCATCAACGTCAATTTTCGTCAAATTCTGCCAATTTCATAGTTTCAACATCTTTCAGTTTGATTAACCATAAAGTAAACAGAATCAAGTAGAGATTTATAGGTGAAGGGTTACCTGATTCCAATCTACGAAAAACGAATAAGAGATGTACGAATGAAGGTGGCTGAGCGCGGCGGAGGGAGGGTGGCGGAGGCTGTGATGCTGAGCTGCTCAACGGCAGGGGAGGGAGGGAGGATGAAGATGAGTGAGAAAGTAAGTGGGATCTTTAATTAAAGCAAAAGAAACACAGTTAAATATTTCCCACTACCTTTTTTGGCGCGACTTTTGCTTTTTCTTATTTATTCCTTCAGTTCATTTTATAAATAGTTTATTTTATTATTTAAATGTTTGAATGCGGGTGGCTGAGCGCGGCGGAGGGGTGGCGGAGACAGTGGTCTTGAGCTGCTGAACGGCAGGGGGGAGAGAGAGAGAGGAAGAGCGAGAAAGTGGCATGAGTCTTTCTGCTAAAGCAAAGGATGCAGTAAATTATTGTCCTTCCAACTTACATCTTTTGCTTTTTCACTAAACCAACCACGTACTATAAAGTTTTATATTCATAATTTCGCAAGTACTGACGAAGAATTTTGAGTTTCAATCTTTTTCTATTACACAATCAATAATCTATCAATTTTGTATTGGAGGTTAAGAACTTGAATGTTACCACGAAATTTATCGACATACTTATACTTCCAACTCAACTCTCATACCATTGAGCTGCTCAACGGCAGGGGAGGGAGGGAGGGAGGGAGGGAGGATGAAGATGAGTGAGAAAGTAAGTGGGATCTTTAAGACTACATTCATCCGCAACCTGAATATCAGGTTGTCCACAAGAGGACAAAATTTGTAATTAAAAATAAATGCTAAATTGGAATAAGGTGGACGACTGGGTTGTTCCATGAACTTATTGAACAACTTGGGTCATCCATTCATAAGCTGCCATGTGTCATTTTTTTTTTTGCTTTTAATATAAATGGGTCATCATCTTTTGTAAAATTTGATTTTATTATATTTTCATGTAACCTTTTTTTAATTCCATTGAAGCTTTTGAAAGTATGAGTAAAAATAATTAAACGCATATATTGTACCACTCCAGTCCCAACCAGTTGAATCATTTTCCTTTTTGGGACGTCCCACATCTATTGACTCATTTCCTTTTTTAGAAATAATTAGAGTATAATTAGTACAATTAGTACACCCCTTATTACACTTAACATTTCATACTTAAATCTCATCCACTCATTTTTTCTGCACGTAGTTCAATATAATTTAAAATTTGAAAGTTTAAATTATTATAACTTGCTCGTTTGTTATCGGATTTTTATGATTTTTATATCAAATTAAAGGTCTTGATACGATCTTTCATTTAAGATCAAACAAGAGCATGTTTTTATGCATCTATGAATCTCTGTTTCTAAATTATATCTAAATACATAAACTACATTACCTTCCCTACAAAATACACTTTATACACTAAATATTTTCGTCTTAATTCCCGTGTATAAAGCAAATGGTTCAATTGGTTGGGACCGGAGTGGAATATTGTCATATAATTTTAAATATAATTAAAATTAATTATATAACACATGATATTTAAAAATATATAAAATAAATTATACTCCATTATAGATTTAGTTGGTCATCGATAAAATATATAGGTTGTGAAATTGAGTTGGGTTGTAGATAGACTAAGAACTTGTTCGTTACCACGAAATCTATCAACATGCTCGTATTTCCAACTCTCATAACATCGTGTCGTGTTCATATTCGTGACCCAAGGCATATACATCAGTAGATAACAAAGCACCATAGCAAATCACACAATAGCAACTGATACTAGCAAGAGTTGTGGAGTTCCACAAGGGAGTAGTAAACACAATACACGAAAACACGGATCAAACATTCAAAACTCACGTTCCAGTTTCGGTTGCTTCATGAAGTTACGAGGGTGAAGAGCATCAGTGAGAGCAGAAGTGGATGTAAAAGAGGCTCTCAGTATGCTCAAAGCCTGCACCGAAAAAACACCTCCATTCTCAACATACACGAAACATTATCGTACTCGAAACAAACATTCAAAAAGAATATTGCATTACCTCTTTCATTCCAATTTCCAGCTCAACTTCTTTCACATCAGAGATTGGGACTTTCAGCTCTCTCAGATAAGAAAGGCTGGAGACGATACAGAAAGGCGTCACGACCAAATCATCCGTTACCAGATAAGTTGTGGGCCCGTCGAGGTATCTCCCCTGCCCTTTCGGGAACTTGACACACATAAAAAACGAGGGATCACTGTAGGCAGTAGGCAGACATTCTTCAGCAAGGGGAAGGATATAGTCTCTGGAAATGCAACCATGAAGCAGATTGGGTTTGATTAGCCTTTTTTTCGAATCCGGGCTCTTGAAATACTTGTCATCTAAAAGATCTGTTGTGCTACGGTACAGGTTGTCAATGGCCTTGATACCAGTCTTTCCAGCCACGAGGTGCTCAGCTCCTCCCACCGGGATATTGAAGAAACTAAACAGGAACTCGACAAAATCTTCCTCAACTTGAGCGTACAGCAACTTACCGCTAGATTTCTGTACTCCGGCTTTCAAAATCATCTTCTTGGCATTGGGATTTGCTTGATGTTCAGTCTCGATAAACCTCTTTGGCTCAGATCCCACAGTTACTGAGTTTGTTCTTACTGTTTTATCGAGTATGAGGTCTGAAAACGGAGTTGAGGAAACGAAGGACGCCTTCAGCAAACTCAGCATCTAATGACAAAAGACTGCAATTTGTAAACTGAAAAAATTAAATGGATGAATGAAGAAGTAGGTCAAGAATCTAACCTCGTTGAACCCAATAGTCGTTGTGATTGTCTCAGCCTCATCCATATCCATATCTTTAATGCCCAGAATGGTGATGACTTGAAAGAATCCTCTCACATTGGGCAATATCTGCAAATCATCAGAGATTATGAAAGATGCCCTTTTCGAGGTGAAAACTTCATGACTAGAAGCAGACCGAGACCCCTTTCCATCTACTTTTTTTGTCATCCGACAGCCGCAGCTCCTAATTTTTGGTGAATTAGGTTGATCGTAGTACAAGCTCATACTACGAAATCGACTGTGAGAAGTTACGCAACGAGCCCTATTTGGAACATATTCATAACTCAATTCAAAATATTCAGCAGGCGGAGAATCACTAATATCGAACTTTAGCATTTCGTAATCAGCTTCAAAAGAGCTAGTCGGGCTGAGCAGAGTGTTCTTAACACCCTCTGTCACAAAACTGGCGCCATCGAGATTCGCCAAGCTACGATACAAATTGGTTAAGCTTCCAATGGTGGGTGCCTTATCACCATAATGCTTCTCCAGCACTTTGATGATTCTCCCCAACGGCAAAGTCAAGAAGCTTAACAAAATGTCGACAAATTGTCGGTCCGTCTCTGCAAATAGTACCTTAGTTTTCTCTTTATTGACCATCACTTTGAATGAGAACTCTACTTCTTTAGCATCAGACATTTCGGAGGCCCTATCAACGAAGACTACAATTTATAAATGCGAGAAAGGAATATTTTCAATCTGCTAAAAAATACAGCAAGAACAGTACAATGAAATCTAAAATCAATTGGGATAATGAAAATATCCTTACAAACTGTAAACCCTTGAATCAATTCACCATAATCTATAGTTTGAGTTCCACACTTCCCCAGCACATGATATTAATTGAAACAACAACAAAAAAAGCAGAAAAATCACCATAATCTATAGTTTGAGTTCCACAGTTCCCAATCGCATAATATTAATTTAAAAAAACAACAAAAATAAATAGAAAATCTACCATAATCTATCGTTTGAGTTCCACACTTTCCTAACACATAACAATAATTACAAAAAAAAAAAAAAAAAAACAGAAATAAGTAGATGAAGTAGAGATGAACGAAGAGTTACCTGATTTCCGGTTCACGAAGATCGGAGATTTTCGGAAAATGACTGGATTTCAAGTAAACCAGAAGGAAAATCGCTAATAATATGGAAATGGCGACGGAGGCGAAGAAGAAAAAATCGTGCTCGGAGCAGGGCGGCTGAGCGCGGCGGAGGATAGGGTGGCTGCGAATGAGGCGGCTGTCTCGGTTCTCGAGTCGCTCAATGGCGGGAGAAGGGCGGGAACAAATTTAGAGATTTTAATTGGGCCGGGTCAATATAGCCCAAGCCCGCCTCTCATGCCAAACTTGGGTATTTTTTTAATCAATTGGGCCGGGTCAATACAGCCCAAGCCCGCCTCTCATACCATTTTTTCTTTTTTTCTTTGTATTCGATCGTTCTTACTTCCCCTGGCTCAAGATTCGTGACACGTTTCTTTTCAACATTTTTGGCAAGTGTTTTCGAACGTCTTGATAATCAGTTTCAAAATAGATGAACAACATACATCTGCACACCTTGAGAGTTCTAAACATTTATGGTTTTTTTTTTTTTTACATTTGTTTTGCTTACAAAAACTTCCCAAATGCAGAAACATAGATTGCCGTAGAGCAAGATGACATTGCAACCCTGAGCAATGAATGCCTAAGAAATAATTTCAATTTAATAAAATTAAAGGAGTAATCAATTTGAAATTGCTGAGTGTATAACGTTGGAGCGAGTGAAGTCGGTGGAGGCATTACGAGCCGGGACTCCATTCCACGGCGAGGCCGAGGTGGTGGGGGAGAAAGAAACCGACTAATGACTGCCATTACATGATTTCGCCTTTAATTTGTTCTTGTAATTTCAGTTTGATTTTGGAAGATAATTGGTGGTTGCGAATCACTGTGGGGTTATTAAATTATTTGTATATAATTATTTGTTTTGAGCAGAATTTGTAGATAATTATTAAAATTGTAAAAGTTGGGCTTCACGTTTTTTAGTTGATTAACGAGAGAAGAGGGGTAATATTGTATAATCCATATTAATTTTTATTTATATTTTTAAATGGGGGCTATGTTTAGTAATTTGGTGGCTATGTATAGAATTACCCTTTTTTTAATCAATTGGGCCGGGTCAATACGGCCCAGTGATACCATTTTTTTTTTTCCTTTGTATTCGATCGTTCTTATTATTTTTGTTAGGACTAAACTTAATTTAGGACACTAGTGCTCGCTCTCAATTGCTCTTACAAATTTTAGAGGAGTGTGTTTCGTTCGAGACGGAGGGTGGATACCACACAGATGACAGAACACTCCCCCTATACTAGAGTAGCAAAAAAAAGGTACAATTCAAGAACCGTAGCTGAAACTCGAGACATTTCTCCTTAGTGATGGAACGGTGGTTCGTCGTCGTTAAGGAGTAATTCAAGAACCGTAGCTGAAACTCAGACGTTATACTTAGACGCTGACCATTACCAATCGGCTCGGAGACCAGACCGCCTGGCCGCACGTTGTTTGATCGGTGTGGGACTCAGCAGAGCATCAGACAGAGCAGAAGTGGATGTAAGAGATGCTTTGAGTATGCGCAAACCCTGCACCAACAACAAAATATTCATCTCAAAAATCGAAACATGTGCACAAAACATCATCTTGCTCAAAGATTTAATGTTACCTCTTTCGATCCGATTTGCATCTCCACTTCTTTCAAATCAGATAACGGGATTTCCTTCTTACCGAGACTGGAAAGGAAGGAGGTAAAGCAAAAAGGTGTCACGGTTAAATCATCCGTCACATGATAGAATCGCGGCCCTTCAAGATAGCTACCCTGCCCTTTGGGAAACTTGAGAGAAGAAAACGACGAGAGATGATCGCTGTAGTTAGCAGGCAAGGGTTCTTCAGTGAGGGGAAGAATGTGGTCTTTGGAAATACAACCATGAGGTAGATTTGGTTTCATCAGCCGTTCTTTTGTAGCTCGGGTTTTGAAATACTTGTCACCTATGTGATCAATCGTGCTCCGGTACAAGCTGTCTACAGCCTTCATTCCGGTCTTTCCTCCAACGAGTTGCTCGACTCCTCCCATAGGTATAAGCAAGAAACTAAGCAGAAAATCTACGAAATCTTCCTCAGCTTGAGCATACACGAACTTACCGCTCGATTTTTGTACCATGACCTTCAAAACCATCTTCTTGGAGGTGGGATCTTCTTCGTTTTCTATCTGATTTAGTGGAATGCCAAGTTCAGATTCTACGATTACGGAATTCGCCTGTCTTGCTTTGTTCAATATGAGGTCCGACAACGGAGTTTGGGAGGTCAAGGATGCCTTCAACAAGTTCACAATCTAACAACAACAGAGGTAGAATATTAAAGAAAAATTGTAAGCAAAAAAGAAAAAGAACAAGAAAAGAGAATCATGAAGAACCTCTTTCAACCCGAAAGTCACTTTCATCGGCTCCATCTTATCCGCATCTGTAAGGCCAAGAGTGCTTATGATTCCCAAGGGTCCAGTCTCATATGGCAGAACCTGCAGATCATCGGAGATTACGAAGGGTCCAGTCTCATATGGCTCCATCTCTCGATGCAGCTTCAGATCCTTCTTCAGCTACTTTTTTCAAATAATCCGCGCATTTCCAACAAGTGGCATTATCATAGTACACGCTCACACTACGAAATCTAACAGAGACATTGTGATCGCTACATTGGAAGTATTCCGCGGGCGGAGAATCAGCAATATCCAGTTTCAGCTGTTTGTATTCGTCCTCTGACGAACTTCTCGGATTGAACAGAGTGTTCCTAGCACCCTCAGTCCAGAAAACGGAACTATCAAGATTTCCTAAGCTAAGGTACAGACTGCTTACGCTTCCAATGGAAGGCGCTTCGTCTCCGTAATGCTTCTCGAGGACTTTAACAATTCTTCCCAATGGCAAAGTCAAGAAGCTTAACAAAATGTCTGTAAAATGGCTGTCAGCTTCTGCAAAGAGAACCTTAGTTTTCTCTTTATTTACCATCACTTTCAATGAGAACTCCACTTCTACTACATCAGACTTGGCCTCCGACATCTCGGAAGTTCTAGCAACGAAGGAAATTCCGATCGATGATACTTAGATCAAACAAGTAAACACAATGTAAGGGTACATCTTCAATCAGCTGGGAACAAAATGGACACTGATGAAATTTCTTGAGCCACTAAATAATTCATCAAACTGTATCATTCTTTCTAACTCCCTAATCTTTCAAGGTCATCTCTAACCCCATTTGCTAATAAATAGTATCCCCTCCATCCGGCCGAACGATGCGCGTTTCTTAAATATATATACGAGGTATAGATATATAGAAACGCACATCATTCGGTGGGACGGAGGGGAGTATCAATAACAATTTGAGACTAAACATATCTAAATATAATTAGTACAAAAACAGAGTTTAGACAAAAACTAGGGCATCACCAAGAATCGATTTTTATCAAAGAAAACTATAATCCAGTTTCAAGAAAAGTCCAATTAAATACTCCCTTTCATCAATATACAATTTGAAAAAGCCACAAATAACGAGAACTTCCTCTCCCACAAGCTTAATAATCATTGATAAATGATAAAAATAAATAAAATAACTTCCAAATTGGTTAGCCAAGGATTACCTGATTTCCAGTTTAGGAAATTGGGTTTTTTTTTCCTGAATTCAAGAGTGAATTCAAGAGTGGTTTTCTTTGCTCTTTTCAAGTCAACCCAGAAGTAGCGGCGGAGGGAGGGCGGCGGAGGTGGTGGACGGCAAGAGAGAGAGAGGGTGGGGATGAGTGAGAAAGTGAGTAAGAGTTACAGTCAAGAAAACAGTAAAATATTGCCCACTATCTCTCCATCACCTTTAGCTTTTTCACTTTTTCGCCTTTGTCCTTTATCTTGTTCCTTAATGTTTTTCGACAGATTATAGCATTTAACTAAATTCGGATTAACGTAGAGTCCAAACAAGAACATCCATGCATGCATACGTAATCAATCCATGCAAATAACTAACGTAGAATCACGAACTACCTTGAGTCTCAAAAAAGGATTCTAACAAAGATGAAGAATAATTTTGAATACTAAGAAAATGGTCTTATTTGAATGAAGAACAGTGTCAACTGGCTCTTGTAAGTTGAAACGAAGCGAGTAAACACAGAAGCCAACATTTGTCTCAGGTTTCTCTCTTAACTCGTTTGTTTGGTCTGTGACTCATCAGTGCATCGGTAAGAACAGTAGTGGAAGAAGAGAGAGAAGCTTTCACTATGCTCAACACCTGCAACAGCAACAGCAACAACAAAAACGAATCAACTCAAAATCTAAAGAAAAATCAAACAGATTAAGATTTTGCAAACTGTAATACTATTAACATATATACCTCTTTCTTTCCGACTTGCAGCACCATTTCTTCGACGTCGGATATCGGGATCTTCTGCTCTTTGATAGCAGAAACCGTAGACATAAGAGAGAAAGGCATACAGTCAAATCATCCATCACTAGGTAACTCCTCTGCCCCATAAACAAGCCCGTGTGAGCATTGTCTAGGGGGAGATCCGGCCTTATCAGCCTCGATTTCATACCGTTCTTGAAATACTTGTCATCGATCAACTCAGACGCGCTGCGGTACAAGCTTGCTCGTCCTAATCTGAAGCTGAAGATGCCGCATAGAACCTTAATGAGATCTTCCTTGGGTTGAGCATTCAGTACTTTACCTGTAGATCTTTGCACCGTCACCTTCAAACCTACATTTCCGAAGGCGATAGGACCTGTTTGTTCACCGGCGAGTGGAACAGCTAGTCCTTTCGGTTGGGGTTCAAGAAAAACATGTGCTGAGTTTCCTCTGTTTAGGATAACGTCCGTTATTAATGGAGACGACGAAGTCAATGATGCCTTCAACAAACTCACGATCTAACAACAACAATTTCATAGTAAACAATTCATTGTTAAATAACAAAAACTATTAAGATCAAATCAAGATTTCAAGAAATCAACCTCACTCATCCCGAACTCAACTTGGATCGTCTCCGCCCCATCCATGTCTGCGATGCCCATCATTCTCAAGATTCCCAACAGTCCGGCCTCGCTCGGAAAGATCTGCAGATCATCACTGATTACGAAAGACGTCCCACTCAAGGTGAAGACGCTATCATCCGTATTAATAGGGTAATGTAAGCAATATCCACAATACATTCCACTGTACCCCTCACTACAACGAAAACACTTGGCACCCCAAGAAAGAGAAGCTGAGCAAAATGTCGACGAAATAGCTGTCGGCTTCTGCAAATAGTACCTTCTTCTTCCCCTTATTCACCATTGCTTTCAATTGAAGCTTGACATTCTTGTTAGCTCCCGACATTCTAGTAGTATTGAGAAGAACAAAATACTCATAAAAATCCAGGCACTTTTCAATATGCTTAAAAGTAGATGTTACGATCATAATATTCAGATCTCAGTCACAAAATGGGAGCTATCGAGATTTGCTAAGCTACGGCACAGACTGTTCAAGCTTCCAAAGGTGGGCGCCTTATCTCCATAGTACTTCTCAAGGACCTTGACGATTCTTCCCATCGGCAGCGTCAAGAAACTCAGCAGAATATCTGCAAAATGGTTGTCTGCCAATGGAGTCGGGGAGATCAAGGATGCCTTCAACAAATACATAATCTAATCACAACAGAGGTTGCACAAGTTAAAAAAGAAAAGAGAAATACAAATACATAAACGGAAACTGTTGATAGAGAATCAAGAATCACCTCACTCAACCCAAAAGTCACTATGATTGGCTCAGCCGTAGCCGTATCCATGTATGTAATGCAAAATGTGCTAATGACTCCTAGAAGTCCTGTTTCGCTTGGCAATATCCGCAGATCATCAGAGATTAGGAAAGACGATGTACGTTTGGTGAAAACTCCACCGCCCCAAGAACCTCCGGCCCCTTTTTCGGCCACTTCTTTTATCATGGTCTTACGTCCGCAGTCTCTGCAACTATTGACATTATCATAGTACATGCTTACACTTTGAATTTGAAAGCAATCATTATAACAAAAGTCACAGCAGAAAAATCTGCTGGCTGAGAATCACTGACATCAAGTTTCAGCCTTTCGTATTCAAATTGGAACGAACTTATTGGATTGAGCAGAGTCTCCTTAGCACCCTCAGTCCAGAAGTGGGAGCTATCAAGATTTGCTAAGCTATTGTGCAAACTACTTAAGCTTCCAATGGTGGGTGCCTCGTCTCCGTAGTGCTTCTCGAGGGTTCGGACGATTCTTCCCAACGGTAGAGTCAAGAAACTCAACAAGATATCTGCAAAATGGCTGTTGGTTTCTGCAAAGAGCACCTTCGTCTTTTCTTCGTTTATCATCACTTTCATTGAGAACTCTACTTCTGCAGCATCATCATACTCGCTCTCAGATTCAGACATTTTCCAAAAATTCAGAATGATGATGCTTGGACCAACCACGAGAACGTTTTCCCACTGAATCCGGAAAAATCTCGAATAATTAAATGATTAACCATATATAAATTAAACAGAATCAAGTAGAGATTTATATGTGAAGGGTTACCTGATTCCAATCTACGAATGAAGGTGGCTGAGCACGGCGGAGGGAGGGTGGTGGAGGCGGTGATGTTGAGCTGCTCAGCGGCTGAGGATGAGTGAGAAAAGTAAGTGAGATCTTGCTTTAAAGCAAAAGAAATACAGTTAAGTATTTCCCACTACCTTTTTTGGCGCCACTTTTGCTTTTTCGCTTTAAGATATTATTCATTTTATAATTTTTTATTTTATTATTTAAAGGTTTGAAGGAGTGTGGCTGAGCGCGGCGGAGGGGTGGCGGAGACGGTGGTCTTGAGCTGCTGAACGGCAGGAGAGAGAGGGGGAGAGCGAGAAAGTGGCATGAATCTTTCTGCTAGAGCAAAAGATGCAGTAAATTATTGTCCTTTTCGTTTGTTTTCGATGAAGAATTTAGAGATTCTATCCTTACAAACTTCATTTGATGACTACTAATCATCAGAACTTTTCACTAATCCAAAACTACTAGTTACTATTGTGTCGTGTTCGTATTCGTAATCCCCAGCATGCTGATGATTCCTAAGAATCCAGTCTCACTTGGGAATATCTGCAGATCATCAGAGATTATGAAAGCAGCTTCGGCCGTCTTCTCAACAACTTTTTCCATCATCGGGTGATAAGATGAGCAAATATGGCAATGACACTACGAAATCTATTACGAAAGCACTTGGTACAGTAGAAGTATACAGTAGGTGGAGAATCAGTGATATTGAGTTTCAACCTTCTATATTAATCTTTGAACGAACTCATGGGATTGATAAGAGCCTTCTTCGCACCCTCAGTCACAAAATGGGAGCTATCAAGATTTGCTAAGCTACAGTACAGAGTGTTCAAGCTTCCAAAGGTAGGCGCCTTATCTCCATAGTACTTCCCGAGGACCTTGACGACTCTTCCCATCGGCAGCGTCAAGAAACTCAACAAAATATCTGCAAAATGGTTGTCTGCCACTGCATACACTACAACAAAATTCAATTATTAGGACTTTTTTAATAGGACACACACTAAAAGAGTGTCCTATTTTTCTTCTAATAGGACGCTCTCTATTGTGTCCTAAAAATAGTGTTGTCATAGAGGATTGAACACTTAACCATTAACCAACTTATTTAATATTTATATCAATTGATATTAAAAAGAGAATAAGTATTAATATTAGTATTAAAAAAGAATTTAATTCACACACTTATTTAAGGGGCAACCACTAAAATACCCACATTGAAATAATGAAATAAAAAAGTACCCACTTAGATAAAAAAGATAAATAATACCCACTGTTATTAAAATACCCTTACTACTATACTTATTCTTAATTTCACAATTAATTATAGACAGCAAATAAGAAATGGAATTAAACAAATCACGAATAAGAAAAGGAACAAGATCACGATTCACCAAACTCAGCGCCGCCGTGTTCATCTCGATTCGGCGGCGGTCGTGAGAAGCTGCCACCCTCGTGAGAAGCTGCCGGCGCCGGTGAAAAGATACAGTGGCCGTGAGAAGCTGTCACTGCCGGTGAGAAGCTGTCGCTGCCGGTGAGAAGCTGCCGTCCCCGCCGAGATTCCAATTCTCCAGATTCTCCGTCTACTCTGCCGAAATCACGAACAAGAATGCATTCCGATTCCAATTTTGAATACGTGCCTCAAGCAATGAGAAATCATCCTGAAAATGCAAGGAATGAGATAAATCTGGAAAAACGCAATTCACGAATTATTACTATTTTTAGTCGTGAATTAAGGGTTAACTTATGCACAATTCACGAATTCAGAACACAGGTCGTGAATTCTATAATGAAATATACTGAATTCACGAATTAAACAATCCGAAGTCGTGAATTCTATTATAAAATATACCAAATTCACGAATTAGAAAACCCTCTTCTTTCTTCTCCTAAGCTGAAAAGAAATGAACCCTTGCATTCTTCTTTCTTGTTTTCTTGCAACGAATCAAGAATGACCAGAAATGGCAAAAGCAGAGCCCAACAAAGTCGTGATTTCTATAGACCAAGATACACTAAAAATTTCTGTAGAAATGAGAGAGATAGATATATATATATAGAGAGAGAGAGAGCACCTTTGAAGATAAAATTGAAAGTCTCTACAGCCCACTTCCAATGCGGCGACGCCAACTCCGACGTATTTTGGCCGCCGCCTCCGTCGCTGGTTTCCTCCAAGCACCTCGACACGGCTGCGGTGGTGGCTTCTTTTGATAATTTAAGAAAATAGATTAAGAGGGAGAGAGAAGCAAACGTGAATTTCAATTGTGTAATGTACTGTATTACTGTACTACTCAATATTTGTTTCATTAAGGGCAATTTAGTATTTTAATATCAAAAGTGGGTATTATTTATCTTTTTTATCCAAGTGGGTATATTTTTATTTGACTATTGCAATTTGGGTATTTTTACCCATTTCCCCCTTATTTAAAACACAAAATAAAAATAAAAATCGCTTTATCGCACTTCTCTCTCTCTCTTTCTCTCTCGCTCTCGCTCTCTGCTCGCTCTCACTCTACGAGTACAATCGATCGATGATCAATCGATGGCTGCAAATCAGTGGTAGCGATCTTCCTTCACGTACCCCTCTCTCTCTCTACGTAGAAGCGATGGCTGCGATACCTTGTTCAGTTGATTGATCCTTGAGAAAATTTTGATTTGGGTAATTCGGCGGTGGGCAATTTGGTGGAGGCCAACGGGAAAATCTTCAATTGTTTCGTCGTTTATATCTAGAGGTCAGCTTCCAAAACATGAATTTAGTATTTCATCATTCTTTTTTTTCAATTTTGGAGATAATTTTGGGTATGTGGCAGTCACAGCGCGAGATTTGTGCGTGTGCATTGGAAATTTTCATCTGTGATTCCAGGTTAGTTCTGCTTGCCGTGATTTGATGCTGATTGTTTCATTTTCCCATTGATTTAGTGCTAGGGAATTTACAAATATTGTTTATTGGTTGTTTTACCATTTAATTATTTGGATGAATTTGCTAATATGATGGATGATTGCTTCGTTTACTTCTATGTTTCTATGTATGTTTTGACTGGGGCACATTAAACAGAGGGTTTCGATTTTAGCAGAGTACTCTTGTTTTTGTTGTTTTCTTTTTGATGTTTTGTTTACTTTAGATCTTCCATCAAGTTTAATTTAGTTTGTGAGCCATATGAGAATTCAGTTTGTGTTGAGTTCGAATTTTGTAAAATTTGGGGAGAAAAGAAGTTAATAGATTCAAATACTGAGTTGATATTTATAGATTCAATAAACACTGAGTTGATTTGAGTATGAAATATACATATACATATACATATATATTAATTGAGTCCATGACATGCAGTTGGTGCTTGTTTATTTGATTTCTTGCTGCTGCTGCTTTTCCAACACTTGCTTTATATATGCCTTTATAAATACTAGTCTGCAAATTCTTCTATGCCTATGGTATATACCGTATGTATTCACTAATTATAATAGTAATGCATGTATTAATTAAACTCGACTGTTACAGTTAACTAGCTCTTGGATGCATGCTATCACCACACATTCAATGAATATATGGACTTGGACATGGACACCCATTTGCCATTTGTTTCCCAACCTTTTTTTCTCTCTAACTTTTAGCTAAATAGTATTAATGAGAAGGAGAAATACTAGCTAGTATCTTACCCAGATTTGAGAAGATTTGGCAGTGGTCGAGAAGCTTCCCTTTCGACTCATAGAACAATGGCAGAAAATTAAGGTTATGGGAGTTCATAACGTAGTATGTTGTTATGTTTGTGTAAATACATTCTACTTAAGTTATCTTTTAAGATGTTTTGTCATTCATTGCATTCTACTTTTAGTTTTAGCTGTGTTACTTGCTCAGCATGCTACTCGAGTCCAAGCTCTTGTTATTAAGGCTAGTGTATCTTATATACTTTTATGCTTCTAAGGATTCTATAAGATTGATGCAACAGAATTATAAGTGAACACAGTCACACACACTTATGTTTCCATGTGAGGAGGTTTTACCACCAAGTTCAAGAAGAGAAGAAGATATTTTGTTACTCTGTTATTGTTAGTTTGTGTCCTTTAGTTATTGTTTGTTAGTAGGTGGTTGGATTTGTTTATTAATTATAAGTATTGTTGATTAAGGCAATATCTAGTTACTAATATCTATTTCCAGAATGTTGGGATGCAAATGCAATACATAACATGGCAACACTGTCCCATTTTTTCTCATAACATATGTTAAGTAGCACCTGATGGTTGTCCAATTGAATGACCATATCGGTTTTTAAGTTCTTATAGTATTATTTTGTGAACATCTTCTAAGATCCTGAGCTGATCTTTTTGCATTGTTTTTTGTTGGATACTTGAAATTCAGGTTTTGATAAGTGGACATCCCAAAGCTGAGGAGATTGCAATCTCTAATATGGCAATTACCTTAGACCGTATTTTCTTTAACGTGCAGGTAGTTAATCTGTACTATTTTTTATGATCTAGATTATTTGCATATGTGCCTTCTCTAACAACAGCTTTCTCATGGCAATCACTTTCGTAGGACCCATTTCAGTTCTCACCATATCAGTGCCATTCGGGAGCCATTTGACTATTACATGTTTGGTCAGAGATATATCCGACCTTTGGTTGATTTCAGGTTAGGTACTTCAACCTTTGATTTTTCACCTCATTTGATGGTTGTGCAATCTATGTATATACTATGCTTGATAACAAACTCAATTACTATGCCATAAATTCTCAATTGGCTACTCTAGTATTTTCCTTTTTGTCTGCCACAAACTGAACAGGGTTGCTATGGTAAGTATTGGTAGAGATTACTAAGATGTGTAGAGAAGTAAGGGAAAATAGAGATCTTTTGTGGGAAATTCGATCCAAGTGTTTTTCTTTGTTTTATCCTGAGCTGCTATGCTTGTCTTAATTCTACTCATTGATATGACCCTCTGTACTTGTTTGTACAGTGATGAGCAGCAAATGTGTAATATGCAAATAGTGATGAATTAGTTATAGTATTCTACTGTTACATATTCCAAATAACACAGAATCACGGTAGGAGTTGTTTACTGTGTTCTCATGCTTCCTTTTAGGATTTGCTAATTTTGGCAGTAAGGCTCTTTGAAATTTTATGTGGATAATCATCTGGTAGGCTCTTAAAGCTCATATTTTCTGCTGCAAGTTGAATTTTTTTGCTATGGTAAATATAGGTAGAGTGTTATTATGATGGTAAGTGGAAGTGTGGAACTTGGACGGAGAAGTATGGCTGGTAGAGATATGTGCGGGGTAATTGGTCCAAGTTTTCTAGTTTGATATACTCGGAGCTGCGGTTGTGGTTACATGTAAGTTTGTTTCATTATACCTAAATGTGTGCTATTGGGACTTCATAGCTGCGTTTTAACATTTATTTACTTTAAATTTCATAACTTCATTTCTTGGGAACTCCTCCATATTTGACGAAATCGGAAAGAAGCTTGAGCAGGTACATATTTTTGTATTTCACTCGATCATCTTCTATGTTATCCTGTGCTCTCCAAATTTATTTCGGCAGAGAATGTACATAAACAGAAATTTCAATTACACTGAAGATATCTTGCCTCTGCATTGTGTGACATAAACAGAAAAGATGCAACAAAATGCAAGTGGTGGATCAAGGATGGATAAGGGAGGTAATGATGATGATGATGATTATGATAGGGTGATTACTTTTTTGGATAGTGAATATGAGGTATTTCAAGGGGGGGAAAAAAAAAAAAGTATATATTTGTGAAACCACAAACTAATGTGAAACTGGTTATTGGTGGTTTTGGTCCTATTTCTAGAAATATGTTGCATCTTTTGATATCAATAACCATTTCTTGTTTATAACAAAACAATCTTTTTTGCAAAAACCATTTCTTTTTTATAACAAAACAATCTTTTTTTCTTTTGCAGGTGATTAGTGTTGATGATTAGAGTTATTGGAGAGTTTTGTCAGCAATTCCACACAAGAAATAAAGTTTAGAAGATTATTTTACCATGTAGGTGTAGGCTTCTAGGTAGTATATCATATTGGACTTTGTTTAGTCGAAATTATATTTCTTGGAAGCTGTATGAGATCAATATGTTATGATTACTTGATCTATGAATTAATAAGATTTTTTTATGTGAAGTATAGAGTTTTGCTTCTAACTAACCATTTAAATTCATTAATATAAGAAAATAGGTGAAATAAAATTGTGGATAATTTGTGAATATCAATTGATGTCTAATAGGACACTCTTGAGCTTCCTATTTATTATAAATATGTAAATACAAATGCTTTATCTAATAGGACACTTTTGGGAGTCCTAAAATAACATATTAAAATAGGACACTCGGAAGAGTCCTATTACACATATTGTGACTCGCGATAATAGGACACACTAAGTATGTGTCCTATGTATAAGAGTGTCCTATTAGAGTACATAATAGGACCCTCATGAAAGTCCTATAAGCCTAATTTTGTTGTAGTGATACAGTACCTTATTCCTCTCTTTGTTCACCATAACCTTCAACTGCAACTTCGCATCCAAAATTCTCTCTTAATTCACACCTCTTTGCTTAGCCTCTATGATTTTCCTTTCTTAAATATGATGAGAATATCGTACCTTGGGTACTAAACTTCTATCTTCACTCGTTTCTTAGATATTTGAGTGAGTAGAGCATCGGTGAGAGCACAAGTGGATGCAAGAGAAGCTCTGAGTATGCTCAAACCCTGCACTCACAACACTACATAAAGTATAACCATCTGCAGAAACGAAAAGGATTCAAAAATGTACAATATTATTACCTCTTTCAAGCCGATTTGCAGCTCCACTTCTTCGACATCAGATATCGCGATTTTCTGCTCTCTCAAACTGGCAAGCATGGAAGTGAAGCAATAGGGTACAACAGTAAGATCATCCGACACCATATAAGTTTGCAGTCCTTGTAAATAGCTCCCCTGCCCCTTTGGAAACTTAGAAGAAGAAAAACTATGGGAATATACGTTAGTGGCAGGCAAGGGTTCTTCGGTGAGCGGAAGAATGTGGCTATTGGAAATACAACCATGAGCCACATTTGGTTTTATCAACCTTGTTTTTGTATCCCTGCTCTTGAAATACTCGTCATCTATAACATCGACTGTGCTCCGGTACAAGTTGTTCATAGCCTTAAAACAAGTCTTGCCTCCTAAAAGATGCTCAACCCCTCCTAGTGGGATACTGAGGAGACTTAGTAGAAACTCTACGAAGTTTTTCTTAGCATGAGCATACAGCAACTTACCGGTCGATTTCTGTAGTATAACTTTCAAAAATCTAGAGGCAAAGTGTTATTTGCTCAAGCTGATGAAAAGTTCATAGAGTTTCTGTTTACTTTCCTCCATATTCCAGTAGGAGGAGTTGGGAACCTATTGGGTGGTAAAACTTGTTTTAAGGCCATCGACAACTTGCGTCGGAGCACAGCCGACCTTATAGAAGGCGTCCATTTCAAGACCTCAGATACAAAAGAAAGGGTCATGAAGGCTAATCTTGTTCATGGTTGTATTTCCGATGACCCCATTTTTCCCCTCACCGAAGAAGCCTTGCCTGACAACTACAATATTGATGAAGCATATCTCTCGTGTTCTCTAGATAAGTTTCCGAAAGGGAAAGGGAGTTATCTACAAGGACCACGTACTTATCAGGTGACGGATGATTTAAGTTTTGCACCTTGTTGTGTTGTGTCCATCCTTTCAAGTTTGAAACAGCAGAAGATCCCATTATCTGATGTCGAAGAAGTGGAGATGAAGATCGGAAGAATAGAGGTAAGATATCATTGGGTGGTAAAACACAAATACTTGTTGTTGTTGCATGTTTTGAGTATGTGTTTAGATGATGTTGAGAGGATGTTTTGCTGGTGCAGGGTTTACGCATACTCGAAGCTTCTCTCCGATCCACGCGTGCTCTCACTGATGCTCTCCTCAATCACACATCCAACAAGCTGAAGAAACCAAAGGCAGAACCCCTGGTCTGATCAACTTCTGCAAATTTATCAAATGTTGCCTTTCCTGCTTCCTTTGGAACTTTTCCTATTCCGTATTTGTAATTTCTACATCCGTAGGTTTAAAAACCGTACCCTTTAAACTTGATGTTCTTATGTTATTAGCAGAATATGTTTGTTTTTATATGAAAATTGTCACAGTAGCTATAGGCTACGACTGAATCGCTCCCCGGCTCTTCATTGATGAATTCATAGGTCGAGGTTTTGGTAAATCGACAGTCACTTAAGGGATAGAACAGAAATAGAAACAATAATTTGCATATGCTGGAAAAGTAAAAGGTCTCTCAATGACTGGAAAATTAATTAAGGATCATAACAAAGATAAAGAAGCAAAGCTCCATATGTACTAGTAGCTGCAACAAGGACCAAGCTCAGGGTTCTCTCTTCGGTTGACGTAAGGGAGGCCTTCAGTATTCTCAAACCCTGCATCAATAACAACAAATTCATCTCAACATCCAAACACATACTGACAAAGCCTCATCACAAACATTTCAGATTTTTGTATACCTCGTTCAATCCGATTTGCAGCTCCACTTCTTCCACATCGGATAAGGGGACTCCAAGCTTATTGAGAGTGGAGAGGATGGAGACAGCACAGAAAGGTTCGACAGTTAAATCATCGGTTACCTTGTAAGTTCGGGGTCCTGAGAGATACCTCCCCTCGCCTTTGGGGAACTTACTAGAAGAGAAATCCCCAAGATAACTAATGAAGTGAGAAGGCAAGGCTTCTGCAGAGAGGGGAAGAATATAGTCTTTAGAGATACAACCATGGGGAAGACTGGGCTTGATTAGCCTATTCTTCTTATCTTGGCTCTTGAAATACCCAGGTTCAAGATTAGCCGTGCCCTGGTACAAGTTGTTTATAGGCTTACAAAGACTCCTACCGCCTAGAAGATGCATAGCTCCTCCGAGTGGTATAAAAAGGAAAGCGAAGAGAAAATCTACAAAATCTTGTTTAGCTTGAGCATACAATAGCTTACCACTAGACTTTTGTGCCATCACTTTCAAACTTACATACTTGGAGCTGGCCAGGTTTTCCTCCTCCGGTCGAGGCTCCACGACTGTAGAGTACTTCTCCATCTGCGTAGTTTTATTGAGGATGGTGTCCGACAATGGAGTCGGGGACGTCAAAGATGCCTTCAATAATTTCACAATCTAGCAACAATGCACATCAAATGAGGAAAAATAAAGATATATAATAGGAGGAAAAATGAAACCAGTTGGAGAATCACCTCACTTAGCCCAAACTCCACTTGGATTTCCTCAGCTCTATGCGCATCAGTGATACCTAGAGTTGCGATGATTTGCAGGAGTCCCGTCTCGTCTGGAAATATTTGCAGATCATCGGAGATTGTGAAAGATGCTTTCTGGATGGTCAGGACTCCTTCACTAGAAGGAGATTCAGACCCTCTTTGAGCCACTTCTTTGAGCATAGTATTGCTCCAGCCGCAAATTCTGCACTGATTCAGTATCAGTTTATCGTTCATTTTATCGTAGTACAGGCTTACACTGCGAAATCTGTTATGACAAAGGTCTCTGCTACAGTAGAAATATTCAGGTGGCGGAGAATCAGCGATGTCCAGTTCAAGCGTTTCGTATTCATCATCGAACGAACTCATCAGATCGAGCAGAGTCTTCTTAGCACCCTCAGTCCAGAAATGAGCGGTGTCGAGGTTTGCTAAGCTTCGGTACAAACTGCTCAAGCTCCCAATGGTGGCCGCCTCATCTCCGGAATGCTTGTCGAGGACTTTGACGACCCTCCCCAACGGCAAAGTCAAGAAACTGAACAAGATGTCGGCGAAAGGGCCGTCGGCTACTGCAAAGAGCACCTTGTTTCTTGCTTTATTTATCATCACCTTCAACGATACTGTAACATCCTTTTTTGTTATCAGACATTCTGCTGAAATATGATTATCACAGCTCAATTTATTTATTATTCATTTTTTGAACTTAGAAGGAAAAACGAACAAATCGAACCTTGATATGTATATATATATTTTTTATTTAATGATTTCAATATTAATTTATAAGGTATTAGAATATATTACAATTGAAAAAATTGAACGGAATAATGTTGAAATGAAAAAATGACGAAGGAGGTGACTAGCATATCATTTCTCAATATATCTTTTTATTATTTGAATGTTTGGATGAGGGTGGCTGAGCGCGGCGAAGGGGCGCGGAGACGGCGGTCTTGCGCTGCTCAACAGCGGGAGAGGGTGAGGATGAGCGAGAAAGTGGTATGAGTCTTTTCACTAATCCAATACTACTACTATTATACTATTGTATTGTGTCGTGTTCGTATTCGTATTCGTAATGCCAAACATGCTGATGATTACTAAGAATCCAGTCTCACTTGGGAATATCTGCAGATCATCAGAGATTATGAAAGCAGCTTCGGGCGTCTTCTCAATAACTTTTTTCGTCATCAGGTGATAAGATGAGCAAGTTGGGTAATAGTAAAGGTTGTATCGTAACACATGCTTACACTACGAAATCTATGATGAGGGCACCTGGTACAATACAAGTATACAACAGGTGGAGAGTCAGTGATATCGAGTCTCAACTTTCTGTATTCTTTTTCGAACGAACTCATGGGATTGATAAGAGCCTTCTTCGCGCCCTCAGTCACAAAATGGGAGCTATCAAGATTTGCTAAGCTACGGTACAGAGTGTTCAAGCTTCCAAGGGTAGGCGCCTTATCTCCATGGTACTTCTCGATTCTTTCCATCGGCAGCGTCAAGAAACTCAGCAAAATATCTGCAAAATGGTTGCCTGCCACTGCATACAGTACCTTGTTCCTCTCTTTGTTCACCATAACCTTCAACTGCAACTTCACATCCATATTTTCAACATTCTGCTAAAATCTCAGACTAACAACTTTTTATAGGAAAGAAATCAACCCAAGAGTCATTAGTCCCATCAAATTCCAAGACTCTGCATTTATGCGAGAAGATTTTCAATGCTTTTATGGTGAGATTATCAACTTTAATTCACATCCCTTCGCTTAGCCTCTATGATCAAAGAGGAGCTTGTTTCTCTATTTATCTACCACAGCTTTCAACATCAATATAACGCCCATAATTAGCATGAGATATTCTGATATCGGATTAATAACACAATCGTATTGCATAACGAACACAAGAGCTGCAAAACTTTCCGTAGTTAAAGACAAAATAATTATTCAGGTACGTAGGAAAAGGATTCCAAATCAAATCAACTACAGAAAAGAAAAGAAAAGAACAAATCTTCTCAATTCTAACATATTTCTTACTCCCGTGTAATATCCGGAGTCAAGCATCAGCTAATCTAGCTTCATACTTCACTTGTTTGTAAGATATTTGAGTGAGTAGAGCATCCGTGAGAGCACGAGTGGATGCAAGAGAAGCTCTCAGTATGCTCAAACCCTGCACTCACAACAATCCATCACAACACTACATAAAGTATAACCATCTGCAGAAACGAAAAGGATTCAAGAAAGTACTATGATATTACCTCTTTCAAGCCAATCTGCAGCTCCACGTCTTCGACATCATATATCGCGATCTTCTGCTCTCTCAAGCTGGCAAGCATGGACGTGAAGCAATAGGGTACAACAGTAAGATCATCTGACACCATATAAGTTTGCAGTCCTTGTAAATAGCTCCCCTGCCCCTCCGGAAACTTAGAGGAAGAAGAGGAATTCTTGTAAGTGGCAGGCAAGGGTTCTTCGGTGAGCGGAAGAATGTGGCTATTGGAAATACAACCATGAGCCACATTTGGTTTTATCAACCTTGTTTTTGTATCCATGCTCTTGAAATACTCGTCATCTATAACATCGACTGTACTCCGGTACAAGTTATCCATAGCCTTAAAAAAAGTCTTGCCACCTAAAAGATGCTCAACCTCTCCTAGTGGGATGCTGAGGAGACTAAGTAGAAACTCTATGAAGTCTTTCTTAGCATGAGCATACAACAACCTACCGGTCGATTTCTGTAGTATGACTTTCAAAGTTAAACTGCTGCAGCTGGGACGATTGTCTTCCCTTGCAGTTATTGATTGAGATTCCACTATGATTGCAGAGTTCATTCGTCCCGTTTTATTTAAAATGAGGTCTGATAATGGAGTTGGAGACGTTAAGGATGCCTTCAACAAGTACAGAATCTAACAACAGAAAAGAAAAGTCAAGTGATGGAAAAGAAGATTAAAGAAAAGGGACCAAGATCAAGATCGGAGAAGGAACCACCTCACTCAGACTGAAATCCACTTTGATTGTCTCTGTATTATCCATATCTGTAATGCCAAGAATGCTAATGAGTTGTAAGAAACCGGTCTCACTAGGCAATATCCGCAGATCATCCGAGATTATGAAAGATGCTTCACTTATGGTGAAGACTCCATCACCAGAAGCAGCTTTGGACCTCTTCTCAACTACTTCTTTACGCATCTTACCATAACATGATACATATTGGCAATATTTGGTGGCATCAAAGTACATGCTTACACTACGAAATGTAAAATCAGGGTGCCTGGAACAGCAGAAATATTCAACAGGCGGAGAATCAACGATGTCCAGCTTCAGCCTTTCACATTCAGCATCGAATATACTTATCGGGTCGAGCAGAGTCTCCTTTGCACCCTCAGTCCAGAAATGGGAGCTATCAAGGTTTGATAAGCTACGATACAGAGTGCTTAAGCTCCCAATGGCGGGTGCCTCGTCCCCATACTTCTTCTCGAGGACTTTGACGATTCTTCCCAACGGCAAAGTCAAGAAGCTCAGCAGAATGTCTACAAAATCGCTATCGGCTTCTGCAAACAGTACCTTAGTTTTCTTTTCATCTATCATCACCTTCAACGAGAACTCTACCTCCCCAGCATCAGATCCAGACATTTCGAGGTTCGACCAACGAAAATTATGCAGATCGATGATATTTCGCCTCAACCGGGAGAATGCATCGATTTCTCAAAAGCTAGAAAACAGAAATCTAATAGTAACAGAATCTAAGCTAGAATATGCTATAGGGCACCATCAAAATCAATTTTCGTCAAATTCTGCCAATTTCATAGTTTCAACATCTTTCAGTTTGATTAACCATAAAGTAAACAGAATCAAGTAGAGATTTATAGGTGAAGGGTTACCTGATTCCAATCTACGAAAAACGAATAAGAGATGTACGAATGAAGGTGGCTGAGCGCGGCGGAGGGAGGGTGGCGGAGGCTGTGATGCTGAGCTGCTCAACGGCAGGGGAGGGAGGGAGGATGAAGATGAGTGAGAAAGTAAGTGGGATCTTTAATTAAAGCAAAAGAAACACAGTTAAGTATTTCCCACTACCTTTTTTGGCGCGACTTTTGCTTTTGTCCTTTCTCAGCATCTTTTCAAATAAACTAGTGCCAACTTACATCTTTTGCTTTGCACTAAACCAACCACATACTATAAAGTTTTATATTCATAATTTCGCAAGTAATTACGAAGAATTTTGAGTTTCAATCCTTTTCTATTACACAGTCAATAATCTATCAATTTTGTATCGGAGGTTAAGAACTTGTACGTTACCGCAAAATCAATCGACATACTCATACTTCCAACTCTCGTACCATCATATCGTGTTCGTGACCAAAAGCATATACATCAGTAAATAACCAAGCACCATAGCAACTGATACTAGCAAGAGATGTGGAGTTCCACAAAGGAATCGAAAACACAATACACGAAAACACGGATCAAACATTCAAAACTCACGTTCCAGCTTCGGTTGCTTCATGAAGTTACGAGGGTGAAGAGCATCAGTGAGAGCAGAAGTGGATGTAAAAGAGGCTCTCAGTATGCTCAAAGCCTGCACCCAAAAAACACTTCCATTCTCAACATACACAAAACATTATTGTACTCGAAACAAACATTCAAAAAGAATATTGCATTACCTCTTTCATTCCAATTTCCAGCTCCACTTCTTTCACATCAGAGATTGGGACTTTCAGCTCTCTCAGATAGGAAAGGCTGGAGACGATACAGAAAGGCGTCACGACCAAATCATCAGTTACCAGATAAGTTGTGGGCCCGTCGAGATATCTCCCCTGCCCTTTCGGGAACTTGGCAGACGAAAACAAAGAGGGATCACTGTAGTCAGAAGGCAGGCGTTCTTCAGTGAGGGGAAGGATATATTCTTTGGAAATGCAACCATGAAGGAGATTCGGTTTGATTAGCCTTTTTTTACAGTCTGGGCTCTTGAAATACTTGTCATCTAAAAGATCTATCGTGCTCCGGTACAAGTTGTCTATGGCCTTGATACCGGTCTTTCCAGCCACGAGGTGCTCAGCTCCTCCCACCGGGATATTGAAGAAACTAAACAGGAACTCGACAAAATCTTCCTCAACTTGAGCGTACAGCAACTTACCACTAGATTTCTGTACTACGGCTTTCAAAATCATCTTCTTGGCATTGGGATTTGCTTGATGTTCAGTCTCGATAAACCTCTTTGGTTCAGATCCCACAGTTACTGAGTTTGTTCTTACTGTTTTATCGAGTATGAGGTCTGACAACGGAGTTGAGGAAACGAAGGACGCCTTCAGCAAACTCAGCATCTAATGACAAAAGACTGCAATTTGTAAACTGAAAAAATGAAATGGATGATTGTCTCAGCCTCATCCATATCCATATCTTTAATGCCCAGAATGGTGATGACTTGAAAGAATCCTCTCACATTGGGCAATATCTGCATATCATCAGAGATTATGAAAGCTGCCCTGTTCGAGGTGAAAACTTCTTGACTAGAAGCAGATCGAGACCCCTTTCCATCTACTTTTTTTGTCATCCGACAGCCGCAGCTCCTATTTTTTGATGAATTAGGTTGATCGTAGTACAAGCTCATGCTACGAAATCGACTGTGAGTGGTTGAGCACCGACCCCCATACGAAATCGACTGTGAGTGGTAGTTAGCAGTCAATACAAAATATTCAGCAGGTGGAGAATCACTAATATCAAGCTTCAGCATTTCGTAATCAGCTTCAAAAGAGCTAGTCGGGCTGAGCAGAGTGTTCTTAGCACCCTCTGTCACAAAACTGGCGCTATCGAGATTCGCCAAGCTACGGTACAAATTGGTTAAGCTTCCAATGGTGGGTGCCTTATCACCATAATGCTTCTCCAGCACTTTGATGATTCTCCCCAACGGCAAAGTCAAGAAGCTTAACAAAATGTCGACAAATTGTCGGTCCGTCTCTGCAAATAGTACCTTAGTTTTCTCTTTATTGACCATCACTTTGAATGAGAACTCTACTTCTTTAGCATCAGACATTTCGGAGGCCCTATCAACGAAGACTACAATTTATAAATGCGAGAAAGGAATATTTTCAATCTGCTAAAAAAAAACAGCCAGAACAGTACAATGAAATCTAAAATCAATTGGGATAATGAAAATATCCTTACAAACTGTAAACCCTTGAATCAATCCACCATAATCTATAGTTTGAGTTCCACACTTCCCCAGAACATGATATTAATTGAAGCAACAACAAAAAAAGCAGAAAAATCACCATAATCTATAGTTTGAGTTCCACAGTTCTCAATCGCATAATATTAATTTAAAAAAACAACAAAAATAAGTAGAAAATCAACCATAATCTATCGTTTGAGCTCCACACTTTCCCAACACATAACAATAATTACAAAAAAAAAAAAAAAAAACAGAAATAAGTAGATTAAGTAGAGATGAACGAAGAGTTACCTGATTTCCGGTTCACGAAGATCAGAGATTTTCGGGAAAGGACTGAATTTCAAGTAAACCAGAAGAAAAATCACAAAAATTTGGAAGTGGCGACGGCGGCGAAGAAGAAAAAATCGTGCTCGGAGCAGGGCGGCGGAGGAAAGGGTGGCTGCGAATGAGGCGGCTGTCTCGGTTCTCGAGTCGCTTAATGGCGGGAGAAGGGTAGGAACAAATTTAGAGATTTTAATTGGGCCGGGTCAATATAGCCCAAGCCCGCCTCTCATGCCAAACTTGGGGTATTTTTTAAATCAATTGGGCCGGGTCAATACAGCCCAAGCCCGCCTCTCATACCATTTTTTCTTTTTTTCTTTGTATTCGATCGTTCTTATTATTTTTGTTTAGGACTAGACTAAATTTAGGACACTAGTGCTCGGTCTCAATTGCTCTTACAAATTTTAGAGGATTGCGTTTCGTTCGAGACAGAGGGTATATATCACACAGAACACTCCCCCGGCCATTACAACATCACATGTATCGACAAAAAGGTCGAAAATGGCGAAGCAAGCACCACAAGTATACTAGAATAGCAAGAAAAAGGAACAATTCAAGAACCGTAGCTGAAACTCAAGACATTTCTCCTTAGTGGTGGAACGGTGGTCGTCGTTGTTAAAGGAGTAATTCAAGAACCGTAGCTGAAACTCAGACGTTAAGCTTAGACGGCTGTCGTTTGATCGGTGTGGGACTCAGCAGAGCATCAGACAGAGCAGAAGTGGATGTAAGAGAGGCTTTTAGTATGCTCAAACCCTGCACCAACAACAAAACATTCATCTCAAAAATCGAAACATGTGCACAAAACATCATCTTGCTCAAAGATATAATGTTACCTCTTTCAATCCGATTTGCATCTCCACTTCTTTCAAATCAGATAACGGGATTTCCTTCTTACCGAGACTGGAAAGGATGGAGGTAATGCAAAAAGGTGTCACGGTTAAATCATCCGTCACATGATAGAATCGCG
The DNA here is from genome assembly GCA_029379335.1 of Thymus mandschuricus. NCBI lineage: Eukaryota > Viridiplantae > Streptophyta > Magnoliopsida > Lamiales > Lamiaceae > Thymus > Thymus mandschuricus. Next base: position 33,976,013 of record CM057080.1, on the reverse strand, counting down.
GCCCTTTAAGATAGCTACCCTGCCCTTTGGGAAACTTGAGAGAAGAAAACAACGAGAGATTATCGCTGTAGTTAGCAGGCAAGGGTTCTTCAGTGAGGGGAAGAATGTGGTCTTTGGAAATACAACCGTGAGGCAGATTTGGTTTCATCAGCCGTTCTTTCATAGCTCGGGTTTTGAAGTACTTGTCGCCTATGTGATCAATCGTGCTCCGGTACAAGCTGTCTACAGCCTTCATTCCGGTCTTTCCTCCAACGAGTTGCTCGACTCCTCCCATAGGTATATGCAAGAAACTAAGCAGAAAATCTACGAAATCTTCCTCAGCTTGAGCATACACGAACTTACCACTCGATTTTTGTACCATGACCTTCAAAACCATCTTCTTGGAGGTGGGATCTTCTTCGTTTTCTATCTGATTTAGCGGAATGCCAAGTTCAGATTCTACAATTACGGAATTTGCCTGCCTTGTTTTGTTCAATATGAGGTCCGACAACGGAGTTTGGGAGGTCAAGGATGCCTTCAACAAGTTCACAATCTAACAACAGAGGTAGAATAAGTGAACATTAAAGAAAAATTGGAAAAAGGAAAAAAAAATGAACAAGAGAGAATCATGACGAACCTCTTTCAACCCGAAAGTCACATTCATCGTCTCCATCTTATCCGCATCTGTGAGGCCAAGAGTGCTTATGAGTCCCAAGAGTCCAGTCTCATATGGCAGAATCTGCAGATCATCAGTGATTACGAAGGAGGCAGTAGGTATGGTGTAAGCTCCATCTCTCGATGCAGCTTCAGATCCTTCTTCAGCTACTTTTTTCAAATAACTCGAGCATCTCCAACAAGTGAAATTATCATAGTACACGCTCACACTACGAAAACTAACAGAGCCATAGCGACAGCTACATTTGAAGTATTCCGCAGGCGGAGAATCAGCAATATCCAGTTTCAGCTGTTTGTATTCGTCTTCTGACGAACTTCTCGGATTGAACAGAGTGTTCCTAGCACCCTCAGTCCAGAAAAGGGAACTATCAAGATTTCCTAAGCTAAGGTACAGACTGCTTACGCTTCCAATGGAAGGCGCCTCGTCTCCGTAATGCTTCTCGAGGACTTTAACAATTCTTCCCAATGGCAAAGTCAAGAAGCTTAACAAAATGTCTGTAAAATGGCTGTCAGCTTCTGCAAAGAGAACCTTAGTTTTCTCTTTATTTACCATCACTTTCAATGAGAACTCCACTTCTACTACATCAGACTTGGCCTCCGACATCTCGGAAGTTCTAGCAACAAAGGAAATTCCGATCCCAATCGACAATACTTAGATCAACCATGAAAACACAATGTAAGGTACATCTTCAATCAGCATGGGAACAAAACTGCATCATTCTGTAATTTGATTCAAATTTTATTTCTGTTTCTTTCTAACTCCCTAATCTTCCAAAGTCTTCTCTAACCCCATTTGCTAATAAATACTCCCTCTGTCCCATTTATCTACACGAATAAGTTTCATTTTCGTCCGTCCCTAACCTAAAATGGTAAAATTTTAACCAACTATAATTTATTCACACTGCTTTATCCTCAACTATCACTCTCGTTTTAGTACTTGCGTCGGGAAAAAGTTATTCCTAGATGATGATAAACATATCTAAATATAATTAGTACAAAAACAGAGGTTAAACAAAAACTAGGGCATCACCAAGAATCGATTTTTATCAAAGAAAACTATAATCCAGTTTCAAGAAAAGTCCAATTAAATACTCCCTTTCATCAATATACAGTTTGAAAAAGCCACAAATAATGAGAAGTTCCACTCCCACAAACTTAACGGCCATTGATAAACAACAATAATAAATAAAATAACTTCCAAATTGGTTAGCCAAGGATTACCTGATTTCCAGTTTAGGAAATTGGGTTTTTTTTCCTAAATTCAAGAGTGGTTTTCTTTGCTCTTTTCAAGTCAACCCAGAAGTAGCGGCGGAGGGAGGGCGGCGGAGGTGGTGGACGGCAAGAGAGAGAGAGAGGGGGGATGGAGATGAGTGAGAAAGTGAGTAAGAGTTCCAGTCAAGAAAACAGTAAAATATTCCCCACTAACTCTCCAACACCTTTAGCTTTTTCACTTTTTCGTCTTTGTCCTTTATCCTTTTCCTTTATGTTTTTCGACAGATTATACTCCGTAGCATTTAACTAAATTCGGATTAACGTAGAGTCCAAACAAGAACATCCATGCATGCAAACGTAATCCATGCAAATAACTGACGTAGAATCACGAACTACCTTGAGTCTCAAAAAAGGATTCCATACAAAGATGAAGAATAATTTTGCATACTAAGAAAATGGTCTTATTTGAATGAAGAAAGCATAACTATTAATTCCTCTGTCCCAACGTGTCAACTGGCTCTTGTAAGTTGAAACGAACGCAGAAGCCAACATTTGTCTCAGGTTTCTCTCTTAACTCGTTTGTTTGGTCTGTGACTCATCAGTGCATCGGTAAGAACAGTAGTGGAAGAAGAGAGAGAAGCTTTCACTATGCTCAACACCTGCAACGACGACAACAACAACAAAAACGAATCAACTCTAAATCTAAAGAAAAATCAAACAGATTAAGATTTTGCAAACTGTAATACTATTAACATATATACCTCTTTCTTTCCGATTTGCAGCACCACTTCTTCGACGTCGGATATCGGGATCTTCTGCTCTTTGATAGCAGAAACCGTAGACATAAGCGAGAAAGGCATAACAGTCAAATCATCCATCACTAGGTAACTCCTCTGCCCCATAAACAAGCCCGTGTGAGCATTGTCTCGGTGGAGATCCGGCCTTATCAGCCTCGATTTCATACCGTTCTTGAAATACTTGTCATCGATCAACTCAGACGCGCTGCGGTACAAGCTTGCTCGTCCTAATCTGAAGCTGAAGATGCCGCATAGAACCTTAATGAGATCTTCCTTGGGTTGAGCATTCAGTACTTTACCTGTAGATCTTTGCACCGTCACCTTCAAACCTACATTTCCGAAGGCGATAGGACCTGTTTGTTCACCGGCGAGTGGAACAGCTAGTCCTTTCGGTTGGGGTTCAAGAAAAACATGTGCTGAGTTTCCTCTGTTTAGGATAACGTCCGTTATTAATGGAGACGACGAAGTCAATGATGCCTTCAACAAACTCACGATCTAACAACAACAATTTCATGGTAAACAATTCATTGTTAAATAACAAAAACTATTAAGATCAAATCAAGATTTCAAGAAATCAACCTCACTCATCCCGAACTCAACTTGGATCGTCTCCGCCCCATCCATGTCTGCGATGCCCATCATTCTCAAGATTCCCAACAGTCCGGCCTCGCTCGGAAAGATCTGCAGATCATCACTGATTACGAAAGACGTCCCACTCAAGGTGAAGACGCTATCATCCGTATTAATAGGGTAATGTAAGCAATATCCACAATACATTCCACTGTACCCCTCACTACAACGAAAACACTTGGCACCCCAAGAAAGAGAAGCTGAGCAAAATGTCGACGAAATAGCTGTCGGCTTCTGCAAATAGTACCTTCTTCTTCCCCTTATTCACCATTGCTTTCAATTGAAGCTTGACATTCTTGTTAGCTCCCGACATTCTAGTAGTATTGAGAAGAACAAAATACTCATAAAAATCCAGGCACTTTTCAATATGCTTAAAAGTAGATGTTACGATCATAATATTCAGATCTCAGTCACAAAATGGGAGCTATCGAGATTTGCTAAGCTACGGCACAGACTGTTCAAGCTTCCAAAGGTGGGCGCCTTATCTCCATAGTACTTCTCAAGGACCTTGACGATTCTTCCCATCGGCAGCGTCAAGAAACTCAGCAGAATATCTGCAAAATGGTTGTCTGCCAATGGAGTCGGGGAGATCAAGGATGCCTTCAACAAATACATAATCTAATCACAACAGAGGTTGCACAAGTTAAAAAAGAAAAGAGAAATACAAATACATAAACGGAAACTGTTGATAGAGAATCAAGAATCACCTCACTCAACCCAAAAGTCACTATGATTGGCTCAGCCGTAGCCGTATCCATGTATGTAATGCAAAATGTGCTAATGACTCCTAGAAGTCCTGTTTCGCTTGGCAATATCCGCAGATCATCAGAGATTAGGAAAGACGATGTACGTTTGGTGAAAACTCCACCGCCCCAAGAACCTCCGGCCCCTTTTTCGGCCACTTCTTTTATCATGGTCTTACGTCCGCAGTCTCTGCAACTATTGACATTATCATAGTACATGCTTACACTTTGAATTTGAAAGCAATCATTATAACAAAAGTCACAGCAGAAAAATCTGCTGGCTGAGAATCACTGACATCAAGTTTCAGCCTTTCGTATTCAAATTGGAACGAACTTATTGGATTGAGCAGAGTCTCCTTAGCACCCTCAGTCCAGAAGTGGGAGCTATCAAGATTTGCTAAGCTATTGTGCAAACTACTTAAGCTTCCAATGGTGGGTGCCTCGTCTCCGTAGTGCTTCTCGAGGGTTCGGACGATTCTTCCCAACGGTAGAGTCAAGAAACTCAACAAGATATCTGCAAAATGGCTGTTGGTTTCTGCAAAGAGCACCTTCGTCTTTTCTTCGTTTATCATCACTTTCATTGAGAACTCTACTTCTGCAGCATCATCATACTCGCTCTCAGATTCAGACATTTTCCAAAAATTCAGAATGATGATGCTTGGACCAACCACGAGAACGTTTTCCCACTGAATCCGGAAAAATCTCGAATAATTAAATGATTAACCATATATAAATTAAACAGAATCAAGTAGAGATTTATATGTGAAGGGTTACCTGATTCCAATCTACGAATGAAGGTGGCTGAGCACGGCGGAGGGAGGGTGGTGGAGGCGGTGATGTTGAGCTGCTCAGCGGCTGAGGATGAGTGAGAAAAGTAAGTGAGATCTTGCTTTAAAGCAAAAGAAATACAGTTAAGTATTTCCCACTACCTTTTTTGGCGCCACTTTTGCTTTTTCGCTTTAAGATATTATTCATTTTATAATTTTTTATTTTATTATTTAAAGGTTTGAAGGAGTGTGGCTGAGCGCGGCGGAGGGGTGGCGGAGACGGTGGTCTTGAGCTGCTGAACGGCAGGAGAGAGAGGGGGAGAGCGAGAAAGTGGCATGAATCTTTCTGCTAGAGCAAAAGATGCAGTAAATTATTGTCCTTTTCGTTTGTTTTCGATGAAGAATTTAGAGATTCTATCCTTACAAACTTCATTTGATGACTACTAATCATCAGAACTTTTCACTAATCCAAAACTACTAGTTACTATTGTGTCGTGTTCGTATTCGTAATCCCCAGCATGCTGATGATTCCTAAGAATCCAGTCTCACTTGGGAATATCTGCAGATCATCAGAGATTATGAAAGCAGCTTCGGCCGTCTTCTCAACAACTTTTTCCATCATCGGGTGATAAGATGAGCAAATATGGCAATGACACTACGAAATCTATTACGAAAGCACTTGGTACAGTAGAAGTATACAGTAGGTGGAGAATCAGTGATATTGAGTTTCAACCTTCTATATTAATCTTTGAACGAACTCATGGGATTGATAAGAGCCTTCTTCGCACCCTCAGTCACAAAATGGGAGCTATCAAGATTTGCTAAGCTACAGTACAGAGTGTTCAAGCTTCCAAAGGTAGGCGCCTTATCTCCATAGTACTTCCCGAGGACCTTGACGACTCTTCCCATCGGCAGCGTCAAGAAACTCAACAAAATATCTGCAAAATGGTTGTCTGCCACTGCATACACTACAACAAAATTCAATTATTAGGACTTTTTTAATAGGACACACACTAAAAGAGTGTCCTATTTTTCTTCTAATAGGACGCTCTCTATTGTGTCCTAAAAATAGTGTTGTCATAGAGGATTGAACACTTAACCATTAACCAACTTATTTAATATTTATATCAATTGATATTAAAAAGAGAATAAGTATTAATATTAGTATTAAAAAAGAATTTAATTCACACACTTATTTAAGGGGCAACCACTAAAATACCCACATTGAAATAATGAAATAAAAAAGTACCCACTTAGATAAAAAAGATAAATAATACCCACTGTTATTAAAATACCCTTACTACTATACTTATTCTTAATTTCACAATTAATTATAGACAGCAAATAAGAAATGGAATTAAACAAATCACGAATAAGAAAAGGAACAAGATCACGATTCACCAAACTCAGCGCCGCCGTGTTCATCTCGATTCGGCGGCGGTCGTGAGAAGCTGCCACCCTCGTGAGAAGCTGCCGGCGCCGGTGAAAAGATACAGTGGCCGTGAGAAGCTGTCACTGCCGGTGAGAAGCTGTCGCTGCCGGTGAGAAGCTGCCGTCCCCGCCGAGATTCCAATTCTCCAGATTCTCCGTCTACTCTGCCGAAATCACGAACAAGAATGCATTCCGATTCCAATTTTGAATACGTGCCTCAAGCAATGAGAAATCATCCTGAAAATGCAAGGAATGAGATAAATCTGGAAAAACGCAATTCACGAATTATTACTATTTTTAGTCGTGAATTAAGGGTTAACTTATGCACAATTCACGAATTCAGAACACAGGTCGTGAATTCTATAATGAAATATACTGAATTCACGAATTAAACAATCCGAAGTCGTGAATTCTATTATAAAATATACCAAATTCACGAATTAGAAAACCCTCTTCTTTCTTCTCCTAAGCTGAAAAGAAATGAACCCTTGCATTCTTCTTTCTTGTTTTCTTGCAACGAATCAAGAATGACCAGAAATGGCAAAAGCAGAGCCCAACAAAGTCGTGATTTCTATAGACCAAGATACACTAAAAATTTCTGTAGAAATGAGAGAGATAGATATATATATATAGAGAGAGAGAGAGCACCTTTGAAGATAAAATTGAAAGTCTCTACAGCCCACTTCCAATGCGGCGACGCCAACTCCGACGTATTTTGGCCGCCGCCTCCGTCGCTGGTTTCCTCCAAGCACCTCGACACGGCTGCGGTGGTGGCTTCTTTTGATAATTTAAGAAAATAGATTAAGAGGGAGAGAGAAGCAAACGTGAATTTCAATTGTGTAATGTACTGTATTACTGTACTACTCAATATTTGTTTCATTAAGGGCAATTTAGTATTTTAATATCAAAAGTGGGTATTATTTATCTTTTTTATCCAAGTGGGTATATTTTTATTTGACTATTGCAATTTGGGTATTTTTACCCATTTCCCCCTTATTTAAAACACAAAATAAAAATAAAAATCGCTTTATCGCACTTCTCTCTCTCTCTTTCTCTCTCGCTCTCGCTCTCTGCTCGCTCTCACTCTACGAGTACAATCGATCGATGATCAATCGATGGCTGCAAATCAGTGGTAGCGATCTTCCTTCACGTACCCCTCTCTCTCTCTACGTAGAAGCGATGGCTGCGATACCTTGTTCAGTTGATTGATCCTTGAGAAAATTTTGATTTGGGTAATTCGGCGGTGGGCAATTTGGTGGAGGCCAACGGGAAAATCTTCAATTGTTTCGTCGTTTATATCTAGAGGTCAGCTTCCAAAACATGAATTTAGTATTTCATCATTCTTTTTTTTCAATTTTGGAGATAATTTTGGGTATGTGGCAGTCACAGCGCGAGATTTGTGCGTGTGCATTGGAAATTTTCATCTGTGATTCCAGGTTAGTTCTGCTTGCCGTGATTTGATGCTGATTGTTTCATTTTCCCATTGATTTAGTGCTAGGGAATTTACAAATATTGTTTATTGGTTGTTTTACCATTTAATTATTTGGATGAATTTGCTAATATGATGGATGATTGCTTCGTTTACTTCTATGTTTCTATGTATGTTTTGACTGGGGCACATTAAACAGAGGGTTTCGATTTTAGCAGAGTACTCTTGTTTTTGTTGTTTTCTTTTTGATGTTTTGTTTACTTTAGATCTTCCATCAAGTTTAATTTAGTTTGTGAGCCATATGAGAATTCAGTTTGTGTTGAGTTCGAATTTTGTAAAATTTGGGGAGAAAAGAAGTTAATAGATTCAAATACTGAGTTGATATTTATAGATTCAATAAACACTGAGTTGATTTGAGTATGAAATATACATATACATATACATATATATTAATTGAGTCCATGACATGCAGTTGGTGCTTGTTTATTTGATTTCTTGCTGCTGCTGCTTTTCCAACACTTGCTTTATATATGCCTTTATAAATACTAGTCTGCAAATTCTTCTATGCCTATGGTATATACCGTATGTATTCACTAATTATAATAGTAATGCATGTATTAATTAAACTCGACTGTTACAGTTAACTAGCTCTTGGATGCATGCTATCACCACACATTCAATGAATATATGGACTTGGACATGGACACCCATTTGCCATTTGTTTCCCAACCTTTTTTTCTCTCTAACTTTTAGCTAAATAGTATTAATGAGAAGGAGAAATACTAGCTAGTATCTTACCCAGATTTGAGAAGATTTGGCAGTGGTCGAGAAGCTTCCCTTTCGACTCATAGAACAATGGCAGAAAATTAAGGTTATGGGAGTTCATAACGTAGTATGTTGTTATGTTTGTGTAAATACATTCTACTTAAGTTATCTTTTAAGATGTTTTGTCATTCATTGCATTCTACTTTTAGTTTTAGCTGTGTTACTTGCTCAGCATGCTACTCGAGTCCAAGCTCTTGTTATTAAGGCTAGTGTATCTTATATACTTTTATGCTTCTAAGGATTCTATAAGATTGATGCAACAGAATTATAAGTGAACACAGTCACACACACTTATGTTTCCATGTGAGGAGGTTTTACCACCAAGTTCAAGAAGAGAAGAAGATATTTTGTTACTCTGTTATTGTTAGTTTGTGTCCTTTAGTTATTGTTTGTTAGTAGGTGGTTGGATTTGTTTATTAATTATAAGTATTGTTGATTAAGGCAATATCTAGTTACTAATATCTATTTCCAGAATGTTGGGATGCAAATGCAATACATAACATGGCAACACTGTCCCATTTTTTCTCATAACATATGTTAAGTAGCACCTGATGGTTGTCCAATTGAATGACCATATCGGTTTTTAAGTTCTTATAGTATTATTTTGTGAACATCTTCTAAGATCCTGAGCTGATCTTTTTGCATTGTTTTTTGTTGGATACTTGAAATTCAGGTTTTGATAAGTGGACATCCCAAAGCTGAGGAGATTGCAATCTCTAATATGGCAATTACCTTAGACCGTATTTTCTTTAACGTGCAGGTAGTTAATCTGTACTATTTTTTATGATCTAGATTATTTGCATATGTGCCTTCTCTAACAACAGCTTTCTCATGGCAATCACTTTCGTAGGACCCATTTCAGTTCTCACCATATCAGTGCCATTCGGGAGCCATTTGACTATTACATGTTTGGTCAGAGATATATCCGACCTTTGGTTGATTTCAGGTTAGGTACTTCAACCTTTGATTTTTCACCTCATTTGATGGTTGTGCAATCTATGTATATACTATGCTTGATAACAAACTCAATTACTATGCCATAAATTCTCAATTGGCTACTCTAGTATTTTCCTTTTTGTCTGCCACAAACTGAACAGGGTTGCTATGGTAAGTATTGGTAGAGATTACTAAGATGTGTAGAGAAGTAAGGGAAAATAGAGATCTTTTGTGGGAAATTCGATCCAAGTGTTTTTCTTTGTTTTATCCTGAGCTGCTATGCTTGTCTTAATTCTACTCATTGATATGACCCTCTGTACTTGTTTGTACAGTGATGAGCAGCAAATGTGTAATATGCAAATAGTGATGAATTAGTTATAGTATTCTACTGTTACATATTCCAAATAACACAGAATCACGGTAGGAGTTGTTTACTGTGTTCTCATGCTTCCTTTTAGGATTTGCTAATTTTGGCAGTAAGGCTCTTTGAAATTTTATGTGGATAATCATCTGGTAGGCTCTTAAAGCTCATATTTTCTGCTGCAAGTTGAATTTTTTTGCTATGGTAAATATAGGTAGAGTGTTATTATGATGGTAAGTGGAAGTGTGGAACTTGGACGGAGAAGTATGGCTGGTAGAGATATGTGCGGGGTAATTGGTCCAAGTTTTCTAGTTTGATATACTCGGAGCTGCGGTTGTGGTTACATGTAAGTTTGTTTCATTATACCTAAATGTGTGCTATTGGGACTTCATAGCTGCGTTTTAACATTTATTTACTTTAAATTTCATAACTTCATTTCTTGGGAACTCCTCCATATTTGACGAAATCGGAAAGAAGCTTGAGCAGGTACATATTTTTGTATTTCACTCGATCATCTTCTATGTTATCCTGTGCTCTCCAAATTTATTTCGGCAGAGAATGTACATAAACAGAAATTTCAATTACACTGAAGATATCTTGCCTCTGCATTGTGTGACATAAACAGAAAAGATGCAACAAAATGCAAGTGGTGGATCAAGGATGGATAAGGGAGGTAATGATGATGATGATGATTATGATAGGGTGATTACTTTTTTGGATAGTGAATATGAGGTATTTCAAGGGGGGGAAAAAAAAAAAAGTATATATTTGTGAAACCACAAACTAATGTGAAACTGGTTATTGGTGGTTTTGGTCCTATTTCTAGAAATATGTTGCATCTTTTGATATCAATAACCATTTCTTGTTTATAACAAAACAATCTTTTTTGCAAAAACCATTTCTTTTTTATAACAAAACAATCTTTTTTTCTTTTGCAGGTGATTAGTGTTGATGATTAGAGTTATTGGAGAGTTTTGTCAGCAATTCCACACAAGAAATAAAGTTTAGAAGATTATTTTACCATGTAGGTGTAGGCTTCTAGGTAGTATATCATATTGGACTTTGTTTAGTCGAAATTATATTTCTTGGAAGCTGTATGAGATCAATATGTTATGATTACTTGATCTATGAATTAATAAGATTTTTTTATGTGAAGTATAGAGTTTTGCTTCTAACTAACCATTTAAATTCATTAATATAAGAAAATAGGTGAAATAAAATTGTGGATAATTTGTGAATATCAATTGATGTCTAATAGGACACTCTTGAGCTTCCTATTTATTATAAATATGTAAATACAAATGCTTTATCTAATAGGACACTTTTGGGAGTCCTAAAATAACATATTAAAATAGGACACTCGGAAGAGTCCTATTACACATATTGTGACTCGCGATAATAGGACACACTAAGTATGTGTCCTATGTATAAGAGTGTCCTATTAGAGTACATAATAGGACCCTCATGAAAGTCCTATAAGCCTAATTTTGTTGTAGTGATACAGTACCTTATTCCTCTCTTTGTTCACCATAACCTTCAACTGCAACTTCGCATCCAAAATTCTCTCTTAATTCACACCTCTTTGCTTAGCCTCTATGATTTTCCTTTCTTAAATATGATGAGAATATCGTACCTTGGGTACTAAACTTCTATCTTCACTCGTTTCTTAGATATTTGAGTGAGTAGAGCATCGGTGAGAGCACAAGTGGATGCAAGAGAAGCTCTGAGTATGCTCAAACCCTGCACTCACAACACTACATAAAGTATAACCATCTGCAGAAACGAAAAGGATTCAAAAATGTACAATATTATTACCTCTTTCAAGCCGATTTGCAGCTCCACTTCTTCGACATCAGATATCGCGATTTTCTGCTCTCTCAAACTGGCAAGCATGGAAGTGAAGCAATAGGGTACAACAGTAAGATCATCCGACACCATATAAGTTTGCAGTCCTTGTAAATAGCTCCCCTGCCCCTTTGGAAACTTAGAAGAAGAAAAACTATGGGAATATACGTTAGTGGCAGGCAAGGGTTCTTCGGTGAGCGGAAGAATGTGGCTATTGGAAATACAACCATGAGCCACATTTGGTTTTATCAACCTTGTTTTTGTATCCCTGCTCTTGAAATACTCGTCATCTATAACATCGACTGTGCTCCGGTACAAGTTGTTCATAGCCTTAAAACAAGTCTTGCCTCCTAAAAGATGCTCAACCCCTCCTAGTGGGATACTGAGGAGACTTAGTAGAAACTCTACGAAGTTTTTCTTAGCATGAGCATACAGCAACTTACCGGTCGATTTCTGTAGTATAACTTTCAAAAATCTAGAGGCAAAGTGTTATTTGCTCAAGCTGATGAAAAGTTCATAGAGTTTCTGTTTACTTTCCTCCATATTCCAGTAGGAGGAGTTGGGAACCTATTGGGTGGTAAAACTTGTTTTAAGGCCATCGACAACTTGCGTCGGAGCACAGCCGACCTTATAGAAGGCGTCCATTTCAAGACCTCAGATACAAAAGAAAGGGTCATGAAGGCTAATCTTGTTCATGGTTGTATTTCCGATGACCCCATTTTTCCCCTCACCGAAGAAGCCTTGCCTGACAACTACAATATTGATGAAGCATATCTCTCGTGTTCTCTAGATAAGTTTCCGAAAGGGAAAGGGAGTTATCTACAAGGACCACGTACTTATCAGGTGACGGATGATTTAAGTTTTGCACCTTGTTGTGTTGTGTCCATCCTTTCAAGTTTGAAACAGCAGAAGATCCCATTATCTGATGTCGAAGAAGTGGAGATGAAGATCGGAAGAATAGAGGTAAGATATCATTGGGTGGTAAAACACAAATACTTGTTGTTGTTGCATGTTTTGAGTATGTGTTTAGATGATGTTGAGAGGATGTTTTGCTGGTGCAGGGTTTACGCATACTCGAAGCTTCTCTCCGATCCACGCGTGCTCTCACTGATGCTCTCCTCAATCACACATCCAACAAGCTGAAGAAACCAAAGGCAGAACCCCTGGTCTGATCAACTTCTGCAAATTTATCAAATGTTGCCTTTCCTGCTTCCTTTGGAACTTTTCCTATTCCGTATTTGTAATTTCTACATCCGTAGGTTTAAAAACCGTACCCTTTAAACTTGATGTTCTTATGTTATTAGCAGAATATGTTTGTTTTTATATGAAAATTGTCACAGTAGCTATAGGCTACGACTGAATCGCTCCCCGGCTCTTCATTGATGAATTCATAGGTCGAGGTTTTGGTAAATCGACAGTCACTTAAGGGATAGAACAGAAATAGAAACAATAATTTGCATATGCTGGAAAAGTAAAAGGTCTCTCAATGACTGGAAAATTAATTAAGGATCATAACAAAGATAAAGAAGCAAAGCTCCATATGTACTAGTAGCTGCAACAAGGACCAAGCTCAGGGTTCTCTCTTCGGTTGACGTAAGGGAGGCCTTCAGTATTCTCAAACCCTGCATCAATAACAACAAATTCATCTCAACATCCAAACACATACTGACAAAGCCTCATCACAAACATTTCAGATTTTTGTATACCTCGTTCAATCCGATTTGCAGCTCCACTTCTTCCACATCGGATAAGGGGACTCCAAGCTTATTGAGAGTGGAGAGGATGGAGACAGCACAGAAAGGTTCGACAGTTAAATCATCGGTTACCTTGTAAGTTCGGGGTCCTGAGAGATACCTCCCCTCGCCTTTGGGGAACTTACTAGAAGAGAAATCCCCAAGATAACTAATGAAGTGAGAAGGCAAGGCTTCTGCAGAGAGGGGAAGAATATAGTCTTTAGAGATACAACCATGGGGAAGACTGGGCTTGATTAGCCTATTCTTCTTATCTTGGCTCTTGAAATACCCAGGTTCAAGATTAGCCGTGCCCTGGTACAAGTTGTTTATAGGCTTACAAAGACTCCTACCGCCTAGAAGATGCATAGCTCCTCCGAGTGGTATAAAAAGGAAAGCGAAGAGAAAATCTACAAAATCTTGTTTAGCTTGAGCATACAATAGCTTACCACTAGACTTTTGTGCCATCACTTTCAAACTTACATACTTGGAGCTGGCCAGGTTTTCCTCCTCCGGTCGAGGCTCCACGACTGTAGAGTACTTCTCCATCTGCGTAGTTTTATTGAGGATGGTGTCCGACAATGGAGTCGGGGACGTCAAAGATGCCTTCAATAATTTCACAATCTAGCAACAATGCACATCAAATGAGGAAAAATAAAGATATATAATAGGAGGAAAAATGAAACCAGTTGGAGAATCACCTCACTTAGCCCAAACTCCACTTGGATTTCCTCAGCTCTATGCGCATCAGTGATACCTAGAGTTGCGATGATTTGCAGGAGTCCCGTCTCGTCTGGAAATATTTGCAGATCATCGGAGATTGTGAAAGATGCTTTCTGGATGGTCAGGACTCCTTCACTAGAAGGAGATTCAGACCCTCTTTGAGCCACTTCTTTGAGCATAGTATTGCTCCAGCCGCAAATTCTGCACTGATTCAGTATCAGTTTATCGTTCATTTTATCGTAGTACAGGCTTACACTGCGAAATCTGTTATGACAAAGGTCTCTGCTACAGTAGAAATATTCAGGTGGCGGAGAATCAGCGATGTCCAGTTCAAGCGTTTCGTATTCATCATCGAACGAACTCATCAGATCGAGCAGAGTCTTCTTAGCACCCTCAGTCCAGAAATGAGCGGTGTCGAGGTTTGCTAAGCTTCGGTACAAACTGCTCAAGCTCCCAATGGTGGCCGCCTCATCTCCGGAATGCTTGTCGAGGACTTTGACGACCCTCCCCAACGGCAAAGTCAAGAAACTGAACAAGATGTCGGCGAAAGGGCCGTCGGCTACTGCAAAGAGCACCTTGTTTCTTGCTTTATTTATCATCACCTTCAACGATACTGTAACATCCTTTTTGTTATCAGACATTCTGCTAAGTATGATGTGCAAAGGGGTGGAAGATAAAATCAAGCCTCCTTTATAATGGAAAAGAAACAAACCCAAGAGTCATTTGTCGTTCCACCACTCTCTCTCTCTCTCTCTTTTTCAGACATTTTCAAAAAACTCAGAATGATGATGCTTGGACCAACCACGAGAACGTTTTCCCCACTGAATTCGGAAAATCTCGAATAAGTAAATAGATTAACCATGAATTAAACAGAATCAAGTAGAGCTTTTGTAAATGAGGGTTACCTGATTCAAATTTCTGTAAACTTGGGGATTTCCAGAAAAGGCCGATTTTCAAGTCAAATCCAGAATTAAACTAAACTAGCTGTTCTGGAAAATAAGATGTACGGCTGAAGGTGGCTGAGCGCGGCGGAGGGAGGGTGGCGGAGGCGGTGATGTTGAGCTTCTCAGCGGCAGGGGAGGGAGGGAGGGTGAAGATGAGTGAGAAAAGTAAGTGAGATCTTTAATTAAAGCAAAAGAAACACAGTACTTCCCACTACCTTTTTTGTCGCGACTTTTGCTTTGCCCTTTTTTTTTTTTTTCCAGCTAATTTTTTATTTCTTTCTGTTCGTTTTATAATACACCCTCCGTTCCCTAATAAGTGTCCCGAGCTGTCAAAATTTTTATCCCCTAATAAGTGTCCTATCACATATTTCAATGTAAAATTTTGGTTAAACTACCAATTTTACCCCTATTATCATTACACTTTTTTCACTTTTTCAACTTTCAATGTAATGATTAGGGGTTAATATGGTGAATTTATACAATTTCTTGGTTATTGCATTTTGACGGCTCGGGACACTTATTAGGGGACGGAGGGTGTATATCTTGAGAAGTGATATGCTAGTCACCTTCGTGTGTACCTTCGTGTTCGATATTATTTTGTTCAATTTTTCTAATTGTAATATATTTCAATACCTTATAAATTAATATTGAAATCGTTAAATCAACAAAAAGTATAATTATCATAGCTTATTCATTTTTTGAACTTAGAAGGAAAAACGAAACAAATCGAACCTTGATATTTATATATATATATATATTTTTTTAATTTAAGGATTTCAATATTAATTTATAAGGCATTATAATATATTACAATTGAAAAAATCGAACGAAATAATGTCGAAATGAAAAAATGACGAAAGTGCTCGTGAAAATGACTAGCATAAGGTGACTAGACTATCATTTCTCAATATATCTTTTTATTATTTGAATGTTTGGATGAGGGTGGCTGAGCGCGGCTGAGGGGAGGCGGAGACGGTGGTCTTGAGCTGCTAAACGGCAGGAGAGGGTGAGGATGAGCGAGAAAGTGGTATGAGTCTTTCTGCTAGAGCAAAAGATGCAGTAAATTGTTGTCCTCTCTGTTTGTTTTCGATGAAGTTTGAGTTTCTATCCTTAAAAACTTCATTTGATGACTACTAATCATCAGAAATTTTCACTAATCCAATACTACTACTATTATACTATTGTGTCGTGTTCGTATTCGTATTCGTAATGCCAAGCATGCTGATGATTCGTAAGAATCCAGTCTCCCTTGGCAATATCTGCAGATCATCAGAGATTATGAAAGCAGCTTCGGGCGTCTTCGCAACAACTTTTTTCGTCATCGGGTGATAAGATGAGCAAGTTGGGTAAAATAGCTGGTTGTATCGTAACACATGCTTACACTACGAAATCTATGATGAGGGCACCTGGCACAGTAGGTGGAGAATCAGTGATATCGAGTTTCAGCCTTCCGTATTCTTTTTCGAACAAACCCATGGGATTGATAAGAGCCTTCTTCGCGCCCTCAGTCACAAAATGGGAGCTATCAAGATTTGCTAAGCTACGGAACAGAGTGTTCAAGCTTCCAAAGGTAGGCGCCTTATCTCCATAGTACTTCCTGAGGACCTTGACGACTCTTTCCCATCGGCAGCGTCAAGAAACTCAGCAAAATATCTGCAAAATGGTTGTCTGTCCTCTCTTTGTTCACCATAACCTTCAACTGCAACTTCGCATCCAAATTTCTCTCTTAATTCACACCTCTTTGCTTAGCCTCTATGATTTTTCTTTCTTAAATATGATGAGAATATCGTACCTTGGGTACTAAACTTCTATCTTCACTCGTTTCTTAGATATTTGAGTGAGTAGAGCAAGAAAACAGAAATCTAATAGTAACAGAATCTAAGAATATGCTATAGGGCATCATCAACATCAATTTTCGTCAAATTCTGCCAATTTCATAGTTTCAACATCTTTCAGTTTGATTAACCATAAAGTAAACATAATCAAGTAGAGATTTATAGGTGAAGGGTTACCTGATTCCAATCTACGAAAAACGAAAAAGAGATGTACGAATGAAGGTGGCTGAGCGCGGCGGAGGGAGGGAGGCGGAGGCTGTGATGCTGAACTGCTCAACGGCAGGGGAGGGAGGGAGGATGAAGATGAGTGAGAAAGTAAGTGAGATCTTTAATTAAAGCAAAAGAAACACAGTTAACTAGTTAAGTATTTCCCACTACCTTTTTTGGCGCGACTTTTGCTTTTTCTTATTTATTCCTTCAGTTCATTTTATCATAGTTTATTTTATTATTTATATGTTTGAAGGAGGGTGGCTGAGCGCGGCGGAGGGAGGGTGGCGGAGACGGTGGTCTTGAGCTGCTGAACGGCAGAGGAGAGGAAAGGGAGAGGATGAGCGAGAAAGTGGTATGAGTCTTTCTGCTAAAAGCAAAAGATGCAGTAAATTATTGTCCTTTGATTCTTAGCATCTTTTCAAATAAGCTATAGTGCCAACTTACATCTTTTGCTTTTTCACTAAACCAACCACGTGTAAAGTAAAACCTCTTTAAATTAATACTTTATAAATTAATAACCTCTCTAAAATAATAAAATCTTTCGGTCCCGATTCGGACATTTGTAAAAAATTATCAAATTCGATAAGATAATAAAGTAATACTGTAACTTTTCAGAGAACCCCTTGGCTATATCTGCAGATCATCAGAGATTATGAAAGCAGCTTCGGGCGTCTTCTCAACAACTTTTTTCGTCATCGGGTGATAAGATGAGCAAGTTGGGTAATACATGCTTACACTACGAAATCTATTATGAGGGCACCTGTACAGTACAAGTATTCAGCTTTCTGTATTCTTTTTCGAACAAACTCATGGGATTGATAAGAGCCTTCTTCGCGCCCTCAAGTCACAAAATGGGAGCTATCAAGATTTGCTAAGCTACGGTACAGAGTGTTCAAGCTTCCAAGGGTAGGCTCCTTATCTCCATAGTACTTCCTGAGGACCTTGACGACTCTTTCCCATCGGCAGCGTCAAGAAACTCAACAAAATATCTGCAAAATGGTTGTCTGTCCTCTCTTTGTTCACCATAACCTTCAACTGCAACTTCGCATCACCTCTTCGCTTAGCCTCTATGATTTTCTTACTTTCAAGGGGATGAAAATACTGGTTGCCAACTGATGCAAAGAGGAACCTGTTTCTCTATTTATCTACCACAACTTTCAACATTAATATAACGCCCATAACTAGCATCAGATATTCTGATATCGGATTAATAACACGATCGTATTGCATAACGAACACAAGAGTTGCAAAACTTTCCATAGTTAAAGGCAAAATAATTATGCAGGTACTTAGGAAAAGGATTCCAAATCAAATCAACTACAGAAAAGAAAAGAACAAATCTTCTCAATTCTAAAATTAATAGTGTGTAATATCTGGAGTCGAGGATCAGATCAAGACTTCTCTCTTCACTTGTTTGTTAGATATTTGAGTGAGTAGAGCATCCGTGAGAGCACGAGTGGATGCAAGAGAAGCTCTCAGTATGCTCAAACCCTGCACTCACAACAATCCATCACAACACTGCATAAAGTATGACCATCTGCAGAAACGAAAAGGATTCGAGAAAGTACTATGATATTACCTCTTTCAAGCCAATCTCCAGCTCCACATCTTCGACATCAGATATCGCGATCTTCTGCTCTCTCAAGCTGGCAAGCATGGACGTGAAGCAATAGGGTACAACAGTAAGATCATCCGACACCATATAAGTTTGCAGTCCTTGTAAATAGCTCCCCTGCCCCTTCGGAAACTTAGAGGAAGAAGAGTTTTTTAAATATTTGTAAGTGGCAGGCAAGGGTTCTTCGGTGAGCGGAAGAATGTGGTTTTCGGAAATACAACCATGAGCCACATTTGGTTTCATCAACCTTGTTTTTGTATCCATGCTCTTGAAATACTCGTCATCTATAACATCGGCTGTGCTCCGGTACAAGTTGTTTATAGCCTTCAGACAAGTCTTGCCACCTAAAAGGTGCTCAACTTCTCCTAGTGGGATACTGAGAAGACTAAGTAGAAACTCTATGAAGTCTTTCTTAGCTTGAGCATACAACAACTTACCGGTCGATCTCTGTATTATAACATTCAAAGTTAAACTGTTACAGCTGGGATTATATTCTTCTGCAGTCATTAATTGAGGTTCGACGACTGCAGAATTCAACCGTACTGTTTTATTCAGAATGAGGTCTGATAATGGAGTTGGAGACGTTAAGGATGCCTTCAACAAGTACATAATCTAACAGTAGAAAAACCAAATGGTCAAGGGATCGAATGAATATATAAATAGTAAATGAAATGAAAAAAGATTAAGATCGGAGAAGGGATAAACACCTCACTCGACCCGAAATCCACTTTGATTGTCTCGTGATTATCCCTATCTGTAATGCCAAGAGTGCTGATCATTTGCAAGAATCTAGTCTCCCTCGGAAATATCTGCAGATCATCCGAAATTATGAAAGATGCTCTACGCATGGTGAAGACGCCATCACCAGAAGCAGCTTTAGACCTCTTCACAACTACTGCTTTAGTCATCATATGTAAAAATGGGCAAAAGGGGCAACGTCCGGCTGTATCGTAGAACATGCTTACACTGCGAAATATTTTATCAGAGTCCTTGGAACAGCAGAAATATTCAGCAGGCGGAGGATCAACGATGTCCAGCTTCAGGCTTTCACATTCAGCATCGAATATACTTATCGGGTCGAGCAGAGTCTCCTTTGCACCCTCAGTCCAGAAATGGGAGCTATCAAGGTTTGATAAGCTATGATACAGAGTGCTTAAGCTCCCAATGGTGGGTGCCTCGTCCCCATACTTCTTCTCGAGGACTTTGACGATTCTTCCCAACGGCAAAGTCAAGAAGCTCAGCAGAATGTCTACAAATTCACTGCTGGCTTCTGCAAACAGTACCTTAGTTTTCTTTTCATCCATCATCACCTTCAACGAGAACTCTACCTCCCCAGCATCAGATCCAGACATTTCGAGGTTCTACCAACGAAAATTATGCAGATCGATGATATTTCGCCTCAACCGAGAGAATGCATCGATTTCTCAAAAGCAAGAAAACAGAAATCTAATAGTAACAGAATCTAAGCTAGAATATGCTATAGGGCACCATCAAAATCAATTTTCGTCAAATTCTGCCAATTTCATAGTTTCAACATCTTTCAGTTTGATTAACCATAAAGTAAACAGAATCAAGTAGAGATTTATAGGTGAAGGGTTACCTGATTCCAATCTACGAAAAACGAAAAAGAGATGTACGAATTAAGGTGGCTGAGCGCGGCGGAGGGAGGGTGGCGGAGGCTGTGATGCTGAGCTGCTCAACGGCAGGGGAGGGAGGGAGGATGAAGATGAGTGAGAAAGTACGTGGGATCTTTGACTACATTCATCCGCAACCTGAATACTATCAGGTTGTCCACAAGAGGACAAAATTTAGAATTAAAAATAAATGCAACATTGGAATAAGGTGGAGACTGGGTTGTTCCATGAACTTATTGAACAACTTGGGTCATCCATTCATAAGCTGCCATGTGTCATTTTTTTTGCTTTTAATATAAATGGGTCATCTTCTTTTGTAAAATTTGATTTTATTGTTTTTTCTTGTAACCTTTTTTTAATTCCATCGAAGCTTTTGAAAGTATGAGTAAAAATAATTAAACGCATATATTGTATATTGTCATATAATTTTAAATATAATTAAAATTAATTATATAACACATGATATTTAAAAATATATAAAATAAATTATATTATAGATTTAGTTGGTCATTGATAAAGTATATAGGTTGTGAAATTGAGTTGGGTTGTAGATAGACTAATAGTATAGGTGGAAGCAATGTTTTAAAAACCGAACCGGACGTCGAACCAGTGAGGCTTTCGGGTCATGGTTCAATTGGTTGAACCGGTTAAACCATGGTTAAACCGTAATATAATTAAATTAATATTAAATAATATTAATAATAAATAAATACATGATATATATAAAAATATGAATAAATTTATAATTTATAAGGTAAAAAATACATTAAAGCTAAAAAAAATAATTTATTCTTAATATAATTTAAATATCATGTTTTTAAAATAAATTTTCAATAAAAATTTATTGATTATATTTAATTTTTTATTCTTAGTAGCTATATGAAGATTAAAAAAATGTAAAATTATTTTTATTATCATAAAATGAGAATAATTAATATTACGTTAATAAGTCATTTTTTTGAAAAATAGTTGGAAATCAGAAAGAGTGGGATAAAATAAAATTAAATTTATATTATATACAAGTAATTATTGTAGTATAGATGGTGAAAAACTAGTCTATCAACTAACAGGCGGGTTCAATTCTCTTTGAACACAAAATATATATATTTTTTGGGTAAGATAGAGAACCGGCCGGTTTCTCAAAAACCGCCCCGGTTCGCCGGTTCATCCGGTTTTGACCGGTTCGAACTAGTTCGGGCGGTTCAAAGCCGATTCTAACAGAACACCGGTTTTACAGTCCAAATCGGACCGATCCATGACCGGTTTTCGGTCGAACCGGTTGAACCGGCCGGTCCGGTCCTATTTTTAAAACATTGGGTGGAAGAGAGAGAAATTAATATTTTAATTAAAGTAAAAGAAACACAGTTAAATATTTCCCACTCACTTTTTTGGCACGACTTTGGCTTTTTTAAGATATTATTTATTCCTTCAGTTCATTTTATAATAGTTTATTTTATTATTTAAATGTTTGAAGGAGGGTGGCTAGTTTATTTTATTATTTAAATGTTTGAAGGAGGGTGGCTGAGCACGGCGGAGGGAGGGTGGCGGAGACGGTGGTCTTGAGCTGCTCAGCGGCTGAGGATGAGTGAGAAAAGAAATACAGTTAAGTATTTCCCACTACCTTTTTTGGCGCCACTTTTGCTTTTTCGCTTCAAGATATTATTCATTTTATAATTTTTTATTTAATTATTTAAAGGTTTGAAGGAGTGTGGCTGAGCGCGGCGGAGGGGTGGCGGAGACGGTGGTCTTGAGCTGCTGAAGGGCAGGAGAGGGAGAGGATGAGCGAGAAAGTGGCATGAGTCTTTCTGCTAAAACAAAAAAAGCAGTAAATTATTGTCCTTTTCGTTTGTTTTCGATGAAGAATTTAGAGTTTCTATCCTTAAAAACTTCATTTGATGACTACTAATCATCAGAAAATTTCACTAATCCAATACTACTACTATTATACTATTGTGTCGTGTTCGTATATGTATTCGTAATCCCCAGCATGCTGATGATTCCTAAGAATCCAGTCTCCCTTGGCAATATCTGCAGATCATCAGAGATTATGAAAGCAGCTTCGGCGTCTTCGCAGCAACTTTTTTTGTCATCGGGTGATAAGATGAGCAAGTTGGGCAAAATAGCTGGTTGTATCGTAATACATGCTTACACTACGAATTCTATGATGAGGGCACCTGGTACAGTACAAGTATACAGCAGGTGGAGAATCAGTGATATCGAGTTTCAGCCTTCCGTATTCATCTTCGAATGAACTCATGGGATTGATAAGAGCCTTATTCGCGCCCTCAGTCACAAAATGGGAGCTATCGAGATTTGCTAAGCTACAGTACAGAGTGTTCAAGCTTCCAATGGTAGGCGCCTTATCTCCATAGTACTTCCCGAGGACCTTGACGACTCTTCCCATACGGCAGCGTCAAGAAACTCAGCAAAATATCTGCAAAATGGTTGTCTGCCACTGCATACAGTACCTTATTCCTCTGCTTGTTCACCATAACCTTCAACTGCAACTTCACATCCATATTTTCAACATTCTGCTAAAATCTCAGACTAACAACTTTTTATAGGAAAGAAATCAACCCAAGAGTCATTAGTCCCATCAAATTCCAAGAAGCTCTGCATTTATGCGAGAAGATTTTCAATGCTTTTATGGTGAGATTATCAACTTTAATTCACACCTCTTCGCTTAGCCTCTATGATCAAAGAGGAGCTTGTTTCTCTATTTATCTACCACAACTTTCAACATTAATATAACGCCCATAATTAGCATGAGATATTCTGATATCTCGGATTAATAACACGATCGTATTGCATAACGAACACAAGAGCTGCAAAACTTTCCGTAGTTAAAGACAAAATAATTATTCAGGTATGTAGGAAAAGGATTCCAAATCAAATCAACTACAGAAAAGAAATGGAACAGATTAAACAAGAGGAAAAGGAATCGAAAAGAACAAATCTTCTCAATTCTAACATATTTCTTACTCCCGTGTAATATCCGGAGTCAAGCATCAGCTTCTCTCTTCACTTGTTTGTTAGATATTTGAGTGAGTAGAGCATCCGTGAGAGCACGAGTGGATGCAAGAGAAGCTCTAAGTATGCTTAAACCCTGCACTCACAACAATCCATCACAACACTACATAAAGTATAACCATCTGCAGAAACGAAAAGGTTTCGAGAAAGTACTATGATATTACCTCTTTCAAGCCAATCTGCAGCTCCAAGTCTTCGACATCAGATATCGCGATCTTCTGCTCTCTCAAACTGGCAAGCATGGATGTGAAGCAATAGGGTACAACAGTAAGATCATCCAACACCTTATAAGTTTGTGGTCCTCGTAAATAGCTCCCCTGCCCCTTCGGAAACTTAGAGGAAGAAGAGGCTTTGAAATTCATGTAACAGGCAGGCAAGGGTTCTTCGATGAGCGGAAGAATGTGGTTATTGGAAATACAACCATGAGCCACATTTGGTTTCACCAACCTTTCCTTTGTATCCGGGCTCTCGAAATACTCATCATCTATAACATCGGCTGTGCTCTGGTACAAGTTGTTTATAGCCTTAAAACAAGTCTTGCCACCTAAAAGATGCTCAACCCTTCCTAGTGGGATACTGAGGAGACTAAGTAGAAACTCTATAAAGTCTTTCTTAGCTTGAGCATACAACAATTTACCTGTCGATTTTTGTATGGTAACGTTCAAGGTTAAACTGCTATAGCTGGGAGTATATTCCTCTTGAGGTTCGACGACTGCAGAGTTCAACCGTACTGT
Organism: Thymus mandschuricus; assembly: GCA_029379335.1. NCBI lineage: Eukaryota > Viridiplantae > Streptophyta > Magnoliopsida > Lamiales > Lamiaceae > Thymus > Thymus mandschuricus. The sequence goes on along the minus strand of CM057080.1, from coordinate 33,951,928 downwards.
TTTATTCAGAATGAGGTCTGATAATGGAGTTGGAGATGTTAAGGATGCCTTCAACAAGTACATCATCTAACAGCAGAAAAAACAAATGGTCAAGCAATTGAATGAAAAAATATATATAATGAAGGAAATGAACTAAGATTAAGATCGGAGAAGAAATAATCACCTCATTCAACCCGAAATCCACTTTGATTGTCTCGGTGTTATCCATATCTGTAATGCCAAGAATGCTGATCATCTGCAAGAATCTAGTCCCACTAGGCAATATCCGCAGATCATCCGAGATTATGTGATAGAGGATGGGGCGATTTCCTCTATCAAGAAACGAACGAAAGAAAGTAAACGATACAAAGGTAGACGCGGGAGCACTGCCCGACGTTCACACCGGCAAAGAAAAGGAAAATTACGCAGCAAAAGAATAGAATATTAGGTTTATTGATTGATTGAATGAATATTCACGGCAATACACCCCACTCCTTATATAGACCTAAACCCTAGGGTTGGTTCGACTTACGAGCCCGGGAAAGAACCAACAAGAAAACCCGGAACGGACTCAATAAAATCAAAACACGGGCCAAGCCCAACAAATAATTAAATATACTAAACTCGTATCAACTCCCCCACCCTTGAAAATCACCTTGTCCTCAAGGTGGAGATCTCTATATACTTCGGCAAGTGCATAGAGCCCGAAAATAACCAATCGTCGAGTAACTTCAAGAAACACATCTTCTAATTTAATATCTCCTTCCCGAAGCTCTGCATTTACTAGTATATATTCTTCATATTCTGCTTCACCCAAAGGCTTGTTATTCAACTTAGAATCGCATGAAAGCTTCGAGCTAATATTATCATCTTCCACTACCCGCGACTTCCCTTCAATTTTTTTAATTTGGGGGTCTGACGCAACTTCCTCTCCTCTAACGTTCAGTTCTATTTGCTCCACTCCATATAAGTCTCCATCAGTAGGCGAAAGAAGGATGGCTTGTAGCAAACTCTTGCTACTCCCAGATGCGGATTCCTCTCCCACCTCCAACGTGGCCTCAACATCCGACACGAACTCTTCTTCTGTTTTCACAACACCCAACACGAACTCATCTTCCGTTTTCGTGTCGAGTCCCGCCTCGATCTCTACCTCAGCCTTTGTTTCTGCCTCCCTAACCTCCCCTTGCCACTTCTCAAACTCATTTTCTTCGTTCGAGGTAACAGGAACTGAAGACGGGGCGTTTTGCTGAGAATCGGTCGAGAGCCCATAAACTGATGTCATTGGCTGCCACTCGGTGCATCCTTCAGGTTGTGGGTCTCCGGCGGAAGAATCGGGAGCGGTTCGATACCATGGCGCTTCCCATGGTGCAAGCTGAGTCGGCAACAACTGCTGCGGAGGAGCGAGGCTCGGCTGCCAGAACCCTAACGACGGTCGTACCTCGTCGAGAGGTGGCTGCGGATAATAAGAATGCGGCTGCTGCGGCGGCTCTACAACAGAGTAGTACTGCGCCGACGGCGGAGGCTCATAAGTGTTGTAGAACCACGCTTGCGGCTCGTTGTTATGGTAGTCGTTGTAATTGTTGGAGTACCCGTCACCTCCTCCGTAGCTCTCCGAATACGCCGGCTTCTGCGGTGGCTCTGGAAGGTCCCACGAAGTGCGTGGCCTGCCGAATGGCAGATCGAATTCCGACCGCGATGGAGGGAACGTTGTGGCCCGACGCTGTTCTTGTGCCTCGAGTCGAGCCTCGAATTTCGCCACTACACGGCCTATCGTGGCTAAGAGTGTTTCCATCGAAGCAGGGGCAGAATTGGAAGGCGGCGGCGCCGTGGTAAACGCCGAAGACATCGGAGTCACCGCTGCTGCTTATGCACTCCACACGCCGCAAACAAGTATACAATTTCCCCAAACTTGAAGCTTGTAATTCAAAAAGCTTTGAAGAAATCTCGCTCTCTCTCTTTATCACCCACCCAAAGCACTTGTAGCCAATTGATTCAAACCCACGAACCTCAACCCAATCAAAGCCGCGGACAGAATCAATTCACTAACTCCAAATAATATATCGCCCCCTTCAAAGAGACTCCACTTTGGAAGCTCTCAATGAAAGCACCAATTGATAGAGGATGGGGCGATTTCCTCTATCAAGAAACGAACGAAAGAAAGTAAACGATACAAAGGTAGACGCGGGAGCACTGCCTGACGTTCACACCGGCAAAGAAAAGGAAAATTACGCAGCAAAAGAATAGAATATTAGGTTTATTGATTGATTGAATGAATATTCACGGCAATACACCCCACTCCTTATATAGACCTAAACCCTAGGGTTGGTTCGACTTACGAGCCCGGGAAAGAACCAACAAGAAAACCCGGAACGGACTCAATAAAATAAAAACACGGGCCAAGCCCAACAAATAATTAAATATACTAAACTCGTATCATTATGAAAGATGCTTCACTTATGGTGAAGACTCCATCACCAGAAGCATCATTGGGCCAGTTCTCAACTACCACTTCTTTAGTCATCTTATAATAACATGAGCCATTTTCGTAAGATTTGGAGGCATCGTAGTACATGCTTACTCTACGAAATTTTTCAAGTGTGTGCGTGGAACAGCAGAAATATTCAGCAGGCGGAGAACCAACAATGTCCAGCTTCAGCCTTTCACATTCAGCATCGAATATACTTATCGGGTCGAGCAGAGTCTCCTTTGCACCCTCAGTCCAGAAATGGGAGCTATCGAGACTTCTTAAGCTATGATACAGAGTGCTTAAGCTCCCAATGGCGGGTGCCTCGTCCCCATACTTCTTCTCGAGGACTTTGACGATTCTTCCCAACGGCAAAGTCAAGAAGCTCAGCAGAATGTCTACAAAATCGCTACCGGCTTCTGCAAACAGTACCTTAGTTTTCTTTTCATTCATCATCACCTTCAACGAGAACTCTACCTCTCCAGCATCAGATCCAGACATTTCGAGGTTCTACCAATGAAAATTATGCAGATTGATATATTTCGCCTCAACCGGGAAAATGCATCGATTTCTCAAAAGCAAGAAAACAGAAATCTAATAGTAACAGAATCTAAGCTAGAATATGCTATAGGGCATCATCAACATCAATTTTCGTCAAATTCTGCCAATTTCATAGTTTCAACATCTTTCAGTTTGATTAACCATAAAGTAAACAGAATCAAGTAGAGATTTATAGGTGAAGGGTTACCTGATTCCAATCTACGAAAAACGAAAAAGAGATGTACGAATGAAGGTGGCTGAGCGCGGCGGAGGGAGGGAGGCGGAGGCTGTGATGCTGAACTGCTCAACGGCAGGGGAGGGAGGGAGGATGAAGATGAGTGAGAAAGTAAGTGAGATCTTTAATTAAAGCAAAAGAAACACAGTTAACTAGTTAAGTATTTCCCACTACCTTTTTTGGCGCGACTTTTGCTTTTTCTTATTTACTAGTTTTGCTCACCCGGCTTCGCTCGGGCAACCTTATGTTGTTATTTTTGTTAATAAGTTTGTTTATAAATATGTTTATGGTTTCTTATTTATTCAATTTTATAAATTTGAAGACTATTTGTCATCTCATGGTGCTCTTGGCAAAAATTTATATTATTCTAAAAAATATTATTTAACCTTTTGTAGAACATAGTACATATAATAATGTTATGAGCTGATATGGTGGAAGTACCTAAGACTCTCTTTAGTGTGATGTCCACGATTCGATCCACGCTACATCATATAGTATATTGTATAATTTTTCTCACATCTATGTGAAATAAGAGTTTTACCAATGTAATTTATGTAAGTATAAAAGAAATTTCAAAATATATATAAAAAATATATTTAAATTATATTTTTATTTATGACAATTAGCACTTTTTTGAAGCAAAAAAAAAAAAAATTGTTTAAAAAAATAAAATTGTATAACATGGTTTTTGAAGATTCAACTTGTTTAATTGAAAGAAATAAAACATTTTGATTAATACTTATATCTCGTAAAGTAAAAGAATTTTTAATAAAATTGGAAAAGTACTTTGTTAAAAAAATTTAATATAGTACTTGTGAGAACTATCATTTGAGAAAAATGTTAAAAATATAATTATATTAAAATAAATTATATTTCTTAAATTATAATGCTAAATATTTCCCTTGTTGACATTGCAAACATTTTCGCAGACCAATAAAGAAAAGAAAATAACGAAGAAAGAAAAATAAAGAAGAAATAAACAAATATAACAAACAAAGAAGAAAAAATATTATCAACCATAAAAAAAAATAACTAAAAGAGGAGAGGAGGAGGGAGAGTAAGTGGAATCCACGTGTAGCATCCAGATTATGGGTGCATCCCTCTTTGCATGGGTCATACAATTGTGGAGGGAAAATCAATAGTTTTAGCGGGAAAATGAGTGATTTCAATTTAATAATAGATTATCAAGTTTAAAGGGGTTTTTAATTAATCGACTTATGCAGAAATTACAAATACGGAATAGGAAAAGTTCCAAAGGAAGCAGAAAAGGCAACATTTGATAAATTTGCAGAAGTTGATCAGACCAGGGGTTCTGCCTTTGGTTAATTCAGCTTGTTGGATGTGTGATTGAGGAGAGCATCAGTGAGAGCACATGTGGATCGGAGAGAAGCTTCGAGTATGCGTAAACCCTGCACCAGAAAAACATCCTTTCAGCATCATCTAAACACATACTCAAAACCTGTAACACCAACAAGTATTTGTGTTATACCTCTACTTTTCCGATCTTCATCTCCACTTCTTCGATATCAGATAAAGGGATCTTCTGCTGTTTCAAACTTGAAAGGATGGACACAACACAATAAGGTGCAAAACTTAAATCATCCGTCACCTGATAAGTACGTGGTCCTTGTAGATAAATCCCTTTCCCTTTCGGAAACTTATCTAGAGAAAAACAATATTCTTTATCAATGTAGTTGTCAGGCAAGGCTTCTTCGGTGAGGGGAAGAATGGGGTCATCGGAAATACAACCATGTGTACAAGATTAGCCTTCATGACCCTTTCTTTTGTATCTGAGGTCTTGAAATGGACGCCTTCTATAAGGTCGGCTGTGCTCCGATGCAAGTTGTAGATGGCCTTAAAACAAGTTTTACCACCCAACAGGTTCCCAACTCCTCCTACTGGGATATGGAGGAAAGTAAACAGAGACTCAAATAACACTTTGCCTCTAGATTTTTGTACCATCACTTTTAGGATAATAATTGGAGGGTGTAGATCTCCTTCCTCTGCAATCGTTGGTTGAAATCCAACAACTGCGGAATGCTTCATCCATGTAGCTTTATTGAGGATGACGTCCAACAGTGGAGTCGGAGAGGTCAAGGATGCCTTCAACAACATCATAATCTAAAAACAAAATTTTGATTAAACACATAAGTGGAAGGAAATTAAAACTGGAGGAAGCTAGATCTTAGATAGGGAATCAAGAATGATCACCTCAGTGAAGCCGAAATCCAGATGGATTGTCTCGGCCTCATCCATGTCTGTAATGCCAAGAGCTGTGATGATTCCAAAGACTCCGGTCTCGTTCGGCAATATCTGCAGATCATCACTGATTATGAAAGATGCCGAATGTAGGGTGAAACCCTCGTCTTCAGAAACTTCTTCGAACAAAATTCCCATCCGATGCTTGCATTTGTTGCACTTGGCACTGTCGTAGTACAAGCTTACACCTTTAAACATGCCACGACATGAACGGCAGAAAGTTTCGGAAGGGAAAGAACCAGTGATGTCAGGACTCAGAATTTCATATTCAGCTTCGAATGAACTTGTCGGATTGATCAGAGTCCGCTTAGCACCCTCTGACACGAAACGAGAGGTGTCGAGATTCGTTAAGCTAGTGTACAGACTGCTTAAGCTCCCAATGGTGGGAGCCTCATCTCCATAATGCTTCTTCAGGATCTTGAGAATTCTCCCAAGTGGCAAGGTCAAGAAGATTATCAAAATGTCTGTGAAACGGCCGCCGGCTTCTGCAAAGAGAACCTTACCTTTATCTTTATTTATCAACACTTTCAACGAAAACGAAACGCCTCCATCATCATCGTCATAAGACATTCTTGCTGATATACGAGGTACAGACTATGACGGATATGTAACTTAGACGAAATGAAATGCAAGATTTTTCCTGCAAAGCCTCCATTTTATACGTGGCCAACAAATCAACTTAAGAGTCATTAGCCCCCACCATCTTCTAGGGTTCTCAGCATTTAATCCTTTCTTATCGATACAGAAATTAAATCATATTAATAACTGGCTTTGATTATTTGTAGTTCAAATTTTTTGGCTTTTCAACATTTATATATTAACTATGCATGGGAAAAACCAAGCGATTGATCATCGGAGATTGAAGAGTCTCATCTGCTTCCAAGGTAGGATTAGTCGTCTTGGAATTTTATGTGAAAACTAATTCTCTGTAATCAATTTTTTTGCTCAGAATGCAGAAGAATCTAGATTTCCTTTCTATCCATTACGCCAAACCCAGAAGAATGTCTCTGATATACTACCAAAGGTCTAGGAGTTGTCGTTTTGAAAGTGACGATAAGTAAAGATAAAGATAAGGTACTCTTTGCGAAGCAAACGACAAATTCATAGACAAGTTGTTTGAGTTTCTTGACTATGCTGTTCGGAGGAATGTAGACTACAATCAATTTAAAAATCACGAACAATTACTGATAAATTCCAGCCAAGCTTGTTATGCAGTTACACTGGATCGGACTCGGATCTCTTCAGTTGCTCGTTGGATGTGTGTTACTGAAGAGAGCATCAGAGAGAGCAGAGGTGGATGAAAGAGAAGCTTTCAATATGCTTAAGGCCTGCAACCAACACCAAACATAAAATTATTCTCAGCATTTAAACATACATTTGAAAAAATTAATGTACTTTTAGAGCACATGCATATTTCAAATAATATTTACCTCTTTCATCCCAATTTTCACCACCAATGTTCCAACATCAGATTTTGGGATGTTCTGCTTCTTGAGACTGGAAAGAAAGGAGCCTGAACAATAAGGTGTTACGGTTAAATCATCCTTCACTTCGTAAACTTGGGGTCCTCGAAGATAGCTCCCCTTCCCTTTCGGAAAGCTAGCTGAAGTAGTAAATAACGAGAGATCGCTATAGAGAGAAGCAGGCAAGCATTCTTCAGTGAGAGGAAGAATGTGGTTGTTAGAAATAGAACCATGAGGCAGTTTTGGATTCATTAGCCTTTGCTTTGTTTCCGGGGTCTTGAAATAGTCGTCGTCTATCAATTCAGCTACGCTGCGGTACAAGTTGTCTATAGCCTTGAAACCAGTCTTACCTTCAAAGAGATGCTCAAGCTCTCCCAGTGGGATGTGCAACATGCTAAACAAGAACTCCACAAAGTCTTCTTCGGCACGATAGCTCAGTACCTTACCTGTGGATTTCTGTGTGAACAATTTCAAACTCATATTCCTAGTGTTGTTTTCTTCTCTTAAGCTCGGCTGTAACAGATTCCTTGGTGGCGATTCAACCGGTGACCATTTTTTGAAGACGACATCCGACAACGGAGTTTCAGAGATCAAGGATGCCACCAACAACTCCTTAAACTAACCAAAATAATATAAAGTAAAAAATAAATATGAAAGAACAAAATAATATAAAGTAAAAATTGGATTGGGAAATCACCTCCCAGGTGCCAAACTCCAGCTCCATTTCCTCGACCTCATTCACTTCTGCAGTGCCAAGAACGGTCATGATTCGCGCGAGTCTCTCCTCAATCGGAAATATATGCAGATCATCGGTGATTATGAAGGATGTTCTCTTTGCAGCAAAGTAATTATCACTACAAAGAGCTTCAAACGGCTTTCGGGTCACAAATTTTTTGATCCGACCGTAGCGTCTACAAAATTGGCAATAACTAAGCTCATCATAGTACTTGCTGACGCTGAGAAAGCCATCAAGATAATTACTACAGGAGACACATGTAAAATATTCGAGAGGGGGAGAATCGGAGAAATCCACCATCAGCCTTTTGTGTTCAGCATCGAATGAACTTGTTGGATCGAGCAGGGCCTCCTTGGCCCCCTCGGTCCAGAAATGGGAGGAATCGAGACTTTCTAAGCTATTGTACAAACTGCTTAAACTTCCAACGCTGAATGCCCCATCTACATAATACTTCTTCACGATTCCGAGGATTCTTCCCAAGGGTAGAGTCAAGAAGCTCAAAAAAATGTCTGCGTCCAAGTTGTTGGCAACTGCGAAGAGTACCTTGTTTTCCTTTTTATTTACCTTAACTCTAAGGAATGTGATGTCTTCATCATCACTATAGACATACTGTCGTTATTAGTGAGCAAAAGTTGAGGCCTGTGATGCTCGGACTCTTCAAAATAGAGAGAGTACCCGTGTCCGTCGGGTAGGACACGGATCCGGACACGGGATACGGGTCGGATCCTCTATATCTCCGGCGGACTCGGCAACCAACGGCGAAGAATCCGGCGGTGAAGAAAAACTTCGGTATTGAGAAGAAGATAGCAGCCGCGAGGAAGAAGAAGCAACTCCGGTGGCTGGCGGCCGGCGCATGAAGAGATTGGCAGATTCTCAATGAAGAAAAAGAGCGCCGAAGAAGAAGAGAGGAAGTGGGTCGGCTGCAGTGGAATACTTTCTAGAGAAGTTAGGGTTTTTTAATTTTAGGCGGATTTTAGTATAATTTTATTTTAATTCTATTATTATTATATAGAAAATTATTAGAATATATATTGTTCAAACGTGTCCCCGTACCCGTGTCCTAAATTCGGACCCTTTACGGCCGAGTCCCCGTATCCTCATTTTGAAAAAATAAAGAGTCCGGATCGCATCCCGCACCCGAGTCCGATACCCGTACCCGAGTCCGATCGTGTTGGAGTATGAAAGAATGAAGAAGTGTGCTGCTACTGTATAAAGGTTCATGCATAAGAGTATAAAGGTTAATGCATAGAATGCATAGAATAATGCTTAGCTGGATTAGTTAGTCTAGCTGTAAGTGAATAAAAGGTGAGTTGGCAGTGCTGATGTGTCAACTTACTATTGGTAGATCTTAGGTCGGTTAACTACAGATTAGTTGTATTAGTAGCTTTAATCTGTATTAGTAGATTCATTACTGTAATGGTAGTTACTCAGATTGAATTCAATAGCAAAACAGCAGTTTCTCTTTCATTTCTTCTCTCAATTTCTATGGCTTTTACTTTCTCGAACATGGTATCGAGAGCCTAGATCCTGTTGTTTCCGCTGTTGATTTTGTTGGCGAGGAGCATATTCGTTGCTTTCTCGCGATTTCTGCTGTTATTGCTCTGTTTTTCTCGCGATTTTTCTTCATTTTCTGCTCGCGTTTTTCCCCAATTTGTTGGTATGGATCCGAATGCTGGTGGTCGTGCGTTGGTTCTTCCTCAATTTCATGCGATTCAGCTGAAACTGGACCGATCTAATTAATCCTTTTGGCATGCGCTTGTGCATTCTGCAATTCGTGCTCATGGCTTTGATGAATTCATTTCTCCGACGGCAGAGGTTCCGGCGCCGCTTGTTCAGGCGAGAGCTGGAGGGGATATGGTGCCTAATCCTGAGTTCGTCACGTGGATTCGTCGCGATCAATTTCTTCTTAGCTGGATGTTATCATATGTTGGTGAGTCTATGCTTGGCCATGTTGTGCGATGCAAATCATCTCGTGAGGTGTGGAGTGCACTAGAGACAGTTTTTCACTCACACTCTAAGGCACATGTAGCACAATATCGTGTGCAACTGCAATCGCTGAAGAAAGGTGCGATGAGTGTGGAGGATTATTTCATGAAGATGAGGGGAATTGCTGATCAACTTGATGCTATTGGAAAACCGCTAGATAATGATGAGCTTCTTCAACATATTCTCTCTGGTTTTGGTCCAGAGTATGAATCCTTGGTGGTGAATACGATGCAGAGAACTGATGCTCCAAATCTGCAGGAGATACAGTTGGCATTCCAAGCATATGAGGTGCGTCTTGCACAGCAGAGTGTGGCTATTTTTGATCATGCTGCGAATGTTGCCTATCGTCGTGGTGGTGGTATGAATACTGGTCAACATTTCAACGCTGGAGGCAGAGGAAGTGGATCTGGATCACAACAGTTTGGTCGTGGAGGTGCTAGGCCAAATTTTGGGAAGGTTTTGATGTGTCAGCTGTGTGGACGTTCTGGTCATGTTGCACTTCGTTGCTTCAAGCGTTTTGATGTCCATTTCACTGGAAATGAGGCTTCTCCATCAAACAATCAGTCTGCTGGTGTTAATACTAATCAGAAGGTGTTTGTTGCTGATTTTGTTGGTGTTGCAGATGGTACTCAGCAATTTACAGATGGAGAGGGCAACTGGTATGTTGACAGTGGAGCTACCACTCATGTGACTAATGAGCTTGGTAATCTTGCTATCAACTCTCAGTACAATGGGGATGAACATCTTGTTGTTGGAAATGGTAATGTAGTTCCTATATCCTTCATTGGTTCAAATAATCTTCCTGTTTCAACTGCTTCTTCCTCTTCTCTTCTGCTTAATAACATCCTTTTTGTGCCTCAAATCACTAAAAATCTCTTGAGCATATCTCAATTCACTAAGGATAATAATGTAGTGATTGAGTTTAATTCTGACTCTTGTTTTGTTAAGGACAAGGTCACCAACAGGATCCTACTGAAGGGGAGTCTAACTAATGGACTGTATAAGTTGGATCTCACTCAGCTTCTTTCAAAGCACAGCACTCTTTCTGCTGGTTCAAGTGCTTCACTTGGTGGTGCACTTTCTGTTCCTTCTGCTGCATTTTCTGTTGAGAGCTTGTCTGTAAGCTCTTTGAATTCTTGTAATAATGTTGCACAACATTCTGAGCATGATACTGTAAAACTTGGTTTACAATCTTCCAATTATGTACATTCTGCTGCTTTGTGTGAGCTTGATGCAAATACAATTCATCAAATGTGTGGTCATCCAAATGCTTCTGTTTTATCTAAAGTGTGTGGTCTGATGGGTGTTTCCTTTTCTGGCAAATCCTTGAAATTTTGTGAGGCATGTAACATAGGGAAATTGCATCAAAAACCTCATGTGTCTAGACTTGTTAAGACTACTAGATGCTTTGAATTGATACATTCTGACCTATGGGGTCCTAGTTACACTGCCTCTAGGAATGGGTTAAAGTATTACATCAGTTTTGTAGATGATTTTTCTGGTTTTACTTGGATCTATCCTCTTCATTTGAAATCAGAAGCTGTGGCTGTTGTTAAACACTTCTTTGCTAAAGTTAAAACTCAATTCTGTTCAATCATTTCTGCTTTTCAATCTGATTGGGGAGGAGAATTTAGGCCTCTTGAAACATACTTTCTAGAATTGGGAGTTCATTTTCAGCATCCTTGCCCTCATATACATGCTCAGAATGGTAAAGTTGAACGCAAACATCAACACATAGTTGATGTTGGACTTACTCTTTTAGCTCAAGCTTCCTTACCCTTATCTTTCTGGTGGGAGGCTATGCACACAGCAGTGTTTCTTATCAATAGGTTGCCTAGTGTCTCTTTGTCCTATAACTCTCCTTATTTCATTTTGTTTGCTATACTTCCTGATTACAGCTTGTTAAAGCCTTTTGGTTGTGCCTGTTTTCCTTATCTAAGGCCATACAACAAACATAAGCTACAATTTAGATCTGCCAAATGTTTGTTTCTGGGGTATAGTGACTTTCATAGGGGATATAAATGCTTGAGTTCCACTGGTAGAGTATATGTTGCTGATACTGTGAAGTTTAATACATCTGAGTTTCCATATAAACAGTTATTTGGCAAGTCTCTTTCTGTTCCTTCTGCTGGTAACTCTTCTTCTGCTGGTAGTGCTCTTGGCTCACCACCTGGTTTTGTTTCTTCTTCTTCTACCCCTGTGCCCAGTGGTGAGTCAGGTTCTGAGTCTCAACATTTAGATCAGGGTCATGAATCTCAATCTGATGCTTCTCATGCTTCTCAAGGTCCTGATCTCTCTGTCTTGGGTCATGATTCTTCATCATCATCTTCATCTTCTTCTGCTGATTCTCATCCTTCTGTTAATGCTCATCCTATGGTTACCAGATCCAAGAATGGGATTTTCAAACCTAAAGTATTTGTGATTGATAGTGTGTTACCTTCTGAACCTAAAAATGATGCTGTGGCTTTAGCTGATCCTAACTGGTTTCATGCTATGGAGTTAGAATACAAGGCTTTAATGGATAATCATACTTGGGATTTGGTTCCATATAATCCAGATATGAAGGTGATTAGTAATAAGTGGGTTTACAAGGTTAAAACACTTGCTGATGGTTCTTTGGATAAACTAAAAGCCAGACTTGTTGCTAGAGGTTTTGAGCAATTTGCTGGGATTGATTTTGAGGAAACCTTCAGCCCTGTTGTGAAGTCTACTACTCTCAGGTTAGTGTTCACTTTGGCAGCAACTAGGAACTGGTCAGTTCAACAGATTGATGTATCTAATGCTTTTCTAAATGGTGATTTGGAAGATACAATCTATATGTGTCAACCTAAAGGGTTTGTGTGCAGTGAGTTTCCTAATCATGTATGTAAGCTGCAAAAATCTTTGTATGGGTTGAAACAAGCTCCTAGAGCCTGGTATAATAAGTTGAGAGACTGCTTGTTGGGCTTGGGTTTTCACAGATCTACATCTGATTTTTCTCTGTTTCATAGAACAGTTGATGGTTGTCTAATGCTTGTGTTGGTGTATGTTGATGATATTTTGTTAACTGGGGATTCTAGTGAAGAAGTCCTCACTATTATTAAGCTGTTGCAAGCTCAGTTTAAGCTTAAGACATTTGGTGAAGTAAAATATTTTTTGGGAATAGAAGTGCAGAAGCTTGGTTCAAAGTTTGTTTTGTCACAGAAAAAATATGTGTCTGAGCTGCTGGAGAGAACAAATATGAGTGGATGTAATGCCTGTCCAACTCCTATGGTTCCTGCTCCTAAATTGTCTAAGTTTGAGGGTGATGAGTTTGAGGATCCATCATTATATAGGAGTGTGATTGGTACCTTGCAGTATCTAACACTGACCAGGCCAGATATTGCCTTTAGTGTGAATAAACTGTCACAGTTTTTGCATAATCCTACTTCTTTGCATTGGGCTGCATGCAAGAGGCTTTTAAGGTACTTGAAAGAGACTTGTGATATGGGTATTGAGTTTACTGCAGCTGTGCCTTTCTCTCTAGTTGGATATGCAGATGCAGATTGGGCAAATTCTTTGGATGATAGAAGATCTACAGGAGGTCACTGTGTGTTTCTTGGGGGGAATCTCATTGTATGGAATGCAAAGAAACAGGAAGTTGTGTCGAGGAGTAGCACTGAGTCTGAGTACAGAGCTTTAGCTAATCTGGTATGTGATGTTGTGTGGCTGCAGTCAGTGTGTGAGAGTTAGGCTTAGTCTTGGAGTCAGCACCAAAGTTGTGGTGTGATAATACTGGTGTTATTTCTTTGGCTGCTAATCCTGTTTTTCATGCTAGAACTAAGCACATTGAGATTGATGTTCACTTCATTAGAGAGAAGGTGTTAGCTAAGGCTGTGGAGGAGGGTATGTCCCTACAACTGATCAGGTAGCAGACATTTTTACCAAACCACTAGCTGTATCACGGTTTCTGTTCTTGCGAGATAAGTTGAAGTTATGTGTGGTGAAGGAAGAGCTTGCATGTGTGGAAAAGGAAGAGCTTGGATAAGTTGGGGGAGTGTTGGAGTATGAAAGAATGAAGAAGTGTGCTGCTACTGTATAAAGGTTCATGCATAAGAGTATAAAGGTTAATGCATAGAATGCATAGAATAATGCTTAGCTGGATTAGTTAGTCTAGCTGTAAGTGAATAAAAGGTGAGTTGGCAGTGCTGATGTGTCAACTTACTATTGGTAGATCTTAGGTCGGTTAACTACAGATTAGTTGTATTAGTAGCTTTAATCTGTATTAGTAGATTCATTACTGTAATGGTAGTTACTCAGATTGAATTCAATAGCAAAACAGCAGTTTCTCTTTCATTTCTTCTCTCAATTTCTATGGCTTTTATTTCTCGAACAGATCGAGCAACATAGGTTGAGGCTTGTGATACCAACGTTTTTTACAAACCTACCCTTTTATAGTCCCACCAGATTCCACGACTCTATGCATTCACTCCATAAATATTAGATACAAAAATGATTCAAGCATACTTCAATAAACAAACATAATTGGAAACATGGACTATTTGATTTCCGTATTCCTTTTTTATTGTTGTTGCATAAATCTAGAAATTCCACGTCTTCATTTCCTCGAACAGTTGATGTTCTTCACCCAAAATATTGGAAATAGCATTTCATCGAACAGTTGATGTTCATCATCTGGGCATTTCGCCGAACATTTGGAATACTCAACAGCTGGACGCGGGCGAGACCGATTGAAACACAAGAATATGGGAGGAATACATGCTCCACCTAATGCCCAATGTATATTCCAAATTGCATATCGTTAGAGTTTAATGTAATTACACGAGTGAGAGAGCTCGGTGTGGTGTAAGAACCCTTTCATCTTATCCAATTAAAGTTCCATAATGATGTTATAATTACTACTACTATCATTTAGTGCAACCAACGAGTTACTATATTATAGAAAATGAAAGAGTCTTGTGATTCTTGGAATTTGGTGGGACTGTTAACTCTTGCTTACTACCCCCTTGTGGAACTCCACAACTCTTGCTAGTGTCAGTTGCTATTGAGTGAGTTGCTATGGTGCTTTGGGTCACGAATACGAACACGGACACGACACAATGGTATGAGAGTTGAGTTGGAAGTATGAGTATGTCGATTGATTTCGCGGTAACGTACAAGTTCTTAATCTCCAATGCAAAATTGATAGATTATTGATTGTGTAATAGAAAATGATTGAAACTCAAAATTATTCGTAAGTACTTGCGAAATTATGAATATAAAACTTTATAGTACGTGGTTGGTTTAGTGAAAAAGCAAAAGATGTAAGTTGGCAATAGTTTATTTGAAAAGATGCTGAGAATTAAAGGACAATAATTTACTGCATCTTTTGCTTTAGCAGAAAGACTCATGCCGCTTTCTCGCTCATCCTCTCCCTTTCCCTCTCCTGCCGTTCAGCAGCTCAAGACCACCGTCTCCGCAACCCCTCCGCCGTGCTCAGCCACCCTCCTTCAAACATATAAATAATAAAATAAACTATTATAAAATGAACTGAAGGAATAAATAATACCACTCCGGTCCTAGCTTCTTGACTCATTTGCTTTTTGCACGGGAATTAAGACGAAAATGTTTAGTGTATAAAGTGTATTTTGTAGGTAATGTAATGTGGTTTATGTATTTTGACATATTTTAGAAACAGAGCATCATAGATGCATAAAAACATGTTCTTGTCTGATCTTAAATGAAAGATCGTATCAAGACCTTTAATTTGATATAAAAATCATAAAAATCCGATAACAAACGACAAGTTATAATAATTTAAACTTTCAAAATTTAAATTATATTGAACTACGTGCAGAAAAATGAGTGGATGAGATTTAAGTATGGAATGTTAAGTGTAATAAGAGGTTTACTAATTGTACTGATTATACTCTAATTATTTCTAAAAAAGGAAATGAGTCAATATGTGTGGGACGTCCCAAAAAGAAAAATGAGTCAATAAACTGGGACCGGAGTGGTAGTATCTTGAAAAAGCCAAAGTCGCGCCAAAAAAGCGAGTGGGAAATATTTAACTGTGTTTCTTTTGCTTTAATATGGATGTTCTTGTTTGGACTCTACGTTAATCCGAATTTAGTTAAATGCTATAATCTGTCGAAAAACATAAAGGAAAAGGATAAAGGACAAAGACGAAAAAGTGAAAAAGCTAAAGGTGTTGGAGAGTTAGTGGGCAATATTTTACTGTTTTCTTGACTGGAACTCTTACTCACTTTCTCACTCATCTCCATCCCCCCTCTCTCTCTCTCCTGCCGTCCACCATCTCCGCCGCCCTCCCTCCGCCGCTACTTCTGGGTTGACTTGAAAAGAGCAAAGAAAACCACTCTTGATTTTCAGGAAAAAAAAAAAACCCAATTTCCTAAACTGGAAATCAGGTAATCCTTGGCTAACCAATTTGGAAGTTATTTTATTTATTTTTATCTATTAAGCTTGTGGGAGAGGAAGTTCTCGTTATTTGTGGCTTTTTCAAATTGTATATTGATGAAAGGGAGTATTTAATTGGACTTTTCTTGAAACTGGATTATAGTTTTCTTTGATAAAAATCGATTCTTGGTGATGCCCTAGTTTTTGTCTAAACTCTGTTTTTGTACTAATTATATTTAGATATGTTTATCGTCATATAATCACTTTAGTCTCAAATTGTTATTGATACTCCCCTCCGTCTCACCGAACGATGTGCGTTTCTATATATACCTCGTATATATACTAAAGAAACGCACATCGTTCGGCCGGATGGAGTGGATACTATTTATTAGCAAATGGGGTTAGAGATGACTTTGAAAGATTAGGGAGTTAGAAAGAATGATACAGTTTGATGAATTATTTAGTGGCTCAAGAAATTTCATCAGTGTCCATTTTGTTCCCAGCTGATTGAAGATGTACCCTTACATTGTGTTTACTTGTTTGATCTAAGTATCATCGATCGGAATTTCCTTCGTTGCTAGAACTTCCGAGATGTCGGAGGCCAAGTCTGATGTAGTAGAAGTGGAGTTCTCATTGAAAGTGATGGTAAATAAAGAGAAAACTAAGGTTCTCTTTGCAGAAGCTGACAGCCATTTTACAGACATTTTGTTAAGCTTCTTGACTTTGCCATTGGGAAGAATTGTTAAAGTCCTCGAGAAGCATTACGGAGACGAGGCGCCTTCCATTGGAAGCGTAAGCAGTCTGTACCTTAGCTTAGGAAATCTTGATAGTTCCCTTTTCTGGACTGAGGGTGCTAGGAACACTCTGTTCAATCCGAGAAGTTCGTCAGAAGACGAGTACAGACAGCTGAAACTGGATATTGCTGATTCTCCGCCCGCGGAGTACTTCAAATGTAGCATTAGTCACTACGGCTCTGTTAGATTTCGTAGTGTGAGCGTGTACTATGATAATGCCGTTTGTGGGATATGCGGGAATTATTTGAAAAAAGTAGCTGAAGAAGGATCTGAAGCTGCATCGAGAGATGGAGCTTACACCATACCTACTGCCTCCTTCGTAATCTCTGATGATCTGCAGATTCTGCCATATGAGACTGGACTCTTGGGAATCATAAGCACTCTTGGCCTTACGGATGCGGATAAGATGGAGCCGATGAAAGTGACTTTCGGGTTGAAAGAGGTTCTTCATGATTCTCTCTTCTTGTTCATTTTTTTTGTTTCCAAATTTTCTTTAATGTTCACTTATTCTACCTCTGTTGTTGTTAGATTGTGAACTTGTTGAAGGCATCCTTGACCTCCCAAACTCCGTTATCGGACCTCATATTGAACAAAACAAGACAGGCGAATTCCGTAATCATGGAATCTGAACTTGGCATTCCACTAAATCAGATAGAAAACGAAGAAGATCCCACCTCCAAGAAGATGGTTTTGAAGGTCATGGTACAAAAATCGAGCGGTAAGTTCGTGTATGCTCAAGCTGAGGAAGATTTCGTAGATTTTCTGCTTAGTTTCTTGCATATACCTATGGGAGGAGTCGAGCAACTCGTTGGAGGAAAGACCGGAATGAAGGCTGTAGACAGCTTGTACCGGAGCACGATTGATCACATAGGTGACAAGTATTTCAAAACCCGAGCTACAAAAGAACGGCTGATGAAACCAAATCTACCTCATGGTTGTATTTCCAAAGACCACATTCTTCCCCTCACTGAAGAACCCTTGCCTGCAAACTACAGCGATAATCTCTCGTCGTTTTCTTCTCTCAAGTTTCCCAAAGGGCAGGGTAGCTATCTTGAAGGGCCGCGATTCTATCATGTGACGGATGATTTAACCGTGACACCTTTTTGCTTTACCTCCTTCCTTTCCAGTCTCGGTAAGAAGGAAATCCCGTTATCTGATTTGAAAGAAGTGGAGATGTAAATTGGATCGAAAGAGGTAACATTAAATCTTTGAGCAAGATGATGTTTTGTGCACATGTTTCGATTTTTGAGATGAATATTTTGTTGTTGGTGCAGGGTTTGCGCATACTCAAAGCATCTCTTACATCCACTTCTGCTCTGTCTGATGCTCTGCTGAGTCCCACACCGATCTAGCGACGGCCGTCTAAGCTTAACATCTGAGTTTCAGCTACGGTTCTTGAATTACTCCTTTAACAACGACGACCACCGGTCCACCACTAAGGAGAAATGTCTCGAGTTTCAGTTACGGTTCCTGAATTGTTCCTTTTTTTTGCTACTCCAGTATACCTGTGGTGCTTGCTTCGCCATTTTCGACCTTTTTGTCAATACATGTGATGTTGTAATGGCCGGGGGAGTGTTCTGTGTGATATATACCCTCTGTCTCGAACGAAACGCACTCCTCTAAAATTTGTAAGAGCAATTGAGACCGAGCACTAGTGTCCTAAATTAAGTTTAGTCCTATACAAAAATAATAACGATCGAATACAAAGAAAAAAAAAAGAAAAAATGGTATGAGAGGCGGGCTTGGGCTGTATTGACCCGGCCCAATTAAAATCTCTAAATTTGTTCCCACCCTTCTCCCGCCATGAAGCGACTCGAGAACCGAGACAGCCGCCTCATTCGCAGCCACCCTTTCCTCCGCCGCGCTCAGCCGCCCTGCTCCGAGCACATTTTTTCTTCTTCGCCGCCGTCGCCACTTCCAAATTTTTGTGATTTGTCTTCTGGTTTACTTGAAATTCAGTCCTTTCCCGAAAATCTCTGATCTTCGTGAACCGGAAATCAGGTAACTCTTCGTTCATCTCTACTTCATCTACTTATTTCTCTGTGTGTGTGTGTGTGTCTTTTTTTTTTTGTAATTATTTTTATGTGTTAGGAAAGTGTGGAACTCAAACGATAGATTATGGTAGATTTTCGACTTATTTTTGTTGTTTTTTTAAATTAATATTATGCGATTGGGAACTGTGGAACTCAAACTATAGATTATGGTGATTTTTCTGCTTTTTTTGTCGTTATTTCAATTAATATCTTGTGCTGGGGAAGTGTGGAACTCAAACTATAGATTATGGTGATTTTTCTGCTTTTTTTGTTGTTATTTCAATTAATATCATGTGCTGGGGAAGTGTGGAACTCAAACTATAGATTATGGTGAATTGATTCAAGGGTTTACAGTTTGTAAGGATATTTTCATTATCCCAATTGATTTTAGATTTCATTGTACCGTTCTTGCTGTTTTTTTTAGCAGATTGAAAATATTCCTTTCTCGCATTTATAAATTGTAGTCTTCGTTGATAGGGCCTCCGAAATGTCTGATGCTAAAGAAGTAGAGTTCTCATTCAAAGTGATGGTCAATAAAGAGAAAACTAAGGTACTATTTGCAGAGACGGACCGACAATTTGTCGACATTTTGTTAAGCTTCTTGACTTTGCCGTTGGGGAGAATCATCAAAGTGCTGGAGAAGCATTATGGTGATAAGGCACCCACCATTGGAAGCTTAACCAATTTGTACCGTAGCTTGGCGAATCTCGATAGCGCCAGTTTTGTGACAGAGGGTGCTAAGAACACTCTGCTCAGCCCGACTAGCTCTTTTGAAGCTGATTACGAAATGCTAAAGCTCGATATTAGTGATTCTCCGCCTGCTGAATATTTTGTATTGAGTTATGAATATGTTGCATATAAGGCTCGTTGCACAACTTCTCACAGTCGATTTCGTAGTATGAGCTTGTACTACGATCAGGTTAATTCATACAAACATAGCAGTTGCGGCTGTCGGATGACAAAAAAAGTAGATGGAAAGGGGTCTCGAGCTGCTTCTAGTCAAGAAGTTTTCACCTCGAACAGGGCATCTTTCATAATCTCTGATGATTTGCAGATATTGCCCAATGTGAGAGGATTCTTTCAAGTCATCACCATTCTGGGCATTAAAGATATGGATATGGAT
The DNA here is from genome assembly GCA_029379335.1 of Thymus mandschuricus. NCBI lineage: Eukaryota > Viridiplantae > Streptophyta > Magnoliopsida > Lamiales > Lamiaceae > Thymus > Thymus mandschuricus. Next base: position 33,931,941 of record CM057080.1, on the reverse strand, counting down.
GAGGCTGAGACAATCACAACGACTATTGGGTTCAACGAGGTTAGATTCTTGACCTACTTCTTCATTCATTCATTCATTCATCTATTTTATTTTTACAAATTGCAGTCTTTTGTCATTAGATGCTGAGTTTGCTGAAGGCGTCCTTCGTTTCCTCAACTCCGTTGTCAGACCTCATACTCGATAAAACAGTAAGAACAAACTCAGTAACTGTGGGATCTGAACCAAAGAGGTTTATCGAGACTGAACATCAAGCAAATCCCAACGCCAAGAAGATGATCTTGAAAGCCGTAGTACAGAAATCTAGCGGTAAGTTGCTGTACGCTCAAGTTGAGGAAGATTTTGTCGAGTTCCTGTTTAGTTTCTTCAATATCCCGGTGGGAGGAGCTGAGCACCTCGTGGCTGGAAAGACCGGTATCAAGGCCATAGACAACTTGTACCGGAGCACGATAGATCTTTTAGATGACAAGTATTTCAAGAGCCCAGACTGTAAAAAAAGGCTAATCAAACCGAATCTCCTTCATGGTTGCATTTCCAAAGAATATATCCTTCCCCTCACTGAAGAACGCCTGCCTTCCGACTACAGTGATCCCTCTTTGTTTTCGTCTGCCAAGTTCCCGAAAGGGCAGGGGAGATATCTCGACGGGCCCACAACTTATCTGGTAACTGATGATTTGGTCGTGACGCCTTTCTGTATTGTCTCCAGCCTTTCTTATCTGAGAGAGCTGAAAGTCCCAATCTCTGATGTGAAAGAAGTGGAGCTGGAAATCGGAATGTAAGAGGTAATGCAATTTTTTCCTTTTGAATGTTTGTTTCGAGTACGATAATGTTTCGTGTATGTTGAGAATGGAACTGTTCTTTTGGTGCAGGCTTTGAGAATACTGAGAACCTCTTTTACATCCACTTCTGCTCTCACCGATGCTCTTCACCCTCGTAACTTCATGAAGCAACCGAAACTGGAATGTGAGTTTTGAATGTTTGATCTGTGTTTTCGTGTATTGTGTTTACTACTCCCTTGTGGAACTCCACAACTCTTGCTAGTAGCAGTTGCTATTGTGTGAGTTGCTATGGTGCTTTGTTATCTACTGATGTATATGCCTTGGGTCACGAATACGAACACAGACACGACACAATGGTATGAGAGTTGAGTTGGAAGTATGAGTATGTCGATAAATTTCGTGGTAACGTTCAAGTTCTTAACCTCCGATACAAAATTGATAGATTATTGACTGTGTAATAGAAAAGGATTAAAGCTCAAAATTCTTCGTAATTACTTGCGAAATTATGAATATAAAAAAAACTTTAAAGTATGTGGTTGGTTTAGTGAAAAAGCAAAAGATGTAAGTTGGCACTAGTTTATTTGAAAAGATGCAGAGAAAGGACAATAATTTACTGCATCTTTTGCTTTAGCAGAAAGACTCATGCCACTTTCTCGCTCTTCCTCTCTCTCCTGCCGTTCAGCAGCTCAAGACCACCGTCTCCGCCACCCCCTCTCTCCGCCGCGCTCAGCCACCCTCCTTCAAACATTTAAATCTATATATATACTACCTTCGTCCCGCGGCATTAGTCCCTATTTCCATTTTGGTATGTCCCGTTTATTAGTCTCATTTCCTTAAATGGTAAAATATACTTGGCTACAATTCACTCTCTCTCCTCAGAATTAATTACAACCACATATTCTCCACTCATTCTCCACTCCCTTGGTTCATGTGCCGAAAGCAAATGGGACTAATGCCGCGGGACGGAGGGAGTATATATTAAAGTCAAATCACTTATGCATGCAATTTCCCACCCAAATGTCCTACTTCCCGCCTAAATTGCATGCATTTGTTTATGAATGTTTGTGACCTTTCATTTGTCCCACCAAATAAATTAAATGCACTAACATTCTATCTTTCACAGATAATCGTGTGCACTCTTTACTTTTAAAAAATGTAATTTCTCACTATTTTATGGAATGTAGCGCCCAATCACATATACTAAATAAGAAACCAAAACATTTAATATATACCAAAGTGAATGACATATGGTAATATTTATTCAAATCATGAATGAATAAAATTGAGAATTCATGCAACGAAACAGTTACGGTGATCCACTTAATTACATTCGATGCACTTAAAATCTAATTAGTTGTCCTACCTCCTAAATTAGTACACATTATGATTATTTAAATAAATACCACCTTAAAATTTTAATTTTAATGTACATCATATGATAAAATCCAATTCTTAAGTATACAAATATTAAGAATGTAAGATGATTAGATGATCAATTAGTTAACATAAAGCATAACAATTTTGGAATATTAATTTAATCAATATGAATACTACTACTACTTTTTCAATAAGGAAAAAAAGTTGGAACATATACTTAGCTTTTCTATAATTCTTTCTTTCTTTTCGTAAATGAATTATCAAATATATGTATAATTAATATATTATTTAATTAATATATTTATATTTTCGGGTTTTTCGGGTACCCATACTTCGGGTTCGGGTAACCCGACACCCGAATTTTATTAAAATATTAAACCCGACCCCGAACTTTCGAGTTTTGGGTACCCAAAAAGCCGAGCGGGTTCTGGATATTTTAGTCCCGACCCAAAAACCCGAACCCAAATTCCCACCCTTAATTATAGCATTGCACCGCGCAAAGCGCGGGTGTAAAACTAGTACTCCCTCCGTCCTTCATTTAGTGACGTTAATACTATATTGGGACGTCCTCCATTTACTGACAATTTCCGTTTTAGGACGTAAACCCCACAATCACTTTAACACTTTATCACTTTATACATCTACTTTTTATTATTTTATCATTTTAATACTATTAAACAATTCAAATGGACCCACAATTATTCCACTTTAACACTTTAACACATTAATTTATTATTATACCATAAAATGCGAAAAATCCCGTGCCCATACTCCTTCCGTCACTAAATGGAGGACGGAGGGAGTAATAAAATAAACTATTATAAAATGAACTGAAGGAATAAATAAGAAAAAGCAAAAGTGGCGCCAAAAAAGGTAGTGGGAATAACTTAACTGTGTTTCTTTTGCTTTAATTAAAGATCCCACTTACTTTCTCACTCATCTTCATCCTCCCTCCCTCCCTCCCCTGCCGTTGAGCAGCTCAGCATCACCGCCTCCGCCACCCTCCCTCCGCCGCGCTCAGCCACCTTCATTCGTACATCTCTTTTTCGTTTTTCGTAGATTGGAATCAGGTAACCCTTCACCTATAAATCCCTACTTGATTCTGTTTACTTTATGTCTTTATGGTTAATCAAACTGAAAGATGTTGAAGCTATGAAATTGGCAGAATTTGACGAAAATTGATGTTGATGGTGCCCTATAGCATATTCTAGCTTAGATTCTGTTACTATTAGATTTCTGTTTTCTTGCTTTTGAGAAATCGATGCACTCTCTAGGTTGAGACGAAATATCACCGATCTGAATAATTTTCGTTGGTAGGACCTCGAAATGTCTGGATCTGATGCTGGGGAGGTAGAGTTCTCGTTGAAGGTGATGATGGATGAAAAGAAAACTAAGGTACTGTTTGCAGAAGCCGGTAGCGATTTTGTAGACATTCTGCTGAGCTTCTTGACTTTGCCGTTGGGAAGAATCGTCAAAGTCCTCGAGAAGAAGTATGGGGACGAGGCACCCGCCATTGGGAGCTTAAGCACTCTGTATCATAGCTTATCAAATCTAGATAGCTCCCATTTCTGGACTGAGGGTGCAAAGGAGACCCTGCTCGACCCGATAAGTATATTCGATGCTGAATGTGAAAGGCTGAAGCTGGACATAGTTGATTCTCCGCCTGCTGAATATTTCTGCTGTTCCAAGCACTCTGATGAAAAATTTCGCAGTGTAAGCATGTTCTACGATATGGCCGGAAATTGCCCCTTTTGCCCATTTCTTCATATGATGACTAAAGCAGTAGTTGTGAAGAGGTCTAAAGCTGCTTCTGGTGATGGCGTCTTCACCATGCGTAGAGCATCTTTCATAATTTCGGATGATCTGCAGATATTTCCGACTGGGACTAGATTCTTGCAGATGATCAGCATTCTTGGCATTACAGATATGGATAATCACGAGACAATCAAAGTGGATTTCGGGTTGAGTGAGGTGATTATCCCTTCTCCGATTTTAATCTTAGTTCATTTCCTTCATTATATATATATATTTTCATTCGATCGCTTGACCATTTGTTTTTTCTGCTGTTAGATGATGTACTTGTTGAAGGCATCCTTAACATCTCCAACTCCATTATCAGACCTCATTCTGAATAAAACAGTACGGTTGAACTCTGCAGTCGTCGAACCTCAAGAGGAATATACTCCCAGCTATAGCAGTAGCAGTTTAATTTTGATTGTTACCATACAAAAATCGACAGGTAAGTTGTTGTATGCTCAAGCTAAGAAAGACTTTATAGAGTTTCTACTTAGTCTCCTCAGTATCCCACTAGGAAGGGTTGAGCATCTTTTAGATGGCAAGACTTGTTTTAAGGCTATAAACAACTTGTACCAGAGCACAGCCTATGTTATAGATGATGAGTATTTCGAGAGCCCGGATACAAAGGAAAGGTTGGTGAAACCAAATGTGGCTCATGGTTGTATTTCCAATAACCACATTCTTCAGCTCACCCAAGAACCCTTGCCTGACACTTACAAGTATTTCAAAACCTCTTCTTCCTCTAAGTTTCCGGAGGGGCAGGGGAGCTATTTACAAGGACCACAAACTTATAAGGTGTTGGATGATCTTACTGTTGTACCCTATTGCTTCACGTCCATGCTTGCCAGTTTGAGAGAGCAGAAGATCGCAATATCTGATGTCGATGACGTGGAGCTGGAGATTGGCTTGAAAGAGGTAATATCATAGTGCTTTCTCGAATCCTTTTCGTTTCTGCAGATGGTTATACTTTATGTAGTGTTGTGATGGATTGTTGTGAGTGCAGGGTTTGAGCATACTGAGAGCTTCTCTTGCATCCACTCGTGCTCTCACGGATGCTCTACTCACTCAAATATCTAACAAACAAGTAAAGAGAGAAGCTGATGCTTGACTCCGGATATTACACGGGAGTAAGAAATATGTTAGAATTGAGAAGATTTGTTCTTTTTGATTCCTTTTCCTTTTGTTTAATCTGTTCCATTTCTTTTTTGTTTGATTTGGAATCCTTTTCCGATGTATCATGTACCTGCATAATCATTTTGTCTTCTTTAACTACGGAAAGTTCTGCAGCTCTTGTGTTCGTTATGCAATACGATTGTGTTATTAATCCGATATCAGAATATCTCAGGCTAATTATGGGCATTATATTGATTTTGAAAGCTGTGGTAGATAAATAGAGAAACAAGCTCCTCTTTGATCATAGAGGCTAAGCGAAGAGGTGTGAATTAAAGTTGATAATCTCACCATAAAAGCATTGAAAATCTTCTCGCATAAATGCAGAGCTTAGCAAATCTTGATAAGGCGCCTACCTTTGGAAGCTTGAACACTCTGTACAGTAGCTTAGCAAATCTTGATAGCTCCCATTTTGTGACTGAGGGCGCGAAGAAGGCTCTTATCGATCCCATGAGTTCGTTCGAAGATGAATACGGAAGGCTGAAACTCGATATCACTGATTCTCCACCTACTGTATACTTGTACTGTACCAGGTGCCCTCATCATAGATTTCGTAGTGTAAGCATGTGTTACGATACAACCAGCTATTACCCAACTTGCTCATCTTATCACCCGATGACGAAAAAAGTTGTTGAGAAGACGCCCGAAGCTGCTTTCATAATCTCTGATGATATGCAGATATAGCCAAGTGATTTTCTGAAAAGTTATTATTTTATTATCTTATCGAATTTGATGATTTTTTATAAAGACTCGAATCGGGATCGAAATATTTTATTATTTTAGAGAGATTATTAATTTATAGAATATTAATTTAAAGAGGTGTACACGTGGTTGGTGGTTGGTTTAGTGAAAAAGCAAAAGATGTAAGTTGGCACGTGGTTGGTTTAGAGAAAAAGCAAAAGATGTACAGTTGGCACAAATTTTATTTGAAAAGATGGAGGAAGGACAATAATTTACTTGAAAAGATTGAGGAAGGACAATAATTTACTGCATCTTTTGGCTTTAGCAGAAAGAATCATGCCACTTTCTCGCTCTTCCTCTCTCTCTCCTCCGTTCAGCAGCTCAAGACCACCGTCTCCGCCACCCCTCCGCCACGCTCAGCCACCCGCATTCAAACATTTAAATAATAAAATAAACTATTATAAAATGAACTGAAGAAATAAATAAGAAAAAGCAAAAGTCTCGCCAAAAAAGGTAGTGGGAAATACTTAACTGTGTTTCTTTTGCTTTAATTAAAGATCCCACTTACTTTCTCATCTTCATCCTCCCTCCCTCCCTCCCCTGCCGTTGAGCAGCTCAGCATCACAGCCTCCGCCACCCTCCCTCCGCCGCGCTCAGCCACCTTCATTCATACATCTCTTTTTCGTTTTTGGTAGATTGGAATCAGGTAACCCTTCACCTATAAATCTCTACTTGATTCTGTTTACTTTATGGTTAATCAAACTGAAAGATGTTGAAACTATGAAATTGGCAGAATTTGACGAAAATTGATGTTGATGGTGCCCTATAGCATATTCTAGCTTAGATTCTGTTACTATTAGATTTTCTGTTTTCTTGCTTTTGAGAAATCGATGCACTCTCTCGGTTGAGGCGAAATATCATCGATCTGCATAATTTTATCATTAGCTATCTATGGTGTTAAACTTTCCTCTCTGATTATGAAAATGTATGAAGGTTGGTTTTTCCTGTGTTTTATATCAATCCATCTTTGTCTTGATATAGAAAAACTTAGAACATATACACAACTAAAACCATATATAGTAGATATACACTACATTTCATCAGATCAATAAGCATAAACAGACTACAAATAGCTTAAACGAAACGCTCAAAAGTTTCAACGAGGCTAAGCATCGTATTAGCTATGTTGGTTTTGGAGTTGGAGCGTAGTGCTACGTCGGTTGTGCTCTGGTTATCCAAATTTAAAACATATAAAATTCTGCAAGTGTTTGAACATAGGAGTACCATATTATCCATTTCATAATGGCACAACACAACGCACAAATATAGTTAACTAAATGGAGAAAACTAACTAAGAATCAAAGATCACATTAGGAGTTTTGTTAATTCGAACAATATGTCATTGCTTCGATATTCTGCGAATTCTCAGAAGGGGTGTAATTTAATCAAGGGTGGCTGATAATTAGACTTTCTAAATTCATCCTACATTTACATTTCACTCCCTCTTTAATGAATTAATGGAGTTGATTTGTGCAGTCTCATAATTAAAGGGGAGTGGAATTTGGTGGGACTAAAGCGACTCTTGGATTCATCTCTTGCCCCCATTAAAAGGGTTGGATTTGCATAAACATCTTGATTCCATTCAAGTCTAAGAACATATTAGCAGAATGTCTGATAATGGAGAGGATGTCAAATTGTCGTTGAAAGTGATGGTGAATAAAGAGAGAAACAAGGTTCTCTTTGCAGTAGCAGACAACCATTTCACGGACATTCTGCTCAGCTTCTTGACTTTGCCGTTGGGAAGGGTCGTCAAGGTCCTCGAGAAGCACTACAGAGACGAAGCAGCGAGCATCGGAAGCTTAAGCAGCCTGTACCGTAGCATAGTAAGTCTTGAAGATGGCGCCCATTTCGTGACTGAGGGTGCTAAGAACACTCTACTCAACCCGACAAGTTCGTTCGAAGATGAATACAAAAAGCTGAGAATAGATATCAGTGATTTTCAGCCTGCTGAATATTTCCATTGTCCTAATAAGTCTAAGTACGCTTGCGATAATCTTCGTGTTGTGGGCGTGTACTATGATGTAATGATGCATTGCCGAAAATGCCGTCATAGAATGTATAAAGAAGCTGAGAAGAAAGTGCCTGTTGCTCCTTCTGGAAATGGAGTCTTGACTATCCGCAATTCATCTTTCACAATCTCTGATGATCTGAAAATATTTCCAAACGAGATGGGATTCGTGCGAATCGTCGCCACTCTAGGCATCGCGGAAGACGCTTGTAAGGCCGAGGAAATCCAAGTGCAGTTCGGGTTGGACGAGGTAATTCTTTGTTCTAGCTCTGATCTCAATCTCAATCGATCTCAATCTCTCCCACTTTTGTTTTCTTTTCAATTGTTAGTGAAATTGTGAATCATTGTCAGATGATGAAGTTGTTGAAGGCTTCATTGACGTCCCCGACTCCATTGTCGTACGTCATCCTCAATAAAACTACGCAGATGAAGTACTCTTCATTCATGGAACTTCAGCCAAAGACTGAAAAGGAGGAAGATCCCGAGTCTAAGAAATTAAGCTTGAAAGTCATTATACAGAAATCAAGCGGTAAGTTACTGCATGCTGAAGCTAAGGAAGATTTCGTCGAGTTTCTATTCGGCCTCCTCTTCATACCTGTAGGAGGAACTGTGCATCTTTTAGGCGGTACGAGCTCTTCTAAGGCAATGAACAACTTGCACCAGACTACGAGTGAGCTTATAGATGCGTATTTCGAGAGCCCGGGCACGAAAAAAAGGCTAATGAACCCCAACCTCCCTCATGGCTGCATCTCCGAGAAGTTCATTCTTCCTCTCACTGAAGAATGCTTGCCTGCTAACTACACAACTAACATCGAGGTGTTTTCGTCTTCTAAGTTTCCCAAAGGCAAGGGGAGTTACCTTGTAGGTCCAAGAACATATATGGTAACCGATGATTTAAACGTCGTGCCGTTTTGTGCGGCCTCCATCCTTTCGACTCTTAATAAGCTTGAGATCCCCGTAACCGATGTGGAAGAAGTGGAGCTGCAAATCGGGTTGAAAGAGGTACATTATATATGAAATATTCTTTACCATTGCTGCTTTGAGTTATATACATTGAGGTTTTATTTTTGTATGCTTAGATTTTGAGATTATTGGTGCAGGGTTTGAGTATACTGAATGCATCTCTTACATCCACAACTGCTCTCACTGATGCTCTGCTCACTCAAGTACTATCAAAGAAACAAGTGATCAAGAGAGAAGTCTGAGGCTGATTTATTCATGTTATGAACTTATGATCCTTAGTTTTCAGTTGATTTTGAGTTTTTTCTAGTATGAAAATGCAAAGTTACAGCCAGCTACAAAATTACATATATATATATGCGCTTCAAGTGTTCGATGAAATGCCAAAATAGCATCATGATTGGAAACCTGACTTGCAAACACTAGAGGTGTATTAGATTTGTGTACTATGAAGTTGTCTATGATGTATGTGTTGGTTTACTTTGGAATATATAATTTATATTGCTGAAGATTATGTGGAAACAATTTGATTCGTATAATGGAGCATTTGCAAGAATTCTAACTCTGGCTTTTCGTCGAACACCTCATGCTCACCCCCATCCCGTGACATGATTTTTGTCAAACACATTCGGTACATCCTCATTCTGCGCATAATTCGTCATTCGGTTCACTCCTTCGCTAATTTTAAGAAGTTAATCAAGAGTCGTTCGTTCCTCTAAATTCCGCTCCTTTTTCAATGAGCAATGAATTAATCAAGCAAGAGTTAATATTCCCTATCAGATTCCATAACCGATCAGTGACTGCATAGAAAGCAGGAGAGATTCTTCAATACTTACATTAATTGTTGAAATTAGAAGTTCGAGAGTGAATTACAAAATCTAGTTATTAATAGAAGACGAAGAGGTGTAACTTAGAATTATCTCTCGACATAAAGCTATTTCATTGTTAGATAAAATCCCTCCAAGCTGCTTCTAACTTGAAATCTTATGAATATGGGGGGACGAATGGGGAATTTGGTGGGACTCTAATAACTTTTGGGTTGATCTCTTCCTCATAAAAAGGGAGGTTTATCTTTGCAGAAAATTACAATCTTGATAAATTAGTCTGAAATTTTACATTTTAGCAGAATGTCTGGTGAAAATAAGGATGTGAAGTTGCAGTTGAAAGTTATGGTGAATAAAGAGAGGAATAAGGTTCTGTATGCTGTCGCCGACAACCATTTCGCTGACATTCTGTTGAGTTTCTTGACACTGCCGTTGGGGAGAATCGTCAAACTCCTCGAGAAGCAGTTGGGCGATACGGCGAAAAAAGTTGTTGAGAAGACGCCCGAAGCTGCTTTCATAATCTATGATGATCTGCAGATATAGTCAAGGAATTTTCTGAAAAGTTATATTTTATTATCTTATCGAATTTGATAATTTTTTACAAAGGCTCGAATCGGGATCGAAAGGATTTTATTATTTTAGAGATTATTAATTTATAAAATATTAATTTAAAGAGGTTTTACTACACGTGGTTGGTTTAGTGAAAAAGCAAAAGATGTAAGTTGGCACGTGGTTGGTTTAGTGAAAAAGCAAAAGATGTATATCCTTCGTCTTTAAATAAGTGTCCCGAGCCGCAAAAATTTTTATCCTTAAATAAGTGTCCTATCACATTTTTCCAAGCAAAAATTACACAAAAGTACCATAACTACCTTTCTCTTGAAAATCTAAAAGTGGGAAAAAGACAAAAATAAATAAATAAATAATCAAGGATTTTAAGGGCATAAATGACATTTTAGCATTCTCCTTGATTTTTTCAAATTGGCGGCTCGAGACACTTATTCAAAGACGGAGGGTGTAAGTTGGCACTAGTTTATTTGAAAAGATGCTGAGAATTAAAGGACAACAATTTACTGCATCTTTTGCTTTAGCAGAAAGACTCATGCCACTTTCTCGCTCTTCCTCTCTCTCTCTCCTCCGTTCAGCAGCTCAAGACCACCGTCTCCGCCACCCCTCCGCCACGCTCAGCCACCCGCATTCAAACATTTAAATAATAAAATAAACTATTATAAAATGAACTGAAGGAATAAATAAGAAAAAGCAAAAGTCGCGCCAAAAAAGGTAGTGGGAAATACTTAACTGTGTTTCTTTTGCTTTAATTAAAGATACCACTTACTTTCTCACTCATCTTCATCCTCCCTCCCTCCCCTGCCGTTGAGCAGCTCAGCATCACAGCCTCCGCCACCCTCCCTCCGCCGCGCTCAGCCACCTTCATTCGTACATCTCTTTTTCGTTTTTCGTAGATTGGAATCAGGTAACCCTTCACCTATAAATCTCTACTTGATTCTGTTTACTTTATGGTTAATCAAACTGAAAGATGTTGAAACTATGAAATTGGCAGAATTTGACGAAAATTGATGTTGATGGTGCCCTAGAGCATATTCTAGCTTAGATTCTGTTACTATTAGATTTCTGTTTTCTTGCTTTTGAGAAATCGATGCATTCTCTCGGTTGAGGCGAAATATCATCGATCTGCATAATTTTCGTTGGTAGAACCTCGAAATGTCTGGATCTGATGCTGGGGAGGTAGAGTTCTCGTTGAAGGTGATGATGGATGAAAAGAAAACTAAGGTACTGTTTGCAGAAGCCAGCAGTGAATTTGTAGACATTCTGCTGAGCTTCTTGACTTTGCCGTTGGGAAGAATCGTCAAAGTCCTCGAGAAGAAGTATGGGGACGAGGCACCCGCCATTGGGAGCTTAAGCACTCTGTATCGTAGCTTATCAAACCTTGATAGCTCCCATTTCTGGACTGAGGGTGCAAAGGAGACTCTACTCGACCCGATAAGTATATTCGATGCTGAATGTGAAAGGCTGAAGCTGGACATCACTGATTCTCCGCCTGCTGAATATTTCTGCTGTTCCAAGCATGCTAATGAAAAATTTCGTAGTGTAAGCATGTACTACGATTCCACCGAATCTAGCCAAAATCCCTTTTGTGATATTGAGATGAATAAAGAAATAGTTGGGAAGAGGTCCGAAGCTGCTTCTGGTGATGGCGTCTTCACCATGCGTAGAGCATCTTTCATAATTTCGGATGATCTGCAGATATTTCCGAGGGAGACTAGATTCTTGCAAATGATCAGCACTCTTGGCATTACAGATAGGGATAATCACGAGACAATCAAAGTGGATTTCGGGTCGAGTGAGGTGTTTTTCCCTTCTCCGATCTTAATCTTTTTTCATTCGATAGCTTGACCATTTGTTTTTTCTGCTGTTAGATTATGTACTTGTTGAAGGCATCCTTAACGTCTCCAACTCCATTATCAGACCTCATTCTGAATAAAACAGTACGGTTGAATTCCGCAGTCGTCGAACCTCAATTAATGACTGCAGAAGAATATAATCCCAGCTGTAACAGTTTAACTTTGAATGTAATAATACAGAGATCGACCGGTAAGTTGTTGTATGCTCAAGCTAAGAAAGACTTCATAGAGTTTCTACTTAGTCTCCTTAGTATCCCACTAGGAGAAGTTGAGCACCTTTTAGGTGGCAAGACTTGTCTGAAGGCTATAAACAACTTGTACCGGAGCACATCCGATGTTATAGATGACGAGTATTTCAAGAGCCCAGATGCAAAAACAAGGTTGATGAAACCAAATGTGGCTCATGGTTGTATTTCCGAAAACCACATTCTTCCGCTCACCGAAGAACCCTTGCCTGCCACTTACAACTATTTCAAAAACTCTTCTTCCTCTCAGTTTCCGAAGGGGCAGGGGAGCTATTTACAAGGACTGCAAAGTTATATGGTGTCGGATGATCTTACTGTTGTACCCTATTGCTTCACGTCCATGCTTGCCAGTTTGAGAGAGCAGAAGATCGCGATATCTGATGTCGATGACGTGGAGCTGGAGATTGGCTTGAAAGAGGTAATATCATAGTACTTTCTCGAATCCTTTTCGTTTCTGCAGATGGTATACTTTATGTAGTGTTGTGATGGATTGTTGTGAGTGCAGGGTTTGAGCATACTGAGAGCTTCTCTTGAATCCACTCGTGTTCTCACGGATGCTCTACTCACTCAAATATCTAACAAACAAGTGAAGAGAGAAGTCTTGATCTGATCCTCGACTCCAGATATTACACGCGAGTAATTTTAGAATTGAGAAGATTTGTTCTTTTCTTTTCTGTAGTTGATTTGATTTGGAATCCTTTTCCTAAGTACCTGCATAATTATTTTGCCTTTAACTACGGAAAGTTTTGCAACTCTTGTGTTCGTTATGCAATACGATAGTGTTATTGATCCGATATCAGAATATCTGATGCTAGTTATGGGCGTTACATTAATGTTGAAAGTTGTGGTCGATAAATAGAGAAACAGGTTCCTCTTTGCATCAGTTGGCAACCAGTATTTTCATCCCCTTGAAAGTAAGAAAATCATAGAGGCTAAGCGAAGAGGTGATGCGAAGTTGTAGTTGAAGGTTATGGTGAACAAAGAGAGGAATAAGGTACTGTATGCAGTCGCAGACAACCATTTTGCAGATATTTTGTTGAGTTTCTTGACGCTGCCGATGGATATAGAAGGCTCTTATCGATCCCATGAGTTCGTTTGAAGACGAATACAGAAGGTTGAAACTCGATATCGCTGATTCTCCACCTGCTGTATACTTGTACTGTACCAGGTGCCCTCATCATAGATTTCGTAGTGTAAGCATGTGTTACGATACTACCAGCTATTACCCAACTTGCTCATCTTATCACCCGATGACGAAAAAAGTTGTTGCGAAGACGCCGAAGCTGCTTTCATAATCTTTGACGATCTGCAGATATAGCCAAGGGATTTTCTGAAAAGTTACTATTTTATTATCTTATCGAATTTGATGATTTTTTACAAAGGCTTGAATCGGGATCGAAAGATTTTATTATTTTAAAGAGGTTATTAATTTATAGAGTATTAATTTAAAGAAGTTTTACTGTACACATTGTGTTGGAGATTTAATAAAATAAATCTGAAAATTACAATGAACTTGCCGGGCGTAATACAACTCAAGAAGATAGAACAAAATTACAAGAAAATGACGAAAATAAATTAGAAGAACTTATTTGGCCGAGTCGAGGAAAATCCTCTTTCCGCAAGACGAGATACGCCCCGGTAGTGCTCTCGGTTTTGGCGTATCGTCCCCAAAGATAAAACGACCGCGTCTCGAAGGCAGCAGCACCGCAGAACCTTGGAGCTCCGACGAACTAGAGGAGGCGAGGACTGAGCTCGGAAAATGGAATGCAGAAGAGAGAAGAGTGCAAGTGCAAAGAGATGCTCGATTTGCGGTGTGTCTGACAAATGCATGCGACTCCTCTATTTATAGGCGTGTCATCACCCGAGGGATTAATGCCGTCATGAAGACGTCATCATGGTTCGTTGGCGGTTACGCACGAATCATGATGGCTCGTTGGCAGTTACACAACGAGTCATGATTGCTCGTTGGCAGTTACAAGCGAGTCATGATTGTTCGTTGGCAGTTACGCAACGAGTCATGATTGCTCGCTGGCAGTTACACACGAGTCATGATTGCTCGTTGGCAGTTACACACAATTCATTAAAGGGTCGTTGGCAGTTACGCACGAGCCATGATGGCTCGTTGGCGGTTTCGCTCGACCCATTAAGGAGTCGTTGATGATTGCGTTTGTAACCTCCCGTGCATCATGATGTAGAGGAGTTACACTCGTAACTTCCGACGGTTACAAACGTTACACATTCAAATGTTGAACACTAGGTTCAACGAATCTGGACGCAATTCGGTTCAACGAATCTGGACACATTTCTGGCCCAAAACTCCGAACCCCGAAACCCGAGCTCGAGCTCGAGCTGGCCAACGACGCTTGCGTGTATCTATACACGAGAGAGCCCAAACTCTCTAGTCCACTTAAGTCCACTTGATTCTAAGCTAACTTGTTTAATTACTTTAAACAAGTTTAATTAATGAAGCTTAATCAATGTGGAACAACTTAAACATTCATTAAATAATGAATTAACTCCACCAACACTACACTTTAATCATTCATATCTCACTCACCACATATTGGTTTCGAGAATATGAATATATCACGTTAATCAACTCTCGGAGACGATTAACAATCTCATATTTAATTTAATAAATAAATTAAATATATTTAAATATTGATTTAAAAAACCAATATTCCAACAATCCCCCACATGAGTGAGATAGCCTTATGCAAATGTATGCAAATGCAGAAGCTCAGTCCTCAAGAGGTATTATACTGTCTGGATAGGTAGTTGGTGGCTTTGAACCTTCCATAGTCAATATCATCGAGTACACAGGCGGACTAGTAGCAATAAGCTTTGAACTATTCCTCCACGGCGTGCACTTAGACAACGATATCAACAGTATAACACTTCAACCTCATCCGTTCTCACGTTTTGTATCCTTTTCGGCCTTGGATACCCCTTTGGATTCATAAGTGCATTTCTTGAAGCGGCCACACTTCACACTTACATAGGTGATTCTTTACCGAGTATCTTACCATACTCAACCTCCTTGAGGTATTTAGGAATCATTAAAAGTCGTAGACTTAACCTCACCACTAGGTAAGTTTTTCAACACTCGACTGTTCTTTAGAAGGAATTTTAGAAAGTGAGTGTTTTAACTCGAATTCTCATAGCTTAGTTTTCCCATTGAACCAAGTTCTCGGGATCTCCGGTCTCATTGGTTGGGTTACCACTATGACAACTCTTAGTTTGTGGATTTTAGACCCATTCCTTCTAGCAACTTATTCATTTGATCACGGTTTAACCCTTTGGTTAGCGGATCCGCTAGATTATCCAAAGACTTTACGTAGTTAATCGAAATAATCCCTGTTGTGATCAATTGTCTAACGGTATTGTGTCGTCGACGAATAAGTCGAGACTTACCATTATATAAACCACTTCTAGCTCTACCAATGGCAGCTTGGCTATCACAGTGAATCATCACAGGTGGTATAGGTTTTGACCAACAAGGAACATCGTCTAGAAAATTCCTTAGCCATTCCGCTTCTTCACCAGCCTTATCAAAAGCTATGAATTCGGATTCCATGGTAGATCGGGCTATGCATGTCTGTTTCGTGGATTTCCACGAGACAACACCTCCCCCAATAGTGAACACATATCCACTTGTTGAAAGTGAATCTTTAGTGTCGGATATCCAATTTGCATCACAGTACCCTTCAAGTACAGGGGGGTATCTCGAATAATGTAGCCCATGATTTTGAGTATATTTTAAATATCTCAAAACTCGTACTAAAGCTCTCCAATGCTCTTTACTTGGATTGCTTGTGTAACGACTCAACTTGTTCACAGCACATGCTATGTCGGGTCTAGTGCAATTTGTCAAATACATTAGACTTCCTATCACCCGTGCATAGTCTTCTTGAGCAATCGGCTCACCGCGGTTCTTGCTTAAGTGAACATTGAGTTCTAGAGGAGTCTTAGCAGGCAAACTGTCGAAAGCATTAAACCTTTTAAGTACTTTCTCAACATAATGAGATTGTGACAAAACAATCCCATCTGTTTTTCTAAGAATCTTAATTCCAAGAATAACGTCTGCTGGACCCATATCTTTCATGTCAAAATTTCTTTTTAACATGTTTTTTGTCTCATTAATCACTTGGATATTACTACCCATGATTAGCATATCATCAACGTAAAGACACACTATAACGTAACCGTTTCTAGTGTTCTTAACGTAAACACATTTATCACACTCATTTATTTTAAACTCGTGTGATAACATCACATTATCAAACTTCAAGTGCCACTGTAACGGCGCTTGTTTCAATCTATATAAGGACTTAACCAGTTTACAGACCTTTTTCTCGTGTCCGGGTTCTACAAACCCTTCTGGTTGTTCCATATAGATTTCTTCTTCAAGATCACCATTTAGAAACGCAGTTTTAACGTCCATTTGGTGTATCTCAAGTTCATACAAAGCTGTTATGGCTAGAAGCACACGAATAGAAGTGATCCTCGTCACAGGTGAATAGGTATCGAAAAAATCGTACCCTTCCTTTTGCTTAAAGCCTTTCACTACCAAACGAGCTTTGTATTTGTCAATTGACCCATCTGCTTTATACTTCCTTTTAAGGATCCACTTACATCCTAAGGGTTTACAACCTTCTGGTAAATTAACCAATACCCAAGTACGGTTTTGTTTAATGGAGTTAATTTCACTTTGAACTGCTTCTCTCCAAAGTTCACCATCCGATCTAGCAAATGCTGCTTTGATCGTTGTTGGTTCTTCATCCAACATGAACAGAACATAATCAGGACCAAAATCCTTTTTAGTTCTAATTCTCTTACCACGTCTCGGTTCTTCATCTTCTAAGTTAGACCTTCGCCGCTTACGCGTCTTAGGTACTACACTTATAGATTTAGAACTAGTGGTTTCATCTTCAATTCTATTACTAGAATTGTTTTCAACTTTATCCTTACAAGGATAAATATTTTCAAAGAATATTGCATTCCTTGACTCAATAGTAGTTCCCACAGTCATGTCAGGTATTTCTGACTTGTGGATAATAAATCGATAGGCACTACTATTCAATGCATATCCTATAAAGATACAATCGACCGTTTTTGGACCAATTGCAACTTGTTTAGGTAGAGGCACTTCAACCTTTGCCAAACACCCCCACACTTTGAGGTATTTGTACGATGGTTTTCTACCTTTCCATAACTCATAAGGTGTAACATCTTGACCTTTGAGTGGAATTTTATTCAATATATGGTTAGCCGTTAAAACAGCTTCCCCCCACATGTTCTGGGGTAACCCAGAACTGATCAACAAAGCATTCATCATTTCTTTAAGTGTTCGGTTCTTGCGTTCCGCAACACCATTTGATTGAGGGGAATAAGGGGCTGTAGTTTGATGGATTATACCACTTTCGTTGCATAATTCCTCAAACGGAGCTACATATTCTCCACCTCTATCACTTCGAACTATCTTTATTAGACAGCTTAGTTGATTTTCGGCTTCATTTTTGAAGTTCTTAAAAGCTTCAATAGCCTCGTCTTTACTTCTTAGAAGATAAAGGTAACAGTACTTTGTGCAATCATCGATGAAAGTGATAAAGTACTTCTTACCACCTCTAGTTTGCACAAACTTTAGATCACATACATCGGTGTGAATTAACTCAAGGGGTTTTGTGCTCCTTTCCACCGAACGAAACGGTTGTTTAGTCATTTTCGCCTCAACACAAACTTCACATTTGTTTTGAGTATTCACTTCATTGATCTGTAGCAAATCTAAGTTTACTAATCTTTTTATAGCATTTAGATTCACATGTCCTAATCTACAATGCCATAAATTAGAGCACTCAACCAAGTAAGAGGAAGTAGATGCATTTTCATTAATAACTGGAGACTTGGTTACACGGCGCACAGCCATTACATTCAACCTGAAAAGACCTCCGGTGAGATAACCTTTCCCGAGGAACTTTCCATACTTCAACAAAGTAAACTTATCAGACTCAAACACTAGTCTAAACCCCTTATTAACTAGAATAGAGCCTGACACCAAGTTCTTTCGAATGTCGGGAACATGAAGCACATTCTTCAAAGTGAGAGCAAGGCCGGAAGTAAGCTTGAGCTCCACCTCTCCAACTCCGACAACTTCGGACGAAGCTTGGTTTCCCATGTTGAGCTTCCTCCCCTCAACAGCTTGATAAGAGACAAACTTGCTCCTATCGGAACAGACGTGGGCAGTAGCGCCGGTGTCGATGTACCACCCTCCTTGGTTCTCGACATTGTTGACTTCCTCGGTGACCACCGCAGCGAGGTCGTCTTTGTCCCATTCACCGAAGTCCTTCTCGGCTACGTTGGCAACGTTTTTCTTCTTCTTGTTCTTCGGCTTTCTGCAATCCTTCGCAACATGACCGTACTTGCCACAGTTGTAGCAATCGCCGTCGAGCTTCTTGGTTGTCACTTTGCCTTTGCCTCTGTCTTTGGCCGATGGGCGAGGACGTTTGTTGGAGGGTTCGCCTCGCTCCATTAGGTTGGCCTTTGCATCCATAGAGCCTTTCGGCTTAGGATCTTGCTTTAACACATCGGACTCGATGCGCAGCTTGACAATCAAATCTTCAAGAGTCATCTCCTTTCGCTTGTGCTTGAGGTAGCTCTTGAAGTCCTTCCAACTTGGGGGCAACTTCTCGATCACCGTTGCAACGACGAACGCGTCCGGTAAGATCATCCCCTCGGCATGGATATCGTGCACAATGAGTTGAAACTCTTGCACTTGCTCTATGACCGGCCTGGAATCGACCATTTTGTAGTCCAAGTACTTTGGGACCACAAACTTCTTTTTACCTGCATCATCACTACGGTACTTCTTTTCTAGAGCATCCCACATCTCTTTGGATGTGTTTACAACGGAGTATACATTGTACAAACTATCATCTAGTGCATTTAGAATAAAGTTTTTACAAAGATAATCTCCATTTTGCCAATTGTCGTAGGCGGCACGAACGTTGAAGTTCGTCTCTTGCTCACTTGGCACGGGCGGTGTATCTTCCTTGAGGAAATTTGCAAAGCCCAATGTTGTCAAATAGAACAACATCTTTTGTTGCCATCGTTTGAAGTCGGCTCCTCCGAACTTCGGTGGCTTCTCGGCAGGCGGAATCATCCTTTGTGCCGAGCTTGCTCCCAATATAGAGCCACTAGTATTGAGCCCAATGGACCCAACACCACCAGATCCATTCAAGGATCCAAAGGAACCACTAAAAGTGGAACCAACGGTGCCGCTAGACGCGGATCCACCGGTCGACCCAAAAGCGTTCACGAACGTCCAAGGGGTGGTTGATGAATTGGTTGAACCACCGGTGTTCGACATAGTTGCCGAGGCCGTCGAAAAGGAAGTTGGCATCGAGGAGGTCGTCATGGAGGAAATGGTGGAAGCTCCGGTGTTCGAGTCGGTTGAATTGGCGGCACTCGTCATTTCCAAGCAAAGGTGGTTGACAAAGTTCTAGTCTTCGTCTTCGAATGGCAAGTCCAATATCTCGTCTTGCGATTGTTGGAGATTTAATAAAATAAATCTGAAAATTACAATGAACTTGCCGGGCGTAATACAACTCAAGAAGATAGAACAAAATTACAAGAAAATGACGAAAATAAATTAGAAGAACTTATTTGGCCGAGTCGAGGAAAATCCTCTTTCCGCAAGACGAGATACGCCCCGGTAGTGCTCTCGGTTTTGGCGTATCGTCCCCAAAGATAAAACGACCACGTCTCGAAGGCAGCAGCACCGCAGAACCTTGGAGCTCCGACGAACTAGAGGAGGCGAGGACTGAGCTCGGAAAATGGAATGCAGAAGAGAGAAGAGTGCAAGTGCAAAGAGATGCTCGATTTGCGGTGTGTCTGACAAATGCATGCGACTCCTCTATTTATAGGCGTGTGATCACCCGAGGGATTAATGCCGTCATGAAGACGTCATCATGGTTCGTTGGCGGTTACGCACGAATCATGATGGCTCGTTGGCAGTTACACAACGAGTCATGATTGCTCGTTGGCAGTTACAAGCGAGTCATGATTGTTCGTTGGCAGTTACGCAACGAGTCATGATTGCTCGCTGGCAGTTACACACGAGTCATGATTGCTCGTTGGCAGTTACACACAATTCATTAAAGGGTCGTTGGCAGTTACGCACGAGCCATGATGGCTCGTTGGCGGTTTCGCTCGTGTCACAGCCCGCCCGCCACAACTTGGGCCGAGCGAGGCCGCAACTCAAGAAAAGGGAAAAAGGTATAAAATAAACGAACGACCTGGGGTGAAACGATGCGAAAACATAGCATTAGGAATACATTGAAGTTCTCCATCATTCGTCGAGAATGAATGGAAGAAAGAACTATTCATCAACGGAAGCGTTTTACATGATATATGCGGAAACGTTGTTCATAAAAAGAAAGCATTGTCTATGAAGGACCAATATGTTGCAACGATACACATAACTGAACTGAGTCTATCTACCTAGACCAATATGTTGCAACGATACACAGAACTGGACTGAGTCTATCTACCTAAGACTCACGGCGGAAGATTGTGAGATGCATGTATGGAGACATGCACCACCAAGAGGCTTCAACACTCTAATACTCGACAAAGCTCATTTGGCAACTTCACTTCATCTGCTCAACCTGCACGTGGAAAATACGTATAGGGCTGAGTACAAAAGTACTCAGTGGGCTCATGCCAAAACATTTTAACTCAAAAAGAAAAGACGCTTGCAAGCAAATTACTGGTAATCCATCATATCTGAGCTGGGGTGTATCCGGAGAGGTTGGCCACCCTCCCGGATACCTGACCGCGCCAACCCGCTTTAGCTAACGGTAAACTGAGTGCACTAAGTCCATCGAGGAGCGACCCCGATAGACCCGAATTCTTTCTGATAACTGTGGCCGAAGCCCTTCAGATAGACATCATCATACAAAACAAAACAGTTATGGTCTGACAATGCTTTTAAAGAAAAGAACTATAACATAAAGAAACATTCTAGTTTTCTGAAAGCCCACCTCGATAGCTGTCCTGATTATAACTGAATACCTCTGGGCGCCGCCTTAGTCTTGGCTTTTTCCTTCGCCTGATCTCGTTCAAAGAACGTAAATGAGAGACTTGAAATGAAATCGATAATCTTATCGAAGGCTGTCTTTTATCGAGGTTATGATCTCTTTTACTGATAGATCTCTTTTACTGATAGATTTCTTTTACTGATAACGTTATCATGGTTATTCTTTTAATCGAGAGTTCCTCGATTCTCATCTGAAGTCGATCACTCCGATCGATTCTTGTGTCTTACTGTCTTTTCATCCTCGACAGATTTCGCAGGATATTCGATTAAGCCATTAATGAGGCTTAGTGATTTTATTACACGTTATAAGTGGTCTACACTTATAAGATAAATATTACTGATCTAAATCTTTTTAAAGGTTATAAGTGGTCTACACTTATAAGTTAATTATTACTGGATTTGATTTATCATTAGATCTGAGGTTTATAATTTACTTGAGGCCCATTAGAATTATCAAGGGTTTAAGTCCAATTATTTAAACTCCGAAAATTACTAACTCGAGCTCGGGAAATTATTACGTGCGGCCCTCGTCTTCTGATTTAAATATCGGCCTAAATAAATAATTCTTGGTCCATGAACAATGTTCGGCCCGTCTGATCTTGAAGCTTCGGCCCAACTGAAATTTAATCCGTCCCGATAACTAGAGTCCGGCCCGACAACTTATAAATCCGGCCCAATCAACTTTGTGGATCATAAATAATTTCCTCGGCTTGATAGCTCGATCGGCCCGACTTTAATTTGGCCCGTCGGTCCGTCAGTTGGCTCGGCCCAACAACTCTGCCCGGTTTAGCACTTGGCCCGGCCCAATCCTATACCTGGCAAAATACTCTCCTCCCTTTTCTTCTCTCTTCTCAATCGTGGCAGCCATTCTTGCCAAACTCTCTCTATCGGCAGTCATTGCGCCGCCGTTGCCTTCTCTCCACCGGCGTCGGCCGGCGGTCCTCCCCCAATGGCCGTCGTCGTTCCCCCTCCTCTTCTCAATTTCGAAATCAATCTGGAGGGAAAGCCCTAATTCGGGAGTTAGGAAAATCTGGGAAACTCATCGGATTCGACTCCTCCGGCGCCGGCCGCCGCGTTCCTCCCTTCGTTGCTGCTTTTTCCGTCCTGAAATGCCGATACCTCCCAGTCGCGTGTTCGCCCCATTGCTGTTGTCCTTCGCCGTGGCAGTCGCTGCCACCGTCACGGTTCCTCTATCACCGCCGCACCGTCCTTCGACGGCGGCTCCTCCCTCACTCTGTGGCTCGCCTCTCTGTTCGCATCCCCACCCTAGCCCTTGTGGCTAGGGCGGCTGCCTGCCACGACATCGCCTCCAGTCACTGTCTCCGCCCTTGCTCTCTCTCTCTGATCTCCCTTCGACGCCGGCGGCGAGGTCGCCGCCGGTGCCTTCTTCTCTTCTCCCTTTGTTCTTTCCCTGATCCCTCTTCTCTCTTTCGCTTTGCAGGTGCTTCCGGCGGTTCCCGACGCTGCAGTGGTTCGGTTGAGGCCGTCGAAGGCCGTGGCAGTCTCCGGTAAGGCTCGGGAGAAGGCTGCCAATGCCATGCTCCGGCATCGTCTCTTCACACCTCAGGCCTCCGTCTCCACTCCTAGGCAGGTTCGGTCTTCCACCCTTCCTCTCGTTTTTCTTTCGATTCAATTTATTTATGGATTATGCTTGTCGGTTTAGAGGGTTGGGGGCTTGATTGGAAGGCATTCAAAGGCTGATTTTGCTTGAGTGTTTTATGCATTAGTTATAAGCAAAATTTCCAGATTTCGGTAGTCTTGTTGTTGATCTCTTTGTTGGATTGAAGTGTTTAATTAGAGATTGTTATGCATGCAAGGTCTTAGGCTTGTTAGAGGAGGTTCTATGTGATTTAAACATGCTTCAAAACTGATTTTAGCCTTCAAAAATAACATGCATTGCTCCTAAGTAATTGCTATGTTTCTTGAGTTTGGTTTTTGGTGGTTCTAAAGGAAGGTTTGCACGCTTAAAGGTTTGTAGTGCTTAGAGATAGTGATGAGGAGTCTTACTTGCAAATCTTAGAGGTTGAAATCTGAGTTCTTGAGCTAGATAGTGGCTGTCCCCTTTCTCTTTGTTGCTCCCTTCCTCTTGTTCCTTCTCTATATCGATGCAACTTGAAGCCTACACTTGCATGTTTGATTTCTAAGTGTTAGGGGTCTTGATACTCATGCTAGGGGATGAATGGGGTTCTTTCTCACCTTTAGAAACTGAAATCGAGTCTCTACTTTCCGGTAAGAGGGTTGTCCTCTTCTAATCCTTGCTTGAATACCTTTCCCTTTCTTCTTTCTTCACTCCTAGAGGTAGGGATTTGGTTCTTGAGTGAATGGATGAAGACTAACTTGTCTTTTGTTTTGTGTTTGCAGGTAATGGAGAGCTATGTGGGAGGATTGAGGGCTGCTCTCTTTCTCGCTCAAGGAAGAAGAATGAGTAGGAGCTCTTCTCAAGTTTGCAGGGATGGAGTGTTTTTCCTCAAGAGAGATTATTGCATGGGTGACACGTGTGGGGTAGATAGATTTCTATAACTCCACTTGTAACCATAGTGATGAGGGTGCTTAATGATGTATAAGTTTCTTCCTAATTGTAATTATAGGAGTGTTAATAGTTCTCTAATTGTGCTTGGGTGAGATTTGAGCTACGCCTGTACTGCCGCGCTTCTTACTCAATCTTTTCTTTTCTTTTCTTTCCTTTTTTTTTTTTTCTTTTATTTATGTATTTATCCCCATGTAAATACTATGGGCTTGAGATATTGGTCTTGGGCCCCTTTTATATTTGCTGATGGGTATTAAATCTGAAATGGGCTCTCTCTCTCTTGGCTAATAAAATCGAACAATTCGAGTAATTACTCGTGAAGTGGGCTTCGATAATTAACTGGGCCTTGAACAACTAACTGGGCCTTGTACAATTAACTGGGCCGTGTAACTGCTAGGTGGGCCTTGTACTTATCAAATGGGCCTCGGCCCAAAAATTAAATACTGAATTTTTCTTTTACCGATTTGTTTAATCGGCCTTTCTTATTTAGTTCGGTTCTTGTTTCGGGAAGTTCTGATGTTTCTAAACGTAACACTACTAACAGTAGTACTTAAAATTTTATTTCACTCATAATAGTGATAATACTTCTTTCAACGTCCCTTTCCTTATTTAAAATAATGCCGAAGTTTTTATTAATCACTACTAAAAACTGCGGTCATTTCTGCTCGACCCATTAAGGAGTCGTTGATGATTGCGTTTGTAACCTGCCGTGCATCATGATGTAGAGGAGTTACACTCGTAACTCCCGACGGTTACAAACGTTACACATTCAAATGTTGAACACTAGGTTCAACGAATCTGGACGCAATTCGGTTCAACGAATCTGGACACATTTCTGGCCCAAAACTCCGAATCCCGAAACCCGAGCTCGAGCTCGAGCTGGCCAACGACGCTTGCGTGTATCTATACACGAGAGAGCCCAAACTCTCTAGTCCACTTAAGTCCACTTGATTCTAAGCTAACTTGTTTAATTACTTTAAACAAGTTTAATTAATGAAGCTTAATCAATGTGGAACAACTTAAACATTCATTAAATAATGAATTAACTCCACCAACACTACACTTTAATCATTCATATCTTACTCACCACATATTGGTTTCGAGAATATGAATATATCACGTTAATCAACTCTCGGAGACGATTAACAATCTCATATTTAATTTAATAAATAAATTAAATATATTTAAATATTGATTTAAAAAACCAATATTCCAACACATTGTACACGTGGTTGGTTTAGTGAAAAAGCAAAAGATGTAAGTTGGCACGTGGTTGGTTTAGTGAAAAAGCAAAAGATGTAAGTTGGCACTAGTTTATTTGAAAAGATGCTGAGAAAGGACAATAATTTACTGCATCTTTTGCTTTAGCAGAAAGACTCATGCCACTTTCTCGCTCTTCCTCTCTCTCTCCTGCCGTTCAGCAGCTCAAGACCGCCGTCTCCGCCACCCCTCCGCCGCGCTCAGCCACCCTCCTTTAAACATTTAAATAATAAAATAAACTATTATAAAATGAACTGAAGGAATAAATAAGAAAAAGCAAAAGTCGCGCCAAAAAAGGTAGTGGGAAATGCTTAACTGTGTTTCTTTTTTGCTTTAATTAAAGATCCCACTTACTTTCTCACTCATCTTCATCCTCCCTCCCTCCCCTGCCGTTGACCAGCTCAACATCGCCGCCGGCGCCATCCTCCCTCCGCTGCGCTCAGCCACCTTCGTTCGTACATCTCTTTTTCGTTTTTCGTAGATTGGAATCAGGTAACCCTTCACCTATAAATCTCTACTTGATTCTGTTTACTTTATGGTTAATCAAACTGAAAGATGTTGAAACTATGAAATTGGCAGAATTTGACGAAAATTGATGTTGATGGTGCCCTAGAGCATATTCTAGCTTAGATTCTGTTACTATTAGATTTCTGTTTTCTTGCTTTTGAGAAATCGATGCATTCTCTCGGTTGAGGCGAAATATCATCGATCTGCATAATTTTCGTTGGTAGAACCTCGAAATGTCTGGATCTGATGCTGGGGAGGTAGAGTTCTCGTTGAAGGTGATGATGGATGAAAAGAAAACTAAGGTACTGTTTGCAGAAGCCAGCAGTGAATTTGTAGACATTCTGCTGAGCTTCTTGACTTTGCCGTTGGGAAGAATCGTCAAAGTCCTCGAGAAGAAGTATGGGGACGAGGCACCCGCCATTGGGAGCTTAAGCACTCTGTATCGTAGCTTATCAAACCTTGATAGCTCCCATTTCTGGACTGAGGGTGCAAAGGAGACTCTACTCGACCCGATAAGTATATTCGATGCTGAATGTGAAAGGCTGAAGCTGGACATCACTGATTCTCCGCCTGCTGAATATTTCTGCTGTTCCAAGCATGCTAATGAAAAATTTCGTAGTGTAAGCATGTACTTTGACGTCACCGCATATTGCCAAAATCAATATTGTCATGATAAGATGACTAAAGAAGTAGTTGGGAAGAGGTCCGAAGCTGCTTCTGGTGATGGAGTCTTCACCATAAGTGAAGCAACTTTCATAATCTCGGATGATCTGCGGATATTGCCTAGTGAGACCGGTTTCTTACAACTCATTAGCATTCTTGGCATTACAGATAAGGATAATACCGAGACAATCAAAGTGGATTTCAGTCTGAGTGAGGTGGTTCCTTCTCCGATCTTGATCTTAGTTCCTTTTCTTTAATCTTCTTTTCCATTTCTTGACTTGTCTTTTCTGTTGTTAGATTCTGTACTTGTTGAAGGCATCCTTAACGTCTCCAACTCCGTTATCAGACCTCATTCTGAATAAAACAGGACGAATGAACTCTGCAGTCACAGTGGAATCTCAATCAATAACTGCAGGGGAAGACAATCGTCCCAGCTGCAACAGTTTAACTTTGAAAGTTATACTACAGAAATCGACCGGAAAGTTGCTGTATGCTCATGCTAAGAAAAACTTCGTAGAGTTTCTACTAAGTCTCCTCAGTATCCCACTAGGAGGGGTTGAGCATCTTTTAGGTGGCAAGACTTGTTTTAAGGCTATGGACAACTTGTACCGGAGCACAGTCGATGTTATAGATGACGAGTATTTCAAGAGCATGGATACTAAAACAAGGTTGATGAAACCAAATGTGGCTCATGGTTGTATTTCCAATAGCCACATTCTTCCACTCACCGAAGAACCCTTGCCTGCCACTTACGTATATCGCAAAAGTTTTTCTTCTTCTAAGTTTCTAAAGGGGCAGGGGAGCTATTTACAAGGACCGCAAACTTATACGGTGTCGGATGATCTTACTGTTGTACCCTATTGCTTCACGTCCATGCTTGCCAGTTTGAGAGAGCAGAAAATCGCGATATCTGATGTCGAAGAAGTGGAGCTGCAAATCGGCTTGAAAGAGGTAATAATATTGTACATTTTTGAATCCTTTTCGTTTCTGCAGATGGTTATACTTTATGTAGTGTTGTGAGTGCAGGGTTTGAGCATACTCAGAGCTTCTCTTGCATCCACTTGTGCTCTCACCGATGCTCTACTCACTCAAATATCTAAGAAACGAGTGAAGATAGAAGTTTAGTACCCAAGGTACAATATTCTCATCATATTTAAGAAAGGAAAATCATAGAGGCTAAGCAAAGAGGTGTGAATTAAGAGAGAAATTTGGATGCGAAGTTGCAGTTGAAGGTTATGGTGAACAAAGAGAGAAATAAGGTACTGTATGCAGGTACTGTATGCAGTGGCAGACAACCATTTTGCAGATATTTTGTTGAGTTTCTTGACGCTGCCGATGGGAAGAGTCGTCAAGGTCCTCGGGAAGTACTATGGAGATAAGGCGCCTACCTTTGGAAGCTTGAACAGTCTGTATTGTAGCTTAGCAAATCTTGATAGCTCCCATTTTGTGACTGAGGGTGCGAAGAAGGCTCTTATCAATCCCATGAGTTCGTTCGAAGATTAATATAGAAGGTTGAAACTCAATATCACTGATTCTCCACCTACTGTATACTTCTACTGTACCAAGTGTGATTCTCCACCTACTGTATACTTCTACTGTACCAAGTGCTTTCGTAATAGATTTCGTAGTGTCATTGCCATATTTGCTCATCTTATCACCCGATGATGGAAAAAGTTGTTGAGAAGACGGCCGAAGCTGCTTTCATAATCTCTGATGATCTGCAGATATTCCCAAGTGAGACTGGATTCTTAGGAATCATCAGCATTCTGGGGATTACGAATACGAACACGACACAATAGTAACTAGTAGTTTTGGATTAGTGAAAAGTTCTGATGATTAGTAGTCATCAAATGAAGTTTGTAAGGATAGAATCTCTAAATTCTTCATCGAAAACAAACGAAAAGGACAATAATTTACTGCATCTTTTGCTCTAGCAGAAAGACTCATGCCACTTTCTCGCTCATCCTCTCCCTCACCTGCCCTTCAGTAGCTCAAGACCACCGTCTCCGCTACCCCTCCGCCGCCGCTCAGCCACACTCCTTCAAACCTTTAAATAATGAAATAAAAAATTATAAAATGAATAATATCTTGAAGCGAAAAAGCAAAAGTAGCGCCAAAAAAGGTAGTGGGAAATACTTAACTGTATTTCTTTTGCTTTAAAGCAAGATCTCACTTACTTTTCTCACTCATCCTCAGCCGCTGAGCAGCTCAAGACCACCGCCTCCACCACCCTCCCTCCGCCGTGCTCAGCCACCTTCATTCGTAGATTGGAATCAGGTAACCCTTCACATATAAATCTCTACTTGATTCTGTTTAATTTATGGTTAATCATTTAATTATTCGAGATTTTTCCGGATTCAGTGGGAAAACGTTCTCGTGGTTGGTCCAAGCATCATCATTCTGAATTTTTGGAAAATGTCTGAATCTGAGAGCGAGTATGATGATGCTGCAGAAGTAGAGTTCTCAATGAAAGTGATGATAAACGAAGAAAAGACGAAGGTGCTCTTTGCAGAAACCAACAGCCATTTTGCAGATATCTTGTTGAGTTTCTTGACTCTACCGTTGGGAAGAATCGTCCGAACCCTCGAGAAGCACTACGGAGACGAGGCACCCACCATTGGAAGCTTAAGTAGTTTGCACAATAGCTTAGCAAATCTTGATAGCTCCCACTTCTGGACTGAGGCTGCTAAGGAGACTCTGCTCAATCCAATAAGTTCGTTCCAATTTGAATACGAAAGGCTAAAACTTGATGTCAGTGATTCTCAGCCAGCAGATTTTTTCTGCTGTGACTTTTGTTATAATGATTGCTTTCAAATTCAAAGTGTAAGCATGTACTATGATAATGTCAAAAGTTGCAGAGACTGCGGACGTAAGACCATGATAAAAGAAGTGGCCGTAAAAGGGGCCGGAGGTTCTTGGAGTTGTGGCGGTGGAGTTTTCACCAAACGTAAATCATCTTTCCTAATCTCTGATGATCTGCGGATATTGCCAAGCGAAACAGGACTTCTAGGAGTCATTAGCACATTTTGCATTACAGACATGGATATGGCTACGGCTGAGCCAATCAAAGTGACTTTTGGGTTGAGTGAGGTGATTCTTGATTCTCTATCAACAGTTTCCGTTTATGTATTTGTATTTCTCTTTTCTTTTTTAACTTGTGCAACCTCTGTTGTGATTAGATTATGTATTTGTTGAAGGCATCCTTGATCTCCCCGACTCCATTGTCGGACCTCATACTGAATAAAACAAGAGAAGGATACTCTGTAACTGTTGAACATGAACCTCAGGCTTCACTGAACCAGATTGAAGATGATCCCGACTCCAAGAAGATGATCTTGAAAGCGATGATACAAAAATCAACTGGCCGGTTATTGTATGTTCAAGCTAAGGAAGACTTTGTCGAGTTTCTAATTAGTCTCCTATGTATCCCACTAGGGAGAACTGAGCATCTTCTAGCTGGTAAGACTTGTTTTAAGGCTATAAACAACTTGTACCGGAGCGTTACTGAATTTATAGATGGCAAGTATTTCAAGAGCCCAGATATGAAAAACAGGCTAACAAAGCTAAATCTGGCTCATGGCTGTGTTTCCGAAAACCACATTCTTCCCCTCACTGAGGAGCCCTTGCCTGCTGCTGACTTCAGTGAACTCAGGCGGTTTTCTTCTGATAGGTTTCCCAAAGGGCAGGGTAGTTATATTAAAGGGCCGCGAAGTTATAAGGTGACAGATGATTTAACTGTGATGCCCTTTTGTACTGTCTCCGCCCTATCCACTATCAAGAACCTGAAAGTCCCAATATCTGATGTGAAAGAAGTGGAGATGCAAATCGGACCGAAAGAGGTAACAATTCAATTTCATGTTTGACAGAGATGATGTTTTGTGTGTGTGCTTTGATTTTGAGATGATTTTGAAATGGTGCAGGCCATGAACATATTCAAAGCCTCTCTTACATCCACTTCTGCTCTCACTCATGCATTGCTTAATCCCCCGTCGATTTAGCAACCAAAGCCAGAACCACAGCTAGGATTTTGAAGATGGAAGATCCCAACTCTTGTAATACAGCTTTTAGTGTTCGATTAAGTATGATGAAGTTTTGTATGTTGAGAGAATGTTTTCTTGGTGCACTCTCGGATGCTTGATCCATGGTTCCAACTCTTGTTTTTCGGCTCCTATATGGAACAACTTTTGCTTATTTTGCCTTTAACTGCGGAGTGTTGTGCAGTTCTTGTGTTCATTATAATGCAATACGATCTTATTATTGATCCAAGATCAGAACCAAGCTACTCGTTGCAACAGCCGACAACCGTTTTAGCATCCAAGGTACGTAATTTCCATCCTATGCAATAAGGAAATCATTGAGGCTAAACAAAGAGGTGTGAATAAAATTTATGTTCATTATAAAAGCATTTAGTTTGGGAACTTTGGAAATGAATGTGTCCAATCTGCTTCCAAGTTGGACTCTCTAGTCTCTAGGCCTTTGAAAATTTCATCTACTCCCATAAATGCAGAGATTCTTTGAATTTGATGGGACTAATGACTCTTGGGTTGATTTCATTCCTATAAAAAGGAGATTGTGCAGAAATTAAGATCTTGTTAGTCTGAGATTTTAGCAGAATGTCTGGTGAAAACATGGATGTGAAGTTGCAGTTGAAGGTTATGGTGAACAAGGAGATGAATAATGTACTGCATGCAGTGGCAGACAATCATTTTGCAGATATTTTGTTGAGTTTCTTGACGCTGCCGATGGGAAGAATCGTCAAGGTCCTCGGTAAGTACTATGGAGATAAGGCGCCTACCTTTGGAAGCTTGAAACACTCTGTACTGTGCTACTGTAGCTGCAAATCTTGATAGCTCCCATTTTGTGACTGAGGGCGCGAAGAAGGCTCTTATTGATCCCATGAGTTCGTTCGAAGATGAATACGGAAGGCTGAAACTGGACATCACTGATTCTCCACCTGCTGTATACTTGTACTGTACCAGGTGCCCTCATCATAGATTTCGTAGTGTAAGCATGTATTACGATACAACCAGCTATTTTGCCCAACTTGCTCATCTTATCACCCGATGATGAAAAAAGTTGTTGCGAAGACGCCCGAAGCTGCTTTCATAATCTCTGAATACGAACACAGATATTGCCAAGGGAGACTGGATTCTTACGAATCATCAGCATGCTTGGCATTACGAATACGAATACGAACACGACACAATAGTATAATAGTAGTAGTATTGGATTAGTGAAAATTTCTGATGATTAGTAGTCATCAAATGAAGTTTGTAAAGATAGAAACTAAAACTTCATCGAAAACAAACCGAAAGGACAACAATTTACTGCATCTTTTGCTTTAGCAGAAAGACTCATACCACTTTCTCGCTCATCCTCACCCTCTCCTGCTGTTGAGCAGCGCAAGACCGCCGTCTCCGTCTCCGCCTCCCCTCCGCTGCGCTCAGCCACCCTCATCCAAACATTCAAATAATAAAAAGATATATTGAGAAATGATATGCTAGTCACCTTATGTTAGTCACTTTCGTGAGCACCTTCGTCATTTTTTCATTTCGACATTATTTCGTTCGATTTTTTCAAATGTAATACTCCCTCCGTCCCATTTCAGTAGTCCTCTTTCTTTTCGGCACGAGATTTTATGCGTAGTGTTAAATTTGAAAAAGTATGGGGTCCACATCAAAAGTTAGGGTTAATTTTTGCCTTTTAAGGAAAGAGGACTAGTGAAGTGGGACGGACGAAAATAGTATTGAGGACTACTGAAATGAGACGGAGGGAGTATATTCTAATGCCTTATAAATTAATATTGAAATCATTAAATAAAAAAAATATAAATATCAAGGTTCGATTTGTTCGTTTTTCCTTCTAAGTTCAAAAAATGAATAATAAAATAAATCGAGCTATGATAATTATACTTTTTGTTGATTTAATGATTTCAATATTAATTTATAAGGTATCAGAATATATTACAATTAAAAAAATCGAACAAAATAATGTCGAACACGAAGGTGACTAGCATAAGGTGATTAACATATCACTTCTCAACATATATTTTCTCAACATACTCCCTCCGTCCCCTTATTGATGTCCCATTTGACTTTTTGACTTTCCGACACGCGTTTCCACCGAGACGTAGTACGGGTTTTACGTAAAAAAAAAAATATTTCAAAATTATATCGTAAAACCCGTACTACGTCTCGGTGGAAACGCGTGCCGAAAAATTAAAAAGTCAAATGGGACATCAATAAGGGGACGGAGGGAGTATATTATAAACGAATAGAAAGAATAAAAAATTAGCTGAAAAAAAAAAAAAAAAACGGAAAAGCAAAAGTCGCGACAAAAAAGGTAGTGGGAAATACTTTTCTTTTGCTTTAATTATTGATGATCTCACTTACTTTTCTCACTCATCTTCACCCTCCCTCCCTCCCCTGCCGCTGAGAAGCTCAACATCACCGCCTCCGCCACCCTCCCTCCGCCGCGCTCAGCCACCTTCAGCCGTACATCTTAATTTCCAGAACAGCTAGCTTAGTTTAATTCTGGATTTGACTTGAAAATCGGCCTTTTCTGGAAATCCCCAAGTTTACAGAAATTTGAATCAGGTAACCTTCATTTACAAATCTCTACTTGATTCTGTTTAATTCATGGTTAATCTATTTACTTATTCGAGATTTTCCGAATTCAGTGGGGAAAACGTTCTCGTGGTTGGTCAAGCATCATCATTCTGAGTTTTTTGAAAACGTCTGAAAAGGGGAGAGAGAGAGAGTGGTGGAAGTGGAACGACAAATGACTCTTGGGTTTGTTTCTTTTGCATTATAAAGGAGGCTTGATTTCATCTTCCACCCTTTGCACATCATACTTAGCAGAATGTCTGATAACAAAAAGGATGTTACGCTATCGTTGAAGGTGATGATAAATAAAGAGAGAAACAAGGTGCTCTTTGCAGTAGCCGACGGCCCTTTCGCCGACATCTTGTTCAGTTTCTTGACTTTGCCGTTGGGGAGAATCGTCAAAGTCCTCGACAAGCACTCCGGAGACGAGGCGGCCCCCATCGGGAGTTTGAGCAGTTTGTACCGAAGCTTAGCTAACCTCGACAGCGCTCATTTCTGGACCGAGGGTGCTAAGAAGGCTTTGCTCGATCCGATAAGTTCGTTCGATGCTGAATACAAAACGCTGAAACTGGACATCGCTGATTCTCCGCCACCTGAATACTTCTACTGTACCTCAAACTTGTTTCATAATGGATTTCGGAGTGTAAGCTTGTACTACGATAATGTGAACACTTGCAGAATCTGCTGCCGTTCTAATGTTATGCGCAAACAAAGAGGGTCTGAATCCGATTCTAGTGAAGGAGTCCTGACCATCCAGAAAGCATCTTTCACAATCTCCGATGATCTGCAAATAATTCCAAACGAGACGGGACTCCTGCGAATCCTCGCCATCCTAGGCATCACAGATGCGCATAGAGCTGAGGAAATCCAAGTGGAGTTTGGGTTGAGTGAGGTGATTCAATTCCTATTGATTCTCTGATTTCGATTAACTTTTAGTTTTCCTCATTTGCTGTGTATTGTTGCTAGATTGTGAAGTTGTTGAAGGCCTCGCTGACGTCCCCAACTCCATTGTCGGACGTCATCCTCAATAAAACTACGCAGATGGAGAAGTACTCTGCAGTCGTGGAGGCTCGACCGGAGGAGGAAAACCCGGCCAGCTCCAAGTATGTAAGTTTGATAGTGATGATACAAAAGTCTAGCGGTAAGCTATTGTATGCTCAAGCTAAACAAGATTTCGTAGAGTTTCTTCTCGGTATTCTTCTTATTCCACTCGGAGGAGCTGTGCATCTTCTAGGCGGTCGGAGTCTCTGTAAGCCTATAAACAACTTGTACCAGAGCACGGCTAATCTTGAACCTGGGTATTTCAAGAGCCAAAGTACAAAGAATAGGCTAATCAAGCCCAATCTTCCCCATGGTTGTATCTCTAAAGACTATATTCTTCCGCTCTCTGAAGAACCCTTGCCTTCTCACTACACTAGTTATCTTGGATATTTCTCCTCTAGTAAGTTCCCCAAAGGCGAGGGGAGGTATCTCTTAGGACCCCAAACTTACAAGGTAACCGATGATTTAATCGTCGAACCTTTCTGTGCTGTCTCCATCCTCTCCACTCTCAATAAGCTTGGAGTCCCCATCTCCGATGTGGAAGAAGTGGAGCTGCAAATCGGATTGAACGAGGTATACAAAAATCTGAAATGTTTGTGATGAGGCTTTGTCAGTATGTGTTTGGATGTTGAGATGAATTCGTTGTTATTGATGCAGGGTTTGAGAATACTGAAGGCCTCTCTTACGTCAACTTCTGCTCTAACGGATGCATTGCTTAATCCCACATCGATGAAAAAACCGAAGAGAGAACCCTGAGCTTGGTCCTTGTTGCAGCTATTAGTACCTATGGAGCTTTGCTTCTTTATCCTTGTTATGATCCTTAATTAAATTTCCAGTCATTAAGAGACCTTTTACTTTTCCAGCATATGCAAATTATTGTTTCTATTTCTGTTGTATCATTTTTGTGACTGACAATTTACCAAAACCCGACCTATGAATTCATCAATGAAGATCCGGGGAGGCGGGGAGCGATTCAGTCGTAGCCTATAACTACTGTGACAAATTTCATATAAAAAACAAACATATTCTGCTAACAACATAAGAACATCAAGTTTAAATTAAAGGGTACGGTATTTAAACCTACTGATGTAGAAATTATGAATACGGAATAGGAAAAGTTCCAAAGGAAGCAGAAAAGGCAACATTTGATAAATTTGCAGAAGTTGATCAGACTGTGGGTTCTGCCTTTGGTTTCTTCAGCTTGTTGATCAGAAAAGGCAACATTTGATAAATTTGCAGAAGTTCCAATATTATGCAGGCAATGCTTGCTCATAATAAGGTCCTTGATTTCACCATGCAACTTGTTTATCGGAACAAGGTCATTTTCGTCTTTGAATTGCATTACTCCCTCCGTCCCCTAATAAGTGTCCCGAGACGCCAAAATTTTTGTCCCTAAATAAGTGTCCTATCACATTTTTCAATGTAAAAATTTAGCTAAACTACCAATTTTACCCCTGTTATCATTACACTTTTTTTACCTTTTCAATTATCTATGTAATGATTAGGGGTTAATATGGTAAAATTATACACTTTCTTGGTTATTGCATTTTGACGGCTCGGGACACTTATTAGGGGACGGAGGGAGTATTATTTTATACTACCTCCATCTCATATATCTCACATAAGTAGTCCCATTTGGAATGGGTACAAGAGCCAATAAAGGAAGAAATGTGTGGTTGTAATTGATTCTGAAGAGAGAGAGTTAATTGTAGCCATGCATTCTTTGCCATTTTAAGAAATGAAACTAATAGGTGAGACGGTCCGAAATGACAAATGAGACTACTTATATGAGATGGAGGTAGTAATTTCTTTTAGAAAAAGTTGTTGAGAAGATGCCCGAAGCTGCTTTCATAATCTCTGATCTGATGATCTGCAGATATTGCCAAGGGAGATTGGATTCTTACGAATCATCAGCATGCTTGGCATTACGAATACGAATGCGAACACGACACAATAGTATAATAGTAGTAGTATTGGAATAGTGAAAATTTCTGATGATCAGTAGTCATCAAATGAAGTTTATAAAGATAGAAACTCAAACTTCATCGAAAACAAACCAAAAGGACAACAATTTACTGCATCTTTTGCTTTAGCAGAAAGACTCATACCACTTTCTCGCTCATCCTCACCCTCTCCTGCCGTTTAGCAGCTCAAGACCACCGCCGCCCCTCCGCCGCGCTCAGCCACCCTCATCCAAACATTCAAATAATAGAAAGATATATTGAGAAATGATATGCTAGTCACCTTGTGCTAGTCATTTTTGTGAGCACTTCGTCATTTTTTCATTTCGACATTATTTCGTTCGATTTTTTCAATTGTAATATATTCTAATGCCTTATAAATTAATATTGAAATCCTAAATTAAAAAAAATATATAAATATCAAGGTTCGATTTGTTCGTTTTTCCTTCTAAGTTCAAAAAATGAATAATAAAATAAATCGAGCTATGATAATTATACTTTTTGTTGATTTAATGATTTCAATATTAATTTATAAGGTATTGGAATATATTATAATTAAAAAAATCGAACAAAATAATATAAGGTGCACACGAAGGTGACTAGCATAAGGTGACTAGCATATCACTTCTCTTCACAACATAGTATTATAAAACGAACAGAAAGAATAAAAAATTAGCTGGAAAAAAAAAACAAACAAAAAAAAACGGAAAAGCAAAAGTCGCGACAAAAAAGGTAGTGGGAAATAGTGAAATACTTTTCTTTTGCTTTAATTAAAGATCTCACTTACTTTTCTCACTCATCTTCACTCTCCCTCCCTCCCCTGCCGCTGAGAAGCTCAACATCACCGCCTCCGCCACCCTCCCTCCGCCGCGCTCAGCCACCTTAAGCCGTACATCTTAATTTCCAGAACAGCTAGTTTAGTTTAATTCTGGATTTGACTTGAAAATCGGCCTTTTCTGGAAATCCCCAAGTTTACAGAAATTTGAATCAGGTAACCCTCATTCTCAAAAGCTCTACTTGATTCTGTTTAATTCATGGTTAATCTATTTACTTATTCGAGATTTTCCGAATTCAGTGGGGAAAACGTTCTCGGTTGGTCCGGTCCAAGCATCATCGTTCTGAATTTTTTGAAAATGTCTGAATCTGAAGAAGTAGAGTTCTCAATGAAAGTGATGATAAATGAAGAAAAGACGAAGGTGCTCTTTGCAGAAACCAACAGCCATTTTGCAGATATCTTGTTGAGTTTCTTGACTCTACCGTTGGGAAGAATCGTCGGAATCCTCGAGAAGCACTACGGAGACGAGGCACCCACCATTGGAAGCTTAAGTAGTTTGCACAATAGCTTAGCAAATCTTGATAGCTCCCACTTCTGGACTGAGGCTGCTAAGCAGACTCTGCTCAATCCAATAAGTTCGTTCCAATATGAATACGAAAGGCTAAAACTTGATATCAGTGATTCTCAGCCAGCAGAATTATTCTATTGTAGTAGATATTATTGTCTTGTTCGCTTTCAAATTCAAAGTGTAAGCATGTACTACGATAATGTCAGTAGTTGCAGAGCCTGCGGACGCTTTGAGATGAAAAAAGGAGTGGCAGAAAAAGGGGACGGAGGTTCTTCTGGCATTGGAGTTTTCACCAGACGTACATCGTCTTTCATAATCTCTGATGATCTGCGGATATTGCCAAGCGAAACAGGACTTCTAGGAGTCATGAGCACTCTTTGCATTACAGACATGGATAAGGCTGAGCCAATCAATGTGACTTTTGGGTTGAGTGAGGTGATTCTTGATTCTCTATCAACAGTTTCCGTTTATGCATTCGTATTTCTTTTTTTTTTTAACTCACGCAACCTCTGTTGTGATTAGATTATGAATTTGTTGAAGGCATCCTTGATCTCCCCAACTCCATTGTCGGACCTCATACTGAATAAAACAAGAGAAGCAAACTCTGTAACTGTTGAACCTGAACCTCAGGCTCCACTGAACCAGGTTGAAGATGATCCCGACTCCAAGAAGATGATCTTGAAAGTGATGATACAAAAATCTACGGGCCGGTTATTGTATGTTCAAGCTAAGGAAGACTTTGTAGAGTTTCTATTTAGTCTCCTATGTATCCCACTAGGTAGAATTGAGCATCTTCTAGCTGGTAAGACTTGTATTAAGGCTATAAACAACTTGTACCGGAGCGGTACTGAATTTATAGATGGCGAGTATTTCGAGAGCCCAGATATGAAAAACAGGCTAACGAAGCTAAATCTGGCTCATGGCTGTGTTTCCGAGAACCACATTCTTCCCCTCACTGAAGAACCCTTGCCTGCTGTTGACTTCAGTGAAAAAGATCTCTGGCGGTTTTCTTCTGATAGGTTTCCCAAAGGGCAGGGTAGTTATATTGAAGGACCGCGAACTTATAAGGTGACGGATGATTTAACTGTGATGCCCTTTTGTATTGTCTCCGCCCTATCCACTCTCAAGAGCATGAAAGTCCCAATATCTGATGTGAAAGAAGTGGAGATGCAAATCGGACCGAAAGAGGTAACAATTCAATTTCAAGTTTGACAGAGATGATGTTTTGTGTGTGTGCTTTGATTTTGAGATGATTTTGAAATGGTGCAGGCTATGAACATATTCAAAGCCTCTCTTACATCCACTTCTGCTCTCACTCGTGCATTGCTTAATCCCCCGTCGATTAAGCAACCAAAGCCAGAACCACAGCTAGTATTTTAAAGATGGAAGATCCCAACTCTTGTAATACAGCTTTTAGTGTTCGATTAAGTAAGATGAAGTTTTGTGTGCAACTCTTGTTTTTCGGCTCCTATGTGGAACAACTTTTGCTTATAATCTGTTCCTTTTCTTTTCTGTAGTTGATTCGGAATCCTTTTCCTCAGTACCCTGCATATTTTGCCTTTAACTGCGAAGTTGTGCAGTTCTTGCGTTCATTATAATGCAATACAATCGTATTATTGATCCAAGGTCAGAATTGGTTAACGAGGAGCGAACCAAGCTACTCGTTGCAACAGCCGACAACCAGTTTAGCATCCAAGGTACGATATTTTCATCCTATGCAAGAAGGAAATCATAGAGGCTAAGCAAAGAGGTTTGAACTAAATTTATGTCATTATAAAAGCATTTAGTTTGGGAACTTTGGAAATGAATGTGTCCACTCTTCTTCCAAGTTGGACTCTCTATTATCTAGGCCTTCGAAAATTTTATCCACTCCCATAAATGCGGAGAGTCTTGGAATTTGACGGGACTAATGACTCTTGGGTTGATTTCTTTCTTATAAAAAGGAGGTTGTGCAGAAATTAAGAACTTGTTAGTCTGAGATTTTAGCAGAATGTCTGTTGAAAATATGGGTGAGAAGTTGCAGTTGAAGGTTATGGTGAACAAAGAGAGGAATAAGGTACTGTATGCTGTGGCAGACAACCATTTTGCAGATATTTTGCTGAGTTTCTTGACGCTGCCGCTGGGAAGAGTCGTCAAGGTCCTTGAGAAGTACTATGGAGATAAGGCACCCACCTTTGGAAGCTTGAACAGTCTCTACCGTAGCTTAGCAAATCTTGATAGCTCCCATTTTGTGACTGAGGGCGCGAAGAAGGCTCTTATCAATCCCATGAGTTCGTTCGAAGATTAATATAAAAGGCTGAAACTGGACATCACTGATTCTCTGCCTGCTGAATATTTCTACTGTACTAGATACCCTTGTAATAGGTTTCTTTGTATAAGCATGTATTACGATACAGCCAGCTATTGCCTGAGTTGCTCATCTTATCATCCGATAATGAAAAAAGTAGTTGAGAAGACGCCCGAAGCTGCTACTGGTGATGGAGTCTTCACCATACCTAAAGCATCTTTCATAATCTCTGATGATCTGCAGATATTGCCAAGTGAGACTGGATTCTTACGAATCATCAGCATGCTTGGCATTACAGATGCTGATGAGGCCAAGGCCGAGGCAATCAAAGTGGATTTTGGGTTGAGTGAGGTGATTCTCCCTTCTCTAAATCTTAATCTAAGTGCAAACTCCTTTATTTTTCTCTTATATGTGTTGTTTCCCCTTCTGTTAATAAGGTTATGCACTTGTTGAGGGCATCCTTAACGTCTCCAACTCCATTGTCGGACCTCATTTTGAAAACGGTGCACGTCAACTCTCCGGTATGGGAATCTCAACCTATAATTTCAGACGAGAACAATCCCAACTCCGATGATTTCATTTTGAGAGCGATGATACAAAGATCAACAGGTAAGTTAGTGTTTGCTCAAGCTGAGAAAAACTTCATAGAGTTTCTACTCAGTCTCATCTATATCCCGGTAGGAAGAGTCGAGAATCTCTTAGCCGGTAAGACTTGTTTTAAGGCTATACACAACTTGTTCCGGAGCACATCCGAACTTATAGGTAACGAGTGGTTCAAGAGCCAAGACATACGAAAGAGTTTAGTATCATTAAACTTGGTTCATGGTTGTATCTCCGAAAAGTCCATTCTTTCCTTCACTCAAGAACCCTTGCCTTACACATATCAGTTTCTCTCATCCTTTTCCAATGAAGGACTCCAAACTTATAAGGTATCTGATGATTTAACCATCGTACCCTATTGTTTTGATTCCACCCTTTCCAGCTTGAGAGAGCAGAAAATCCTGATATCTGATGTCGAAGAAGTGGAGCTACAAATCGGATCGAAAGAGGTGATAATCTCAACTTCAAATCTTCGTCATTTCTGCATGTAGTGTTGAGATTTTTGTTGATGCTGGTGCAGGCTTTGAGCATACTGCAAGCCGCTCTTACATCCACCTCGGCTCTAACCGACGTTCTGCATTCTCAAATATCCGAAGTACAAGTGAAGAGAGAAGTCTGAGCCTCATGAACTTGTCAATGCTATTGTCTCCTATATACATCTACCGAAAAGTCCAGCCATATCTCCGATCTCGACATCACATATCGTCGAATAGTTGATTCGCCACAGTTCTTTTACGACGGATAATGTGATTGTTTGCCTTGAATCTTTCTGTATCCTTTGAAATCTTTCCTTTGAAACTCAATATTAACAGGTTTTGGAATTAGTGAATCCTTGTTGTCGCTACTATGATTGATAACTTCTAATTCCATAGATTGAAATTCAAAATTCTCGAATATGATATACGAAAGAATGCTCTCCTACCCACAATATCATTCTTAAAATGGCCACGTAACAGACGTACTATTTATGAATAAAATAATTGAAATATACTATATCATAACCTAAAAAAGGAAATTGAAATCTACTGTCACATCATGATACGTGCTTCAGTTACCTTGTAGAAGAGAATTTTTTTTTAAAATTTAAAATTCAGTTGAGAATAAAGAGATTGAATCTAAGAAGGAATCTGTTAGATTAAAGAAGATTTGATCGTATCTACTTGAATATTTTATTTTATTTGATTTTATTTTATTTCCTTTCCCCTATAAAATAAAATTGTTACTCTCAGAATTCCATCGGTTCTACTTGAAGTTTACCAGAATGTCTGATGCTAGTAAAGGCGTTACATTACCCTTGACAGTGATGATGAACAAGGAGAATACTAAGGTTCTCTTTGCAGAAGCTGACAGCGAATTCACAGACATTCTGTTAAGCATCTTGACCTTGCCACTGGGAAGAATTGTCAAGCTCCTCGACAAGCATTACGGAGACGAAGCTCCGGCCATCGGAAGCTTAAGCCGCCTCTACCACAGCTTAGCATCTCTCGAGACCTCCCGTTTCTGGACCGAGGGTGCTAAGAACACTCTGCTCAATCCGAGAAGTTCGTCCGAAGAGGAATACAGACAGCTGAAGCTGGATGTTGCCGATTCTCCCCCTGAGGTATACTTCTACTGTACGAAGTGGGATCATAACAGATTCCTTAGTGTGAGCTCGTACTATGATGAACTTAGCTACTGCAGAATCTGCATTAGCCATTGTAGGATGAGCAAAGTAGTCGAGGCGACGAAGCCTAATGCTGTTTCCGATGGCGGAGTTTTCACCGTGTGCACGACGTCTTTTATAATCTCCGATGATCTGCAGATTGTGCCGAACGAGATTGGAATTTCCGGGATCGTTGACGTTCTTGGCATTACGGACATGGATGATGCTGAGCCGATCAAACTGCATTTCGGCTTAACCGAGGTAAAAAGAACTACTAGCTAGTTTTCTTTAATGTTTCGTGGTGATCACTGATTAAATGGTTTTGTGTATTGCTGTTAATAGATTATGAAGTTGTTGAAGGCATCCCTTACGTCCCCGACCCCTTTGTCCGACGTCGTCCTCAACAGAACAACACAGATGAGCCCTGCATTGATACCATCACTGCATGAGAACATAGTAAAGGAAGAGAATCCCAACTCCGGGAGGTTAAGCTTGAAGGTGACGATACAGAAATCTACGGGCAAATTGCTTTACGCGCAAGCTAAGAAAGAGTTTGTAGAGTTTCTACTTAGCCTCCTCCATATCCCATTAGGAGGAGTTGAGCCTCTTATAGGTGGAAAGACAAGTTTTAAGGCCATAGACAACTTGCACCGGAGCACGACGGACCTCATAGATGGCGAGTATTTCAAAACTCCCGAAACGAGGAGGAGGCTAATGAAGCCGAATCTTGCTCATGGCTGTGTTTCCAAGAACCACATTCTTCCCCTGACTGAAGAGCCCTTGCCGAGTATTCACTACTACGAACTCTCGTTGTTTTCGTGTTCTAGTTTCCCGAAAGGACAGGGGAGCTATCTTAAGGGGCCAAAGACTTTTAAGGTGGCGGATGATCTGACTGTTACGCCTTTCTGCATCGTCTCGATTTTTTCAAGCTTGACTGAGCTGAAAATCCCCGTCTCTGATGTGGAGGATGTGGAGATGCAAATCGGATTGAAAGAGGTAGTTACTATTTGATATGTTTGCCATTCGTTTCCTCCCTCGAGTAGTATCGAAGTAATTTCATTTGCTTCGTTTGTGGTTGGTGCAGGGTTTGAGCATACTGAAAGCATCTCTTTCTTCGACGTCTCCTCTCAGCGATGCTCTCACAAATCAAATATCCAAGAAATGGAAAAGAGAACTCTGAATCTTATGCTTAGATATATTTCAGCCCTTTGCTTGTACTACTCTCTCGTCTCAATTTTCTTGATACGCTTCTATTATTATATACTTATATATATTTGAGAAACGTGTTTATGCTACACAAGTCATTGCAAATCGTTGTTCGTTGAACGAACTTAAAACAGTTTATGGAAGTTTATATATTCTATCTTCACTATAGATTGTTATATTACTATTAACTTAATAGATCGTTAAATTTATTCAATAGAACGATACGATACTAGTATACTCCTTGGGGTACATTCGTCAAAATTGGAACGATACAGATAAGATTAGATTCATCCATGCATAAATCGAGAAATAGTCATTAGTACTGGAATTCGGTAGGTCTGATTTTTCGCCCATAAAAAGAGGAGGGTTTGGTTTCAAATGTTCATGTCATTTTTCAAGATTTCATCGCTCATACACATATTTTAGCAGAATGTCTGACGATAGGAAGAAAGGTGTCAAGTTATCTTTGACAGTCACTCTAAACAAAGAGGGGAACAAGGTGCTTTATGCATTAGCAGATAGCTACTTTGTAGACATTCTGTTGAGTTTCTTGACTTTGCCTTTGGGAAGGCTCGTCAAAATTCTCGAGAAGCACTACGGAGACGAGGCACCCCCCATCGGGAGCTTAAACACCTTGTACCATGGCTTAGCTAACCTTGATTCCTCCCATTTCTGGACTGAGGGTGCTAAGAACACTCTGCTCAATTTAACAAGTTCGTTCGAAGCCAAGTACGAGAAGCTGAAGATAGATATAAGTGATTCTCCCCCACCTGAATATTTCTCTTGTAGCAAGTGCACTTTTAATAGATTTCGCAGCGTAAGCGTGTACTATGATTGCATCAGAAACTGCTATAATTGCAAAGGTGAAATGAGTAAAGGAGTTGTTAAAAAGATCTCTGAATCTCCTGTCGATCTAGTGCTCATGTAGTCTTCATTAAGCGTACATCATCTTTTGAAATCTCTGATGATCTGCACATACTGCCCAGTGAGACGGGGATCTCACGAATCATCGGCATTCTTGGCTCTACCAATATGGATAATCACGGC
Source organism: Thymus mandschuricus (assembly GCA_029379335.1). Lineage (NCBI taxonomy): Eukaryota > Viridiplantae > Streptophyta > Magnoliopsida > Lamiales > Lamiaceae > Thymus > Thymus mandschuricus. Next base: position 33,887,837 of record CM057080.1, on the reverse strand, counting down.
AAGTCAATCAAAGTTGATTTAGGGTTCAATCAGGTAATACTTCCTATTAATTTTTACCTTCTCTACGTATTGTTTGTTTTGTAATACTACATCTGTGTTGTTGTTATTAGATTATGAAGTTGTTCAAGGCATCCTTGACGTCACCAACTCCATTGTCGGACGTAATCCTCAAGAAAACGACACGTATCAACTCTCCAATCCTGAATTATCAACCAAAGGAATCATGTGCCACCGTCTCTGGTAAATTCATTTTGAAGGTGGTCATACAAACCTCAACGGGTAGGTTACTTTACGCTCAAGCGAAGAAAGATTTCGTAGAGTTTCTGTTCAGTCTCCTGTATATCCCACTAGGTGGAGTTGAGAATCTCATTGAAGGTAAGACAACTTGCTTTAAGGCTATAGACAACTTGTACCGCAGCACATCCGAACTCATAGACGACGAGTGTTTCATCAGCGATGCAAAATCTAGGCTAATGAAACCAAATGTGGTTCACGGCTGTATTTCCGAGGACCACATTCTTCCCCTCACTGAAGAACACTTGCCTGGTGGCTGCTATACTGCACATAGTAGTAGCATTATGAGTTATTTGAACGCTTATTCTGTCAGGTTTCCCAAAGGAAAGGGGGCTTATCTTCAAGGTTCCCAAACTTATAAGCTGTCAGATGATTTAACCGTCGTGCCCGATTGTTTCGTTTCGATAATTTCCAGCCTGAGAGAGCAGGGTGTCCTGCTATCTGATATCAAAGAAGTGGAGGTCAAAATTGGTTCCAAAGAGGTAAATTCACTGTGTTATCTGATTCTGCCATATCTGTGTGTGTTTAAAGATGATTTAGTTGTCGTCGTTGTTGTTGGTGCAGGGTTTGAGCATACTGAAAGCGTCTCTTACGTCCACTTGTGCTCTCTCTCATGCTCTCTTCAATCCCGTCTCCACCAAACAACCAAAGACAGAAGTCTGAGCTTGATCTTCGGTTGCAATTATTGTTTTTTAATTAATTCCTAACTAAACAATCTTCTCTCCTTTTTTTCATTAGCTATATATGGTGTTATTTAAACTTTCTTCTTTGATTATGAATATGTATGAACGTTGGTGTTTCCTGTGTTTTATATCAATCTATATTATTTTATCTTGACATAGAAAAATCTCAGAACATATACACAACTAAAACCGTAGTAGATGTATACTACATTCATCAGACTAAAAATAGCTTAAACGAAACGCTCAAAAGTTTCAACGAGGCTAAGCATCGTATTAGTTACTCCGGGCAAGGTAGAGGTGGAAATACAATGTTGGTTTTGGAGTTGGAGCGTAGTGCTACGCTGTTATTGTTCCTTTTAAGTAATTCCTAATTGTACACTCTTCTCTTTTATCATTAGCTACGGTGTTAAAACTTTCCCCTTTTATTATGACTTTATATATGATGCTTGGTGGTTTGTGTGTTTTAATTTATGTTATTCTATCTTTGTAAGGATACAGCATATGCTCAGACATGAGCATAACTAAAAATGGGAAAAATAAATAGTAAAGAAGACAAAAGATTTACGTGGAAATTCAAAACGGAAAAAACATGGGCAAGAATAGGATACAACACACAGGGATGATAAGGAGTAAATTGCGAAAAAATCCTAAGCAGCACCGTTCGCCTTCCGAGCTCGACTTAAATATGTAATTGTCACTAATAACAACACTGATAAATCAGAGATTACAAATGGAGGTTCCTTTCGGTATTCTGGTATGCTTAATTAATCAAGACCTTCTAAATTCCAACTACTCCTACATTCACTCCCACTTTATGAGCAATTAATTAATTAATTAATAGCCCCATGAAATAAGTAGTGGAGTTTCTTGAGCCAACAAAAGAAGTAGTGACCCTTGGGTTGATTTGTGCAGTCTCATAATTAAAGGTGAGTGGAATTTTGTGGGACTACTACAACGACTCTTGGATTGAACCGTTGCCCTTTGTAGAAAGATTCGTTAGCTAGTATGCCTTGTATAAGTTTGCTACTTCGTAGGGTTGTTGGGCCTAATTAAGCCCGTCTGATGAACTCTATTTATATAGAATTAGGGTATAAACTCTATAATCTGCCGTAATACAACCTATTCTCCTTTTCCTGTCCGTCGGAATGTCTGATAATAGAGAGGATGTCAAACTGTCTTTGAAAGTGATGGTGAATAAAGAGAGAAACAAGGTACTTTTTGCAGTAGCAGACAACCATTTCACGGACATTTTTCTGAGCTTCTTGACTTTGCCGTTGGGGAGAGTCGTCAAGGTCCTTGAGAAGCATTACGGAGACGAAGCACCGAGCATCGGAAGCTTAAGCCGCCTGTACCGTAGCATAGCAAGTCTTGATGGCGCCCATTTCGTGACTGAGGGTGCTAAGAACACTCTGCTCGACCCGATAAGTTCATTTGAAGATGGATACAAACAGCTGAAACTGGATATCAGTGATTTTCAGCCTACCAAATATTTCCGTTGTTCTAAATGCAATGAATGGTATAAAATTTGTGTTGCGACCGTGTACTATGATCAATTGATTGCTTGCCTACTCTGCCGTAAAGACAGCGTGCTTAAAGAAGTAGTCGGGACGAAAGATCCTACAGCTTTTTCTGGTGATCATGGATTCTTGACTATCCATAAATCATCTTTCACAATCTCTGATGATCTGAAAATATTCCCAAACGAGATGGGATTTGTGCAAATAGTCGCCGCTCTAGGCATCGCGGAAGATGCTTACAAGGCCGAGGAAATCCAAGTGTCGTTCGGGTTGGACGAGGTAATTCTTGGTTCTAGCTCTGATCTCAATCTTAATCCCTCCCTTTTAAAAAAAATTGTTTGTGAGATTGTGTATTGTTGTTATTAGATGAGGAAGTTGTTGAAGGCCTCGTTGACGTCCCCGACCCCATTGTCGGACGTCATCCTCAATAGAACTACACATATCGGGTGTTCTTCTTTCATGGAACCTCGGTCAGAGATGGGAAAGGAGGAAAATCCCGATTCGAAGAGATTAAGTTTGAAGGTTATTATACAGAAATCGAGCCGTAAGTTACTGTATGCTGAAGCTAAGGAAGCTTTCATTGAGTTTCTATTCGGCCTCCTCTTCATTCCTGTAGGAGGAACTGTGCATCTTTTAAGCGGTAACAGTCGTTCTAAGGCTATTAACAACTTGCACCGGACTACGAGTGAGCTTATAGATGAGTATTTCGAGAGGCCGGGTACGAAAAATAGGCTAATCAATCCCAATGTCCCTCATGGCTGTGTCTCCGAGAACTACATTCTTCCTCTCACTGAAGAATGCATGCCTGCTATCCACACTAGCGCTCTCTCAACAAAGTTTCCCAAAGGCAAGGGGAGTTATCTTGTAGGTCCAAGAACATATATGGTTACCGATGATTTAAACGTCGTGCCGTTTTGTGCGGCCTCCATCCTTTCGAATCTCAATAAGCTTGAGATCCCCGTATCCGATGTGGAAGAAGTGGAGCTGCAAATCGGGTGGAAAGAGGTACATTCTATATATGAAATATTCTTTAATCTTTACCATTGCTCCTTTGAGTTCTATATAGTGAGGTTTTATTTTTGTATGCTTAGATTTTGAGATTATTGGTGCAGGGTTTGAGTATCCTTAAAGCATCTCTTACATCCACAACTGCTCTCACTGATGCTCTGCTCACTCAAGTACTATCAAAGAAACGAGTTAAGAGAAAGAGAGACGTCCGAGCCTGATATTTAATGCCTATGGGGCTTTCGATTTTTTTTTATTCATGTTATGATTATATATCAAGTGCTTCAAATGTTCGATGAAATGCAAAATATAACATCATCGTTGGAATTGGAAACCTAATGTACTACTGTATGAAGTTATCTATGACGTGTGTGTTGGTTTACTTTCATTTACACGTATCTATTCTGGCACATATATAATTTATATTGCTGAAGATTATGTGCGTCTATTCTGGCATATATAATTTATATGCTGAAGATTATGTGCAAATAATTTGATTCTTATAATGGAGCATTTGCAATAATGCTAACTGTGGCTTTTCGTCGAACACCTCATGCTCACCCCCATTCCGTGACATGGTTTTTGTCAAACACATTCGGTACATCTTCATTCTGTGCATAAATCGATAAGATTACTAATTTGCATGTCAGTAGTTTCTTCCTTCGGTAATTTTGATTAAACTGTTGTTTTTTGGATGGAATTAGTCATTAGTTTGTTGTTTCATATGTATCAATCTAATTTACCACACTTTCACCTAATATAGTTTTCAAATAACTAATTATCATTCAATTCTAATTGCTAAAACTCAAGGTTCTCTTGCAACCGATCAATCAGAAATTCAAGAACGCGAGATGTACGTTACTCCCTCCATCTCATTTCGTTGTTATTTTAAACGGGACATGGGACGGACGGAGTATGCAAAGAGGCGTCGTAGTTAAACCTTTACCGGTTGTCACAAAACCATAAATTTAAATGAAACGCGTCTATTTAATTAATCTCTTGGAATTTGATGGGACGAGAGGATTAGTGAACGCTTGGTTAGTTCCAATATGTCGTAAATAAGGAAGTGAAGTTGAATGCAGAGAGAGAGTTAGTACTGGAATTCGGTGGGTCTGATTTTTTGCCTATATAAAGGTGAGTGTTTGCATAGAATTGTTGATGTCATTTTTCAAGATTTCACCGCTCATACACAATAGTGTTACATATTTTAGAAGAATGTCTGACGATGGCAAGGAAGGTGTCAAGCTATCTTTGACAGTCACTCTAAACAAAGAGGGGAACAAGGTACTTTATGCATTCGCAGATAGCTACTTCGTAGACATTCTGTTGAGTTTCTTGACTTTGCCATTGGGTAGAATCGTCAAAGTCCTCGAGAAGCACTTCGGAGACGAGGCACCGGCCATCGGGAGCTTAAACACCTTGTACCATGGCTTAGCAAACCTTGATTCCTCCCATTTCTGGACTGAGGCTGCTAAGAACACTCTGCTCAACCCAACAAGTCCCTTCGATGCCGAGTACGAGAAGCTGAAGATAGATATAAGTGATTCTCCCCCGCCTGAATATTTCTCTTGTAGCAAGTGCACTTTTAATAAAATTCGTAGCGTAAGCATGTACTATGATTGCATCAAAAACTGCTATAATTGCAAAGGTGCAATGAATAAAGGAGTTGTTGAGAAGAGCTCTGAAGCTCCTGCGTCTAGTGCTGAAGTCTTCGTTAAGCATACATCATCTTTTATAATGTCTGATGATCTGCACATACTGCCCAGTGAGACTAGGTTCTTACGAATCATCAGCATTCTTGGCATTACTGACACCGATAACGGCAAATCCATCAAAGTGGATTTAGGGTTTGACGAAGTATATACATAATTCTTCTCCCTCCAATCTCTCAATCTTATCGATTCTCTATCTCTATGTATTGTTTTGTTTTCTGATGTTGCTTGTGTGTATTTTTGTTATTAGATTATGAAGTTGTTGAAGGCCTCATTGACGTCACCAACACCGTTGTCGGACGTCATCCTCAACAAAACAACACCGACGAACTTTCCAGTCTTGAAATATCAACCAAAGGAATCTTATGCCACCTCCTCTTATAGTTTCATTTTGACAGTGACGATTCAAAACTCTACTGGTAAGTTACTGTATGCTCAAGCGAGGAAAGGTTTCATAGAGTTTCTACTTGGTCTCTTCTGTATCCCACTAGGAGAAGTTGAGAATCTCATTGGCGGTAATACAGCTTGCTTTAAGGCTATAGACAACTTGTACCGCAGCACCTCGTTGCTTATAGATGACGGGTGTTTCCGCAGCCATTATTTCGGCAGTCGATCTACAAAATCTAGGCTAGTGAAACCAAATGTGGTTCATGGCTGTGTTTCTGAAAACTTCGTTCTTCCCCTCACTCAAGAACCCTTGCCTGCTCCCTACTATGGCTATGGTCAAGTTTTGGCTTCTTCTGTTAAGTTTCCCAATGGGCAGGGGAATTCTCTTCGAGAATCCCAGACTTATAAGGTGATGGATGATTTAACCGTTGAGCCTTATTGTTTCTCTTCGATACTTTCCAGCCTGAGAGAGCAGAAAGTCCTGCTATCTGATGTCAGAAGTGGAGGTGAAAATTGGTTCCAAAGAGGTAATTTTACTGTGTTATCTACTTTCTGATCATCTCTATGTGTGTTGTTATACGGCGATTGAGATGATTTGTGGTGGTGATGCAGGCTTTGAGCATTCTTAAAGCGTCTCTTACGTCCACTCGCGCTCTCTCTCATGCTCTCTTCAATCACATCTCCACCAAACAACCAAAGACAGAAGTCTGAGCTAGATCTTTGTTTGCAATTATTGTTCTTTTTAAGTGATTCTCTCGTTTTATCATTAGCTATGTATGGTGTTAACTTTCCTCTCTGATTATATGTATGAAGGTTGGTGTTTCCTGTGTGTTTTATATCAATCCATCTTTGTCTTGATACAGAAAAGCTTAGAACATATACACAAACAGACTAAAAATATATACTACATTTCATCAGAGGTCAATAAGCATAAACAGAAACGCTCAAAAGTTTCATCAGAGATCAATAAGCATAAACAGACTAAAAATAGCTTAAACGAAACGCTCAAAAGTTTCAACGAGGCTAAACATCGTATTAGTTACTCCGGGATTTTAGGGAGGTAGAGGAGGAAATACACTGTCGGTTTTGGAGTTGGAGCGTGGTGCTACGTCGGTTGTGCTCTGGTTATTCAAATTTAAAACATAAACAATTCTGCAAGTGTTTGAACATAGGAGTACCATATTATCCATTTCATAATGGCACATATATAGTTAACTAAATTGAAAAAAATAACTAAGAATCAAAAGATCACATTCGGATCGAGTCTTGTTAATTCAAACTATATGTCATTGCTTCGATACTCTGCGAATTCTTAGAAGGGGTGCAAGGTTGGCTTATAATTAGACCTTCTAAATTCCAAGTCCTACATTTACATCCACTCCCTCTTTAATGAATTAATGGAGTTGATGAAATAAGTAGTGGAGTTTCACGTAGTGACGCTTGGGTTGATTTGTGCAGTCTCATAATTAAAGGGGAGTGGAATTTAGTGGGACTACAGCGACTCTTGGATTCATCTCTTGCCCCCATTAAAAGGGTTGGATTTGCAGAAAGTTCTTGATTCCGTTCTAGTCTAAAACACAAATAGCAGAATGTCTGTCAATGGGGAGGATGCCAAATTGTCGTTGAAAGTGATGGTGAATAAAGAGAGAAACAAGGTACTCTTTGCAGTTGCAGACAACCATTTCACAGACATTTTGCTGAGCTTCTTGACTTTGCCGTTGGGTAGGGTCGTCAAGGTCCTCGAGAAGCATTTCGGAGACGAAGCACCCAGCATCGGAAGCTTAAGCAGCCTGTACCGTAGCATAGCAAGACTTGATGATGGCGCCCATTTCGTGACCGAGGGTGCTAAGAACACTCTACTCGACCCGACAAGTTCGTTCGAAGATGAATACGAAAAGCTGAGAATAGATATCAGTGATTTTCAGCCTGCTGAATATTTCCATTGTCCTAATAAGTCTAAATACTCTTGCGATAATCTTCGTGTTGTGAGCGTGTACTATGATGTAATGATGCATTGCCGAAGCTGCCGTCATAGAATGTATAAAGAAGCTGAGAAGAAAGTGCCTATTGCTACTTTTGGCGTTGGAGTCTTGACTATCCGCAATTCATCTTTCACAATCTCTGATGATCTGAAAATATTTCCAAACGAGACGGGATTCGTGGGAATCATTGCCATTCTAGGCATCGCAGAAGACGCTTGCAAGGCCGAGGAAATCCAAGTGTCGTTTGGGTTGGACGAGGTAATTCTTTGTTCTAGCTCTGATCTCAATCTCAATCGATCTCAATCTCTCCCAGTACTTTTGTTTTCTTTTCAATTGTTTGTGAAATTGTGTATTATTGTCAGATGATGAAGTTGTTGAAGGCCTCGCTGACGTCCCCGACTCCATTGTCGGACATTGTCCTCAATAAAACTACACAGATGAAGTACTCTTCATTCTTGGAACTTCAGCCAAAGACTGAAAAGGAGGAAGATCCCGAGCCGAAGAGATTGAGTGTGAAAGTCATTATGCAGAAATCAAGCGGTAAGTTATTGTACGCTGAAGCTAAGGAAGATTTCGTCGAGTTTCTATTCGGCACCCTCTTCATCCCTATAGGAGGAAGTGTGCACCTTTTAGGCGGTGCGAGCTCTTCTAAGGCTATGAACAACTTGCACCAGACTACGAGTGAGCTTATAGATGTGTATTTCGAAAGCCCGGGCACGAAAAAAAGGCTAATGAACCCCAATCTCCCCCATGGCTGCATCTCCGAGAAGTTCATTCTTCCTCTCACTGAAGAATGCTTGCCTGCTAACTACACAACTAACATCAGGGCGTTTTCGTCTTCTAAGTTTCCCAAAGGCAAGGGGAGTTATCTTGTAGGTCCAAGAACATATATGGTTACCGATGATTTAAACGTCACACCATTTTGTGCCGCCTCCATCCTTTCGACTCTCAATAAGCTTGAGATCCCGGTATCCGATGTGGAAGAAGTGGAGCTGCAAATCGGGATGAAAGAGGTGAATACGTTTTGCATTGTGTTCTTTGTCATTCCTCCTTTGAGTTATATATATTGAGGCTTTGTCTCTTTATTGTGCAGGGTTTGAGCATTCTGAAAGCATCTCTTGCATCCGCTACTACTCTCACTGATGCTCTGCTCACTCAAATCTCCGAAAAACGAGTGAAGAGAGAAGTCTGAGGCTGATCTTTGCTCCTAATTACTGCAAACATTCAATGCCTATGGGGCTTTGATTTTATTCATGTATTTTCAGCCCTTTTGAAAGTTGTTATTCAGTTGCCCGTGAAAATTATGCTCATGTATAACAAGTACTCCAGTTGTTCGATGAAATGCCGAAATAACATCATAATTAGAAACCTGATTTAAAAGAAAACAAAACTTCAAATATCATTGTAAATTATCTTTGACGCCAATTTTCAGTTTCGTGTGGTTTATTATGATTTACACGTATCTGGAAATATAGATTTGTATTGCTGAGAGCCTGAGATTATGTGCACATATTTTGATTCTATTATTGAAAATTTGCAATAATTTTAACTTTCCTTTATAAGGACTATATTCGTGTAAATCCAAACTCTTTCCGCCTTGTTTCTGGCTTTTCGTCGAACACCTCATGCTCATGCCAATCCGTGACAAGGTTGTTATCAAACAGATTCGGTACATTCTGATTCTGCTCATAAATCGATCAAACCACCAATTTTGCATCAATTAGTCACTGAATGAACTACTGTATTAGTTAATCTGTACGTCAGTGGTTCAATTCCTTTGCTAATGAAGAAACGGTGAAGAGGTGTTAATCAAGAGTCGTTCGTCCCTCTAAATTCGACTCCTTTTTCTATGAGCAATAAATTAATCAATCAAGAGTTAATATTCCCTAGCAGATTCCATAACCGAGCAGTGTCTGCCTTGGAAGCAGAAGAGATTCTTCAATAGTTACTATATTTATTGTTGATTAGAAGTTCGAACGTGAATTAATTATGAAGTCCGAAGAGGTGTAACTGAAATTATCTCTCATCATAAAAGCTGTTTGATTGGTAATTAAATACGTACGTCCAATCTGCTTCCGACTTGAAATCTTATGAATATGGTGGGACGAATGAGGACTCTTGGATTGATTTCTTGCCCCATAGAATGGGAGGCTTGGCATTGCTGAAAATCACAATCTTGATATCACTACTCTAAAATACTCACATACTAGCAGAATGTCTGATGAAAATGCTGATGTGAAGTTGCAGTTGAAAGTGATGGTGAATAGAGAGAGGAACAAGGTACTGTATGCCGTGGCCGACAACCATTTCGTCGACATGCTGTTGAGTTTCTTGACTCTGCCGTTGGGAAGAATCGTCAGAGTCCTTGACAAGCAGTTCGGTGATAAGGCGCCTAAAATCGGAAGCTTGAGCAGTTTGTACCAAAGCTTAGCAGATCTTGATACCTCCCGTTTTGTGACCGAGGGTGCTAAGAACACTCTGCTCAATCCAATAAGCTCATTTGAAGCTGATTATCTAAGTTTGAAATTGGATATCGCCGATAATCATAGCGATGATCATGATAGGTGTATAATGGCTTTAACGGAAGTGTGTGCAAACTTTGATTCTAGTCCTGGAGCGTTTACTAGCCTTGAAGCATGTTTCACAATCTCAGATGATCTGCAAATATTTTCGAATGAGACGGGACTCCTGCGGATCATCACAGCCCTCGGCATCACAGACGCGCATAATGCAGAAGAAGATCAAGTGGAGTTTGGGTTCAATGAGGTGAATTTTGATTCTTCATTAAAATATGTATCCCAACTCTCCTCCAATTTTCTTCCACTTAGTTATTTATTTTGTTTTGTTGTTAGTTTATGAAGCTATTGAAGGCATCATTAGTGTCTCAAACTCCGTTGTCGGATGTCATCCTCCCAAGGAAAACGAGGCAGGTGAAGTACGCCATTGTGGAACCTCAACCAGAGATTGAAGTGAAGGAAAAAGTAAACGAGGAGAAGTTAGGCTTGATAGTGGTGATACAAGAATCTACAGGTAAGGTCCTGTATGCTCAAGCTAAGGAGGATTATATAGATTTTCTATTTAGTCTCCTTCATATCCCACTAGGTGGGGTTGAGCATCTTTTAGGCGGTAAGACTTGTTTTAAGGCCATAGACAACTTGTACCGAACTACAGCAGACCTTAAACTCGAGTATTTCAAGTACCCCTTCTTCTATGTATGAAGGTTGGTGCTTCACGTCGTGTGTTTTATTTTAATCTATCTTTGTCTGGATATATCATAAGCTCAGAATCAATACACAACTAAAACCACAGTAGATGTATAGTACATTTCCATCAGATTAATATAAACAGACTACAAATTAAAATAAAGGTTTGAGATCCCGTGCAGAGTAGATTTTTCGTAAAAGTAAAAAATGATGTATTTCATGGTATCTACGGTTATAATGCATCAATCATTATAATACATTTTTAGTGTAGTCATATTGCATAAATCTGCACCGTACATACATCGCACTAACATCAATTTTCCAAATCACTTCTCATTTCTTTCGAGACTCTTTTGTACGTGATCTCCCTCTCCCCGCTTAAAACAAATTACTTTAGCTTAAACGAAACGCTCAAAAGTTTGTTTCCACGAGGCTAAGCATCAAATTAGTTACTCTGGTTATCCGAATTTAAAACACATAAACAAATTTTGCAAGTGTTTTAAAGTATCGTGTTATCCATTTCCACTTCCACGCATAATTAACTTAATTAAGTTAGAATCAGAGATCACATTCGGAGTTTCCTTAATTCAAACAATATGTTGCTTTGAATTCTCAACGGGTGCAAATTAATCGAACAGTGGATAATAATTAGACCTTCTAAATTCCAACTCCTACATTATGAGCAATTAATTAATTAACTAATAATTAAAGGGGAATGGAATTTGGTGGGACTACAGTCTACAACGACGACTCTTGGATTGATCTCTTGCCCCCATTAAAAGGGTTGGATTCCATTCAAGTCTAAGATTGTATACCATCACTCGTCCCTCGTATTTTGACAGAATGTCTGTTAAAAGAAAGGATGCTAAGTTGCAGTTGAAAGTGATGGTGAATAAAGAGAGAACCAAGGTGCTGTATGCGGTTGCAGACAACCTTTTCACGGACATTTTGCTGAGCTTCTTGACTTTGCCGTTGGGGAGAGTCGTCAAAGCCCTTCTTGAACCATCAATGCCGGCAGCCACCTACTCCGTCGTCTCTCTCCAGCCAGCTCCGACGGCGGCTTCCCTCGCCGTCGTCCCCACTTTCTCTGCGAAGACTGGCCCGAGATCTCCTTCTCTCCCAGATCTGGAAAACTCCCTTGCCGCCGTCAGACAGTCTCCGTTGGAAATGGTGTCTGCGACTTCTGTCCGGCGGCCTTCTCGATCGCTCCGGCGCGATTCGCCGATCCTCACGCGCGCTCAACGCCGACGCGTCGCCGTCTCATCCCCCCCCCTTCTCTCCGGAGCGACATGCCCGCTGCCGTCTTCTCTTTGCCGACGCGCGAGCCTTTGCTGGCCGTCACTCCCACGGCCAAGCCGCCGTCTCCGGCACAACCGACGCCGCCACCCCCATCCCCATCTCAAGCAACGCCGCCGGTCTGCTTCCTAAATTCGGAGCCTGTGCTCTCCTCGCCGGAGTTGGCCGACTCCCCGTCGGCTGTCCTCACCTCCTCACAAAAAACGGCGCCCACCCCACTCCCCCCGTCTCTCTCTCTAAACCTAGTTCACATTTGGGCCCTACCCCTTTGGGCCTCGAAGTCGGCCCAACCGAGTCCATTACCATCAAGCCTCTCCTCTCTAAATCGGGCCGAAACCCGGGCCTCAACATTTCAGCCCATGATGTTTTAATTACCCAGCCCACCTCCTCTTCCTTATCCAAGCCCAACTCCATATTAATCCCAACCCATAACCCCTTGACCCAGCCCATGATTTCCCTCCCCACTCCACCCATTTCTCCCAAGCCCACCCACCAACCGAGTTCTTAACCAACACCATCTCCACATCACTCGCTACTCTTGCCACCTCACCCCTCCCTTTAAATATCATCCCCAACTCTGTGACCCCACCTCCAACTCACCTCCATTAAATTTCCCCCAACAGTCGACCCCACCATCCCCCTCCATTTAATTGTATCAACTACCAAAACCTCCAGTAGCCTTTTCACACCAAAAAGCGTCACTGCCATTACCAAAAATTCATCCGAAATTTTGAAAAATCCCCAAGAAAATTCCCAAAAAAATCCCACATCTTTTGCATCACTTTTCCATAAACCTAAATCAGCTCCCATTGATTTTCATGGGATTTCCACTTCAAAAAAATTGGGATCAATCTCCACTCACGAGGAAAAACCAATGATCTCTTTTTCAAAAACTGACACATCCTCTCTTGTAGGGAATTTGGAGCTTGCTATGGTGGGAAAATTCTTGCAAGTCATCCGGAATCCGACATAGATTGCTAAGGCTCTTGGAAACATCAAGCTCCTTGGTAACTTGACTTGGAAATTTTTGAATGCTAGGCATATCTTGATAACATTTTCTGATAAGCATGATTTTGTGAATTTTATGGCTAATGTGGCTCTAAAACCTATCTTATATGTGAATGGACATCCTATGAGATTTTTTAAATGGACTCCTACGTTTGATGTGTCTCATGAAACACCGGTGGTTCCGGTTTGGTGTAGGTTGCCCGGTCTACCTGCTCACTTGTTTGATGTTCATGCTTTGCATGCTGTTGCTTCTTTGATTGAGACTCCGGTCTACATTGACCATCACACGGCCACACGTGCACGCTTGTCTTATGCCCGTATTTGTGTTGAGGTGGATTTGACTGCTAGCATCCTTAGGGAGATTTTCTTGAATATTGATGGTGTTCTTTTGTGTCAAAAAGTTGTTTTTGAGAAACTTCCGGATTATTGCATGGGTTGTAGACATGTTGGGCACTCTTTTGAGAATTGTTTCTGTGTCAACGGGGTTGCTAGGCCTACTCCCCGCCCTCGGCCATTCATAGGCCCCTTGCCTCGACCCGTGTCTCTTCCAAGAGGCCGTGAGACCCCCAAGTCCACTCCTCCGGTCAATTCCATTACCCCATCTCTTGCCTCTGATCCCTCCTCATCCACTCCCCTCACCTTGGTTCCCCCTTCGGAGCCTCCACTCCCCTCATCCATTACCCCATCTCTTAGCAACCCCGTTCACAGTGAAACAATTCTCAACAGAGTGCCCAACATGTCTACAACCCATGCAATAATCCGGAAGTTTCTCAAAAATAACTTTTTGACTCAAAAGAACACCATCAATATTTAAGAAAATCTCCCTAGGGATGCTAGCAGTCAAATCCACCTCAACAAAAACACGGGCATAAGACAAGCGTGCACGTGTGGCCATGTGATGGTCAATGTGGACAGGAGTCCCAATCAAAGAAGCAACAGCATGCAAAGCATGAACATCAAACAAGTGAGCAGGTAGACCGGGCAACCTACACAAAACCGGAACCACCGGTGTTTCATGACACATCAAACGTAGGAGTCCATTTAAACAATCTCATAGGATGTCCATTCACATATAAGATAGGTTTTAGAGCCACATTAGCCATGAAATTCACAAAATCATGCTTATCAGAAAATGTTATCAAGATATGGCCTAGCATTCAAAAAATTTCAAGTCAAGTTACCGAGGAGCTTGATGTTTCCAAGAGCCTTAGCAATCTGTCTCGGATTCGGGATGACTTGCGAGAATTTTCCCACCATAGCAAGCTCCAAATTCCTTACAAGAGAGGATGTGTCAGTTTTTGAAAAAGAGATCATTGGTTTTTCCTCATGAGTGGAGATTGATCCCAATTTTTTTGAAGTGGAAATCTCATGAAAATCAATGGGAGTTGATTTAGGTTTATGGAAAAGTGATGCAAAAGATGTGGGATTTTTTGGGGGATCTTTCGAAATTTCGGATGAATTTTTGGTAATGGCAATGGCGTTTATTGGTATGGAAAGACTACTGGAGGCTTTGGTAGCTGATGCAATTAAATGTAGGGGGATGGTGGGGTCGGCTGTTGGGGGAATTTAATGGAGGTGAGTTGGAGGTGGGATCCGCAGAGTTGGGAATGATATTTAAAGGGAGGGGTGAGGTGGCAAGAGTAGCGAGTGATGTGGAGATGGTGTTGGTTGAGTGTCCAGCTGGACAAGGACTCGATTGGTGGGTGGGCTTGGGAGAAATGGTGGAGTGGGGAGGGAAATCACGGGCTAGGTCGAGGGGTTATGGGTTGGTATTAATATGGAGTTGGGCTTGGATAAGGAAGAGGAGGTGGGCTGGGTAATTAAAATATCATGGGCCGAAATGTTGAGGCCCAGGTTTCGGCCCAATTCAGAGAGGAGAGGCTTGATGGTAATGGACTCGGTTGGGCCGACTTCGAGGCCCAAAGAAGGGGTAGGGCCCTTCGGTTGTATCTCCGAAAAACACATCCTCCGCCTCACTCAAGAATCCTTTAATGTCGACTGTAAAATCTGGCAGATCTCTTCTCGTAATTTTCCCGAAGGATATGGGAATTATATCTTAGGTCCCACAACTTACAAGGTGACAGATGATCTAACTGTCACACCTTTTTGTGCTGTCTCCGCCCTCGCCACTCTCAATAACCTCAAAATCCCCTTGTCTGATGTTAAAGAGGTGGAGCTGCAAATTGGATTGAAAGAGGTAAGATAGTTCAAATTCATATCTTTCTTTCCTCAAGTTTAACAAAGATGATGTGTATGTTTTTATATGTTGAGACGAAGTTTTGTATGTTTGATGCAGGGTTTGAGCATACTGAAAGCTTCTCTCGTGTCCACTTCTGTTCTCACCGATGCGCTCCTCAAGCACATACCAAACAAACGAGTGAAGAAGGAAGCCTAAGATTAATTCTGCTATAATGGTTCTATGTTTTTATTTTTGTAATGATCCTTAATTTTCCAGTAATTGAGAGACCTGTTTTTCCAGTATATGCAAAGTATTGTTTCTATTTCTGTTTTATCTTCGTACGAATAGAGATCGTAATATCAAATTTTACACAACACGCATCGTACATACATCTCTACTTTACAGCGAAAGATCGAAACTTGCCACAAAATATCCAGTTACATACTACATTGTAGCTAGGAGGCAACATCATGTCTTCAGTGAGGGGAAGAATGGAGTCTTCGGAAATACAACCATGTATGATATTATGTTTCATTATCCTTTCTTTCGCTTCAAAGGTGTTCAAATGCTTGCCTTCTATGAGATCGGATGAGCACCGATAAAAGCTACTTAAAACAACTTTTGCCACGCAATACAAAACAAACATACGTTTCATTGTAAATTCAGCTAGTAAAAATATATATGGACAACATCAAGAGAATTCAAGGGGTTTTGGTCTATGAATTTAGAGTACTAGCATCGACAATGCGATTTCAGAGTTCAGACCAACAATTTGCAAAGTAACAAATGTTCCAAATGGCTGCAAAATCCAACTAACGTATATAGAAAGCTATTGATATAAGAAAAGATTGTTGCAGTAAGAGTAGAACATTTGCAAAGGCTAATCAAACTTGGGGTTCGGTCTTCGGTTGCTTAAGCTTGTTCGATGTGGGATTGAGGAGAGCATCAGTGAGAGCAGAGGTAGATCTAAGAGCAACTTCCAGTATGCTTAAAGCCTGCACCAACATAATTCCTCTCAACCGTAATCTAAACATATACAATGGGAACTACAATAACAACAAGTATTTCTCAATGAAATTTTACCTCTTTCAATCCGATCTTCATCTCCACTTCTTCCACATCAGATAATGGGATCTTCTGCTCTCTCAAACTGGAAAGGATGGACACAACGCAATAAGGTGCAACACTTAAATCATCGGCCACCTGATAAGCTGGCGGTTCTTGTAGATAACGCCCTTTTCCTCTTGAAAACTTACGACAAGATAATTGCCAAGAGAGTAGTTTGTAGTGAGTAGGCAAGGGTTCTTCAGTAAGGGGAAGAATGGGGTTGTCGGAAATACAACCATGAACAAGATTACGTTTCATTATCCTCTTTTTAGTTTCTGAGGTCTTGAAATGCTCGCCTTCTACAAGATCGGCTGTGGTCCGACACAAGTTGTTGATAGCCTCAAAACAAGTTTTACCACCCAATACATTCTCAACCCCTCCCACTGGGATATGGAGGAAACTAAACAGAAACTCTACAAATTTTATATCAGCTTGAGCATACAATACCTTACCTCTAGATTTTTGTACCATCATTTTTAGATCAAAGTACTTAGAGTTGGGATTTCCCTCCTTTTCAATTTTTGGTTCATGTTCCATGATTGTAAAGTACTTCATCTGTGTTGTTCTAGCGAGGATGACATCAGACAATGGAGTCGAGGACGTCAAGGATGCCTTCAACAACTTCATAATCTAACAAAAGTACAAAATATCAAAATAAGGGAGAACAGCAACAGGAGGAACTAAGATTTGAATTTGAGAATTAAGAATCACCTCACAAAAGCCAAGTTCCACTTGGACTGCCTCGGCTTCATCTGTGTCCGTAATGCCAAGAGCTCGGATGATTCCGAAGACTCCGGTCTTGTTTGGCAATATCTGCAGATCACCACTGATTACGAAAGATGCCGAATGTATGATAAAAGCCCCATCTCGAGAAGCAGCTTCTGTCCCCCTTTTAGCTACTTTATCCATCGTCCCGTAGCAAATTTTGCACATGCTGACATGATCATAGTACATGCTTATAATACGCAATCGATCATGATATGAGCTTTTGCTACAACAGAAATGTTCAGCAGGGGGAGGATCGGTGATATCGAGTTTCAGCCTTTCATATTCAGCTTCGAATGAACTCATGGGATGGAGCAGAGTGCGCTTAGCACCCTCGGTCATGAATCAGGAGGTTTCGAGATTCGCAATGCTACGGTACAAAGTGCTTAAGCTTCCAATGGTGGGTGCCTCATCTCCATAATGATTCTCGAGGATTTTGAGGATTCTTCCCAACGGCAAAGTCAAGAAGGTTATCAAAATGTCTGCAAAATCGCCGTCGGCTTCCGCAAACAGAACCTTAGTTTTCTCTTTATTCATCATCACTTTCAATGAGAATGTCACCCCTTTGTTATCTACAGACATTCTTCTAGTAAATCAAGCGATGAAGAAACGTAACTGAGACTGAAAAAATTCAAGATTTATGGGAAACAATTCAATCTAAGAGTCTTTATTTGTCCCACCAAATTCCCAGGAATCTCAGCATTTATTCCCCCTCTCATGAGTTACAGAAATTAACCTTTAACCCCCTCCTTGTTTCTCTGACCTTTCGTCGAACACCTATTGCTCATGCCAATCCGAGCTAGGAGTAAACCAGGAGCCGTTCGTCCCTAAAAATTCCAGAGCCTCTTCATTTTTCACTGCCAATAAGGTCAATATCTCAACCAGATTCCATGAATCTGCCTTCGAAGCAGACGAGCAACATTTATGTTTCGTAAATTGAATACTAAAATCAAATGCATTCCATCAGTTTCCAATTAACGTTAGAGTGGCGACGCTAGGGTTGATTTCTGCAACTCATAATTAAACGGAAGAAGGAGTGGCAGAATTCGTTAGGGCTAGTGACTCTTTGGCTGATTTCTTTTCCATTATAAGGGATTTCATCTTCATCATCACTTTGCATGTTTTAGCAGAATGAGTGATGATAATATCAGCAAAGATGTTTCATTACCTTTGAAAGTGATGATCAATAAAGAGAGAAACAAGGAAACAAGGTACTCTTCGTAGTAGTAGACAGCCAATTCACAGACATTTTGCTGAGTTTCTTGACTCTCCCGCTGGGAAGAATCGTCAAACTCCTCGAAAAGCCGTACGGAGACGAGGCGCCCGCCATCGGAAGCTTGAGCAATTTGTACCGCACCATATCGGATATCGACGGAGCCCATTTCTCGAGCGAAGGTGCCAAGAAGATCCTGCTCAATCCAACAAGTTCATTTGAAGATGAATACAAAAGGCTGAAACTTGATATCACTGATTCGCCACCTCCTGAATATTTCTATTGTGATTATCACTTCCAATATGGCACCACATCACCCTTCAGATTCCGCAGTGTAAGCATGTACTATGACACTATTAAAATATGTTATCTTTGCGGTGTGTCGATGTCAAAAATTGCAGTTAGTGAGGCGTCTGAAGTTTCGTCATCCAATAGTGGTGTCTTGACTATCCCTCAAGCGCGTTTCATAATCTCCGATGATCTGCAAATATTTCCGAGTGATATGGGCCTCGTGAGCATCATCGACATCCTTGGCATCACGGACGACGTGACCAGTGCTAAAGAAATTCAAGTGGAGCTTGGGCTGAATGAGGTAACTTCTTGATTCTTTAATAATCACAATCTTGTTCACAACTTAATTTCCTATTTTTATTGCTAGATATCGAAGTTGTTGAGCGCGTCACTGACGTCCTCAACTCCGTTGTCGGACATCATCCCAAATCAAACGACAAAGACGTTGACGTACTACTCTACATTTCAATCTGTGACGACTGAGAATGATGAAATCCCGGATTCGAGATGTTTAAGCTTGAAAGTGGCGACACAGAGGTCGACTGGTAAATTCTTGTACGCCCAAGCTAAGGCGGATTTCATAGATTTTCTATTTAGTTTCCTCCTCATCCCAGTAGGAGGAGTTGAGCATCTTCTAGTTGGTAAGACTTTTGTTAAGCCTATAAATAACTTGTACCGGAGCGCCAATGAGCTGAAAGACGAGTACTTCAAGAGCCCGGATTCGAAGAAAAGGCTTGTCAACCCCACTCTGCCTCATGGCTGCATCTCCAGAAACCACATTCTCCCCCTCTCCGAAGAACCCTTGCCTGCCAACGACTACATTAACCATATCTCATCGTTTTCTTCTGTTAATTTTCCGAAAGGGCAGGGGATTTATCTTCAACCACTGCAAACTTATAAGGTGATGGACGATCTGACTGTCGAGCCCTTTTGCGCCATGTCCACGCTTTCCGGTCTGAAAAAGCTGAAAATCGCGATATCTGATGTGAACGAGGTGGAGTTGCGAATAGGATTGAAAGAGGTAATGCATGCAGTTTTGAATCCTTTGAGTGAAATTATTGATGCATTGTTTAGACGTTGAGACGAAACATTTGTTGTTGGTGCAGGGTTTGAGCATACTGAAAGCTTCTCTTACATCCACTTCTCCCCTCTCTCATGCTCTGCTTGGTCCAACATCGAAGAAACAACCCAAGAGAGAAGAGGTCTGAGACTGATCGATCCTTTCTGCAAATTTAAATACCAATGGAAATTGTTTTTATTTTTATTTTTTGGTTTTGATTGTTGAATTTTTCCAGTTATATCGGCATCTTTTAAGCATGCAAGTTATTTTTTTTTTTTTTACTTTTTTCTGTTATTTTTCCTTTTCGGTTGTGTGTTCGTATGAGTGGAGGAGAGCATGTATCTTCGTGTGAGGTGTTAGTACTTAGTAGTTTATATGTGGCATGAATTATGTACCTAAAGAGTTACGTGGAGTTGTATACGTGGAGTTCGAGATTCGGTAGTATAAGGATTTTATTTCCTTATTATTTATTAAAAGGAGATTTACACGCGCAAGGATATTGCCATGTTTATGGATATGCTTGAAGATTCGATTTTGGGGTGATTAGGAAACCTTTAAAGATATACCTTAACAAGGATATTGCCATGTTTATGGATATGCTTGAAGATTCTCTGTGGTGATTAAGAACCTTTAGAGATATATATACCTTAAATATATCTTCTAGGGTTTGCACGAGAGAATCGACTATATATATATATATATATATATATATATATATATATATATATATATTCAAGGATCGGGTTCAACCCGCTGCGCAAGGAGAGAGCTATTTATTGCGAGTTGTTTATTTTTCACGGTCATTGAATATTGAGTGTTCGTGTTTATTCATCAATTGTTAGTTTTCATTAATTCTTGATAATCAATTCTTTGCTCGAAAAGAGGGAGGGGAATGCAGAAGGACTCATAATTTTGAAGAACTGATAACTCTTGGCTTAACTTCTCACCCCCAAAAAAAGAAGAAGAAAAGGCTGACACTCTTGGTTTAATTTGAAGGACTTGTTTTCGTTTCTGTTCGTCTCAATCTTCTGTACACCTAAACCCAGGAGAATGGCTGACACTACCAAAAGTTTCGAGTTTTCGTTGAAAGCGATGATAAATAAGGAGAAAGGTAAGGTACTCTTTGTGGAAGCCGGCGGCAAATTTGTAGACATCTTGTTCTTTTTCTTGACTTCTCCGTTGGGAACAATCTTCAATATCCTCTATAATGAAGACGAAGCATTCACCATTGGAAGCTTAAGCAGCATGTACCGCAGCATGAAAGATCTCGATGGCGCCAGTTTCGTGACTGAGGGTGCTAGGGACACTCTGCTCAATCCCAAGAGTTACCGAACCGAACACGAAGAGCCGGAGCTCGAAAAGGGGTCTCAACTTGCTTGGGGCGATAAAGGTTCACTTCGCGACGAGCATCTTTCGTAATCTCTGATGATCTGGTGATATTTCCCAATGTGAAAGGAATCTTTTCGATCATCGCCATTCTTGGCATTACGGACATGGATATGGATGAGGCCGAGCCTATCACTTTGACTATTGGGTTAACAGAGGTGAGATTCTTGATTCTCTACCTACGTCTTCATTCATTTTTTATTTGTTTTTGTGTATTGAGTGTTGGCGTTTTCTCATTAGATGCGGAGATTGGTGAAGGCGTCCTTCGTTTCCCCTACTCCGTTGTCGGACGTACTACTCAATAAAACAGTAAACAAAACTCTGGAATCTGAACCAATGAGGTTAGTTGAGAATGAGATTCAAGCAAACCCCAACTCCAAGAGCATGATCTTGAAAGCCATGGTATAGAAATCTAGCGGTAAGTTGCTGTACGCTCAAGTCGAGGAAGATTTTGTCGAGTTCCTGTTTAGTTTCTTCCATATCCCTCTGGGAGCAGCTGAGCAGCTTGTGGGAGGAGAGACCGGTATCAAGGCCATCGACAACCTGTACCGGAGCGTTACAGAACTCATAGACGACAAGTATTTTGATTGCCCTGATTTGAAAGATTATATAAGCAATCCTAACCCTCCCCTTGGTTGTTTTTCCAAAGACTATATATTTCTCCCCCTCATCGAGGAATGCTTGCCCTCGTCGTTTTCTTCCATTAAGTTTCCGAAAGGTCAGGGTAAATACCTTGATGGACCAAGAACTTATCAGGTTGCAGATGATTTGAGCGTGGCACCTTTTTGTATTGTCTCCATCCTTTCTAGTCTTAGGGAGCTCAAAATCCCAGTATCTGATGTCGAAGAAGTGGAGCTCGAAATCGGGTTGAAAGAGGTAAAACATCATTTTGATATCATGGAACGAATACTATATGTTTGGTATATATATATGTTTAGATGCTTGAGATAGACTTCTGTTGGTGCAGGCTTTGAACATACTTAAAGCATCTCTTACATCCACTTGTGCTCTCACCGATGCTCTCCTTCGTAACAAATTCAGTTCGTCGAACAAAGCGCCAAAGAGAGAAGTCTGAGGTGTGATCAATCCATGGTTTTCTATGCTGTTTTGTTATGTTTCTGTTTACTAGATTAAGTTTATAAATTTATATTGCTCTATGTATTTGGAAATGAATTAGATCTATTATCGTACACCATCTCTGAAATTGAAAATCCAAATGAATCACTATATATAGTGTGAAGCAACGTCTCCCACTCTATAGTTTTGGCATTTTGTCAAACATCTCGTGCTCACTGAAATCTGAGTCTGGATTTTTATCAAACATAATATGTACATTTTGTTTGTTTATGCAAACATATAATTTTCAAAG
Organism: Thymus mandschuricus; assembly: GCA_029379335.1. Lineage (NCBI taxonomy): Eukaryota > Viridiplantae > Streptophyta > Magnoliopsida > Lamiales > Lamiaceae > Thymus > Thymus mandschuricus. The sequence goes on along the minus strand of CM057080.1, from coordinate 33,865,380 downwards.
TCGTGATTTAGGGCTTTCGCACAGTTTGCCACTTGTAGGGCTGGACAAAAATACCGAAATAGCGACAATATCGTGCCGAAAAAATACCAAAAATACCGAATTTTGCCGAAAAAAATACCAGAAATACCTAATTTTGCGGTATACCGCATTTAAATACCGTCCCGCACATGTTCAATACGGCATCGGTATCCAAAAGTGAAATACCGCGATATTACCGGAAAATACCGATACCGCACAATACCGCAATAATACCGCATAATACTGGTACCGATACCGCAATAATATCGTAGATATTGACATTTTGCCGATATTTTACATATTTTTATTTGTAATATTTCTTATATTTGAATAAATTTGAATTTTAGATACAACCTTTATAATTTGTATAATTGTATATATAACTTTATAAGTCAGATTCGATACATTGAAAACTAATGAACTATTGATTATGAAATTAAAATTTGTAAAACTAATGAACTATTAAATATTAGATACAACCTTAACAAATTTGTAAAACTAATTATTCAAATATTTTCTTAGACATGCATTGAGTTTCTCTAGCTAATTGTTCCATTTTGTTTTGTTATTTTGTGTTTGGACTTTAGGCAAGCTGCATCCGTGTTTATTTATTTTTGTTGGATTATGTATTTATGTTGTTTGTTTTTGTGCCTTTAAGTTCTTCACTTTGTGTTAGGAGTTTTTAGTTTTGCATTTTATTAGTATTTTAAAAATATATTTATTAGAAAATTCGGATTTTTTTATCAATACCGCGGTATTATTGATGCCGCGGTATTACCGCGGCGTCGGCACGGCATCAGTATCCTTCTTCGTCGATACCGAGTTTTTGGTATACTGGTATGCGGTATACCGGTACTTGCGGTATCGGTATCGGTATCGGTATCGGTATCGAAAATGCAATCCCGATCAATATCAATATCAATATCAATATCAATATCAATATCAATATCGGCGAAAAATCACGGTATCCTACGATCCACCCCTAGCCACTTGCCAGTCTCCAACTAATTCTAAGTTCGCAATATAACAATTACGAAAGATTATAGGGTTCAAATTCATCTATCTTGGAATGTAACACCCAAAAGTTCGTAAGTTCCTACTCATGGAATTATTTAAAGTTTCCCGATGACGATATTATTATGCGGCATTTCATCGAACAATTGGATTGCTTAGAGATATATGAAGGACTAGAATCAAATAAAAATATCAAACACCATTACTACTTATATTAAACTTAAGCAAAGACTGTAAAGCAAGAACCAAAGAATGGGATCGGACTTGTCGGATCTCTTCAGTCATTTGTCGGGAAGTATGTTACAAAGCATCGGAGAGAGCAGAGGTGGATGCAAGAGAAGCTTTCAATATGCTTAAAGCCTGCAACACACCAAGCTTAATTAGTCTCAACATTTAAACATGTTTGATGTTTCAAATGATATATCTACCTCTTTCGGCCCCATTTCCACCATTAATACTTTGACATCAGATGCTCGGATTTTCTGCATTTCGAGACCGGAAAAGAAAGAGCCTGAACAATAAGGTGTAACAGTTAAATTATCACCCACCTCGTAAACTTTTGGCCCTCGAAGATAACTCCCCTTCCCTTTCGGGAAATTAGTAGTAGTAAAGATCGAGAGATCGCTATAGTGAGAAGAAGGCAAGCATTCTTCGGTGAGAGGAAGAATGTGATTGTTAGTAACAGAACCATGAGGCAGATTCTGTTTCATTAGCCTTTGCTTTGTTTCCGGGGTCTTGAAATAGTCGTCGTCTATTAATTCAGCAACACTGCGGTACAAGTTGTTTATGGCCTTGAAACATGTCTTGCCTTGAAGAAGATGCTCAACTCCTCCTAGTGGGATGTGGAAAATGCTAGACAGGAACTCCACAAAGTCTTCTTCGGCACGATAGCTCAGTACTATAACAGTGGATATCTGTATAAATAATTTCAAACTCATATTACCAGTGTATTTGTTTTTGATTTCTTCCCTTACGCTAGGCTGTATGCGATCCCTCGGTTGCGATCCATCCGTTGAGCGGTCATTGAGGATGACGTCCGACAATGGTGTTGGGGAAGTTAAAGATGCCTTCAACAACTTCATAATCTAACCAAAATGGTACTAAATTGTGAATGAAAAAAAAAAAAGAAAAAAAAGAAAAGAAAAGGAATTAAAGACTGGATCGGAGAAATGATCACCTCACTGATGCCAAAATCCACTTGTATTTGCTTGATCTCATCCATGTCTGGAGTGCCAAGAACGGTTATGATTCGGGCGAACATCGTCTCTTTTGGAAGTATATGCAGATTATCAGTGATTATGAAGGATGCTTCCTCTGCAGCGAATGCTCCACCACTAGAAAGAGCTTCAATCGGCTTTCGGGTCACAAATTTTTTGATCCGACCGTAGCGTCTACAAATTTGGCAATAACTAAGTTCATCATAGTACTTGCTTACGCTGAGGAAGCCATCAAGATGTTTGCAGGACACGCATTTGAAGTATTCGAGAGGGGGAGTGATACGACCAAGAATAGTCGAGATATTAAGTTCGAGAATATATGTTTAGTACTAGTTTTTCATGTTATGTCTTTTAATTCTAGTTTTATTATTGGGCCTAAATTAGAGTCCAATTAGAATATCTAGCCCATTAGGTTTAGTGTCAAACCTATTTAAGGTGTCATTGTATCTTGGCCGTCTCATTATCGAAATTGAATATTGAACTTCGTGTTTTGGCTTCTCGAGAAGATTTGGAGCTCCGGCCGCTCGAAGAGCCGTTTCCTTTCGTTTATGGAGTTTAGGCAGCTCGAATTGTCCTTTCGTTGATACTAGGCGTATCAATTGGTGCTTTCATTGAGAGAGAGAGTTCGATCCAGAAGAAGAGTGGATCAACTGCCGTTCCAAAGCTTGTTCAAAAGTGGAGATCCCGTTTGTCGGTCGAAAGTGAAGTAATGGTGCGCGGAAATCCTGGTAATTAAAATTTCCTCGTTGCTTTCCTTCTGTCTTTTACGAAGATTCATTAGAGGGGGCGTGAATTGATAGTATCTGAGATTGGGTGTTTGATTATTATTTGGGCAAAGAAAGTGGAATTGTTTGTGTTGGAGCAATTTTATTGGTAGGGTGGAAAGGGATTTTACTGCATACATTGTGGGTGATTGAGAGTGAAGATTTGAGGGGAAAAGAAGAAGATAATGACTGAAGATGATATTATAGCTGCCATTAATTCCGTTCGAGCTCACTTAGAAAGCCAGTTTCTTGCTACAAATCAATCTATTCAAGAATGTATGATTGCGTTCGACAATGGTTTCGCTGCTTTGCAAGGCACCAGATCTTCCCTTCCACCGCCTGCTGGGTTTCCTTCTTCCGGCCACCTTCCACCACAACCACCTCCTTCCAATCCACCACCGTCATACACAGATTACGGGGCTCGATTAGACGAAGAGAAGAGTAAATTTCATTCTGGTTTTCGTTGGGCTGCAAAAGCCACGCCACTCAACTCGGTTCCGCCGCCCCAGCCAACGCACACCACCTCGCCATCCGCACCTTCACCGCAGATTCGCATACACTCGGAGAGGAAGGAGATATGGGACCGAGGTCTGTGTTATATGTGTGATCAAAAGGGGTCCCAAAACCAGCCCACTACCTGGCCAAAAACTTTGGAGTTGAGAGAGGAGTTTGAGATGAGTTATCAAGATAACAGAACAGAGGTTCAAGAGAAGTCTCAAGGGGAATCTGATCAAGGAGAATCTGATGTGCATGATGATTTGATTTCAAAAGTTGTTCACAATCCACCGGCCTTGGTTGAAGTTACTTTGAATCCATGGTTCCTAATCCAAGTTTATCCAAAGCTTGATGCAGTGTCACCATATCACCATTACCATCTTGTACATGGTACTCCACACCTACTGCTCTCCCTCCCTAAGGGGCATAAAAGCTTCAATTCTCGAGAGGATGCAGGGGTGACTTCTGTCTGCACAAGGGACATGCTAGGCCATTGGGGGCAAGATGAATTTCTTGGAGTTGCCCGACGTTTGTTTATTTTCAGCCTTTACGCACTCGAAGAAGTCTACAAGGACTTGATTCTCCACCTTGAGGACAAGGTGGTTTTGAAGGGGTGAGGAGTTGATACGACCAAGAATAGTCGAGATATTAAGTTCGAGAATATATGTTTAGTACTAGTTTTTCATGTTATGTCTTTTAATTCTAGTTTTATTATTGGGCCTAAATTAGAGTCCAATTAGAATATCTAGCCCATTAGGTTTAGTGTCAAACCTATTTAAGGTGTCATTGTATCTTGGCCGTCTCATTATCGAAATTGAATATTGAACTTCGTGTTTTGGCTTCTCGAGAAGATTTGGAGCTCCGGCCGCTCGAAGAGCCGTTTCCTTTCGTTTATGGAGTTTAGGCAGCTCGAATTGTCCTTTCGTTGATACTAGGCGTATCAGGGAGACTCGGAGAAATCCAGTTTCAGCTGTTTGTGTTTGGCATCGAATGAACTTGTCGGATCGAGCAGTGCCTCCTTCGCACCCTCAGTCCAGAAACAGGAGCTATCAAGATTTACCAAGCTGTGGTACAAACTGCTCAAGCTTCCAATGGCAGGCGCCTCGTCTCCGTAATACTTGTCGAGGATTCGGAAAATTCTTCCCAACGGCAAAGTCAAGAAGCTCAACAAAATGTCGGCAAAATGGTTGTCTGCTACTGCATACAGTACCTTGTTTTGCTCCTTGTTCACGAAAACCGTCGAGGATAATTTAACATCGTCCTTACTATCACTAGACATTCTGCTGGTAATATTTGATGAAATCTTGACAACAACAATGGCATCCAATCCTTCTTTATAGATACATAAATCTAAACTTAGGACTATTAGACTTCCTATTGTTTTTTGTCCATAGAAATTCCCTTCATCCTTTCAAGTTCCCCCACATATTAATTTTCATTCAACTTAATTATTGTTCATGAAAAGTGACTGAATGCAGAAGGTCTCCACTGCCTCTTGGTTTACTTCTTCCCCCATAAAAATGGAGTCTGTAAATGCAATTTTCAATTCAACATCTTCATCAGAGTTTTTTCTGTTCGTACCTCCACATATATTAATCAATAGCAAAATGTCTGATGCTGCCAACTCAGATGCTAAGCTCTCATTGAAAGTAATGGTGAATAGGAAGGAAAACAAGTTCCTATACGCAGAAGCTGACAGCAGCTTCGCAGATGTGCTGATAAGCTTCCTCACACTGCCATTGGGATCCATCGTCAAGATCTTGAAGAAGCACTACGGAGACGAAGCGCTCACCTTCGGAAGCCTAAACACTCTGTACAACGGCTTAGCAAATCTCGATACAGCCCATTTCTGGACGGAGGGTGCCAAGTCCATTCTGCTCCATCCACGAAGCTCATTCGATGCCAAATGTAAGATGCTGAAGCTCGATATCAGTGATTCGCCGCCACTCGAATATTTCGTTTGTGGCCGGAGATGTGGACTTTTTAAGAGATTCCAGAGCGTAAGCGTGCGTGATGATAACCCCGGCAACTGCCCAGGCTGCAATACGTGTCCGATCGTTAGAGAAGAAGCTAAAACCGTTTCTCAAACTGTTTCTTGTCTTGAAGGAGATTTTATGGCGAAGGGCGCGGCCTTTTTCATTGCTGAAAATCTGAAGATGGTTCCCATGGGAGGCCTCCTGCAGATTGTAAGCGATCTTGGGATTACAGACATGAGCGAGGCCGAGACGATGGACATAACCTTTGGCTTCTCTGAGGTAAAATTAGCTGTCGATCCTATTTTGCTCGTTTACTTTATTCTTGTGTTCACCGTTTTCATTAGTTTTTCGATGATATTAGGTCATGGATCTGCTCAAGGCAGTGTTGATCTCCGCGACTCCTCTGTCCGATATCGTACTCAAAAGCAAAGGAGATATCAACTCTACGGCAAGGAAATGTGAAGAGAGGACTTCATCAGATTATCAGGTCGAAGGTTCATCCAATTGTTTTTTTCGTACTAGGCATTTGAAAGTGATGGTACAAAAGTCGACGAACAAGTTTCTGTACGCTGAAGCTGGGGAAGATTTCGTCGATTTTCTGTTCAGTTTCCTCACGATCCCACTCGGAGGAGTCGAGTGCATTCTTAAGGGTAAGTCCCCTATAAAGGGTACGAACGCCTTGTACTCAAGTGTCTGCAAGCTTATCGGCAACGAGTATTTTAAGGACTATGGAACAAAAGAGAAACTAATCAAGTTCAAAGTTCTTAATGGTTATATTCCATTTTCCAACGAGCTCTTCTGCAGTGATAATTTACCTCACATCTACAGCAACATCTCTTGGAATCGTTCTATTAAGCTCCCCAAAGGCGATGGGAAGTTTGTTATACGACCGAAAACGTATAAGGTGGCAGATGATTTAACTGTCACCCCTTTCTGTTTCGTCTCGATTCTTTCGCTGCTCAAAGAGCAGAATATTGCGATATCTGATGTTGAAGAAGTGAATCTGGAAATCAAAATGAATGAGGTAATATTACATTTTCGAAGTTAATCTGTTATAGATATTGAGATGGATTTATTTTTAATATTGTTGTGTTGGTGCAGGGTTTGAGTATCCTTGAAGCATCTCTTACATCCACAACTGCTCTCACTGATGCTCTGCTCACTCAAATACCATCAAAGAAGCAAGTGAAGAGAGAAAGAGATGTCTGAGTTTTATATTTTTCTTGATGAATTTTCTTCAACTTGTCGAATTTGTAAGGGATTTTTCTGTATTCAACAATGAAAATGACAAAAGGGAAGAAGCTACTGATCACTGATTTTTTTTTAGTGTATTTGGGAACTTTCTAATAACTTTCGAAGTTCTTCGGATATATATAGCTCGTAGATTCGACGTCGTGAATATGATTGTGCCAAGCAAATACAGATGCAACATTTCAAATAATTATATCCTTTCATTACTTATTGCCTACCATGTTAATGTTTTAACTACACAAACATACATGTAGAATAAACCCAATTTCACTTCAAAACATATAACATTAATTAAGAGAGAGAGAAGTCATACTGTTCTATAGAAAGATTCATTAATTCTTATGCTTTACAAGAAATTTAAAGTCAGATCACCCAAAACATCGGAAATATTCTTTGGCATTTCATAGAACAGTTGGATTTCTTCTTCTGGGCATTTCGTCGAACAGCTAAAATACTTCACAGCTGGGGGATATCAGTTGACACACAAAAGACGACGAGAGGAATACAACTGGCGTTTCGAGCAGATTGCGCCTGTATTTAAATGCCGTTAGGGTTTAAAAATTAAATACACATGGAGCAAATTCGATGTATGATTCCTTTCATCTTCTCCAAAGTTCCACCATTAATGTTACATTTATGTGTTCTTGAATTTTTAAACGACTCGTTTCAGAAACAAATTACAGTAATAAATAGATGAAAATAATCTCGTTGTTCTCGGATCCTGGTGGGGCTATTAACTCTTGGTTTACTCTCGATGGAAGGAGAAACGACTCTTGGATCGGTTTCTTGGCCATTACTATTTATAAGGGAGGCTTTAATGAGAAATTCTTGATTTCATCTTCCACCCTTTGCACAATCATATACTAGCAGAATGTCTGATAACAACAATGGGGCTACGCTATCGTTGAAGGTGATGATAAATAAAGAGAGAAACAAGGTGCTCTTTGCAGTAGCCGACGGCCCTTTCGCCGATATCTTGTTTAGTTTCTTGACTTTGCCGTTGGGGAGGATCGTCAAAGTCCTCGACAAGCACTACGGAGACGAGGCACCCACCATTGGGAGCTTGTGCAGTTTGTACCGAAGCTTAGCAAACCTCGACAGCGCTCATTTCTGGACTAAGGGTGCTAAGAAAGCTTTGCTCAACCCGATAAGTTCGTTCGATGATGAATACGAAACGCTGGAACTGGACATCGCTGATTCTCCACCACCTGAATACTTCTACTGTACTATAAACTCGTCTCATAATAGATTTCGGAGTGTAAGCTTGTACTATGATAATGTGAACTTTTGCAGAAACTGCCACCGTTCTAATGTTATGTGCAAACAAAGAGTGTCTGAATCCGATTCTAGTGAAGGAGTCCTGACCATCCAGAAAGCAACTTTCACAATCTCTGATAATCTGCAAATAATTCCAAACGAGACGGGACTCCTGCGAATCATCACCATTCTAGGCATCACAGATGCGCATAGAGCTGAGGAAATCCAAGTGGAGTTTGGGTTGAGTGAGGTGATTCAAGAAATTCTTATTGATTCTCTGATTTCGATTAACTTTTATTTTTCCTTATTTGATGTGTATTGTTGCTAGATTATGAAGTTATTGAAGGCCTCACTGACGTCCCCAACTCCATTGTCGGACGTCATCCTCAATAAAACTACACAGATGGAGAAGTACTCTACAGTCGTGGAGCCTCGACCGGAGGAGGAAAATCCCAGCTCCAAGCATGTAAGTTTGAAACTGATGGTACAAAAGTCTAGTGGTAAGCTATTGTATGTTAAATTGTATAATCCCTACTTTGGTAGGTATATGTAACTCAACACGTAACACAGAAAGTAACACAGTTGAGGACACGAGTTGGTAACCCAGTTCGGTGACAAATACACCTACGTCTGGGGGAAGCTATTCCAAGAAATAATTCACTATGACGAGTATAAGGGATACAAGATATATGAACGTCAGCCACACTGAAACGTCCTCTCCTCACCCGACTCTACCCTCACCAATGAATTCTCACGGTAAACTCTCTCTAGTCTACCCGAACACTTTTCACAAGATGAAAAGATTAAGCCCGATCTTGAACAAAGAATTGTTCAAGATATTACAAACACTCACCAATAACCTAACTATCCCAATTGATGAATGTAAAGAATAAATCCAATTCTCGAACGCACGAAGAAGACGAGCTCTCAACAATGTATGAAAACGCGCAGCGGCTCCAGAGCAATCTTCGAGCTTATATAGTTCTCGCGCATAACCCTAAGAATAATTAAGGCATATCTAAAAGATATCCTTAATAGGGTAGATATAATCTTCATGCAAATCTTCTAATTAAGGATATAATATAATATATCTTGAAACCCTTGATCCACAAGGAATTCCACTCCTCCAAGAATTCCTACGCATACATAAATTATGCCATTCAAATATACTCCATGCAATCCATGCAGCAACAATCTCCCCCTTGGCATTTTATGTATGCAATCACACCAACATATGCAACACACACAACTCCTCCAAGATACAAAGCACCCAATGCAAAATCAAGTAGGCAAGGAGCGCACCCACATAACCATACTCGAATGCATAGTGCATAAAACTCCCCCTTGCTACAAACACTCTCTAAAATGAAGTACTAGCCAAGCGCACCCGAACTAGAATACCACATATAGAGAGAAAAAGAACCCACTGCATAACACCACTCATAACACCACATATAACACCAGCTGATCAGAAAAATGCTTCACCAGATAACCAAGCATCATTAACAGCATAATGTGGCCTACTTACTATTACAGACCAGAATATCCAGAATATCCAATCCACCAGCAAATAACAGAAAAGACCAAATGACTGTCCATCCAACCAACCAGAATAGCAAAGTATCATAACAACCATATCGAATCAATAGCAGCAGAGCAAAAAATCAAAAAATACCTACAGATACTCCCCCTTGAATGCAAACATTAAATGCCAAGCTAAGGCAACTCGGCTTCAAACTCCTCATCAACAGCCTCATCACTATCAGCACCCTCTGCAGCACCATCAGAAGCAGGAGCAGGAGCAGCAGCAGCTCCCCCTGGCTGAGTACCACCGGCCAATATGAGCAGTTTTTCAATTTCCTCTTTCTTCTTGAACAGCATATGAATCTGCTCACAAGTCATCTCATATTCCAAGGAGATGGCTTGAAACATGAGCTTGGAAACAACAGGCGCATAATTTGGAGGAGCAGGACCAAAGGGCAGTTGAAGATCCTCAAGATTATCCACATGAGGCATCGAGGAAGATGATGCCTTATCGGTCTTCGAGCTGAAAGGAGGGGCCTCAGGGGCAATGCCGGTCTGAGCCTTGGTGAATCTCATGATAGGAGCAGCGGGAGCCTTTGCACCCTCTGGAATTTCAAACTCTGCAAACTTGCAAAAATACGCATACAGGATCTGAGGAAAACAGACAGCCTTGTTAGCAGATACCACCTTCTCAGCGTGCTCAGCAAGAGCCTCAAACACCAGTCTTCCAAAAGAAACTGGAAGACCTTGCCCAACCTTGTACAGCAGCGTTGCCAAGGATAGATTGACATACGTCTTGTGGGTTGTGGGCACCCAATTTCTGTTGGCAATATAGTAAAGTGCCTTGTACTTTGGAGCAAGAGATGAGGCCCTAAGCCTCTTGGCCTTCACTGGCCACTTCGCCTTTTCATCACCCAGCAGAGTAGCAGCAATCAAATTAGCATCGATGGGCGCCAGACTCTCTTGCACAATATCGCCACAAACAAATGCATCAATGAGAGAGGGAGAGAAATCAAAGAACTGTCCCCGAACGAAACCACGATGATACTCAAGAGAAGTAATGTCAAACATGGACAAACTCAGATTGGAGTAAAACTCCATTATCACATCCTTGACCCAACAAAGCTCTTCGGACAAAGTAGTCAGCAGCCCTGCCTGAACAATGCAATCAAAAACTCCTGCTCTTCTCAAATCAATTTCCCTGGCAGGTCTATCTACTATGATGATCTTCTCTCGGTTTATATCCCAAAACTTAGCATAGAAAGCATCACGGAAGATGGGCATAAACTTATACCCAGCAGGCAAAGGAGGAACATCAGTACCTTTCGACGATGAGGGCGGAACAGCAGCATCATCATCCGAATCGCTGGGGATAGGTACCTCGATTTCAGACTCCGAGTCCACCTCAATCACGGGCTTCTTGCCCTTTCCCTTTACGGATTTCGACTTCCCCTGTCCAGACGCAGGAGAAGCGGCCTTCCTCTTTCGATTTGAGCCCGAAAGAGAAGCACTGGGAGGCACACGGGCTTGGGACCGCGTGCGAAGAGCGATGCCGCCAACAGGGGGCGGCGGAGGCGGAGGAGACTTCTCCTTCCTAGCGACCTGCTTGATTCTCTTTCTCCGCTGAGGGGGCTCCACCGAAGGGGTAGAGACCGGAACCCCAGGAGAGGGTTCTGAGGATTCTGACGGCGGCGGAGGAGGGATGGAGACATCATCACCAAATAGAGGGTGAAGGAGCTCCTGGGTGACCTCGTCCCTGGGAGAAGATGAGGGAACAGAGTCACGGAGCGAAGATGGAGGAACGGATTCATCGACCGGAGAGGGCGGAGCAACCTGCTCGACAAGCCCGGTGCCGTACCACGGCAGCAACGGCGTTCTGGATACAGGCTGAGCAGCCGCGAACAGCAGCGCAAGGTCAAGACCATCCGAGATTTTGAACGAAACCATGGTAGAAGCACAGAAAATTCAGAAATCCGGCAAAAAATCAACCGATGATCGGAGAGAGAGACGAGAGACCGGCGGAGGAAATTAGGCACAAAGAAACCCTAGCACACTCGAGAGCAGCGATGATTAACACTGCAATAGGCAAATGACGGTTCAAATTCCAAAGAGCAACAGTAATAGCAAAAGGGCGCGCAGAAAAATAGCCCCTTTTCAACTGACAAAAATACCACGTCAGATAAGAACCCAAGATATAACACCAACCATAACACCATCCAACACACCACGAAAATCCACAAATAGAAGAAATCAAATAAACATAATCTGAACAGCTCAGATTATACACATCCCAAGAGACTTTCGTAAAGCCTCAAACCTTTCTCCATCTAAAGGTTTGGTGAAAATATCCGCAACTTGTACACGAGTAGAGACATGCTGAAGAGATAAGGTCTTATTTTCAACAAGATCTCTGATAAAGTGGTGTCTGATCTCAATGTGTTTGGCCTTCGAATGACTGACTGGATTTTTGGATAGATTGATAGCTCCAATATTGTCACAGAACAAGACATATTCTTTCTCATCAATCCCATAATCATACAGCATCTTGGTCATCCAGATTAACTGAGTGCAAGCACTCCCAGCTGCTATATACTCTGCTTCTGTAGAGGACAGTGAGACACAATTCTGCTTCTTGCTATGCCACGAGATAAGATTATCTCCCAAAAAGAAACATCCTCCAGTGGTACTCTTACGATCATTTGGATTTCCAGCCCAATCAGCATCACTGTATCCAGTAAGCTTCAGAGAACTACCTTTCCCAAACCATAGCCCAATCTTGCATGTTCCCTTGACATACTTTATAATGTTCTTCACAGCCTTGTGATGACTCTCCTTAGGATTAGATTGGAATCGTGAGCAGACCCCAACGCTGTAAGCAATATCCGGTCGACTGGCTGTTAGGTACAATAGGCTACCGATCATGCTTCTGTACACTGTTTGTTCCACAGGCTTGCCTTCTCCTTCTTGGGTTAATTTAACCGATGTACCCATTGGTGTCCTCTTTGATTTAGAACTCTCCATGCCAAATTTCTTCACCAAATTCTCAGCATACTTCTCCTGACTCACAAAGATGCCATCTTCACACTGCTTGACTTGAAGCCCCAAAAAGAACTTCAATTCCCCGAAGATACTCATTTTGAATTCAGAGGTCATTAGTTTCACAAATTCATTTACAAGAGCCTCTGACTTAGAACCGAAAACCAGATCATCAACATATACCTGGACAATAAATATGTGACCTCCATGTTGCTTAACAAACAAGGTCTTGTCAGCACTTCCTCGAACATATCCCTTCTTCAGAAGAAACTCTGCCAGCGTGTTGTACCAAGCTCTGGGAGCTTGCTTCAGACCATATAGAGCCTTGTTCAGCCTGTATACGAACTCTGGGTGCTCGGGATCTTCAAAACCCTTCGGCTGCTTAACATATACCTCCTCTTCTAAATTCCCATTCAGAAAAGCACTTTTTACGTCCATTTGGTATAGCTTGAAATCTAAGTTGCTAGCCATACCCATCAGAAATCTCACAGATTCCAATCTGGTGACTGGAGCAAATGTCTCCCCGTAATCAATACCTTCCTCCTGTGAGTATCCTTGAGCAACCAATCTTGCCTTGTTACGAGTGATGTTCCCTTGCTCATCTGTCTTATTCTTGAATATCCACTTTGTTCCGATCACATTAGCACCTTTGGGGAGAGAGGTGAGATACCATACATTGCAGCGCTGAAACTCCAAAAGTTCTTCCTGCATGGCAGCTATCCAGTTTTCATCCTGGAAAGCATCAGCGACATTCTTGGGCTCGATCTTTGAGACAAAGCAGACCGTAGCAATGTGAGAAACTAACTTCTTGAAGTCTATCTCTCTCTTCCTAGTCTGTATTCCATCATTAATATGCCCAATCACGTCTGAAGCTGAGTGATTCTTATGAACTCTTGTTTCGGCAATGTCTGAAGTACCAGCTGGAGTACCATCTTGAGTACCATTCAGAGTCATCTCCTCAACTTTGACATCATTCTCCTTGCTAGGATTCTGAGGACTCTCTGTAGTACTGGTGATCAAGACCTCTTCTTCAGCATTTACATCGCCATCCACTGAGTCATCAAAAGTAACATTAATTGACTCAATAACAGTGCCTTGATTTTTCAGGTATACTCTGTAAGCACGGCTGTTTCGTGAGTAGCCTACAAAGATTCCTTCAATTCCCTTGTCATCAAGCTTCTTCCTTTGCACTCTATCGTTTACCACAAAGCATCGTGAACCAAAAATGTGAAGATGTTTCACATTTGGCTTCCTTCCTCGCCAGATCTCATAAGCTGTAATCTCTGTCTGCGGTCTAAGGTACACTCTGTTACAAATGTAACATGCCGTATCAAATGCCTCTGCCCAAAGTCTAAGGGCAATATCTTTCGCCTTCATCATGGTTCTGGCAGTGCTTTGGAGGGTCCTGTTTTTCCTTTCAACTACACCATTCTGTGTAGGTGTGATCGGTGCTGAAAATTCATGTCTTATCCCTTTGGATTGGCAGAACTCCATAAACTCTTGGTTTTCAAACTCACGCCCATGATCACTCCTGATGGCCTTGAGTTTGCTCTCCTTCTCTACTTCCAATCTTAGGCACAGGACTCTGAATGCCTCGAACGTGTCAGATTTTTCTCGTAAGAATTCAACCCATGTGTATCTGGAGAAGTCATCCACGCACACAAGAATATATTTCTTTCCTCCTAAACTTTCAACTTGCATCGGTCCCATCAAGTCCATGTGCATGAGGTCAAGGACTCTAGCTGTTGTGATCCGGAGTACTCTCTTGTGTACCTCCTGTGTCTGTTTCCCTTGTTGACATGGTCCACAAAACTCCACATCTCCAAATCTAATCTTGGGAATTCCTTCAATGGCATTCAGTTGAAAAAGCCTCTGAATATTTCTGTAGTGTGTGTGCCCGAGCTTCTGATGCCAGATTTCACTCATCTTAGAGACGACCCTGTAGCTTGTGATCTTTGGAGTGAAGATGTAGCAATTATCAGCCGATCTGGTTGCCTCCAGAAACTTATCTGTTCCTTTGTTGATGATGCAGCCATTTTTCCCAAAACTAACGCTCATTCCATCATCACACAGCTGACTGATACTGACCAGATTAGCTCTCAAACCTTCAACATATAGGACCCCATCCAGAACTGGCATCCCAGGTACATTCAGTGTACCAATTCCACGAACTCTACCTTTTCCACCATCACCAAACACAACTGACTCATTCGAGCAACTTTGCACATTAATAAGGAGATCCATGTTGCCTGTCATGTGCTGCGAGCAACCACTGTCAATATACCAGGAGTTCCCTACTCTGGAGCTGTTACTGGTGTGAACAACATAAGCCCTATAGCCCTGGCCTTGATTCCTTCTATTTTGATATTTGATCATCTCCTGCCTCTTATCACCAAGATAGAACCGACATCTCGGTCTGATATGGCCAAGTCTATGACAGTAATGACAGAGAGGAATAAAAACTTCAAAATCTGGATTATTCTCGGGTACCTTGTGGTGTTCTTGTTTGAGTACCTCCTCTGCAGCTCTTTGTTCTTCTGATTTCTGTTCAACAGCAACTGAAGTTTCAGTTAGTTTAGGCCTCCATTCCTCACGCCTAACTGTTTTCCCGCTGGATTGAGTTCCAACAAAGTCATTGGATTGTCTCCATCCTTCGACTCCTCTCTCCGTCTTGTTCCAGTCCTGTCTTTGAGTTCTTTGTTGGTATTGGTATCCAACTTGTTGAAAGTTGTTTCGGTTGAATCCAAGACCCTCCTTATCTGCAGCTCTTTTTCCAAGTCTGAGTATTTCGTCAAGCTTCTCGGTGCTGGAATTCATCATCCTTATCAACTTCTGAATATGACTCAGCTCTTCATCAGTCTCCTTTCTTCCGACCTCGCAGTTTCTGAGCTTTTCTTGAAGAGATTCAATCTCGGATCTTAAAGTGTCTCTCTCCCTTTCAAGATTCTTGACCTGCTCCGTAAGGCTCTGGTTCAAAATTAGAGCCTTTTTGCATGCATCCATCAACTCATCATAGTCCTCCTGATCATCCTCTTCTTCTTCCTCCTCATTTCCAACTTTGAATGGATCTTGATCAGCGACAACAGATTGAATCCTTGGACCATTCACGGTAGCAACATGAGCAGTATGAGAAGCATCCTGTCCTTCTTCAAATTCAGTATCAGTGACCTCCTCATCGCTGTGAGTGGCTTGAAACGCCTTTTTGCTAATTTTCTGATATTTGAAGGTATTCACACATTCGCTCTTGATGTGCCCAAAGCCATCACACTCATGGCACTGTGGTCCCCTATCTCCATTTTCTTTCTTCTCTGAGCTATTTGGACCTCTGTTCTGAGAAGTACTCTGATTCTCAGTCCGGCGAAATCTGGAGTTACCTTCAGCGTTACCTTTCCTGAAAAATTTCTTCCCAAACCTCTTTGAGATGTACGCAATGCACTCCGCCATATCTTCAACAGTCAACTCCTCTTCAGACTGGCTTGTAGATGAAGCCTTGAATGCCACGGACTTCTTCTTTTCACTGGGATTCACACGCATACCCATCTCAAACGTCCTTAAGGAACCAATAAGTTCGTTTGGAGATAGTTCATCAACATCCTTAGCTTCCTCGATAGCAGTAACTTTGTAATCAAATCTCTCGGGAAGAGATCTCAAGATTTTCCTCACTATCTTAGCTTCCGTGAGCTTTTCTCCCAACGAGAAGAACTCATTTGATAAACTCAGCAGCTTAGCATAGAAATCTGATATGCTTTCACTCTCGTCCATTCTGAGAGACTCAAATTGTGAAGTGAGTTGTTGCAGCCTCTGATTCTTCACCCGTTTATTTCCTTCGTAAGTAATCTCCAAGATATCCCATGCTTCCTTGGCAGATCTGCACGTGGAGATAATCGCAAAAATTTCAACACTCACACCCGTGTGAATAGCGTTGATTGCTTTCTGATTCATTCCAGAAGACTTTAGCTCCTCTTCCGTCCATTTAGTTCTCGGTTTCTCTGAGCCGTCTTCATCTTTTGGAGCGCTCCAACCAACCTCCACTGCGGTCCATGCAGCCTCGTCAATGGATCTAATAAACGAGGCCATTCTGATCTTCCAATACCCATAACTCGCGCCATCAAAAAACGGTGGTCTAACTGTAGAACCACCTTCCTTGATAGTACTCATTGCAAGCACCACCAAAAAACCAACGGATTATACAGATATCCCAGGATCTAACACCGCACCTCGATGACCTGCTCTGGTGCCAATTTAAATTGTATAATCCCTACTTTGGTAGGTATATGTAACTCAACACGTAACACAGAAAGTAACACAGTTGAGGACACGAGTTGGTAACCCAGTTCGGTGACAAATACACCTACGTCTGGGGGAAGCTATTCCAAGAAATAATTCACTATGACGAGTATAAGGGATACAAGATATATGAACGTCAGCCACACTGAAACGTCCTCTCCTCACCCGACTCTACCCTCACCAATGAATTCTCACGGTAAACTCTCTCTAGTCTACCCGAACACTTTTCACAAGATGAAAAGATTAAGCCCGATCTTGAACAAAGAATTGTTCAAGATATTACAAACACTCACCAATAACCTAACTACCCCAATTGATGAATGTAAAGAATAAATCCAATTCTCGAACGCACGAAGAAGACGAGCTCTCAACAATGTATGAAAACGCGCAGCGGCTCCAGAGCAATCTTCGAGCTTATATAGTTCTCGCGCATAACCCTAAGAATAATTATTAAGGCATATCTAAAAGATATCCTTAATAGGGTAGATATAATCTTCATGCAAATCTTCTAATTAAGGATATAATATAATATATCTTGAAACCCTTGATCCACAAGGAATTCCACTCCTCCAAGAATTCCTACGCATACATAAATTATGCCATTCAAATATACTCCATGCAATCCATGCAGCAACAGTATGCTCAAGCTAAACAAGATTTCGTAGAGTTTCTTCTCGGTTTTCTTCTTATTCCACTCGGAGGATGTAGTGAATACTACAAGGAATATGATGTATTAATGGTTAACAATATGATGTAATCTGAAAATGGTGAGTTGCGATCAATGAAACAGTAGGTAGGAAGAAGAAGACTGTAGAAGGAGTAGAGAGAGAAAGTGAGTGAGGAAAAAGTAATTTCATTTTCTACCCAGCTTGAAAAGCAAGCAACCAAGATATACTCCAAGTTTTTACAACTAAACCCACGAATAATAAAAAAGGCCCAATAACAAAGGGCTAAGCAAAAACGTGTTTTCAGAAATAAAAAGCAACAACAACTCTTCTTTAATTCTTCATTCCAGCTGCAGAAGACTTCCCCTCCTTTCCTTTACCAAAATTCTGCTCGAGCCCTAATTCCCCATCAATCTTCTTCTCTTCCAACGCCCAATCGGTCTCCTTCACACTCTTAGCCATAACACTACCCCCGCCATGAGAAAATCCTTGTCCGCAAGGATCAAAAAGTGGAAACTTTTTCTTGATAAACTTCAAATCCTCCCAAGAAACAAAATTTGAGGAAGCAGGGAACCAGTGCACCAGAATCTGATCTATCCCCACGCCGTTGCGAGTCACTACGCGAGTATCCCTGGCTGTAAAAGGTGCAATCTGCAAAAGCCCAGCAGAATCAGTGTCCGGCAACTCAGAAACAGGTATCACATCCTTCCCCACACATTTTTTCAACAAAGACACATGAAACACAGGATGAATACGCGAGGAAACTGGTAGGTCTAACTTATAAGCAACTGTTCCCACCCTTTCCAGAATTTTGAAAGGACCATAAAAACGGAAAGAGAGCTTGAGAGTTTTTCTCAACGAGACTGAGTTTTGGCGGAAAGGTTGCAGTTTCAGGTACACCATTTCTCCCACCTGAAATTCACGTTCTTCTCTTTTCTTATCCGCAAAAAATTTCATTCTTTGCTGTGCATGAATTAAATTCTCACGCAATTGCTGCATAAAGGTCTGTCTTTGCTCCATAAGAACCTTAGCCTCCACATTAGCAGAATCGAAATAAGAATCCAGAGAAAGATTAGGGGGTGGATACCCATATAGAGCCTGGAAAGGTGTTGTCTTCAAACTAGTGTGGTAATTGGTGTTATACCAATACTCGGCCAGAGATAACCAATTTAGCCATTTCCTCGGACTATCATGCACCATACACCTCAAATAATTTTCCAAACACTGGTTCAATCTCTCAGTCTGACCATCAGATTGAGGGTGATAAGCTGAAGATAGATTCAAACTAGTCCCCATGAGTTTAAATAATGCCTTCCAGAAATTGCTAGTAAAAATCCTGTCCCTATCAGAAACAATACTGACAGGAGCCCCATGTAGCTTATAGATAGTATCCAAGAACAACTTAGCCACCCCTTCAGCTGTGTATGGATGAGACAAAGCAAGAAAGTGACCATACTTAGTAAGTCTATCAACAATTACTAAGATAACATTCTTCCCTGCAGATTTAGGAAGACCCTCAATGAAATCCATGGATATATGAGACCAGGCTGTGTGTGGAACAGGAAGTGGCTGAAGTAAACCAGGTAAGAACCCAGAATGTGGCTTATTCCTTTGACAAATATCACATGATTGAACAAGTTTAATTACTGCAGTTTTCATACCTGGCCAATAAAAAGAACCTTTAAGCCTCAAATATGTCCCCTGAATTCCTGTATGCCCCCCAAAAGAAGAATTGTGCACCTCTCTCAAAATGGAATCCCTTAATATTGGATCAGAACCAACCACAACCCTGCCTTTGTATCTAAGAATGCCATCAGAAACAGAAAAATCCACATAAGCACTAGGATCAACTGCTTTGGAAGTCAGAATCTTAGTAACAAAAACATCCTTTGAATAACTGAGTATAACTTTCTGCACCCACAAAGGAGATACAGTGGAAAGAGCTGTACAATCAGCCTCAAATGTAGGGTATCTGGACAGAGCATCAGCAACTTTGTTCTCTACCCCACTCTTGAATTGAATTTCATAGTGGAGACCCAATAACTTAGTGAGCCACTTCTGTTGTGTAGGGTTCATAGACTTTTGGTCCAGCAGGTGTCTCAAAGCTTGCTGGTCAGTCTTAATAATGAATTTGTGCCCCTGTAAATAAGATCTCCACTTCTGAACAGCAACAATAACAGCCAAGAACTCTCTTTCATAAATGGATAATGCTTGATTCCTGATACTAAGAGCCTTACTGAGGAAAGCAATAGGCCTCTGGTTCTGCATTAGAACTGCCCCAATACCCTTCCCACTAGCATCAGTTTCCAAAACAAAAGGAACAGAAAAATTTGGCAATGCTAACACAGGAGCTGTAACCATGGCCTCTTTCAACTGCTGAAAAGCTACATCAGCTTCAGCAGACCAAAGAAAATTATCCTTCTTCAAAAGAGCAGTAAGTGGACTGCTCAACACTCCATAACCTTTGATAAATTTTCTGTAATAACCAGTTAATCCCAAAAAACCTCTTAACTGCTTGACAGTTTTAGGAACAGGCCAAGAAACCATACAAGAAATCTTTTCAGGATCTGTAGAAACCCCCTCAGCAGTGATAACATGCCCCAAGTATTCAATTCTCTCCTGTCCAAAACTGCATTTACTGCGTTTAGCATACAAGATGTGCTTCCTTAATAGATCTAAGACCACCTTTAAATGTAAAAGATGATCCTCCAAACAATTACTGTAAACCAAAATATCATCAAAAAACACCAGAACAAACTTCCTCAAACAATCCTGAAACACCTGATTCATTAGAGATTGAAAAGTAGCAGGAGCATTACATAACCCAAATGGCATAACCAAGAATTCAAAATGGCCATGATGGGTACTAAAAGCTGTGAGATATCTATCACTGGGGTTTACCAGAATTTGGAAATATCCAGATCTGAGATCTATTTTGGAAAAATACTGAGCCCCAAATAATTCATCCAGCAGTTCATCAATAACAGGGATAGGAAATTCATGTTTTATAGTCAAAGAATTAAGATATCTATAATCCACACACATCCTCCATGTATGATCTTTCTTTTTTACCAAAATCACTGGAGAAGCAAAAGGGCTTCTGCTGTGTTGGATTATTCCAGAATGCAGCATGTCCTTGACTATTTTCTCAATTTCATCTTTATGGGTATGAGAGGTTCTGTAGGGATGCTGGTGTTTAGGAATGCTGCCCTGTTTCAACTGAATATGATGTTCCACTCCCCTCACAGGAGGTAATCCACAAGGTTCATCAAAAACATCAGCAAATTCAGTAAGTAAGGGATCTAAAACAGTAGGAACAATAGGATTAGAAACCCCTGTTTCCAAGACAAAAACCTCTTCAATACTGTCACTATCTTGATGTAATAGACAACTGAGCATGGGACCTGTTACCAAGGTACAATCCACAGCAGTAGTAAGAGCATTGAGTGTAACCCTGTTCCCTTTAAGTGTGACAGTAATACTCATGGCAGCATAGTCCAATTCAATAGGAGTGCAGAATCTTAACCAATCACCCCCTAGGATCATATCACAGCCCTCATTTTTTAATAACCTAGGGGAAAATTGAAATTCATGGCCCTGAACTATCCACTTGAAATCAGTAGCTCGTTTGGTACTAAATAGCTTCTGACCATTAGCAACCCTCACCATTAAAGGCTTGTCAGGATGAATGGTGCAACCCAACTTTTTTGCCGTACCCTCTTGGAGAAAACTCAATGTGCTACCAGTATCTAGCAGAATATTCAACTGCTGATCACCAACCTCACCCACCACCCTCATAGTGGTCAAACCAGCTTCCCCTAGCATAGAATGAATAGACATTTGTACCTCCTCCATAACAGGAATAGGATTCTCCAGCTCCTGGGGTGCATCAGAATCTACCACCTCCTGGGAATACAATAGCTCCTCTTCTTCAGACATCACCATATAAAGTGTTCTAACTTTGCATCTATGGCCAGGAAAATATTTGTCATCACAATTGTAACATAGACCCTTCTCTCTTCTTGCAGCCATCTCAGCAGAAGTTAGAAGCTTAGTGGAGGACTTTTGAGCAGGTGAAACAGCTGGTTTTTGAGGAACAGTACTGGTGTGGGAGGTGACATCTGTTTTCCTAAACCCAGCTGCAGGACCAGAAAAAGGCTTGACAGGAGGTCTCACCCTTTTGACAATAGCATCCAAGGTATGTAACTGCTGTTTGCCCAACTCAATGGCCTGATCAAGACTCTGAGGATGAAACATTTTAATAAAATGTCTCAAATCATCACCCAACCCACTAATAAAGCTAGCAATAAAATACTCCTCACTGAATTTGCTTACATCCTCCATCAACAAACAAGACCGCAATTCAGAAAACCTCTCAACATAATCCTCATAAGAGCCAGTGAACTTCAGCTTATTGAATTCCTCAATAATATTAGAAACATGCAGTTCCTCAAATCTAGCAGAAATGACTTCCAAAAACTGCTTCCAAGTAATAATCAGATCACCCATATTGAGATTTTGAAACCATGAAAGGGCCTTCCCATCAAAATGCATACAAGCAAGGTGAACACGTTGATCATCAGGAATTGTAGGCATCAATTTAAAATAACTATTGCATCTGATAATCCAAGCCCTAGGGTTAGTGCCATCAAAACGTGGAAACTCCACTCGAGGAAGAGGATTATGCACAAAAGTAGAACCAGAACCATGTTTACCCGCAGGGGAAGAACCAAAAAGCCCAGAAGAATCATTAGGAGAAATATTAAGCAGCTGTAGTTGCATATCAGCCAGGGTTTTTGTGAGATGATCAAATTTTTTGTCCATACCAGCAAATTGTTCCTGTGTTTTTTGATCAGCAGCATGTCTCTTCAACGATTCTGCTTGCCAAGCTTGATCCAGTTTCTTTTGTGCGTCCTGCAGGTCCTTGAAGCGCGTGACGTCGGCCATCGGATCGAAGGGATGATACCAATTGTAGTGAATACTACAAGGAATATGATGTATTAATGGTTAACAATATGATGTAATCTGAAAATGGTGAGTTGCGATCAATGAAACAGTAGGTAGGAAGAAGAAGACTGTAGAAGGAGTAGAGAGAGAAAGTGAGTGAGGAAAAAGTAATTTCATTTTCTACCCAGCTTGAAAAGCAAGCAACCAAGATATACTCCAAGTTTTTACAACTAAACCCACGAATAATAAAAAAGGCCCAATAACAAAGGGCTAAGCAAAAACGTGTTTTCAGAAATAAAAAGCAACAACAACTCTTCTTTAATTCTTCATTCCAGCTGCAGAAGACTTCCCCTCCTTTCCTTTACCAAAATTCTGCTCGAGCCCTAATTCCCCATCAATCTTCTTCTCTTCCAACGCCCAATCGGTCTCCTTCACACTCTTAGCCATAACAGAGGATCTGTGCATCTTCTAGGTGGTAAGAGTCTTTGTAAGTCTATAAACAACTTGTACCAAAGCACGGCTAATCTTGAACCGGAGTATTTCAAGAGCCAACATACGAAGAATAGGCTAATCAAGCCCAATCTTCCCCATGGTTGTATCTCTAAAGACTATATTCTTCCCCTCTCAGAAGAACCCTTGCCTCCTCGCTACATTAGTTATCTTGGGGATTTCTCTTCTAGTAAGTTTCCCAAAGGCGAGGGGAGGTATCTATTAGGACCGCGAACTTACAAGGTAACTGATGACTTAACTGTCGAACCTTTCTGTGCTGTCTCCATACTCTCCACTCTCAATAAGCTTGGAATTGCCATATCCGATGTGGAAGAAGTAGAGATGCAAATCGGATTGAATGAGGTATACAAAAATATGAAATGTTTGTGATGATGAAGTTTTATCAATGTATTTGGATGTTGAGACGAGACTTTGTTGTTGATGCAGGGTTTGAGAATACTGAAAGCCTCTCTTACATCAACTTCTGCTCTATCTGATGCACTGCTTAGTCGTCCCACATCGATGAAAAAACCGAAGAGTGAACCCTGAGATTGTTCCTTATTGCAGCTATTAGTACCTAATGAAGCTTTTGCTTCTTTATCTTTGTTATGATCCTAAATTAATTTTCCCAGTCACTGAGACACCTTTTCCTTTTCCAATATGCAAATTATTGTTTCTGTTTCTGTTCTATCATTCGTTTTGCACAACACGCACCATACATATCTCTCTCTATTTCTCAAGCGGAAGATACAAACTTTGACACGATTTGATGACAAATCAACGCGCGGTATCAGTATTCTTAAATTTTGCACTGGTTTTTTTTTACTTGCGAATCTCACTGTTTAATACTGGAATCTTAGTTTCATTTCAAAATCATCTGATTTCTTCTTTTAATCCGATTGGAAATAAAAGCTTTGGTCCTTGACTTTTTACAGTTTTTTCCGATTGTTTTTTAGAGTTTTTTAGTCACTAAAGAATGTGATAGTATTTGATCATATTATCTAGTCATGTGATAAACACTGCATCACTTGGAATTTTCATGAAACAAGTTGGATTTAGAAAACCGTATGATACAATGCGACCAGATAAGTACTCAACATCTTCTTTTGATAGTCTTATGTTTAGATGCTTGAGATGGACTTAAAGCATCTCTTACATCCACTTGTGCAGTTGTGCTCTCACAGATGCTCTCTTTAGTAACAAATTCAGTCCGTCGAACCGAAAAACCGAAGAGAGAAGTCTGAGCGAGTGTGATGTATTCATGGTTGTAATAATTGTTTTCTCTGCTTAATTATGTACAACGGTGGCTTACCATCAGAGTCATGGGCTATATATATGGTGCTTGGTTCTCATTTTAATTATGGTTTAATTGGTTCTATTATCGAACACCATCTGTGAAGCAACGTTTCCCACTCCTTGGTTTTGGCTTTTTGTCGAACATCACGTGCTCACTGCATTTCATCGAACAATTGGAGAAGGCACATAAACACGAACATAACCAATCACTGTTTCCCAGGAATTAACTGCTTCATTCTCTCAAGCCTTTTGCACCTTGCAAATTAACATAGTCCAGCCATTTCCCAGGATCCAAAAAAACATAAAACATAATATTGATACTTGCAGGAATGTTAACTACAATCAAATTAAAAATCACGAACAATTACTGATAAATTCCAGCCAAGCTTGTTATGCAGTAACACTGGATCGGACTCGGATCTCTTCAGTTGCTCGTTGGATGTGTGTTACTGAAGAGAGCATCAGAGAGAGCAGAGGTGGATGAAAGAGAAGCTTTCAATATGCTTAAGGCCTGCAACCAACACCAAACATAAAATTATTCTCAGCATTTAAACATACATTTGAAAAAATTAATGTACTTTTAGAGCACATGCATATTTCAAATAATATTTACCTCTTTCATCCCAATTTTCACCACCAATGTTCCAACATCAGATTTAGGGATGTTCTGCTTCTTGAGACTGGAAAGAAAAGAGCCTGAACAATAAGGTGTCACGGTTAAATCATCCTTCACTTCGTAAAATTGGGGTCCTCGAAGATAACTCCCCTTCCCTTTCGGAAAATTAGCTGAAGTAGTAAATAACGAGAGATCGCTATAGAGAGAAGCAGGCAAGCATTCTTCAGTGAGAGGAAGAATGTTGTTGTTAGAAATAGAACCATGAGGCAGTTTTGGTTTCATTAGCCTTTGCTTTGTTTCCGGGGTCTTGAAATAGTCGTCGTCTATCAATTCAGCTACGCTGCGGTACAAGTTGTCTATGGCCTTAAAACAAGTCTTACCTTCAAAGAGATGCTCAACTCCTCCGAGTGGGATGTGGAAAATGCTAAACAGGAACTCCACAAAGTCTTCTTTGGCACGATAACTCAGTACCTTACCTGTGGATTTCTGTGTGAACAATTTCAAACTCATATTCCTAGTGTTGTTTTCTTCTCTTAAGCTCGGCTGTAACAGGTTCCTCTGTGGCGATTCAACCGTTGACCATTTATCGAAGACGACATCCGACAACGGAGTTTCAGAGATCAAGGATGCCAACAACAACTCCTTAAACTAACCAAAATAATATAAAGTAAAAAATAAATATGAACAACAAATATAATTTGGAATTAATAATTAGATTGGGAAATCACCTCGCAGGTGCCAAACTCCACGTTAATTTCCTCGACCTCATCCACTTCTTCAGTGCCAAGAACAGTCATGATTTGCGCGAAGCTCTCCTCATTCGGAAATATATGGAGATCATCGGTGATTATGAAGGATGTTCTCTTTTCAGCGAAAGCTTCGTCAATCATCCCTTGTGTCGCAATCTTTTTGATCCGACCGTAGTGTCTACAAATTTGGCAATAACTAAGCTCATCATAGTACTTGCTTACGCTGAGAAAGCCATCAAGATAATTATTACAGGAGTCACATAAGAAATATTGGAGTGGCGTAGAATCGGAGAAATCCACAATCAGCTGTTTGTGTTCAGCATCGGATGAACTTGTCGGATTGAGCAGGGCCTCCTTGGCCCCCACGGTCCAGAAATGGGAGGAATCAAGATTTGCTAAGCTACTGTACAAACTGCTTAAGCTTCCCATGGTGATTACCCCATCTACGTACGTCTTCTTCACGATACGGAAGATTTTCCCAAGGGTAGAGTCAAGAAGCTCAACAAAATGTCTGTGAAAAATTTGTCGGCAACTGCGAAGAGTACCTTGTTTTCCTTTTTATTCACCTTAACTCTTAAGAATATAATGTCTTCATCATCACTATAACAAGACATTCTGCCGATATTAGTGGGGAAATGTTGCGGCTAATGATAGTCTAACATTTTTTGCAAACCTACCCTTTTATAGGCAAGAAATTAAACTAAGAGCCATTAGTCCCACCAAATTCCACGACTCTCTGCATTCACTCCATAAATATTAGATACATAAATTATTCAAGCATTCTTCAATAAACAAAAATAATCAGAAACATGGACTATTTGATTTTCGTATTCCTTTTGTATTGTTGTTGCATAAATATAGAAATTCCACGTCTGCATTTCCTCGAACAGTTGATATTCTTCACCCAAAATATTGGAAATATGATGTGGCATTTCATCAAACAGTTGATGTTCATCATCTGGGCATTTCGCCGAACATTTGGAATACTCAACAGCTGGGCGTGAGCGAGATCGATTGAAACACAAGTACATTCCAAATTGCATATCGTTAGGGTTTAAAATTAATTACACACGTGAGAGAACTCAGTGTACGTACGAATCCTTTCATCTTATCCAATTAAAGTTCCACAATGATGTTATAATTACCACTATCATTTGTGGGAATTTTTTTGTACAACCAACGAATAAAGATATCATAGAAAATGAAAGGTCTTGTAAGGTGGGACTTGTGAATTTCTTAACTCTTGCTTAATTAAAGTAAATTACTCTTAAAAAGGGTTGGATGCAGAAGGTCATGACTTACGACTCTTGGTTAACATCTTAGTCCTCGTGTATAAAATGGGCATCACTTTTTGAAAAGAATCATCCTAACATACATCTTCATCAGTAATTTTCTTTCTTCTTTTGTACCTCCACCGATATTAGCAAAAATGTCCGATGCTAGTGCCAATGATGTTAAGTTCTCGTTGAAAGTAATGGTGAACAGAAAGGAAAGGAAGGTTCTATTCGCTGAAGCTGACAGCACCTTTGCAGATGTGCTTCTAAGCTTCCTCACATTGCCGTTGGGATCCATCGTCAAGATCTTGAAGAAGCACTGCGGAGGCGATGGGCCGAACTTCGGAAGCTTGACGACCTTGTATGATGGTTTGGTGAATCTTGATAGTGCATACTTCCATGCAGAAGGTGCGAAGTCGATTCTACTGCACCCTCGAAGTTCATCTGATGCTGTACGAAAAGGGCTAAAGCTCGACATTAGTGATTCGCCGCCATTGGAACATTTTTTTCGTGTCCCTAAATGTGGTCATAGTAGATTTAGAAGCATAAGCATGTATCAGGATAATCCGGTTAGCTGCTTATGCAATTCATTTTACAAAGTTACAAGAGAAGTAGAAAAAACCAATGCTCCAACTGCTTCTTCTCCTGATGGTGTTTTTACGAAGACAACAGCGTCCTTTCTTATCACTGATGATCTGCAGATTGTCTCAGATACTGGGATCTTTTAAGCTGTTAGCGTTCTTGGCATTACAGACATGGATGATGTCGAGACGAAGAACATTGAACTCGGGTTCTCTGATGTGAGTTTTTTGTTTATTACTATAATTTCTTTTCTTTTCCTTTTTAGTGAGTTCATGTCTATTTATTTATCACCTTACTAGGTCATGGATTTGCTAAAAGCTTCCCTAATTTCCTCGACACCATTGTCCGATATCATGCTCTACAAAGCCGGAGAAAAAAGAAAATGTGCAGAGAGGATTTTATCATATCATCAAACACAAAAGGCACCGAGTTCCGATCCCATAACAAAACAGATGAACGTGAAAGTGATACTACAAAAGTCTACCAAAAAATTACTTTACGCAGAAGCTGAGGAAGATTTTGTAGAGTTTCTGTTTGGCTTCCTTTATATCCCCTTAGGAGGAGTAGAGCGCCTTTTGGGGAATGACTCCCTTATGAAAAGTATAGACAGCTTGTACAAGAGCGCAACCGATGTTATTCAAGACAAGTATTTCATCTCAAGAAATGTGCTTATCGAGCCCAAAATACCTCATGGTTATATCTCCAAAAACCATATTTTTCCCCACAACGAAGAATGCTTGCCTATTGACTACAACCGCTGCTCTTGGTCCACATCTATTAAGTTTCCCAAAGGACAGGGGAATTATCTTGTTGGACCGCGAACTTTTAAGGTGACGGATGATTTAACTGTGACCCCTTTTTGCACTGCCTCAATCCTTTCCAGTCTCAAAGAGAAGAAGATCCGAATATCCGATATTGAAGAACTGCAGCTTCAAATTGGAATGGAAGAGGTAGACAATTTGTTTTAAAATTTAAGATGCGATGTATATTATATATAATATTTTTTTTGTGGTTTTGGTGCAGGCCTTGAGCATACTGAAAGCATCTCTTACATCTACTTCCGCTCTCACCGATGCTCTGCTCGCTCAAACATCAAAAAAGCAAGTGAAGAGAGAAGCCTGAGTTTCATCCATGATTTCCCATCTGCTCTTGATTTGCTAATTGTATTAATCAAATTTTATGGTGCTTTATTATATCCAGACGTTTTGACTTCATTGTTGTTTAGCAAAATATTGCCCAGAGGGATTTTATGGATGAGTTGTTTCATCTTTTATTACTTGATCATAATCTCTCTTTCTCCAAATTTAGAATAACTGTTGAAATAAATCTGAGGGAATCCAAATAAAAACATAGTAAGACATAAAAATGATACTTGCAGCAATGTTCAGAAGAAATTAAGGAGTACTACAATCAAATTAAAATTCAAGCACCATTACTAATAAATCCCAGCAAATTTTGTTATGCAGTAGCCACGGATCAGACTCGAATCTCTTTAGTTCCCGCTTGTTGGATGTACGTTACTGATCATCGAAGAGAGCATCCGAGAGAGTTGAGGTGGATGAAAGAGAAGCTTTCAGTATGCTTAAGGCCTGCAACAACACAAAACTCAAACATTCTAAACATTTAAACATACATTTGAAAAAATTTAACATAATTTCAAAGCACATATTTCAAATGATATTCTACCTCTTCCATCCCGATTTTCACCACCGATGTTCCGACATCAGATTCAGGGATGTTCTGCATTTTGAGACTAGAAAGAAAAGAGCGTGCACAATAAGGTTTTACAGTTAAATCATCCTTCACCTCATAAAATTGAGATCCTCGGAGATAAGTCCCCTTCCCTTTCGGAAAATTAGCTGAAGTAGTAAATATTGAGAGATCGCTATAGTGAGAAGCAGGCAAGCATTCTTCGGTGAGAGGAAGAATGTGGTCTTTGGAGATACAATCGTGAGGAAGATTTGGTTTCATTAGCCTTTGCTTTGTTTCCGGGCTCTTGAAATAGCCATCGTCTATCACTTCAGCTACGCTGCGGTACAAGTTGTCTATAGCCTCGAAACAAGTCTTGCCTTCAAAGAGATGCTCAAGTTCTCCCAGTGGGATGTGCAACATGCTAAACAGAAACTCTATGAAGTCTTCTTCGGCACGATAGCTCAGTAGCTCACCTGTGGATTTCTGTGTTAACACTGTCAAACTCATATTCCCAGTGTTGTTTTCTTCCCTTACGCCACACTGTAAGGGATTGCTCGGTTGCGATCCATCCGTTGAAGAGTTATTAATGATGTCGTTTTCTTCCCTTACGCCCCACTCTAAGGGATTCCTTGGTTGCGATCCATCCGTTGAAGAGTTATTAAGGATGACGTCCGACAATGGAGTTGTGGAGGTCAAGGAGGCCTTTAACAACATGATCATCTAACCAAAATAATACAAAAGTAAAAAACAACATACGAAAGAAAAAATAAAACTAGGAATTCAAGATTGGATTGGAAAATCACCTCCATGAGGCCAAAATCCACGCCCATTTCCTCAGCCTCATCCACTTCCGCAGTGCCAAGAACGGTCATGATTTGTGTGAGACTCCCCTTGTTCGGAAACATATGCAAATCATCGGTGATTATGAAGGTTGCATCCTCTGCAGTGAAGGCTCCATCACTAGAAAGACCTTCAATCGTCTCTTTAGCTACAGTTTTACTCATTCGACCGTAGCGTCTACAAATCTGGCAATAGCTAAGCTCATCATAGTACTTGCTTACGCTGAGAAAGCCATTAAGATTATTATTACATGAGACACATAAGAAATATTCGAGAGGGGGAGAATCGGAGAAATCCATTGTCAGCTGTTTGTGTTCAGCATCAAATGAACTTGTCGGATTGAGCAGAGCCTCCTTAGCACCCTCGGTCCAGAAATGGGAGGAATCGAGAATCGCCAAGCTACTGTACAAACTGCTTAAGCTTCCAATGGCGACTGCCCCATTTTCACACTGCTTCTCCAAGATTCCCACGATCCTTCCCAAGGGTAGAGTCAAGAAGCTCAACAAGATGTCTGCAAAAAACTTGTCGGCTACTGCGAAGAGTACCTTGTTTTTCTTTTTATTTATCATAACCGTGAGGAGCATATCGTCTTCATCCTCCTCACTATAACTATCTTCGCTATAACTATCGTCGCTATTACTAGACATTCTGCCGATATCATGAATGCTTATTCTGCAAACCATCCCTTTTATAGGCAAGAGTGTCATCATCAGTCCACCAAGTCCCCTGTTCTTATTCATCCTTTCAAGTTCCAACGTGTTCTAACTATCACTTTTTTTTATTAACTCTTGGTTGATTGATTGGATTTATTACTCATGAATTAACCAAGCCTCGGTACTCTAACGAGAAAGATTTGATTACTCATAAATTTATTAATTGCTTCATGATAAAAAGTGAGTGAAATAGTGCGAAGGGAGTGAACGTAGAACCCTTGTTTTTTATTCTTTTGATATCTGCATCTGTAAATTTATGCCTGTTTCTGTCTTTTCGTCAAACACCTCTCGCTCCAATTCGAGAAAAAATATTGGAAATATAATGAAGCATTTCATCGAACAGTTGATGTTTTCATCTGGGCATTTCGCCGAACAGTTGGAATACTCAACAGCTAGCGGCAGCAGTTCGAGACTGCTTGCTCCACCAATACCTAATGTACGCATATTCAAAATTGCATATCGTTAGGTTTCAAAATTAATTACACGAGAGAGAGAATTCATTGTATGTATGATTCCTTTCATCTTATCCAAAGTTCCACCATAACGTTATCATTTATGGGTTCTTGAATTTCTGAACTCCTCAGAATAGATACATCAATACGTGTATGGAGTCAATACTCGTGTGGTTCCAATGCAGGTTCTTGAAACTTGGTGGGGGCAATGAATCTGCTGCTCGTAAATAGTGGGACTGTTGAGAGAACTCTTGGAATTTGGTGGGACTAATTAATGGCGCATGCTTAACTTTTAATTTCCCATTAAAACACGAGTCATGATTAAGAGAAATAAATGACGTTTGGTTTTTTCATCTCTGTCGTGAATGCGAAAAGAATGATCTAGGTCAAATTCTCTGCTATAAAATGAGGGTTTCGCAGAAAAAATCTTGGAAGCCATTTTTGTTCTAAAATATTACCACAAATATCAGCAGAATGTCTAATAACAGTAAGGATGATGTTAAATTATCTTTGACGGTTTTGGTAAACAAAGAGCAAAACAAGGTAGTGCATGCAGTAGCAGACAACCATTTTGCCGACATTTTGTTGAGCTTCTTGACTCTACCGTTGGGAAGAATCGTCAGAATACTCGACAAGCACTACGGAGACGAGGCACCGAGCATCGGAAGCCTAAGCAGCTTGTACAGGAGCATAGCAAACCTCGATGCCTCCCACTTCGTGACTGAGGGCGCTAAGCATACTCTCCTAAATCCGACAAGTACGTTCGAAGATGAATACAAAAGGCTCAAACTTGATATCACCGATTCTCTACCTGCAGAATATATCTATTGTAGTTTGAAAACCTGTAAAATTCGTAGTGTAAGCGCGTACTATGATGACACTGAATGCAGCATCCACGGATTTGTGCCCCTGATTTATAAAAATGTAGTCGATGAGAAGTCCGAAGGAACTGCATCCAGTTCTAGTGATGGAGTCTTCACTGAACACGAAGCATTTTTCATCATCTCCGATGATCTGAACATATTGCCAAACAACAGTCCTCTTTTAAGAATCGGCAACTTCCTTGGCATCACGGACACGGATGAGCCCTCGACAACCATGAAATTGGATCTTGGATTCAGTGAGGTGATCCTTGATTCCTGATCTCAATCTTAATTCCTCTGCTTTTTTATTTTTTTATTTTTACTATTTGCTTGTCTACACTTAATTAACAGTTTTTTTTTTTTTTTTTTGTTGTTGTTGTCATTATATATTTTGCTAGCTTATGAGCTTGTTGAGGGCGTCCTTGACCTCGCCAACACCATTGTCGGATGTCATCCTTGAAAAAAATACAAAGACAGAGGAGTACTCTGCGATCATTGACTCTCAACTAGAGCTCTTTAATCAGTCTGCAGAAAATCAAGAAGATTCCGAGGAGATATGTTTGAAAGTCCTGGTGCACAGGCATACTGGTAAGGTATTA
Source organism: Thymus mandschuricus (assembly GCA_029379335.1). Classification (NCBI taxonomy): domain Eukaryota; kingdom Viridiplantae; phylum Streptophyta; class Magnoliopsida; order Lamiales; family Lamiaceae; genus Thymus; species Thymus mandschuricus. The sequence goes on along the minus strand of CM057080.1, from coordinate 33,832,764 downwards.
TACGCGAAATGCGAGGAAGATTTTGTGGAGTTTCTACTTAGCTTCCTCTTCGCCCCACTAGGAAGGGTTGAACACATTCTTTCCGGGTAAGTCTTGTGTTAAGGCTATAGACAACTTTTACCGGAGCACGGAACTTATAGGTGACCATCTTTTTAAGAGCCTTGATACGAAAAACAGGCTAATGAAACCTAATCTTGTTCATGGTTGTGTTTCAAAAGACCACATCCTTCCCCTTAGTGAAGAATCCTTGCCTGATTACTACAGTAAATGTGAGTTATGGTATTCTACAAAGTTTCCTAAGGGGGCGTTTGGTAGGGCTGATTAGCCCAGATAAGGCTTCTTATTCGGGCCTATATGGTTGTTTGGTATCAATGTTTGAAATAGAGGAGGCCCGGGTTACTTTTTAGGCCCGCGTGTATTTACTGTTCACCTTTAGTGAAGGTGTCGGGGGTATTTAGGCCCGTTTATAATCAGGCTTGCTACAGTAAACCATGAGTAGGTTGCGAAAAGTCGTTTTTGCCCTCATTTTGTATTGGGAATGGGAAATGATTTGTGAAATTCAAAATCGTTTTGAGAAAATTCAAGTGCGACGCGGCGGAATTCAATCTTGAGCAAGGAACTGCGTAGCTGCGGTGTCATCTTCTCCGTTCTCTTAGCCGACGGCAGTGGTCGTGCGTCGGCAAGGTTCCTTCCTTCCATATTTTTTTTTTTCAAAAACGATGGTTTCTTGTCAATTGGATGTAATTTCTTGAGGGTCTGTTCACTGTATGGATTCCACATATCATTTGATCAGTTTTTTTTTTTTTTTGTGAATGTTTGTACAATTCCTCTGAACCTATGCTCCCTGTACATGAATTCTCCGGAAATAATGAAAATGGGGGGTATAGAGGGTTTTGGAAGGGATGAACTTTGCGGGGGCTTTTTTGTCATTTCCTGCATAACCTTAAAATTTTGTAGTTGATACCAAACAGTCAAATATAGAAAACATAGATATGTGGATTTCTATACTATGAAACCAAACAACAAATTTAAATTTGCATATCATGTATTTCGAGAGTACTATCTAAAATACATTTTCGGGCCCTATATCCCAACATCCCTACCAAACGCCCCCTAAAGGGCAAGGGAGTTATTTTAAAGGAACACAAACCTATTATCAAGTGACGGATGATTTAACCGTGGAACCTTTCTGTATGGTTTCGATCATTTCTGATCTAAGAAGGCAGTGTCTCGGGCCATACTCAGTCAAAGAAGTGGAGCTGCAAATCGGATTGAAAGAGGTAATTGTACAGTTACTTGAAATTAAACATCGGTGTATGTATATTATTTTTGTAGGGAGTAATATATGTGTGAAGACGCTTAGATGGAAGTTTTTTGGTGCAGGGTTTGAGCATACTCAAGGCTTCTCTTACATCCACTTCTGCCCTCACTCATGCCTTGAAGACTCATAAATATAAAGAAGAACCTAAGCCATATTGTAATTTTCGTGTTCTTTCACTTGATTTCTGAATGTTGATTTCTATGGTCCAATATTATGCAGCAATGCTTGCTCATAATAAGGTCCTTGATTTTCTTTTAATTATTTATGGTCCTTGATTTCACCATGCAACTTGTTTATTGGATTAAGGTCAATTTCGTTATGCACTATTCCTTTACTCACTGTTTTCATGGAACTCACTGCTTCTTTGTTGTTTTAGCCTTTTACACATTGCAAACAATCATAAATCATAATTTTTGATACTTAAGAGGAATGTTCAAAGCTATACTATGGGCTACAAACAAAGTAAAAATCAAGCACCATTGCAAAATAAATTAAGCAAAAATTGTGAAGCAATAGCCAAGGATCGGACTCGGATCTCTTCAGTCGTCGTTTGTTGAATATATGTTAGTAATTAAGCAGCGCATCAGAGAGAGCAGAGGTTGATCTAAGAAAAGCTTCGAGTATGCTTAAGGCCTGCAACACACCAAGCTTAAGTAGTCTCAACATTTAAACATACATAATTTCATATGATATTTACCTCTTTCAACCCGATTTTCAGCATCAGCACTTCGACATCAGATTTAGAGATTTTCTGGTTTCTGAGACTGGGTAACTGAGAGTACACACCAAAAGGTTCAACAGTTAAATCATCCTTCCAAGGTAGTATGTTCAGATTCCCTCTCAGAATTTGATACTGCTATTAAATCTTGGTACTCTATTTTATTCTTGCTAATAAAGAGGGAGAGAATGCAGAATGAGTGAATAACTCTTGGAGTTCATCTTGTTGGCATTTCGCCGAACAGTTGGAACAGTTAAAAATCAACTACACATGTGAGAGAATTTCCACCATAATGCTGCTATTACTATCATTTATGGGTTCTTGAATTTCTAAACTCCTCGTTAGAATAAATACATAACAGAAGATGAAAAAGTCTCGTGATTATGGGAATCTGGTGGGACTTATGAATTTCTTGACTCTTGGTTAACATCTTAATCCCCATGTATAAAATGGGCATCATGAGCTTATGAAAAGGACCATCCTAGCATCTTCATCAGTAATTTTCTTCTGTTGTAACTCCATAGAAATTAGCAAAAATGTCCGATACTAGTGCCAATGATGTTAAGTTCTCGTTGAAAGTAATGTTGAACAGAAAGGAAAGGAAGGTTCTATTCGCAGAAGCTGACAGCACCTTTGCAGATGTGCTTCTAAGCTTCCTCACATTGCCGTTGGGATCCATCGTCAAGGTCTTGAAGAAGCATTGCGGAGACGATGGGCTGACCTTCGGAAGCTTGACGACTTTGTATGATGGTTTGGCGAATCTTGATAGTGAACATTTTCATACAGAGGGTGCAAAATCTATTTTACTGCATCCTCGAAGTTCATGCGATGCTCTTCGTAAAGGGCTGAAGCTCGATATTAGTGATTCCCCGCCATTGGAATATTTTGTTCGTGTCCCTTACTGTGGTCATAGTAGATGTAGAAGCATAAGCATGTATCAGGATAATCCGGGTATCTGCGGCTTATGCATTTCATTTCACAAAATAACAAGAGAAGTAGAAAAAACCAATGTTCCAACTGCTTCTTCTCCTGATGGGGTTTTCACCAAGCTGGCAGCGTCCTTTCTTATCACTGATGATCTGCAGATTGTCTCAGATATTGGGATCTTTCAAGCTGTTAGCTTTCTTGGCATTACAGACATGAATGATGTCGAGACGAAGAACATTGAACTTGGGTTCTCTGATGTAAGTTTTGTAGCCTACTGTTATTACTTTTTTCTTTTCCTTGATTTCATGTCTACTTGTTGATCATCTTACTAGGTCTTGGATTTGCTGAAAGCATCCCTGATTTCCTCGACACCATTGTCCGATATCATGCTCTACAAAGCCGGAGAAAAAAAGAAAAGTGCAGAGAGGAATTTATCATATCATAAGGTGGAAAAGGCGTCGAGTTCAGATTCCAAAAGGATCAACGTGAAAGTGATCGTACAAAAGTCTACCAGCAAGTTACTCTATGCTGAAGTTGAGGAAGATTTCGTTGAGTTTTTATTGGGGTTCCTTATAATCCCGCTAGGAGGAGCCGAGCGCCTCCTCGGAGGTAACTCTCTAATAAAAAGTATCGACAGCTTGTATCGGAGTGCGGCTGACCTTATTCCGGACAAATATATGAAGGATTCAATTTCAAGAAATGTGCTTATCGAGTCAAAGATACCTCATGGTTATATCTCGAAAAACCATATTTTCCCCCACTCTGAAGAATGCTTGCCTGTTGACTACAACCGCTGCTCTTGGTCCACATCTATTAAGTTTCCCAAAGGACTGGGGAATTATCTTCGAGGGCCGCGATCTTTTATGGTGACGGATGATTTAACTGTGACCCCTTTTCGTACTGCCTCTGTCCTTTCAAGTCTCAAAGAGAAGAAGATCCTAATATCCGATGTTCAAGAACTGGAGCTTCAAATTGGAATGGAAGAGGTAGAAATTTTGTTTGATACATTTTTTGATGTGTTTTCAAATATAGGATGCGATGTATATTATGATTTTTTTTTTTTTTTTATATAATGTTTCTTTTGGTGCAGGCCTTGAGCATACTGAAAGCATCTCTTACCTCCACAACCACTCTCACCGATGCTCTGCTCACTCAAACATCAAAGAAACAAGTGAAGATAGTAGTCTGAGTTTCGTTCTCCATGATTTCACATTTATTTGCTAATTGTGTTAAGCATTATGGTGCTTTGTTATCCAAACGTTTTCGACCTTTCTGGTTTAGCAAAATATTATCCGATATTTTATGCGGGTTGTTTCATCATCTATTAGTAATCGTAATCTCCCTTTCTCTACATCTAGAATAATAGAAAATTAATTTGAGGAATTCACTCAAAACAATTAAGCGGCACCTCAATCTTCTATCAGGCATTTCTTCGAACAGATACTGCAACGAAAATCAATCTGAGGGAGTTGCTAGAAAAATTAAGCGGCAAATTCTTGAACTCATGTTTTATCATTCGTATTTTTCAGCCTTCTCTTGGCATTTCCTCAAACAGATACTGTACACTAGCAGTCTAAGAGCTGTCTGCCTCTCTTCCATCGTACCTCTTATGTGGATACTCACTAATTGTTTCGCTAGCCACTATCCGTTCAGCCTCTCTCTGAGGTACGTGGTTTCATTGAGCCACATTTATCGAACAGCTGATACTCATTTCATTTCATCGAACAGCTTATACTCATTTTTTTCGTGCGTATTAACTCGTTGAAATCAAATAAATCCCTATGAAAAAACGAATCGGCGAGTTGTTTCTTTGTTAAAATATTAAAAAAAATACGCTTATCACTAATTAAGTATACCCCAAGAAACTTAATCTTTGTAACAATAAATATATCATGATAAAACATCTAAGTAATGTCTGAGATATGAAGAGACTCGTTAGTAAACGTGTAAAGACTCAGACTCGTGTGGTTCCAATGCAGGTTCTTGGAAATTGGTAGGGGCATTCAATCTACTGCTCGTAATTACTGGGACTAATGGCGCATGCATGCATGAGTTATTGACAATTAACGTTGAAAACGGTGATGATTAAGAGAAATTAATGAAACGACGTTTGGTTTTTCATCTCTATCTTGAATAGGAAGAGAATGATCTAGGTCAAATTCTCTGCTACAAAAGAGGGAGAGGGAGGGTTTGTCATGATTTCATCAAATATTTACCAGCAGAATGATACGACCAAGAAATAGTCGAGATATTAGTTCGAGAACGTATGTTTATTACTAGTGTTTTGTGTATTGTCTTTTAATTGTGCTTTTGTAATTGGGCCGAGGCTATAAGCCCAATTAGAATATCTTAGCCCATTAGGTTTAGTATGTGAACCTATTTAAGGTTTCATTTGTATGTGGTCGTCATTATCGTGAATGAATATTGAACGAACCCTTTGTTGGTTTTCGGCTTCTCTTCGAGAAGATTAGGAGTTTACACGCACTCGAAGCGTGGATTATCGATACGTCCCGATCTCGAGGCGTATCATTGGTGCTTTCATTGTCTTCCTTCTTCCCCGATTCTTCTTCTGTTCCTCTGTTCTTCTTCTTTGGAGTTTTGGCACACTCGAAGTTGCCTCTGTTCAGCCAATTTTATTCCAAAAAAAAACAAACAGAGTGTGTGCTTCCATTGTTGTTCTTCATGGCAAATTCAGAAATCCTTGCTGCTCTTGCTTCCTTTCGAGATCAATTTGAAAGTCACTTGACAACAACTAATTCCACCCTCAAGGAATTCATGGCTTTAGTCAACAATCGGTTCGCCGATTTGCACGCGGCTCCACCTCCGCTGCCACCACCGCCGTCGGAATTCTCAACCTTGGCTGGCTCGTCTAAACACCCCTTTCCACCAGTCCGGTTCACACCACAGCAGCCAACACCGTTCACTCCAAATCCACAAACCCACTTCACTCCAAATCCACCTGCCGCCGCTCCTCCGCCGTTCGGAAGCTCCTCCGCCCCCCAGCAGAGCCGCCTCCCTACCGCCCCATTCCAGTCCCCTAGCTCCGCCAGCCCCGGCGTCCCCTTCCTCTCCTTCGATGTCACCTCCGTCGCGGCCTCCACCTCCATAGCCGCCGCCACCACCTCCGCCGCGGCCTCCACCTCCTTCTCCGCCGCTCTATTGGATATTAGTTTCTAAAGAAAGAGAAGAAGTAAAGGGTGCTGAGGTGTCAAAGAAGAGTGTTGAGGTGTCGAGAGAGTTAGAACAGCTGTCATCTGCTAAGCTGTACCAGAGACGGTTATGAAATGCTGACTTGGCATTAGATTAGAGGCGGTGGTTATGTGTTGTATTTATAGCTTTTAACAGTGTAATTAGCTTAGTTGAGTTGGTTAATGAAAATAGTTTCTCTCTCTACTTTCTATGTTTTCTGCTATTTTTGCATTGTTAAACACGCTCCTCCGCCGTTCCTCTCCTCCACTAACGGCGCCGGAAAGTACGACCTTGGCGTCAAAACCCCTGGCGACTCAGTAACTCGCGACACCGGAGTCGACTCATTGAGAATCGCCTCCACCGTCGACGGCTTACTTCTGCCCGTCGAGCTCTTCGGTAAGGCTCCATCTCCGGCGCCGGGACCAGCACCTGAAGTTACTTCTTCCCCAAACTCCCATATTCGGCTGATGCCTCCAACTCCACCGACTGCACCATCGGCGTCTCCATCCCCATCCAAAGTAGCTCTGATCCAGCCGCCAGCCGCCACAATTTCTTCCACACAATTTCAACTCCTAGGCCATCGCACAAAAGTGGGCCAAATTATGGAGATTAATTTCTGGCCCAGCCCATCCGATAAAGAGGCCCAAGCAATGGTAATTTTTCTTGGCACAAAGGATATGTTGGGCCATTGGTGGAAATATGTTTTACTTGGAATTTCCCGACGATCGGTCATTTTTAGCCTCTATGCACTCGAGGAAGTTTATAAGGACAGTTTGGAATCTCCACCTTGAGGACAAGGTGGTTTTGAAGGGGTGAGGAGTTGATACGACCAAGAAATAGTCGAGATATTAGTTTGAGAACGTATGTTTATTACTAGTGTTTTGTGTATTGTCTTTTAATTGTGCTTTTGTAATTGGGCCGAGGCTATAAGCCCAATTAGAATATCTTAGCCCATTAGGTTTAGTATGTGAACCTATTTAAGGTTTCATTTGTATGTGGCCGTCATTATCGAAATGAATATTGAACGAACCATTTGTTGGTTTTCGGCTTCTCTTCGAGAAGATTAGGGGTGTTCATAGTTTGGTTTAAACCGTAAACCAAACCGGATCAAACCGTACTTTGCGGTTTGGTTTGGTTTATGGTTTGAAAAAATATAGTTTGGTTTTTGAAATTATATAAACCAAACCAAACCGTAAACCGTAAAACCGTAGTTTAATTATTATAAATTTAATAAAAATGATTAATTTTGACATAAATTACTTTAATTTTAAAACATCGTCATTGAGAGTTGAAAAATAATAATAATAAAAGATAATTAATTAATACGGAGTACAGTTGCATATAATTCTTTTATATAAAATATTATATCCAACTATAATCTTTTTTACACTACAAGCTATATTTTTTACTCAATATTTATTGAAATTTTATATTGTTTATTTTGAAATGTATCTCATATTTTCCGTTATCTTATGAACTCTTTTTCATAAACGATTTAGATTTTATAAAAGATTATTTTTACTATTTATAATTAAATACAAACATATAGTACTAAAACCGCAAACCGAACCGCACCAAACCGTATTAAAGTGGTTTGATTCGGTTTTAAAATTTTAACAAACCGTATTATGTGGTTTGGTTTGGGTTTTACGTTAAACCGCACCAAACCAAACCGTGTACACCCCTAGAGAAGATTAGGAGTTTACGCGCACTCGAAGCGTGGATTATCGATACGTCCCGATCTCGAGGCGTATCACAGAATGTCTAGTGATAATAAGGATGATGTTAAACTATCCTTGACGGTTTTGATGAACAAAGAGAAAAACAAGGTACTGTATGCAGTAGTAGACAACAATTTGACCGACATTCTGTTGAGCTTCTTGACTCTGCCGTTGGGAAGAATCGTCAGGATCCTCGACAAGCACTACGGAGACGAGGCACCGAGCATCGGAAGCCTAAGCAGCTTGTACAGGAGCATAGCAAAACTCGATGCCTCCCTCTTCGTGACGGAAAGCGCTAAGCATACTCTCCTCAATCCGACAAGTACGTTCGAAGGTGAATACAAAAGGCTCAAACTTGCTATCACTGATTCCCCGCCTGCGGAATATTTCTGGTGTCGTCGCTGCTCACCTTCGCCTGAACCTCGTATTGGAAGCGTGTACTACGACAAAGCTATATGCCGCCACTTATTACCCATGTGTAAAGTAGTGGATCGGAGGGGCTCTTACAAAACTGAATCTAGTTCTAGTGATGGAGTAGTCTTCACTAAACATGAAGCATCTTTCATAATCTCCGATGATCTGCACATATTTCCAAATGACAACGGAATATTAGGAATCTGCAGCTTTCTCGGCATAATGGATACGGATGAGCCCGAAACACGGAAACTGAATTTTGGTGTGAACGAGGTGGTTTTCGATTGTCTATCCCCGTTTCGTCTTAATTTCTCTGATTTCTGTGTCTTGATAACTTGTATATTTGTGTGTTCTGTTGCTAGATTATGAGCTTGTTGAAGGCCTCATTGACGTCCCCGACTCCATTGTCGGACGTCGTCCTCAACAAAACAACGCAGATGAAGTGCTCCTCATTCGTCGAACATCAACTCGAGTCGCTTGATCTGACTGAATATAAAGAAGATCCATACAAAAAGATCTCTTTAAAAGCCTTGTTATGCGGGCACACCGGTAAGGTGTTGTATGCGAAAGTCGAGGACGATTTCGTAGAGTTTTTATTCAGTCTCCTCGTCATCCCACTAGGAGGAGCTGAGCACCTTGCAGCTGGAAAGACTGGTATTAAGGCTATAGACAAATTTTACCAGAGCACAGCCGGCCTTATGGATGACAATATTTTCGAGAACTCGGATACGAAAAACAGGCTAATGAAGCCTAATCTTGTTCATGGCTATGTTTCGAAAGACTGCATTCTTCCTCTCAGTGAAGAATCCTTGCCTAATGACAACAGAAAATATAGGTTATCTTCTGCCAAGTTTCCTAGAGGGCAAGGGAGGTATGTTAAAGAAGCACAAACTTATCTGGTGAAGGATGATCTAACCGTGGAGCCTTTCTGTATAATTTCAATCATTTCTAGTCTAAAACGACTGAATGTGTCGTTCTCCGACGTGAAAGAAGTGGAGCTGGAAATCGGAATGAAGGAGGTAATACAGTTACTTTTGAAAACTCTTATGTTCGTACATGATTTTCTAGGGATACTGAGATGAAGTTTGTCGGTGCAGGCGTTGAGCATACTGAAGGCTTCTCTTACATCCACCTCTGCCCTCACTCATGCTTTGCAAACTCATAAGTACTGAATAGCTATTTTGCTCAGTCGATCAAATGGAGTGAGACGAAGGGACTAGGTTGATGGGGGTGAAGTTTTCTTCAGCTTATATTATTCTTGTAATGAAATTGGGCCTATTTGATAATGTCACAGCCCAAGCCCAAGCCCAAATAACATTTTTTTATTTCTCTCTCTTTTTTGTGGAAAACAAACTTATCTTTGCTTAATAGATGTGGGCTTCAATACAATTAATTGGATATCATAACACCTTTCAAAGGCCCATCTTTTATGCATAATTGGACCAACATCTTTTGATAAATCGTTTTCACTAATCAAATTATCCATGAAAAGCGAGTTTTATATTTTTTCGTTATATATTAGTAGATGAATCTTGTCGGTTGATCCAATCGGTCACTCTTTACCCATAACACGTGACATTTTTTTCAATAAATTGAACTTCAAAAATCTTTATCAAATCTTTTTGTTTTCCCAGACAGAAAACCCTTAAAATAACAGTTGTTTTTCTCGTGGGATTGAGGAAGGAGACAAAGAAAAAACCTACGTAATTAAATAAAAGAAAAAGATCACTTGCACGTGAATTTGACACAAAGGCAAAAGGTTTCTTCATCATCTCTCTTAAAAGCCACGTTACTTAATTAATTAATTAAAATCCAACTGTTAATCAGTCTATTTAGTGGAGTGGCCACCCTCATGATTCATAACTATTATACACATCACACATGACACGTACAAGTCACTAAGTAGCATGATACTACTAAATAATACCCTTCGTCTCGACTCTTTACGCCTTTTCCTTTGTATATTCTGTCGGGACGGTTCGAAAAAGAAAGTCGGGTATAATACGATGAAATGTGGGGTTTGAATGACAATAGATATGGTATAAGATTGAATCTTTTTTACATGGGTTGAACTAACTAACCTATCTACATTAGTGGTCCAATTATTACAACTAAATTCCACCTATTGTTGCTTAGTGTTGGAAGAATATCAGGTTGCGGATTTAATTGGTAAAATTAGTTGCAACTTCTTTCAAACTCTTTCTCCTTGTTTTTTTTATTTTTTTTCTTTTAATAAAATTATTTTTATTGATTACCCTTTTGACTTCTACATCAAAGTCTTTACATATTCTTCTATTTTGTCCTTTTCTATTTAGACCAATAATTCATCAACTTTTCTTTACCACTAATAAATATCCCTTTGGATTGAGATAGCATAATATAAACCCTAAAAAATTAAAAATTATGCTACTCATGAGTATAGTGCACTTAACAATCAAGCATATTCCTATTTTGGTTGTTATTACTACTCCCTCCGTCCCAGATGACTTGTTCTGTTTCGTTTCGACGTGAGATTTTATATGCAGTGTTATAAATGAACAGTAAGAGGTTCACATTAAAACATAAAAATTCGTGTCAGACAGTCCGATTAGAAAAACGGGACAGTTGAAATGAAACGGAGGATTACTATTTACCATAATGTCGATTGGTAAATGCTAATAATTTCTAGAAGCTTTAATTCTTGGTGTTAATCTTCAATTTGAAGTATGGCATAACTAATTGAAAACTTGACATGTCTTTCAATAAATTAACAACTACTAACCCTTTAGCAACTTAGGTTAAAATATTAGTTATTTAATGGTGTGACATGTGTCAATTCACACTTATGACAAGTGGTTCATAACCTCTATATAACTTTGAATATAAGTACTAACCAATCATATCGTGTTAAATGATGCCATATAAATTTTATGATTGGAATCATCACACTTTTTTTTCACATCAAAATTTGAACAAAATCTTGTTTTCAAAGCTTGGAACCACTAAAAACTAGAGAGTGGAGATAGTTTATATCTTAAGATTCAATAGCATCATTATTTCTTGTTTCCATTTCAATTCCTCTAGAAGGTGATGATCATTTAAAGAGCTAAATCAAGAATCCAATACTCAATCATAACCCAAAACCCTAAGTCCAAATTTTATTGGTGAAATTAAGTTTACTTTGATCCTCTTGTTGGTAGTAGGTTTGCACTCCGTCCCGTTAATATAAATAAATTCTATCATCGTCTGTTCCGTGACTGATATAAAGATATAACCTAAAATGATTAAATTTAACCAATTAAGTACTATCACTCACGTCTGAATTCTCGTATCAAAAAATATCCTTACGACGGAGGGAGTACCCAATTTCAACAACTAATAGATGAATTTCAACAGATAGGCATGAAAAAACAGAAGATCAAATTCCCTTTTAGCTGTAATTTAGTGGCTAGCTACATTTTATTATATGGTTTTTTAGTTGACTTTACATGTGAAAACAAGATATTATTCACCCTCAAATAAGTGTCAACCAAACAAAGGTATATTATATATTAATAATACTATATACTAAATAAAAAATAAAAAATAATTAAACTAAATAAAAGTTTGTTGGTTGGCTCAACCCACTTCAGCAATCACCCACCACCCCCACAACTCCCAAAATTTAATCTTCAAAAGTCATTATCCACTTCGTTCAAAATTAAATAAAAATTATTTTTTATCCACTCCAAAACAAAACTAGGTATCATTTTTTATTTTATTTTTACATTTTTTTTTGGAATTACCCAATCCCATAATTCCACCTACCCAAAAAAAATGTCATTTCTTTTCTTTCACTCCATAACTAATTATCATATGTTACGTGCACTGTGACGTGGCTCGACGTTACTTCATTCATTTCTCATAAATGAATTTCGGTGGATGGTGAATGTTCTAATTATATTCCAAAATATTGTACGCCAATTTCATGTTACACGTATTAATTCCAAAAGTGCAATTTAACCTAACTAAAACTTTGCTAAAATTAGATGCCGAATTTCATGAAATATTCGAGTTCAAGTTTTATACTTCTATTCAAAATTAGTAAAAATATGTAGATTAGAGAGAAGAGTCGTGTATTATTTGTGAATCGATTTTACAGTTTCATTAGGGTTTGGATCTCTATTACACTATCGAATTCTCGTTACGATGTTATACGAGAATGGGACAAATCATCGAAACCTATTCAATCATAGCGTGAATGGTGTTCTACCGACCTACCTACTATTCATGTTTGGAGTCGCGATTAGAAATTAAACAAGTAATCGTGGAGTGTGTGCAAACATGTTTCTCGACCCTTGACCCTAGCTCGTAGCACCGCCACATGTCGCGATCCCGTCTCGCCACCTAATGATCGGGTAGCCTACCTCCATTGGATTGAAGATCTAGCTAACAGCCACAAGAAATCGGCCACGTTTCAAGTTCCCGTTAAAGCAACCCTCAACTCAACCAGTTTCCCAACTAATTTGGACAACTTATTTGAAAAAAATTATTTCTAAATATGCCAACATACCACCTTATTCTCATCATTGGTCTCACACACACACCCACACGTGTCTGTGTGTGCTGTACACGCACGTGTCTATATATATATATATGCATAGTACAGCAAAGGTCACAACCAAACTCAAGCACAAAAATTTTCTTTTTCTCAATACTAGAAGTATGGACTGGACCAGAGGCCACACCATAGGGTACGGCGCCTCCGCCGCAGTCTCGATTGCCGTCTCCCGAGAGACGGGAGACGTGTTTGCGGTTAAATCGGTTGAACTAGCTCGGTCTGAGACCTTGCAGAGGGAGCAGAGGATTCTCTCAGCTCTTGATTGCCCTCATGTGATTGGATACAGAGGATTCGACATTAGCTTCGAGAATGGCAAGTCATTCTTCAACCTCATGATCGAGCACGCCCCCGACGGAGCGCTGTCAGACGCGCTCCGTCGGGGCGGGGGCCGCCTCTGTGAGGCGGCCATCCGCCGCTACACGCAAGGGATCGTCCAAGGATTGGAGTATCTACACTCGAGGGGAATAGTGCATTGTGATGTGAAGGGGAGCAATATACTTCTAGTCGGCGGCGCCGCCAAACTCGCCGACTTCGGCTGCGCGAAGGCGGTCGAGGAGGCGGCGGTGATCGGGGGCACGCCGTTGTTCATGGCGCCGGAAGTCGCGCGAGGGGAGGAGCAGGGGTTCGCGGCGGATGTATGGGCGGTGGGGTGCACGGTCATAGAGATGGCCACCGGACGAGCGCCGTGGCCTAATGCGGCCGCGACGCTTCACCGGATCGCCTTCTCCGGCGAGGCACCGGAGTTTCCGGATTCCTTGTCGGAGTTAGGTAAGGATTTCTTGAGCAAGTGCTTGAGGGTCGATCCTACAGAGAGATGGACAGCTAAGGAGCTCCTCCGGCATCCGTTTCTTGACGAGGTTCGATATGAGAAACCGACTATCGACACCACGGATTCTCCGACGAGCATCCTCGATCATAGAATTTGGAGCTCGGTCGAGGAAGAATCTTCGCAAGAATATTCGGTCGAGACGAACTTTGAAGAATTCTCTAGGCTGAAAGATTCGTGTATGAATTCAAGAATGGAGGAGTGGGATTGTACAGAAAAATGGATTACGATCAGAGACAGTAAAAACATCGATCACAGTAGATTTAGATGTGAAAAACAGAGCATTTTTTGTTCTTAGATGTATAGAGTTTTTTAGTGTAGGGTAAATTCGATTTTTGGTAAATGAAACTCACTTTTTTACAGTCCATTTCTTACTCCTTTTCAACATTAAAAAGTTAAAATTAAGGATACGATCGTCAAACGATGGTTTTGTCGATGCTGGGTCGTGCGATTCGGGTGAGGAAGGAAGTAGAATTTTCTTGGGAAGCGAAAGCTCCCATCTCGAAAAAGATCATTCTTCTAGAAATCCCATTTATTTGGGAATTAATGGGCTGTGATAGGGTGTGACCAGATAGTATAGAATTATTTAATTTATATTTAGATATTTATGGATAGACTAAATTATTTTTATACTAGGTACCTTGCACGTTAGAATTAATTAAACATAGGTGATTTTTATTTTTTTTGAATTAAAGTTACATGGGCAAATTTTACTGAATTATTAAGGGCAACTAATTCAAATAGCAGGTACATTAGGTACCAAATGTATGAAGAGTTTTTCTTTGGGAGTTGGCCCTTTTTCACCCAACCAGACTTAACTAAATGCTTAACCACTCTTTCAAAATATTTTACCTTTCAATTTCTTAATAAATGGTCAATACTGTCAATTTAAGCAAACGAGAAACGCTCCCTTATCCACCGTGAACACTTTTAATGTATCCACCGCTGGTGTGACAGTGTTAGGGTTTCGTTTTTAAATAGATTAAAGTATATATTTTAATTATTTGAATTGGACCGATATTGACATGGGCTTCAACTGTATAATGAATAGAAGAGGCCCAATAGGATAATGGGCTTGGCCCAAAATTATCATACAGTGGCCCAATTAATACTCTAACAAAATAATGGATTTAAGAGAAGCCCAATAATGAGAAGGGGCTTGGCCCAAGATTATCATTTAGCGGCCCAAATTTAACTTATTACTATTTCTCTCTCCTTTCGAAAGAGGTCCATCATCGACCCACTTAGGAAAGTGTAATAAAATGAAAAACTGGAGCATATGTTATAAGCATAAATAAACTAGAAACATTAGCTCGAAAAACTGCATTCAAACCAGACAAAACAAACCCGAAACATAACAAATTGTCATCACAAAAGCTCAAAACTAAAGAACATTACACTAAATGAAGAGTTTCAACTTTCAGGGTTCTTGCTTCGGCTTGAGCTCGAGCTCTGGTAGTTTGTTGAGCATGGGGTTGACGAGGGCGTCGGTTAAAGGTGTTTTCGAGGTAAGAGAAGCTTTCAATAAACTTATCGCCTGCACAAGCACATTCTTTCACACACAAGATCCAACTCAAAAGGTTAAAAGAAATACGTAGTAAAAAAATATTCATATGAAAGTTTTACCTCTTCACGTCCAATGCGCAACTCCATTTCTTTCACATCCGAGAAGGGGACTCCGAGTTCGTTGAGAATCAAAATGCTCGTAGTCATACTAGGGCTCACGCTTAAATCATCGGTCACAATAAACTTGGAAGGTTTCTTCAAGTATACGTCCTTGCTCCGCTTGAAATAAACACTACGACTTCCAATTTCCTCATGAAAAGATGTATTTTAATTGTTTCAGCAGACCGATATGCTATGTTGTAGTGTAATATCGAAAAGCCATAATCTACATCGAATGGTAGAAACTGTCGGTTGGAACCGTAAGGTAGCTTTGGATCGATGAGCATATTTTTAGTCTCTTTAGTCCTAAAACACTCGTTACCGATGCCCTTTGATACGCTTCTGTACAAGTTGTCGATACTTTTGAAACAAGTGTTTCCGCCTAAGAGGAACTCGACTCCACCTAGAGGAAGATTGAGGAAACTGAAGAGCAGCTCCACAAATGCATCCGTAGCTTCCGCGTATAGAAACTTACTGGTCGATCTCTGCAGGAACACCTTCAAGGCCATTTCTCTAGAGTACTGCAGTCTCTTCTTTGGGATGTGATCTATTACAATTCCAGGCTCAGCCTTCACAGCGGTGTTGGCTTCGGCGAAGAGCACCTTGTTGGTGTCTTCGTTAATCATCACCTTGAGAGGCAGCTTTGTATCGGAAGGGTAAGACATTGTTAATGGAACGAAAGAGAAGAGAGAGCAGTGTTGTAATTTGTTGATGACCACAGTACTTGGTTAGTGCAAATGGTTCGATTTATAGGGGAAAGAGCGCTAGAGCAATAACCATGGCATTAAACCAAGCTAGAGTCTCTTGTCCTACCAAATTCCGCTCATCTTTTCAACTACTCTCTCTCTCTCTCTCTCTCTCTCTTTCAACAGGACCGACCAGAGTTAGTTTGCTCAATATGGTCAAGAAAATTTACCGACTAGAGTTAGACTCTCGAGTTCTATACCAAATTCCAAAGATTTTACGACTACTTTAACCCGAAAGGAATTAATGAATTCAATTAATTCAATTCACTTGAGATGCATGTTGAAGAATTAATGTGAGCTTTTCTAGTTCCGATAAGATTGTTACTAATTGATAAATTAATCAGTTTATAAACTTAATATTTGCATGAATTGATGGTGGTTTAGGAGAATGGAAAATGGATTTTTGTACATTTCTTGAGACTGCTTAGCCATGATCATCTACTGTGCTATAGATATATCTTATGACAAATGTTTTTTTTTTATTTAATCAGAAAATGAGATTATATTAAACCCAGAAAGTGGTACAAGAAGTAC
This sequence comes from Thymus mandschuricus, assembly GCA_029379335.1. Lineage (NCBI taxonomy): Eukaryota > Viridiplantae > Streptophyta > Magnoliopsida > Lamiales > Lamiaceae > Thymus > Thymus mandschuricus. Next base: position 33,816,124 of record CM057080.1, on the reverse strand, counting down.
CAAAAATGCACAGCAAGAGCAGACTAGCTCAACTAGTTACAGAGAAAATTATCAGTCCAGTCATTGAAACGCCTGATATCGTTTACCTCCCCTCTAGCTACGCACCGGCTCCAAATTTCATGTAATAGAGTATTGCATAGTCATTTCTAATTAACAAATTTCAACTCTTAATCAAGAAACTAGAAAACTCGACTATCATCGAAATAGCAATAGCTCATACAAAAATTTCAAACGAAGAAGCATTTTTCCACACCATGGTAGAAAATATAGGAATATAATCTATCTATCTCAGAGTCGTTCTTGCTTTGGCGATTTGTTGAGCAAGGGTTTGATGAGAGCGTCTGTTAACGCCGTCTTTGATGTAAGAGAAGCTTTCAGTACTCGTAATGCCTGCACTAGCCAAAATATTGTCTTCATAATTAACACAAAAAACTATGCAAATAGATTACATAAGTTAATGTAGAATAGAGCTAGAGCATGAATTCTTACTTCTTCCGGTCCGATGCGCAGCTCAACTTCTTTCACATCCGAGCAAGCAATTCCAAGATCGTTGATGATCGAAAGGCTGGTAGCTAAACTAGGGCTCACGGTTAAATCATCCGTTACCATAAACGTCGTTTGTTTCTTCACGTACAACTCTTCGTTCAACTTGAACGAAGGAACCCTAATTGATCCATCTTTCCTGTACTCATGAAAAGCACATCCGTTCCGCCAATAGCATTTCTCCTCATAGTATAACTCAGGGGGACCTTCGCCACAGAGAGGCAAAAACTGGTTTCTAGTGGTATAGCCATGAGCTAGCTTGGGACATATCAGCCTGTTTTTAAGCACTTCTGTCCTAAAATACGAAGGGTCGAGGCCCTCGGCTACACTTTTGTACAACCTGTCAATACTTTTGAGACCAACATTGCCTCCCAAAAGGAACTCAACTCCTCCTAAAGGAACAGTTAAGAATCTGTAAAGTAGATCTACAAACTCATCATTGGCTACCGCAAACAAGAACTTATTCGTCGACTTCTGCAAGCACGCTCTTAAAACTATCGTTTTTCCAGACTGTAAGTAGGACTCGTGAATATTACGCGATAAAATCCAAGGTTCGGGTTTTGCAGCAGTAGTACTACCGGAGCTCGACCCCGTTTTCTTGAGCACTATGTCAGTCAGAGGAGTTGCAGAGGTTAGAGAGGCTTTGAGCAAATCCCTAACCTAATTGAAAAAAGTTAGGGCACAAAAATTAAAGTAAAGATAACATAGTAAGTTAGGGCACAAAATTAGATAAAGATTAAAGACTCACCTCATCAATACCAAATTTCACAATCTTCATTTCCACCCCTTGAGTGTCATGGTTGCTGAGTGTTTGAGCGATTCCGGTCATCGGCGAAAGAGAGAGGTCGTCAGTGACGATGAAAGACAACGGATCGATCGTGAAAACCCCGCCTCTACGAAACTCCGGGACTCGTATTTCTCTGTTCAATGATCTCCCGCAATGGCTACAAGAAGCTATATCAGAATACAAGCTGATGTTCCTGTATCCCGAAGCGGACGGACATTTTTGGTCTTCACAAAGGAAGTATCGATTTGGCGCGCTCTCTGTAACATCAATGGCCAGATTGCGACATCGAATGGCCAACGGAGTTGGTGGATTCAACAGCATTTGCTTTGCGCCTCTGCTGCAGAAGTAGGCGTCGTCGAGGCTTAGCATGTCTGCATACAGACTGTACAAGCTTCCGAGGGCCGGTGCTTGTTCGTCGCCGTAGAGCCGTTTCCCAAGAACGGAGACGGCTCTTCTTGAATGATGCGCGAGCAAGCTTAGCACGCCGCTTACGGTACTGCTTAAGCTTCCGGTAGCTACGGCGGGTGCTTGTTCCTCGCCGGAGTGTTTCCGGAGAATCGAGACGACTTTTCCCAGCGGCAGCAAGAGGAAGCTCAACAGAACGTTTACGAAATCGGCGTTGGCTTCGGCGAACAGTACCTTGGTTTTGTCTTTGTTCATCACAACTTTTAGAGACAAGTTAGGGCTAGACATTATGTTAGGTTTAAGAAAGAAGAAAAGGGAGGGGGCATTAAGCACTGGTAATTGGTGTTTTAGAATATATGCATATCAATTAACATCTAAATTCTGTACTTTATTAGCATTAATCGCCTGTGATTAATCAACATGCATTGACTATTGATTTCCCAATGAAGATAAAATCGAAGAGACGCCGCACACTTTCAAATTCCTAACACCAGCAATGTTGTTTGCGTGAGTTCGTCTAGCAGTAGAGAGTTAAATTTCGATGTCTAAGGTCCCGAGTTCGAGTGAATCTTGAATCAACGAACTTGGACTACATTAGTTTACTTACAATGTGACAGTTCAACATTGCAAAAGCCAGTAGAAGAGTCTCTTTGTCCCACCAAATTCCGAAGATATTCCAACTACTAAAATCAATTAGTTTAACTCGATGCGATGTTGTAGAAGAACTGAACAAAAGAACCCTTAACATAATAGGGTTTAAACTCCAAAAGCCAACCTAAACAAACTCCGAAAACGAAAACAAACGAAATGCCGAAGCAATTTAACAGCATTTTTGTTGTGATCGGCCATTGAATCTATGCTATATGTGTGGTCTCATATATATATAGTCAGGAACTTATCATGACGACTGAAGTGAAATAGTTCATAGACAAAATAATCACTACAAGAATTTCGCTCATACACTACACTGCATACACTACGGTTTTTTAGAAAAACTGTAGTGTATACTTTTTCTCTACGGATTTTAACCAAAACCGTAGTGTATGTCTGGCTACACAATTATATTTACTACAGTTTATTTAAAAACCGTAGTGTATAATACTACATAGACTACGGTTGTATTAAAAACCGTAGACTATGATAAAACACGCTCATACACTACAGTTTCAGATTTAGGAGAAAACCGTAGTATATTCATGTAAAAACAAGAATTAAAATAGAAATAGAAATAAAAAATCGCCCCCAATTCAAATCGCTCCCCTCAATCAGCTCCTTCCCGATTCAATCTCTCTCTGTCGCCTTTCTTTCCTCCCCCTTCCTTTTTTTTCAACTTGTCGCCGACAGTCCTCAACCGGAACCCTTACGTCGTTGCTTCTAGGCGCTTCTCTCTTTTCCCATATATCTCCTCATAAATCAAAAACCCTATATTTTGAAAGTATTCCCCAAATTTTACGATGGCAATCGACCTGACAACAAAGTAGGAGTTGAATGCAGACACCAGCGATTCTGCAAACACCGAAGCCTTAAGCAATCCACATCTTCTCAGTTGTATAGCACCGATACAACAAGGGTAGGAGTACTTTCCCCTTTAACTGTGTTTCATATTTTCGTTCTCTCTATTCAATTTTAATTATTTTTAAGTTTAGGGATTTTATATTGCTTCTTGCGATGTGATATCGTTACGAAGGTCAAAGAATTTGCAAATTCGTGGTATTTTTAAGCTTCAAATTTCTGAGTTTTAGATTAGGAGAATATTCACCTTGTTGTGCAGCAGGGTGCAGTAGGTTTACATGCTAATCGAAGATTTTTAGTGTTTTATTTTTTGATTGATTTGGTTACCTTTACTGCGATTGTCGTTTAGTTGTGATTGACGAGAGACTCTGGGTATGAGTATTTTGTTGGAAGTTGCACGAGCTAAAACTCAAGCCCATTCCACTAAGATGGAGGATAAGATGGAGGACAACCAATACCAGGATACCAGCACCTAAACCACTGTCACCTTGGTCTTTCTTGCAGGAATTAAGGCAGCAGTAGAACGAGGCCAAGCTTTCCTATGTAATTTGCTTCAAACTCTTTCCTTCCCTTTCCTCTTTGGAATGAAAGAAGAGTGTTATTTCTTGTGTTATATCGCCCATCAGCTAGAATGTGTCCCACTTTTAAGGTAGACCATTGCCAATATTTAATTTGTAAGTTCTGCTCTCTTAATTGAAATTATTCTCTAGTTTTATATCAGTACAAGAGATAAGTTGATAGAGCTTGACACTTATACAGGTTTGGTCATATGTCAAATCGGATTCGGCTTCTAAAAATTAGCATTACATGTGTAAATAGGTGAAGTTAAATATAATTCTTTTATGATTCATCACGTTTTTATGATAAGCTAATTATTTTAAACTGAACCACTGGTTAATGTTAAGTTGCATTGAGATAGAGCTCCATTATCTAGCATATATAGTTGATGTTGGCTTTCCTCTGTTTATTTATTCACCTTCTGCACTATCATGCTTTTCTATATTAATTGTTTCTAAATGTATGTTTGTCTGTATTTCATTCTTTTTCTGAGAGTTTGAAACTTGCTACATAAAATTGTTTCTTGCCAAAAGTAATATTTATTATTCAATTGCTTCTTCATTTCCTAGTTTTTCAGTGGGGCTGCAACAACATGAGCAAGGGAGTCTTGAATAGCTTGATTCAGTTTCAGTTGCATTAGTTCTTGAAGGAATCTGTTGTATATTGCACATAACCTTAATTGCAGGCTCTTTCTCCTAACATTAGAAGGTTAGTATCTTTTTTTCCATTAATATTTTCTTGAATTTTAAAGAATATAAAAATTAACAATTGTTTGTGAGAAATAATATCTAGTTAAGTTCTTATGCTCTGTAACCTAATAAAGTCTTACATTATTGATAAAAGTTACCAGGGATATTCTTGCATATTCATGGAAGCTTAGACTTGTGAATTGTTGTTAGAAACTAACTAGTATTGAAATTGATGTTCGAGATGAACAAATATGTGTATATAGCAATTTCAATTAATTTACAAATTATACACTTCTACTTCTTTATTGCTTGCTCAATTAGGAATATACAATTCTACTTATAATGTGACATATAATTGATGTGTGAATTTATGTGTATCAATTAGAGGTCGGAGTGTATGAAACACCATACAATCATTTGAATCTTTTGATTTTAAAATTTATACTTTATCAGATTATTTTTCTGATCATTGCGATATTCTATTAAGTAGGAAACCGATGATGATTACTATAGGGAAATGATTGCAGGCTCTTAAAAATAATTTCAAGTAATATTTCTTTTGTGCTTATGGCTATACTATCGAGTAAATTTCATTTATGTTTCGCAATGCAGTTCATCTGATATGTTATGGAGATTTTTATGTATGCACTTTAATCATTAGGTATTTTGATTCTTTACAATGTTATAAAGTCCTCTAAAATAATGCTAAACATTTGGATAATTTATATACTATGTTGCATGGGTGCGGGGATACGGGTGCGGGGGCGATACGATTCGGATACGGGTATACGGATTTTTTAAAAAGTTAGGATACGATTCGTGAAGGATACGTGTATATATTTATATTTTATAATATATATGACACTTATTTATAAAAATAAAAAGTATAAATAGAAAAGTATATTGTAAATATCCCTTAAAATGAAATCTTCGATTAAACCCCATAATTTAAATATTACAATAATTCTATTAATTGTTTAAATTTTAGGCATTGTATATAAAAATAATTACAAAAAAACCCAAAAAAAATATAATTATTACAAAAATAACCCTAAACGCACCGGATTCTCGAGGTAGACGCACCCGATTCGCGTATCCAACGCACCCGATTCGCGTATCCTTTTTTTTTTTTTTTTTTTTTTTTTTTTTCAGGATACGCCAGGTGGCGTATCGGATACGTATCCCACGCGAATCCGACGCGCACCCGCACCCCAGGCGTATTCGATACTGCAATAGGGAGTTTTTTGGAGAATCCGTGCATTACAGTTTATATACTTTTGCAGGACATGGAGTGAGAAGATATATAATCCACATTCTAATGTTGGTGATATCATTAGAAGCAATGGGCTGTACAAATTGAGGACTCTGTTATGGATGAAGATACAAAGCATTGTGAAGGTGTTCCAGTTCACTACTTTGAAGAAATATGTAATTTCTAGCAAGACTTCTTATGGATAAAACACTAGTACATATCTTGGATATGAGTTGTGTATGGAATTTTATTTGAATATATGAAATCTTGAATATTTGAATTTATAATTTCTATCAGGTATCGTGTATTTTGATGTATTTAAATAAATTAAAATATAATTTATTTACAATTTCGGTTGAGGCGAATAGAAATAAAAACCGTACTGTATAGCTAACATAGACTATGGTTAAAAACTGTAGTCTATGCCGCAAGGTTAACTCTACACTACTTTTCACTACACTCTTTTAAAAACATTAGACAACGGTGAAAACCCGTAGTCTATGTTGATCTTTCTCTACGGTTTAAAACCGTAGTCTATACCCATGACCTTTCTCTACACCATCTGTCTCTACGGTTTTTAAGTGTCATAGACTACGGTTATCAACCGTAGTCTATGAGCGAAATTCTTGTAGTGAATACACATTACAACATTAACCAAGGTTGTTGCTAGTGCTAGCTAGGGCTCTAGTTTTGGAGATTTGTTGAGCAAGGGTTTGATGAGAGCGTCGGTTAACGCCGTCTTTGATGTAAGAGAAGCCTTCAGTACTCGTAACGCCTGCACTAGCCAAAAATTTGCATGACTTTACATGAAAGAAAATGTTACATGATATAAAACACATACAAAATGTGAAAATTTACCTCTTCAAGTCCAATTTGTAACTCCATTTCTTTCACATCTGAGAGAGGGATACCGAGCCTATTTAGGATCAAAACGCTCGTAGCTAAACTAAGACTCACGGCTAAATCATCCGTCACAATAAACGACTTTTGTCTCTTCAGAAACAGTTCTTCGTTCAGCTTGAACGAAGAAACAAATTGTATCGATCCTCCCTTTTCTTGGAAAAAACGTTCCTGCCGGCGCCCATTGACCACCTTACACTGTACATACAACTTGGGAGGATCTTCTGCACAGAGCGGCAGAAACTGCGTTTTCGAGACATAACCATGAGCTAGCTTGGGATTCATCAGCCTAGTTTTCGTATCCGGGGTCCTGAAATACATATCATCGATACCATTTGATACGCTCCGGTGTAAATTGTCAATATTTTTTAGACAAGTCTTCCCCCCCAAAAGGAACTCAACCCCTCCTAAAGGAACAGTTAGGAAACTAAAAAGAAGCTCAACAAAATCATCCATAGCCACAGCAAACAAGAATTTGTCAGTTGATTTCTGCAAGCAAACTTTCAATGCTACTTTTCTTGAGTGAAAGCTGTTCTTCGGAATATTATGCAACAAAACACTCCCACATTCAGGCTCTGCAGCAGTTGAGCTCAACCCAGTTTTCTTGAGTACAGCATCAGTCAAAGGTGTTGCAGAAATCAGTGAGAACTTTAGCAAATCCCTAACCTCATCAACACCGAAACTCACTCTAAACAACTCTCCCCCTTGAGCATCAGCGATCCCAAGATCGCTGAGCGTTTGAACGATTCTGGTCATTGGCGAGACGCAGAGATCGTCGGTGACGACGAAAGACAACGGATCGACCGTAAAAGCCCCAACCCCGCCGTCACGAAAGCCATCTACACGCAGCTCTCTGCTCAGAGGCTTCCCACAGCTGCACGAAGCTATGTCAGGATACAAGCTGATGTTCCGGCAGTCTCGGTAAACTACATAGCACTGGTTTTCGCAAATGAAGTACTGGATGGTTGCGCTCCCTGCAATGTCGATCGCCAGACTACGGCGTTCGAGTGCAAAAGGAGTTGGAGGGTTTAACAACATTTGCTTTGCACCCCCGGCGCAGAAATACGCATCGTCGAGACTTTGTAGGCCTTTGTGCAGAGTGTTCAAGCTTCCGACAGCGGCTGCTTCGTCGTCTCCGTAGTGGTTACGGAGAATCGAGGCGACTTTACCTAGCGGCAGGGCGAGGAAGCTCAACAAAACGTCGATGAAGTCGCTGTTGGCTTCGGCAAACAGTACCTTGTTTTGGTGTTTGTTCATCACAACTTTTAGAGAACACTTTTTAGGGCTAGACATTTGGGAAATTTTGAAAACAGTGGTAATAATATTGGTGTTTAGAATTTGAGCAGTTGTTTTATACTATGAGCGCAAGGTGTAGTTAGTTAATCAAGGGTTTCTTATCCTCAATTATTATGGTACATTAATTAACATTTCTGGCGATTTATTTCCCAAGAATGAAATTCGAAGCGACGCACTGTTCCGCCTATTCCCAAAGAAAGGAAACCAACAGCCCTAAATTTGAAAATTTCTGAATCGATCGGCATATATTGAAAATCTCGCATACTCTCACTTGTAACGAAATTTTAATTTCAACCAATTGCTACGCACGTGTGGGGTTGACGTACGTAGGGTTGAAATTTTCCGAAGGAACCAATAGAGGAACTGGCAAGAAAAGGGTGTGTGTCCCTACTATGAGAGATGGAAATCCTCTAAAACAAAATGAAAAATATACATTGATATAATGCACTAGCTGTGGTTGGTTTATAACATAAAGCAATGAAACGGAAGCCCTTGAACTACAACAGTTCATCAGCTCTAAAAACTGCATTCGAACCGGACAAATTCATAAAAACAAACTCTAAACGTCACATACTGCCATTGCAAAAGCTCAAAATTAAAGGGCATTACATAAATCGAAAAGTTTTCAAGGTTCTAGCTTCCACTTGCGCTCGAGTTTTGGCGGTTTGCTAAGCATGGGATTGACGAGGGCATCGGTTAAAGGCGTTTTGGATGTGATAGAAGCCTTGAGTAAACTTAACGCCTGCACAAACATATAAACAAGTCCTTCAAATAAAAGATCAACTCTAAAAAAAGGAAAAGATTCATATGTACGTACGAAAGCAGCTACCTCTTCAAGTCCAATGCGCAGCTCCAATTCTTTTACATCCGAGAAGGGGACTCCAAATTCGTTGAGAATAAAAATGCTCGTACTCATATCAGGGCTAACGCTTAAATCATCGGTCACGATAAACTTGGAATGTTTCTTCATGTATACTTCCTCGCTCCACTTGAATGGATCAATCTTATGATAACTTTCCTTACAAAAAGTGGTACGACAGATTTGAGGATAGCGAAAATCAGTTTCAAAGTGCAGTTCCGGATAAACGTCATCTTCATCTCTGAGTGGTAGAAACCGATCTTTGGACTTACAGCCGTAGGGTTGTCTAGGATTGATGAGCCTACTTTTAGTCTCCGGAGTCGTAAAACACTCATCATTGATGCCATTCGCAACGCTCCTGTATAAGTTGACAATACTCTTGAAGCAAGTGTTGCTGCCTAAAAGGAACTCAACTCCACCTAAGGGAAGAGTGAGGAAATTGAAAAGCAGCTCCACAAATTCATCAGTAGCTTCCACATACAGAAACTTGTTCGTTGATTTCTGCAAGAACACTTTCAAGGTCATTTCTCTGGAGTGCAACTTCTCCTTTGGGATATGATCCAACATAATCCCTGGCTCATCCTTCGCAGCAGCAGTGCTCGTCGCCTCGGTTTTCTTGAAAACCATGTCGCTCAAAGGAGTTGAAGAATATAAACACAAATTCAGGAGTTTGCGAATCTAATGGTACAAAAGTTAGGTAACAAAACTCATCTTAGTCATTCATTAAAAAAAAGGTACAAAATTATAGTAAAATCGATTAAGCAAAGGATCCAGATTTACCTCCCCCTCGTCAAAACTCATAGTCCTCATCTCTGCTCCTTGAATATCTGCAATTCCGAGGTCGCTCAGCGTTTGGAAGATTCCACTAAGAACAGGCACAACACGAAGATCGTCAGTGACAACGAAAGACGAGTTGGTAACAAAAGCTCCGCCGCACAGACTTTCCTCAACAAGTATTTTTTTCTTCAACCATTTCCCACAATCACATCTTGCAATATCAGAGTACACACTGACATTTTCGTAGCCAGTTTCAGGGCAAGTTTCGTAACAAACGAAGTAATGGTTCGGGGGACTGCAAGTAACATCAAGTTTCAGTTTACGGCAGCAATCCGACAACCAGCTCCGTGGATTCAGCAGCATCTGCTTAGCGCCCGGCACACAGAAATGCGACTCGTCCATTTTATACAAACTTCTGCTCAAGGTGTGTATGCTTCCAAGGGAAATGGAGTTATTTCCGACTTTCCCCAGAGGCAAAGCAAGGAAGCTCAACAAAACATTTATGAAATCGTTGTTGGCTTCTGCAAACAGCACCTTGTTGTTATCTTTGTTGATCATCACTTTGAGAGGCAACTTTGTATCGTAAGGGTAAGACATATTGTTAGTGGCTTGAAAGAGAAGAGATGAAGGCAAGTGTATGTTGATCGTTGATTTATAGGGGGAAAGAGCCGTAGCCATTAACCAAGAGTCTCTCTTTGTCCCACCAAATTCTAATCAATTACTACTAAAATTTTGGAATTCTGAGAGTATATTAATTAATTTTCTAGTAAATTAAGATCGTTAATTTGCACCATAATTAAGAGCAAGAACATTGACCGAGCTAGACTCTCTAGTTCCAACAAAAATTCCAACCATTAGATTCAATTGCTTTAACTTGAGATGTTGGAGAAGGTGGGCATGTAATGGTGAAGACGATGGGTTTTTTAGCACATAGATCCTCTATCCTCGTTTCTGTGTATCGAACACAGCTCTACATCGATGGAACCGTTCTCATATTGACTCCGAACGCCGTGTTTGTGGGCCAAACGCTTCACTGGCTGTTTCATCGGTGGTCTTATGGAACTAAGGTGGTAGCCATCCTTACGTTTGATGTGTCGACGGAGAAGTACGGGTTGATGAAAGTCCCGACGCAGCTGGAGCTAGTTTCCCAGGACCCTGACTTAGTCAAGGATTTGGATGTGCTTGTTTTGAGGGGGAAGTTGAGCGTGTGCATGAATTATATATATATCGTTGTAGGTTTGTTGTATGGGTGATGGAGGATTATGTTAGTGGAGTGTGGAAGAAAGATTTGGAGATTGATTATCGCAGCACCAAACCATTGTGCTACTCTAATTTGAAACCTATGTATTTCTGCAATGGTGGTAATGGGAGAGTGATAAAAGCAGTTACTAGTAGTACCGAAAATCGGAAACTATTCTACTGTAAAGACGAAGAGAAGGAAGAAGGAGACGACGGGAGCTCGAGCTCAAGGTCAAGCCTTATAGCGAATAGTAGGAGCTTTGGTAGCGCTGGTTACGACATAGTTGGTAGTTTTACCTATATTGGAAGTTTGGTTTCACCTTTTCCCTACCCTAGTTTGTAACATGTTTAAAGAACAACCAAAGCCCTTGAATTGCGAGAGTTGCATCTCGAAAACATGCATTCGAAACTCGACAAAATAAAACAACATCACAAGATTGTATCAAAACGACATTGCATTGATCGAAAATTTTCAAGTTTCTTGCTTCGGCTTGCGCTCGAGCTCTGGTAGTTTGTTTCGCAAGGGACCGGTGAGGGCATCGGTTAAAGCGGTTTTTGATGTGAGTGAAGCCTTCAGAATACTAAGCGCCTGCACCAACAAAAACATTACTTTTAAACAAAGAAACAACCAACCCTAAAGCCTAAACAATCATCGGAAGAATTATAAATCATTTTACCTCTTCCATCCCAATCTGCAACTCTACAACTTTCACATCCGAGAGAGGGATTCCGAGACTGTTGAGGATCGAAATGCTCGTATCCAAACCAGGACTCACACTTAAATCATCCTTTATGAAACACATTGTCTCTTTCTTGACATAAAACTCCTTGCTCGACTTGAAAGATGAAAAACACTCTGTTCCATCCTTCACATTAAAGTTCGTCCTTTCATAACGTGACCCAATCCACTTCAAATCGTAATATAACCTTGGGCGAGTAGACACTTCAGTAAGTGGTAGAAATTGTTTTACGGATCCATAGCCGTGAGGTAGAAACGGATTGATGAGCCTATCTTTGATCTCTGAAGTTGTAAAGTACTTTTTGTCGATGCGAGTTGATACGCTCTCGTACAAATTGTCTATACTTTTGAGACCAGTGTTCCCCTTCAAAAGGAACTCGACTCCTCCTAGAGGAATAATGAGGAAACTAAAGAGGAACTCTATAAAATCATCCATTGCTTCCGCAAACAAGAACCTGTTAGTTGATTTCTGCAAGCACACCTTCAAGGCCATTTTTCGAGAATGCAAGTTCTTCGGAATATTATGCAGCAGAATCCCAGGTTCGGGTTTCACAGCAGCCGAGCTCAACCCGGTTTTCTTGAGCATCAAGTCAGTCAAAGGGGTTGCAGAAGTTAATGAGAGCGCTAGCAACTTCTTAATCTAAGGAAATGAAAAGGATTGAAAAGAGAAAAATTAAACTTGTCAATGATCAATAATAAACATAAATAGATTGAGATATAGAGAGTATTCACCTCATTGATTCCAAAAATGGAATACGTAATCTCTGCCCCTCGAGTGTCTGTAATTCCGAGGTCGCAAAGAGTTTGGATTGTTCCGGTTACAAGAGGTGCAACTCGAAGATCATCAGTGATAACGAAAGACAATGGACTGACTGTGAAAGCTGCAGCTCCGCCCCCGGCACCAGCTTCACCAAGCATAAATCGTGAAGTCATCGGTTTACCACAAGCACAAGTAGCTATATCAGAATACAAGCTGATGCTCAAGTCATTTATACTTTTGCGACATTCAGGGTCCCAACAAGCGAAGAATTCGTTTGGAGGGCTGCCGCTAAGGTCAATCACCAGACTACGCAAATTGGCTCGAAGCGAACTATGTGGGTCTAAAAGCATTGCCTTTGCGCCTCCAACACTGAAATAGGCTTCACCGAGAGCAGATGCACCTCTGTACAAAGTGCTTAAGCTTCCGGGCACTGCTGCTCCACTGTAGCTTTCGTTGATAACTTTCACGACTTTCCCGAGAGGCAAGGTGAGGAAGCTCAAGAGAACGTTGATGAAATTGGTGCTGGCTTCTGCAAAGAGTACCTTCGTTTTCTCTTTGTTCATCACTACTTTCAGAGACAGCGACATTGTTGCAGTTGAAAGTGAGAAGAGGAAGAAGTAAAAGCAGGCAGTGTTGGATTTCTTAATGTTGGTTTGTGGCTTTATAAGGGCATGCAAGAGTCTCTTGAGTCTTGACCCATCAAATACCTCTCATCTTTCGATTTCTTTCGAGTTCGAATCTTTCATAACGCCATATTTAAATTTTGATATTCTGGAAACTAGGGGAGCCGCGAAAGGATCGGAACCAATAGTAGGGTGTGGATTGAATTCAAAAGTGTGCCGCTACATCTTCCCATGTGTACTCAAAGGGACACCTTATTTAATTCATAATTAAATTTGAAATCAATTAATCTCGTGTGAATTTCTAAAGCTTTATTCAAAATAACTCCTTTTACACATGAATATAAATTGTGGTACTTGGGATTTGGGAAGAGACAGATGGAATCATTATCTCTCATTATGTTGAGCCATTAAAAAAAAAATTGTACATAATTTTCTTCTATAGATAATATACTAACATATTCTTTAAAAATCTAGAAAATAATAAATTTGGTTAACATAAAGTTTAGAACTTTTATATATTCTCTTCTATAGGTAATATACTAATATTTTGTTAAAACAAATGTAGAAAAAATATAAATTTTGTTACCGGAAAGTTTAGAAATAACATGAATAAAAAAAATGGACCATTAAAAGAAAAAACCATCAATGCATATTACAATCTATTTAAACATGAAAACCAACAAATTTGAAATAATTTTATAACATACATACTTGTCACACAAACAAATGGTTAAGCAATTAGATGAGAGTCATACGAAAATAAGTGATTAAATCTAACAAGAACAAAACACAAAAAGAGAAACATGATTACAAAATTCAATAGTGTTATTCTATTGCAAAGGAAATGTATGGGAAAAAAAAGTAAGAACTAGTCTTTGTGTTGATCCTTTCCTTACATCGAAGTTCGTGATATCAGGGGACATAGTTGTGCAATAAGTTCAATGTATGGGTTTTTTATTCGACGGGTTCTTCTTTTTTGTTCCAATGGACTATTTTAGTTCGTTTTTCTAATTATAAAAAAACAGTTGGTAGTTTTTTCACCTATTAATTCTTGATTACTAAAACAACAATATATGATATAAATATTAAAACTAAAATTTTAACACACGCACATGATTGAAATATCAAAATTAACGTCAAAACTTGTTATTAAGTCTGAAGTAGTTGCGCCGATTAAACTTCAATATTCTTAACTATTCATACAAATAACATTGACATTAACAACTTTATACATTTATTCTATATTTTCTATATTTCTTGAAGCCAACATAACTTTATACATATACACTATTTCTTGAAGTCACAATTTATATAGTTTAAAGAGAAGTGTAAAACGCTAAATGCATAAAATTGTTTTAAATTTGAATTTCGGAACCTTTCGAGAGAAACAAAAGATCGTGTATATTTGTAGTCGAATGATAAGAATTAATGCTTGACAAAATGTCACACAAATCGAATTTTAAACAGAACAAAAACAACCGAGAAATATACTTGTCGTAACAAAAGCTACATCAAAATCCAAAAAACAATTTCACCCGCCAATAGAAGTTTTTAAGAAACTCAACAATCTTCGTTTCGAGTCTTTCGACTATTGACGGTTTGTTTAGCATCGGTTCGATTAGGGCATCGGTGAAAACCGTTTTCGATGTAAGAGAAGCCTTCAGTATACGCAATGCCTGCAAAAACGAAAACAATATACTCTCAAACAAACAAAGTTAAACAAACAATTAAACAGAACTACAAATTCTTTTTCCTACCTCTTCCATCCCAATCTGCAACTACACATCTTTGACATCCGATAGAGGAATCCTGAAACCATCGAGGATCGAAATGCTCGTAGTTAAACTAGGACACACGCTCAAATCATCCTTTACAAAACACATCGCTTGTTTCTTCACATAGAACTCCTTGCTCGACTTGAAAGAAGAAACCGACCTCACATCATCGTATTCGTCAAAAGGATTTTTTTCATCGTAACATAGGATAGGAAGGGTACCCCAGTTATTGTTTATATAATATAAGAAAGGAGGACTATCTTCACTGACCGGTAGAAATTGGTTCTCCGATCTATAACCGTAAGGAAGCTTGGGATTCACGAGCCTCCTTTTGATCTCTGGGGTTAAGAAATATTTCTCGTCGATGCCATTTGATACGCTTTTGTATAGATTGTCTATATTCTTGAGACCGGTGTTCCCGCCCAAAAGGAACTCAACTCCACCTAGAGGAACAATGAGGAAGCTGAAAATGAAGTCCAGGAAATCATCCATGGCTTCCGCAAACAAAAACTTGTTAGTTGATTTCTGCAGCCAAACTTTCACAACCATTTTTCTAGAGTGTGAATTGTTCTTCAGGATATTTTGCAACGAAACACCGGATTCGGGCTCCGTGGCAATAGAGCTCGGCCACATCTTGAGGACCACGTCAGTCAATGGTGTTGCGGAAGTGAAAGCGCACCAGAGCAACTTGTTCATCTAATGAAAGAAAGAAGAGGATGCATAAAAATAACTTCACAAAGCAGAAACTAAAATATAATATTATTCTCTGTTCGTCTCGTTATTGTTGTGAAAGTTGTCGAATATATGGCAGTTATAAAATAATAAAGCGGTACAACAATAACAGGACTCTGAGAGATTACTATTTAATCAATTTTGGTATTTTGTAACGATTACAAAGCTCCAAAACTAGCTACAAAAATCAAAGGGGCTTGTAAATCGAAGAACGAAGGGAGTACTTAGAAAAAGGATAAGACGATAGTCGAGATTTACCTCAGTAGAACCAAATCTGACGAACTTTCTCAGCTCCTTGAATGTCAGTAATACCAAGATCGGAGAGAGTTTGGATCGTCCCTCTCACGATAGGCGCAACACGAAGATCAACGGTGATAATGAAAGACAACGGACTGACCGTGAAAGCTCCGGCTCCGGCTCCGGCTCCAACTCCAGCTGGTTCTTTAACTGTATATGATGAAGCCAACGGCCAACCACAATCACAAGTAGCTATTTGAGAATGCAAGCTGACGTTCAGCTTTTCGGATTTTCGACAAACGACGTAAGGGTACTCAACGTTTGCACAGACGAAGAATTGGTTCTGGTAGCTATGGCTGATATCAATGGGGAGTTTACAGAAGTCAGCTCGAATTGAACTCTGGGGACACAGCAGCATCTTCTTGAAGCCACGAACGCAGAAATAGGCTTCGTCGAGTTCCGATACGCCGTCGTACAAGGAGGTTAAGCTTCCGGGAAATGGTGGTCCACCGCGTGGTCGTAGTAGGCTGAGAATTCTCACGATTTGACCGAGAGGCAAGGCGAGGAAGCTCAACAGAACGTCGACGAAATCGCCGTTGGATTCCGCAAAGAGTACCTTCGTTTTCTCTTTGTTCATCACTACTTTCAGAGACACCTTTGAATAAAAATTGGTGTTAGTTAGATGAAAGAATTTTCTTCAGAGAGAAGAGAGTTGGTTCTTTATATACAACGGCTAAGTTTCTTATCTTTACTCCTTTCGTCCTCCAACGAGTGTCCTGTCCCCCGTGTGCCCTCTAATACAGAGAGAGGGAACACTTATTAGGAAACGGAAGGAATATTCGCGCTTTAATTAGTATTCGCGGATCGAACATCGACTGTACATTGATTATTTACCAATCAGTTCAAAGGAAGAAATGCGAAGCGACGCGCGCTTTTAAAGTTCCGCCTATTCCCGAAGAAAAGAAACCAACGGCCCTAATTTTGAATGTTTCCTGAATAGACATTGAAACGTAGTCTGTTGCTTCACGTATAGTCCCTCGTTCAAACAGTGATTGTTTCAAACACTTGATTCAAACAATTGCTTCGTACGTACTCCCTCCGTCTTTAAATAAGTGTCCCGAGCCGCCAATTTAAAAAACCAAGGAGAATGCTAAAATGACACTTATGCCCTTAAAATCCTTGATTATTTATTTATTTATTTTTGTCTTTCTCCCACTTTTAGATTTCCAAGAAGGGTAGTTTTGGTACTTTTGTGTAATTTTTGCTTGGAAAAATGTGATAGGACACTTATTTAGGGACAAAATTTTTTACGGCTCGGGACACTTATTTAAAGAAGGAGGGAGTACGTTAATTAATTACATTTTGGAAATAGGGTTCATAGTTTCAAAAAAGGGAGGACGTGCTGTTATTTCCCCTACATCTTTCTATGGTTTTGTCAAATGAACCTGTTATTTCCCCTACATCTTTCGCCACTGTTATGGATCGCCAGACAAGCTATCGAACCACATTAGTATGATATTATCCGATTTATCACATTAGTATGATATTGTCCGATTTGTTATAGTATGATATTGTCCGGTTTATCACATTAGTATGATATTGTCCGGTTTGTTAAGCATTGGCTCTGTTATGAACCGCCAGACAAGCTACCAAACCAAATTAGTATGATATTGTCAAGCATTGGCTCTGTTATGGACCGTAAAAGCCCCAACCCCGCCTTCGCGAATGCCATTTACGCGCAGCTCTCTGCTCAAAGGCTTCCCGCAGCTGCACGAAGCTATGTCAGGATACAAGCTGATGTTCCGGCAGTCTCGGTCAACTACAGAGCACTGGTTTTCGCAAACGAAGTACTGGATGGTTGCGCTCCCTGTAATGTTGATCGCCAGACTACGGCGTTCGAGTGCGAAAGGAGTTGGAGGGTTTAGCAACATTTGCTTTGCACCCCCGGCGCAGAAATACGCGTCGTCGAGATTTTGTAGGCCTTTGTGCAGAGTGTTTAAGCTTCCGACAGCGGCTGCTTCGTCATCTCCGTAGTGGCTACGGAGAATTGAGACGACTCTACCTAGCGGCAGGGCGAGGAAGCTCAACAAAACGTCAACGAAATCGCTGTTGGCTTCGGCAAACAGTACCTTGTTTTGGTGTTTGTTCATCACAACTTTTAGAGTACACTTTTTAGTGCTAGACATTTGGTTAAAAACAGTGGTAATAATATTGGTGTTTAGAATTTGAGCAGTTGTTTTATACTATGAGGGCAAGGTGTAGTTAATCAAGGGTTTCTTATCCTCAATTATTATGGTACATTAACATTTCTTGCTATTTATTTCCCCAAGAATGAAATTCGAAGCGACGCACTAATGAATAGGGGAAGATGGCGAACTCTCTTTGAATGGAATTGGGGAAGAGGCAGTAGTAATTAATGTGTTTGTTAGTCACTGGAATTTGGTTAAGTTTTTGAAATTCAAATGGTGAAAAACGACGGAATTGAACTGCTACGGAATGATCTGCACTGAAGTGATCTAAGACGGAATTCCTTCATTGAACCGTCGGTAATTTTTATGCATGTGTCAAAGATCCGACCATGGTGGGAGCTTGTTCTTCTCAGTAGTGGCGGTCGAGGATTCTGACAATTTTTCCCGACGGCAGCGTTAAGAAGCTTAAAAGAATGTCTATGAAATCTCTGCCGGCTTCGACAAATATTACATTTTCGGGTTCCAAATTTCGTCAACCAGGAACTTTTAGAGACACCACCGACTACTGCCTTATTAGGGTTTGCCATATATGTTCTACATGTCTTGTAGGAGACGAAGAAAGAATGAAACCGCAGCATCCACATTGTCGGTTTTTATAAGGGTAAGACATCAAAAGTCTCAACTTCTTAGGTCTTAATTAAGTAGTCATATATTAAATGGCGATTAATGTTATAATTAGGTGCGTGCATGGACTACTTTCTTAGAAGACACCTAAAGAGTTAACTCTTTAATTGTACAAGGATTAACAACAAAACCCTACTAAACAAAATGAAAATGATACATTTGATAATGTTGTAGGTTTAAAACATGTTAAGAAGAAGGAGAAGGAGATCGAAGAAGAAGAGAGTTCGTCAGCTCAAAAAAACTGCATTTGAACCAGAGACAATAAACTAGAAACATCACATATTACCCTAGCAAAGCTCAAACAAGGCACATTACATTAATCGAAAAGTTTCATAGTTCTTGCTTCGGCTTGCGCTCGAGTTTTGGCAGTTTGTCGAGCACGGGCTTGACGAGGGCATCGGTTAAAGGCGTTTTTGATGTAAGAGAAGCCTTTAGTATACTTAGCGCCTGCACGAACAGAAGTTCCAACTCAAAAAGTGAAAGAAATTCATACGAAATTGTTTACCTCTTCAAGTCCAATGCGCAGCTCCGTTTCTTTCACATCCGAGAATGGGATTCCAAGATCGTTGAGAATCAAAAAGCTTCTACTCAAACCAGGGCTCACAGATAAACCTTCGGTCACAATGTACCTCGAATCTTTCTTCAAATACGCCTCCTCGCTCCACTTGAAAGATACCTTACCACAATGTTCACCTTTATTCTCATGATAAGTGAATGAGTCATCTAACGCATTTTTAGTTTTATAGTACAACTCCGGAAAAAGAATATCTTCATCACCGAGTAGTAGAAAAGGTTGATTATCGGATTTACAACCGTAGGGTAGCTTTGGATCAACGAGGCTAGTTTTAGTCTCCGGAGTCGTAAAACACTCATCATCGATGTCATTTGCAACACTCCTGTATAAGTTGACAATACTTTTGAAACAAGTGTTGCCTCCTAAAAGTAACTCAACTCCACCCAAGGGAAGAGTGAGGAAACCGAAAAGCATCTCCACGAATTCATACGTAGCTTCCGCGTACAGAAACTTATTCGTTGATTTCTGCAGGAACACTTTCAAGTCCATTTCTCTAGAGTGCAACTTCTCCTTTGGGATATGATCCAACGTAATCCCCGGCACAGCGTTGGGCCTCGTCGTTGCAACCTTCTTGACAACCATGTCGCTCAAAGGAGTTGAAGAACATAAACACAATTTCAGAAATTCGCGAATCTAGCGAGAAAAGGTTGGAAGGAAACAAAAAATATCAATTAAGCACTAGTAAAGTAGTGAATAAAAAAATATTAATGAATTGAATCAAAAGCTAGAATGATATGATCACCTCATTAATACCGAAACGCAAGGTCTTCATCTCTGCCCCCGCAGTGTGAGAAATGCCAAGATGACCGAGCGTTTGAAAGAGTCCGGTGACGACAGGCATGACACGTAGATCGTCGGTGACGACGAAAGAGTAGGGCTTGGTAACGAAAGCCTCGAAGCCGCATAGACTTTCCTCATCAACAGGCTTTTCTTTGCTCAACCATGAACCACAGTCACATCTTGCTATACAAGAATATACACCGATATTTGCTATCTCACCTTCTTTACACCAATGTCACAAACGTAGTAAACGTCGGTCGGAGGGCTGTGAGTAACATCAAATTCTAGTTTACAGCAGCTATCCGACAAGCGGCTGCGTGGATTCAGCAGCACTTGCTTGGCGCCCGGCACGCAGAAATGCGACGCGTCCATATCGCTTAAGCTTTCGTACAAGGTGTCTATGCTTCCGAGTGAGATGGAGTTTTCTCTGAGTTTCCCGAGAGGCAAAGCGAGGAAGCTCAACAAGACATTGATGAAATCCGTGTGGGCTTCTGCAAACAGCACCTTGTTGTTATCTTTGCTGATCATCACATTCAGAGGCAGCTTTCCTTCATAAGGGTCATACATAATTGATAAACTTGAGAGAGCCAAGTGTTTGTTGATGATGACATGTTTTCGATTTATAGCTAGGGGAAGGAGAGCAATGGCCATTAACCAAGAGTCTCTTTGTCCCACCAAATTCCGAAGGCGGGCCTTTGGAGTTCCGATGTGATCCGGGAATGGAGAAAAGACGGTTAGGGTTCTTGGCACTATTATTTCCATTTAATGTAATTCAAATGTAAAAACTTTTAAACTATCTCATTAATGAAATTCACATCATATAATATGTAATTGCACAGAAAATGTTACTACTATTTTATACTTCATTTATCTCTTCCGAAATAACTTCATTTATTATACATACCATACATATGAATATAGATTGGGATACTTAAGAAGAGACAGATAGAGTCATTATCTCTCAATAAGTTTATACATATATTTTCTTCTATAGATAATATATATACTAACATTTTCTTTTAAAATCAAGAAGATGATAAATTAATTTGGTTACCATGAAGTTTAGAATTTTTATATATTTTCTTCTATAGGTAATATACTAATCCTTTTATTTATATATAATAGCAAAGCGGATTCGGAACACCACGTTCATTCACGTGCTTACGTGGTGCTCTCTATGCTCTTCGTTCCTATTTATCTAAAAATTCAATTTATTTATAAAAAATATTATAAAATAGTAATTCATACAAATATTTGTTCGATTATAAAAAAATATTATAAAATAAATCTATAAATATCCCATGTATATGTATATATATCAACTGAATTTGATAAAATATTATTATTATTATTATTATTATTATTATTATTATTATTATTATTATTATTATTATTATTATTATTATTATTATTATTATAATAACCTCCATTGCTGCAAATCGACATTTTGTAATGCTAAAAGAATATATGTTAATACTAATACATGTTCCTATAATACATCCATATATAAATATTCTATTTCGAAATTCGATAGTACAATAATTATATTATTATAATTATATAAACAATAAATAACTAAATAGATATTATTATAATTATATATAATTATAACTAGATACGTTCCATTTAATTATAAATAATTATAGATACGTTCCGTCTAATTTATATTATTATAAATATTATCTAATTATAATTATACTATATATTATTTATTTATTTATATAATTATATAATTATATTAATTAAATAAAGTGATTCATATTAAATATTAACGTTAAAATTGATTATAACTATGTGAGACACCCTTTGACATATTTTATTTATTAAAATAAATAATGGAAATGAATAGCTTGAATTATTTTGATATAATTGACATTTTCTTTTTATTACAATAAAAAAAAAAATTATTTTAAATATCACTCTTATAAACCTACTTTTATTATCACAATTAACAAGCGGCTTGAAATAATGACACGACGAGAAAAAACCAATATAAAATAAACCACGAGCGATTTGACTTATTTTAATATTCTTCTTTTATTTCTTACAATAGACAACAAGCAACTTGACACTCTTATAAACCTACTTTTATTATCACAATTAATAGAGGGCTTGAAATAATGACACAACGAGATAAACCAATGTAAAATAAACAACGAGCGACTTGACTTATTTTAATATTTTTCTTTTATATTTGAGTACGATAAACAACGGCAGCTTGACATATTTTAATTAGAGAATATATACTCCTATACCCAATTTCAAGTTATAAACCTAAATTTAGTTTTGTATCTTAAAAACGTAAAAATATACCCATATTTTGCTTCGGTAGACTAAAATGCCCTTGCTTTCTAGGTTCGGAGTACTATTCCCACAAATTTCTTCTTCATATATGCATAATCTCCCTTCCTCTCTATTTTTGAAACTTCTCTTCTCTCTCTAACGCTCTCTCTCTTTCTCTCTCTACCTCAAATCCATCCCCGTCGTCGGAGGCCGTCTTCTCCGGGCTCGCCCTCTCCTGGCAGCGGGAGTTCCACAAAAGCACAACACCTCCCCCCACACACTAACAATCAACCTCCATTCTTCCTTTTTTCCTTCCAATTTCTTCAAATTCCGCCGCTGCCGAAGCCGCCCCCTCCTCCGGCGATGCTGGGCTGTTTAGTTCTGGGAGGAATTTGAGTGCGAAAATCTGCAGTTTGAAGAACAGTAGTAATTTGAAGGCCTCGTATCTGGTTCAGAATCAAAGCTTGAAATTCCCTTCGAATTCTGCTGTTGGTTTTACTCTCAGAGCCTCTGCTTCTCCTCAGGATGTGGATTCTGGGCAGAATCCAGTAGATTCTAGAACCAAGCCTGTGAGCTCTCTCTCTCTCTCTCTCTCTCTCTCTTGAAATTTTTGGTAATTTTAGGTTTAAGTGGTGAGGCTTGGAAGATTTACTGTATGTGTGTTTGTTGATTTTTTTTACCTTTTTCATGGTTTTTTACTGCACTAATTGTCTCGCTTGGGTTTCGCTTGTTTTGTGATTTATTGGGTTTCGCTTGTTTTGTGCAAATGTTGGAACTTTGATTGGGGGAATCGATTTTTGACATGCATTTTGATATGGAGTTGGAAATGGAGAGGCGTTTTTGGCCTTGTTTTTTTTGTTTGCGGGTTAACATTCCCCAATTTTTTTTTGCAGGTTCATAGCTTGTGGTGGTGGTTCGGAGGAGGGAGGAGAACCCATATATTTCAACATTCAATTACTCTCTCTCTATCTCTCTCATACACATGAATTCGAAATGTATTATGAAATCATACTTGATTTTTCAGTACGATTTTAATATTTTTTCGTACTTTGTTTTAGTTTCTCTTTATCTAAAGTTGTTGAATTTTTATTACTTTCGATCCATGTACCTAAGGATATAGTACGATTTTAACACTTTTCGTACTTATTTGTATGGAACACAATACGATTGTAACATTTCGATGAAAAGCTTACTAGTCTTGTGTAAATTTTTGTTCAATTAACATGATATACTAAAGTACACAGTACGAAAAGAAGATGAAAAGCTCTCTAGTCTTGAGTATGATTACTCGAAAAAACATCAAACTTTGTTTCACTTATTGAAATTTGAAAACTAAAGTGAGCACACTATCTACGAATGCTATCCTCTGCCCCGATTACTTAAGTACATAGTACGAAATACAAGTCTTGTGTAAGTTTTTGTTCAATTTATATGAAATACTAAAGTACACAGTACGAAAGGAAGAAAAGTTTACTGTGTACTTAAGTACACAATACGAAATACAAAAAAAGATTACTAGTCTTGTGTAAGTTTTTGTTCAATTTACATGATATACTAAAGTACACAGTACGAAAGGAAGAAAAGCTTACTGCGTACTTAAGTACACAGTACGAAAGGAAGAAAAGCTTACTGCGTACTTAAGTACACAGTACGAAATATAAAAAAAAGATTACTAGTCTTGTGTAAGTTTTTGTTCAATTTATATGATATACTCCCTCTGTCCATCTTATCATGGCACTTTACTATTCATTCTGTGTCTACTTTATGAAAAAAAAGTGCCATGATAAAATGGACGGAGGGAGTACTAAAGTACACAGTACGAAAGGAAGAAAATCATACTGCGTACTTAAGTACACAGTACGAAAGGAAGAAAATCTTACTGCGTACTTAAGTACACAGTACGAAACACAAAAAAAATTACTAGTCTTGTGTAAGTTTTTGTTCAATTTACATGATATACTAAAGTACACAATACGAAAGGAAGAAAATCTTACTGCGTAATTAAGTACACAGCACGAAAGGAAGAAAAGCTTACTGCGTACTTAAGTACACAGTACGAAACACAAAAAAAAAAAATTACTAGCCTTGTGTAAGTTTTTGTTCAATTTACATGATATACTAAAGTACACAGTACGAAAGGAAGAAAATCTTACTACGTACTTAAGTACACAGTACGAAAGGAAGAAAAGCTTACTGCGTACTTAAGTACACAGTAAGAATCACGTTTTGTACTTATTTGTATGGAACACAGTACGATTTGTAACACCAAAATTACCGGAAAGAGAGAGAGAGAATTGGTGGTCAAAGTCAAAAAGCAAAAAACATAAAGTAAAAAGCAAAAAGTAAAAAGCATAAAGCAATGGCATTTTCGTTAAAAGAAAAAAAAAAAAAAAAAAAAAAAAAAAAAAAAAAAAAAAGCAAGGGCATTATGGTACAAAATTTGAAAGATTGGGTATATTTTTATGTTTTTAAGATCCAAAGCTAAATTTTGTTTTTTAAGTTGAAAGTGGGTAGAAATATTTTTGCCTCTTTTATAATTTCATTCATATTTTTTCTTTAAAATAACATTATAAAGTGATTTGTATCGAATTTTGACGGGAAACAAATACATTTATCATCAAAATATTCCCTTTTAAACTATTTTCTTACAAGTATACAACATAAAAGTAAATATAAGTAGATATTGTAACTATCATTATTAATAATTATAAATAACTATCATTAAAAAAACTATATAAGTAGATATATCATAGTTTTTTTGATATATCGTTAAAATTGATTATAACTATGTGAGACTCTCTTTCGCATATTTTTTTTGTTAAAATAAACAACGGGCGTTTCACTTATTTTGATGTAACAACATTTTATTTTTATTACAATAAACAACGGGATACCTAAAAGTAGTAATGTAAAGGGATTTATATCGAATATTGACTTTAAAATTGATTATAAATATGTGAGACTCTCTTTGACATATTATTTTTTTTATTATTAAAATAAACAACTGTTGGCTTAACATATTATAATATTTTTCATTATTATAGTATTTTATATAATTAATATTTACAAATATATGTATTTTAGATAAATAAGAATGGCGGATGTAGGAATTAACATGTATGCATGTCGATCAATGTGGTGGTTCGAAACAAGCATTTTAACTTATTTTGATATAACAACATTTTCTTTCTATTAAAATAAACAACGGGTGGCTTGACACAATTTAATATTTTCATTTATATTTTACTTTAAAATAACGTTATAAAGTGATATGTATCGAATTTCGATGGGATACAAATGCACCTATCATCAAAATATTTTTTTTAAAACCTATTTTCTTATAAACACGAGTAACGAGAGACTTTATATTAACATTTTGTTTTTATTACAATAAACAACGGGTTACGTGAGATTATCTTTGACATTTTCTGTTTGATTAAAATAAATAAGAGTCAAGGACTATCTCTATCTAACGTAGGGTTGTACCTACCAAAATCGGTCTTCAGCCATGGGTAGTTTTACGTCGCAATATCGAGAGTCACTAGGAAAAAATGTCTCAAATTTTTTATATGTGACGAAAATGGCAATAGCTTCGACACCTCGACTAATGTTGTGTATACGGAAATATTTCAAAAGTTGTGAGGTAATTACCAGTTCAAATATTTATACTTTATGCATAAAATTGTTATATTTGGATCTTATTATCTACGGTCAAATTTTCTTGATTTACAGAAGAGTGATTTGCAGGATGAAGAATGAAGAGCTGCTACGCTTAGAAGAGGAGTCGAACTGGTTATTTTGGTCCGATTTTCTTATATAATTTTCATATTGTTTCATTTACTTTTAATAACTTTTTTATTACTTTTAATTCTTTCTTTTTTTATTTTATTTTAAATTTCACGAGGAGGCACCAAGTTGTTTTATAAGTTTGTAAACGTCGAAAATTTAAATATAATATGAATCTTCATTGGATTGGATTTTAACATTTATTATTCTTAACTTTCTCTTATTATTTGTAAGTATATAGAAATCGAGGATCATAGTATGAATTATTTTAAAATAAATTTTACTAATAAAATATATGAACGTTAAACATAATTAGCACCCGTCGATTTTCGACGGGCAGTAAACTAGTGTTTTGTTAAAACAAATGTAGAAAATTTATAAATTTTGTTACCGAAAAGTTTAGAAATAGTTAGAATAAAAATATGGATCGTTAAAAGAAAAAACTATCAATGCAACAGGATATCAAATTCCAAATATATATTTAGGGAGTGGTTCGTGTGCAAATAAATCATTGCGTGCTAAAATGCGAAAGATGCTTAAAACTATACAAAATCATGCTTAAATCAGTATATATTTATGCTTACAACACCATTATGCTTTTTAATGTACAAATTCATGCTTAAACCTAGTCATGCTTATGATACTTTATAATCATGCTTAAATTAATTACAACCACAGATCAAATTAAGATCAATGGTTCAGATCTATTCCTATTTCTTACACTAGGACTTATTTCTATATGATTCATCCTCTATATATTCATCACATTCTCCTAGCAGTGATTGTGGAAGCTTCCAAATTGTTGCCGAAAACTCAATCATATCCCCGTCTTTTAGATTGTGAGTGTCAACATAAGGCTCCCACTCCCCGTCAATTCAGTACATCATCATCTCATCTATATCCACACGAAGAACGTGGCAGCAGTAGCTTTGTCTTCAATCCTAAAGCATTGCTCCAGATAAGTGATGAGCTTTAAGACCTCGCTTTTATCAAAAATGACAAATCCACCTCGTATCTCCTTCTCTATCATGTTGTGTAGTGAAAAAAAATATAACATATGCATTAGAACAAAAAGAATTCTCATAAGTAGCAGCTAATGTCTATAGTAATCCAATCTTACTTGTGTGCTACATGCTCTAGGGAGTCGTTCCTTCTCGAGTAGCTCATTCTTGATTAGGTCCTTCTCAAAAGTGAGGCTATGCAAGAATATGCAAATACATCAATCCAAATAATTCTTACAAACAGAAGCTAATGACTAACAATCCTATCTTACTAGTGTATCATACCAGAACTGTTTCTTTCTCGAATAACTCGTTATTCTTAAGTTCTTTATGTTTCTCAAACTCAAGCTGTTTGAAAACACAAAAATACAAATAAATCAGTGTAAAAGAATTCTCACAAGCAGAAGCCAATGACTAAAACAATCCTATCTTACTAGTGTATGGGTGCTTCTTTCTCGAGTAACTCGTTAATTATTGATTAGTTCTTTCGGTTTCTCAGACTCGAGACTGTTCGAATACAAATAAATCAGTCTAAAAATAATTCTCATAAACAACAGCTAATGACTATGACAATCTTACAAGTGTTCATATAACTACACTCGAGAGAATAGAAAAGATGAAACGGGAAAAGGCATTACATTTCAAGTTCAATCTCATGGGTTGGTGTGTGTTGAAGTTCTGCTATTCATTCTTCTATAGAATTTGCGTCACTGGAATAAACATGATAGCAATAAATAAAAAAAGTTACCAAAAAACCAGATGAAAAAAATAAAATAGGGGAAGTAGGTAGGTAAGAAGAAAAATGGGAGGGAGCTTTTATTTAGTAAAAAAACAAAACTAAGGTTCTTGCTTCGGTTTTCATCCGAGTTTGTTTAGCATGGGTTTGACGAGGGCATCGGTTAAAGGCGTTGTTGATGTAACTTGTAAGAGAAGCCTTCAGTAAACTGTAAACCCAATGCCTGCACAAACAAAAAACAATGCAACTTTCAAATTAACATACATTAAGCTGCAAAACACTGTAACTATGTTTTACATTCGGGAAAAATTGTTTTTTTTACCTCTTCTAGTCCGATCTGCAACTCCACATCTTTCACATCCGAGAGCGGATTCTGAGACTGTTGAGGATCGAAATGCCTATGGTTAAAACTAGGACTCACCGTTAAATCATCTGTTATAAAACACACAGTCTGTAGCTTCACGTATAGTCCCTCGTTCAAACTCAACGAAGGAACCAATGATCCATCTTTTAAATAATCGAAAGAAGCAAAATCTAGCCACTTATAACAACCATCCAACTTAATTTTGTGATATAGTCTAGGAGGGCTATCTTCACCGGACGTAGAAACTGGTTCTTCTATCTGTAGCCACACGGAAGCTTGGATTGATGAGTCTAGTTTTCGTGTCTTCAGTCCTAAAATACTTCTTATCGATGCCATTTGCTACGCTTCCGTATAGATTGTCTATACTCGTGACAGAACGTTGATGAAATCAGTGCTGCCTTCCGCAAACAGCACCTCCGTTTTCTCTTTGTTCATCACTACTTTCATAGACAGCGTACGACCCTCGACGTTGCTGCAATTTGCAAACTTTCAACAGGGCAAGAGAATGAACCAAACCAAGAGTTTCTTCACCCGTCAAATGCCTTTGATCTTTCGTTTCCTTTTTCTTTTCCCCCTCTCAAGTCTTATGCGAACGTTTGGTGATAAATGTAACACGCGACTAGGACTCTCTTCCCTTTGCCGATGAGACTTAGCTCAAGTGGTTGCAAGTCGAAGCACCGTAAATCTCTCCTAGGTCAGAGATCATGGATTCAAATATGTTTTAGCACAACAATTATCTCCTCTGTATGAATTAGGATACAAAATACTACGTTGCATTCCTTCGTACAGCATGTAACAGAAGCCAGCCCTTCATTATAAACTCCTAGAGACACAAATAACTAGCAGTATAACTAAAATACATCCAAACAAAAGAACTAGACATTTTACAGCTATAAATCGGGCAAACCCAAAAAACAAATCGAACCATAAATAGATATCAGGAATCTCAGGGCTCTTGTTCTCGACTATTGGCAGTTTGTTAAGCATTGGCTCGACGAGGGCATCAGTTAAAACCGTTTTTGATGTAAGCGAAGCCTTTAGTATCCGTAATGCCTGCACAAACCAATACAATATCAAACAAACCGGAACACTCAACGTACGTATAACACTTACATTATGAAAGAAAAAGGAAAAATAAGGTATATATACCTCTTCTATCCCAATCTGCAGTTCCACTTCTTTCATATCCGAGGGAGGAATTCCAGATTCATTGAGGATTGAAACGATTGTAGCTAAACTAGGACTCATGCTTAAATTATCCTTCACGAAACACATTGTTTGTTTCTTAACATACGTTTCCTTCCTCGACTTGAAAGAAGAAACCAACTTTCCACCTTTCTCATTAAAACCAAATACTTCGTAGTATGAGCTACTCCACCTCTCATGATAATATAGTTTAGGAGGACTATCTTCACTGATGGGCAGAAACTGTTTTTTCGACCCGTAGCCATATGGAAGCTTGGGATTGACGAGCCTCTTTCTAGCTTCCGGAGTCGTAAAATACTTCTTGCCGATGCCATTTGATACGCTTCTATATAGATTGTCAATGTTTACCAAACCAGTGTTTTCCCTCAAAAGGAACTCAACTCCTCCTAAAGGAACAACGAGGAGACTAAAGAGGAACTCGACAAAATCATCCGTAGCTTCCGCAAACAGAAACTTGTTAGTCGATTTCTGCAACCAAACTCTCAAAACCATTTTCCTAAACCGGAAAAAGTTTCTCCAAACACTATGCAACGGAACCCCGGGTTCGGGTTTCGTTGCAGCAGAGCTCAACCGCGCAGTTCTCTTGAGCATCAAGTCAGTGAAAGGTGTTGCAGAAGTTAAAGAGTACCGTAGCAACTTCCTCATCTAATTTCATAAAAGAGGATTACATAAGAATAACTTAACAGAGAGTAGTAAATGGATAAGGACGAGAGTCGAGAGGTCACCTCGGAGAAACAAAAACTGGAAAGTGTAATCTCAGCCCCTCGAGTGTCTGTAATTCCGAGATCGGAGAGGGTTTGAATCATCCCGCCACTCACGATAGGCGCGACGCGAAGGTCATCGGTTATCACGAAAGACATTGGACTAACCGTGAATGCTTCAGCTCCAGCTCCAGCTCCAGCTCCAGCTCCAGCTCCAGCTCCAGCTCCGGCTCCGGCTCCGGCTCCGGCTGATTCATGTTCATCAACTATCAACAGTTCCGTCAACCATTCACCACAATCGCAAGTAGCTACATCACAGTACAAGCTGACGTTCGGTTTTCCGGGTTTCGGGCAATCGATCTCCGGACAAGTGAAGAACATGTTCGGAGGGCTATTGCTGATGTCGAGCGCGAGCTTCCGAAGCTCGCCTCGACACGAGCTTAGTGGATCGAGCAGCATGTTCTTAGCTCCCGGAACACTGAAATAGGCTTCGTCGAGATCCGATACGCCTCCGTACAAAGTGCTTAAGCTTCCGGGCACTGCTGCTGAGCCGTAAGCTTCGTCGAGAATTTTCACGACTCTCCCCAGAGGCAACGCGAGGAAGCTCAAGAGTACGTCGACGAAATCGGAGTTGGCTTCGGCGAAGAGTACCTTCGTTCTCTCTCTGTTCATCACTACTTTCAGAGACAAGGTGCGGTAATCGTAGCACATTGTTACCGTTGCAAGAGAGGAAGAAACGGACTGGTTTGGTGAATGAAGTTGCTTCTTTCCTTTTCTCTCACAAGAAAATTTATTAGGAATGGCTGGTGATGAATGCAAGCTTTCAGTCATGGAGTAACTGACACACGCAGCTCTCCCTCCCGACCTTTCTATTCGTTTCTGCACACTCTGCCTTCGCCTACTCCCAAGAAATATAATTATCCATGGGAACCCGAAACGACCTCATGCAGTCGTTTCTTTTTTAAATGATTGAAAGCACGTATGTCTTGATCCGAAGCTCGGGTCTCGATTGGCTCGTTTTAAACGATCGAGCTTTTTACTAGCCGAATTTCAAATAGCTTACGATTAGCTTTGCTCGTGTAATAATATATTTTTTAATTGTTAATTTTGTCTTTTCAATTTCAATGTGATGTTATTTTTGTCTAATATTATAATTTTATTTATTTTTGGTTGGACAAGAGTGATAATTTCATTGAACTAATAAACTAAAAAATAAATAATAAACCTTGGCTAACCAAATTAGTACTACCTCCATCTCATCTAATTAGCCTTAAAGGAATAGTAACTTTTTGGGCACACATTTCCACCGAAACCTAGTACGGATTTAACGATATAATATTAAAATATTATTTCTTTTACGGGATACTACGAGTGTCGGACTATCCCGTAAAAGAAATAATATTTCAAAATTATATCGTAAAACTTATACTAGGTTTCGGTAGAGATGCGTGCATGTCACATCAATAAAGTTTTGGGGCTAATTAGATGAGATGGAGGTAGTATAAAGTTAGTAGTAGTATTGAATTATAAATTCGAGAAACAAAAAATATACTGTACACCCTCCGTCCCCTAATAAGTGTCCCGAGCCGCCAAAACGCAATAACCAAGAAAGTGTATAATTTTACCATATTAGCCCCAAATCATTACATAGAAAATTGAAAAAGTAAAAAAAGTGTAATGATAGTAGGGGTAAAATTGGAAATTTGGCTAAATTTTTACATTGAAATATGTGATAGGACACTTATTATGGGACAAAAATTTTGGCGGCTCGGGACACTTATTAGGGGACGGAGGGTGTAATTAGTAAATACTGTATTCCGAAAATGGCAAAATCGTCATTTCACGCAGTCACGCTCTCCAATTCTCCTCCCTCACTCCTCAAAACGTTTTATTATAGGCAAGAACAGAGTTAACTTTCCCGCCGCGAAATTTCTGGGTAACCCCCAACCCCACCCCACACCACCCCACCCCCTTGCAAAACCCCCCACGGCCCCACCACCCACCGCGCGCTTTTTTTATTTCTTCTGCACCAATTGCACTTGGCTCTTGTTTGCCCTAATTTTGCGAAATTTTCTTCACTCTGCTTTCCGAAAACGGAATGAAGCTCCGTTCTCATGGCGATGGCGATGGCGCTTCTTCTTCTAAAGGTAATTTTGTTCAATTTGCGATTGCTCCTTGGTTTTTGTGTGGTAGTGCGTGGAATTGTGTTGTTTTGTAATTGTTGATGGACTTAACGGAGTGAAATCCTGCAGGGAAAGCGAAACTCCAGTACATAGATGGCTCGGATGAGGATGACTGTGGTGTGGCGCCGTTCTTGGATTCCGATTATAATGTTTCCAGCGATGAAGGTATGTAAATGACCGTGCGTGGCGTTTCGGTATATGGATATTTGTTGCTTGCTTAATCTTCGCTATGTTGAAAGCATATGTTGATTTGATTGGGTATCTGATTATGAATGTCTATCATCTATTTGCAATTTGTATTATGTGGTGTATCGATTGGTAATTCCTTGTTTTCAGTCCTGATTTACGGCCTACCCATACGTTGTATTAATCGTGTGGGTGGATTTTTATTGCTATGATCGCCCCCCTAAAACCCTACCGTGCATATGGAGGCATCACTAACTTTGCATCATGGGTTTAGGTGAAGATCTGCTTGATGCACTTGAAAGTAGTAGAGGGAGGGAGGCTGCGGAACTTGATATCGATTGGGAAACTGCACTTGCCCTCAGTGCCCTCAGTGAAGATGACGGTTTCCGGAAGAGGAGGAAAAAGAACTCCACCGGGAGAAGGGGAAGTCAAAGTAGTAAAATAGCTCAGGAAGAAGAGGGCGAGGGTATTCAGAATGTTTTTGGGATTGATCCTGGGCCTATCATATTTTCTGGTGGCATAGCTGACCTCTCTGGGAGGAAAAAGAAGGATAAGAAGAAAAAAGATAGGCCGACACTAATGTGGGAAGTATTAGAAGAAGAAAATGAGAGATGGATTCAAGAGAATTTGCAAATAGACATGGATTTGATAAATCAGAATGAGACAGTGATGGAAACTATGGAGCCTTCAGAGGACTTGATAATACCACTACTAAGATACCAGAAGGAGTGGTTAGCTTGGGCTTTGAAGCAAGAGGAATCTACTGCTCGAGGAGGAATCCTTGCAGATGAGATGGGAATGGGTAAGACTCTCCA
Organism: Thymus mandschuricus; assembly: GCA_029379335.1. NCBI lineage: Eukaryota > Viridiplantae > Streptophyta > Magnoliopsida > Lamiales > Lamiaceae > Thymus > Thymus mandschuricus. The sequence goes on along the minus strand of CM057080.1, from coordinate 33,782,953 downwards.
GGCAATAGCACTCGTTCTTTTCAAAAGAAGTATCTCACTGGGAATTCCTGAAACTCACTTGCCCTCATCTTCATCCTGTTCCTCAAAGGAGTTGCCACCTATAAAAGGTACACTTGTTATCTGCCCCTTGGTAGCGGTGATGCAGTGGGTTAGAGAGATTGAACGGTTCACTTCAAAAGGAAGCACCAAGGTTCTAGTCTATCATGGTCCCAACCGAGAAAAAAACCATTATAAGTTTTCTGAATATGATTTTGTTATAACAACATATTCCACTATTGAGGCAGAATTCAGAAAATATGTGATGCCTCCTAAGGAAAAATGCCAGTACTGTGGAAAATTGTTATATGGTCAGAAGTTGAAAATTCACTTGAAATATATGTGCGGACCTGGTGCTGTTCGAACTGCTAAGCAGGCGAAGCAGCAAAGGAAGGATTCAAAGTCCAAGCAAATGCCGGATATTGAGGTTCATACAAGGAAAATCAATGGCGATGAAGGAAAAAGCAATGGCAGTGGTTGCAAGGAAATGGAAAATGACTGTTCAATTGATGGTTCAAATGCAGCTGGATTGACTTCATCACCCAAAGGAAAGTCCATTATGCACTGTGTGGCCTGGGAGCGTATTGTATTGGATGAGGTAAGTTTGATGTGTTTTCACTTTCCACATAATCCATGTACTGATGTACTTAACTTTTATGGGTGTAAGCTCCTATATCGTTTGAAAGTAAATGATTATGCTATTGAAAATTAAGGGTTGGATTGATGCTTATTTGCTGGTTGTGGTCATGTATGCCTTTGATTTTCTAACATTATTTATCCTGTTTGTTAACGAGGTTGTTAACTTGCACTTAATTCTGCGAATTGGTGATTTTTCCTTGGTTATACGTATAGTTTATAGCATATTCCTGTATGATTTGGTTGATCCACTGGGTTGAAGACTTTCAAATTAATTTTACAGCAATGAAAGGTGAACCAGGGTACTTTGTTTTATTGCATTTGGCTTGTTGTATTCTTACTTCAATTCAATATGCTTTCTATAGCAACTTATGACCATGCATAGCTTTTTATTGTGCTTTGTTAAAAAATTTACTTCCTGTGAACTTACTATCGTTCCTGCCACAGGCCCATTGTATAAAAGAAAGACGTAGCAATACAACTAGAGCTGTTCTTGCTCTACAATCAAGATATAAATGGGCTTTAAGTGGTACTCCCCTTCAGAATCGTGTGGGCGAGCTCTATTCCCTTGTAAGATATTGTTGAAGAATATCAGCCTCTTATATTTTGTAAATTGTCAACAGTTACTAACAGATTTGAAAATCCATCCAGATTCGCTTTCTCCAGATAGTACCTTACTCCTATTACTTCTGCAAGGACTGCGACTGCCGTACGCTTGATTACAGGTATAGCTCGAGGATTTTGGTAATGCTTTTAGATTTAAGGGAATATGCTTGTTTTCCACTCCTTTTCTTTTCTCCTCCCTCCCTCCCTCGTCTAGGTTGTAGTTGAGGGAGAACTAACCTGTAACCCAGGAAAATAAGACTGAACGGAGGTATATATGTAAAGTTTTGTTCACTTAGAATCAGTAATGTGAGATGTATGTAGGTCACCGTTGTAATGTTTGATCATAAACTAGCCAAATTTTATAATATGCGTGAAAACTATGCGTGTCCTGTTCTAAATGTATCTTGCTTATTTCTTGTAAATCAATACTTTAAGAGTGAAGGTTCTGGCAAAACACGATTTCCTGTTCTGGTTGTCATCAAATTCCTATGTTAATTAGTGTATTTTGCACTGGATATGGTTGGGGCAAAGTCTTGGAGGAGTTTGTGCACAAGGAAAGGTTGGGGCTGGGGTTGAACCTGCTCTCGCTTGTTTGGTATTAAGGCATGTTGGAAGGAAATGATGGTAGAATAAGTGTTTCTCATGTATAGTGTTCAGTTCTTGTGAACGGTTTGAGTGTATAAATCATCTTTCCACTGCCTCTACTGCTATATAAAATGAGGCATCTTCTTTCTTCTTCCTATGATTAGATACAGAGTATTGTTTCTGTTGGCACTGGGTGAGATTTGAACTTTTACATTCCCATCTCCTCTTTCTGTGTTTGGTACTGTACCTTGGGAGTTTCTTTCTTATTAGAATGGTGCAGTGCATTCTTTTATTTTCTTGCAGTGTTCTGGTATTATAATAACTACTGTATCACCTTTTGGTCTTTATTTCTGTCTATATGTATTAGGCTATTAGCTTTCATACAAGTATGGAAGAGATATTTCAGTGATTGATCTCTTCTTGCTTCCTTTGTTCTTCTTCTTTTCTTTTCTTTTCTTTCTTTCTTTTTTTTTTTTTTTTTTTTTTTTTTTTTTTTTTTTTGTGTGTGTTTGTTTTCTCTCGCTATATTATTAATTCCGGTTGTGCCTGACAGTTTAAATATCGTTACCCTCTATGTGTTACAGTACAGCTGAATGCCCGGGATGTGAACACAAAAATGTTCGGCACTTTTGCTGGTGGAATAGAGTGAGTGCATCTAAACCATTACTATTAGCACTTCTCTTTTTCTAGCGATATTTGTGTGCAGTCATGCTGTGATGTTGACCCTGCAGTATTTTCATTATTTCAGTATATTTCAACACCGATACAAGATAATGCCAGGAAAGGGGGAGGTAGAGGTGCTATGATTTTATTAAAGCACAAAGTCCTGAAAAGCTTAGTGTTAAGGCGTACAAAAAAAGGCCGAGCAGCTGATCTTGCACTCCCACCTAGAATCGTATGTTTGCATGTTGAACAATATGAAGTTTATTATTGAATTCTTTTAGCTATTTTCATATACTGTACATCTGCTCCAATTCAGGTTACCCTGCGACGGGATTCGCTGGATGTTGTTGAAGAAGACTATTATACAGCCTTGTACAATGAAAGTACAGCACAGTTTAATACGTATGACATCTATTTCACCTTCTTTCGTTATATGGTTTTGATGTAGAACTAGGAGCTATAATACCTTCCATGATATATGCATATATGCTATGTATTACTAATTTACTGGTAAGGATTTTCATTTGCTTGCAAGTATTTAGTCGAGAGGCCTGTCATCAGCTAGTTTAATTTGTACTCACCTCGTCAAAGTTTTTACTGGCAGCCTGGCATAGAATAGATTGATATTTTGATTGCATCCTGATTGTTGTGGTCATCTATTCTAGAGTCTTGTTTCTGGGACTTGCGTGTTCAGTAATATTGTGTTGTTCATTGCAAAAAAACTACACTCTATAAGAAGTTTCTTATGTAATATTATTCCCATGTCAATAAGGGTTCACTTCTGTTGTCATACCATACTCTTGTCTTATTTTGCAGATATGTTGAGGCAGGAACATTGATGAATAACTATGCGCACATATTTGATCTATTGACACGTCTTCGTCAGGTTATTATGCGATCTGCCTTAACTAAGATCTTTGATAATTTCACATTCAGCATATTAATATAATGTATATGTGTTGTGTGAGTCTTCAGAACAGTTTAACAGAATTTGGTACCTATCTTATCGTGGCATGAATTTCTATGATTGTAATCTCTGTATTCGGGTTTAGTTTATTTAAGTATTTTTGTTTTTCAAGATAAGCTCTGAGGTAATAAGTGATAATTTTATGTATGAGCAAAATGCTAGATTCAGATAAGACATGTAGAAGACAACAAATTAAGGAAATGGATCATTGCAATATTTTGTGATGATTATTGATTAGATATGAAAAATGCATCTGCAGCATGGATTCTTTTTATGGCTTCTCTATCTGCTGATCTTTAACTTATCAAACTAATATGCAGGCAGTGGATCATCCCTACCTTGTGGAATATTCTCTTACTGCAATGGAAAGAAAGGGCAAAGCAGTTGATACTAAAAATGATGTCAAATGTGGTTTATGCAGTGACCCTGATGAAGAAACTGTCGTATGTTTGATATAATATTTTGTAATTTTTGGTATCCCTGAGTGTCATTTGTTGTTTTTCTTCTGAAATTTTGCTGATTAATCATTTGGCTCAACAGGTCACATCATGCGGGCATGTCTTCTGCAAACCCTGTTTGATTGATTTTAGTGCTAGCATGGGACAAAACTCCTGCCCTTCTTGTTCAAAGCCACTTACTGTGGATTTTACCACCAACAAAGATGCGAAGGAACCAACTACAAAAACAACCTTGAAAGGATTCAGATCAGCAAGTATTTTGAACAGGATTCAGCTTGATGAATTTCAGACTAGTACGAAGATTGATGCTTTGGTATGTTTACCCTTTGATGAGAAAATTAACAAAGAATAAACTAATTTGATTTTGCAATCTGAATGATTGTGATTGCTCTCTAGATGTTTATAGATGATTTCGATGAATCATGAATCTGTTGCATGTGCTCAATTATGAGAGTATACTTTACTGCAGAGGGAAGAAATTAGATTCATGGTCGAGCGGGATGGTTCAGCCAAGGCTATTGTCTTCAGCCAGTTCTCGTCTTTCCTGGATCTCATACATTATTCCCTTCAGAAGGTAGATTGTCTTAATTAAAGAGAAGAAATTAAAAAATAAGAAAAGGTTCCTGTGTTTATGATAACAACGAATAATTGTGCTATGTCTCTTTTTTTCTATTTCGGTAGTCCGGAGTACAGTGTGTCCAGTTAGATGGGTCCATGTCCATGGGAGCTAGAGATGCTGCTATCACAAAATTCACCGATGATCCTAGTTGCAGAATCTTTTTAATGAGCTTAAAGGCAGGGGGTGTTGCTCTCAATCTCACAGTAGCATCACATGTAAGATTCTTGTTTACTGTGATCCTATTTGGATACACAATTATTTGATTGGTTAGACATTGTTAACACTTATTTTGATGGAATGTGTGTCTAATATCTCAAAACACGCCACAGCTTCCTCATTTGCGTTTAAGAGAAGAGAGGAATGTTGACTTTCACTATTACTTATGACATGCTTATTTAAGTTCACATAATTTGATATAATACTAAATGTGCATAATACTGATGTATGATGTGATTAGTTAATTAATGACATGTCACTTTGATGTTGCTAGGTTTTCTTGATGGATCCGTGGTGGAATCCTGCTGTGGAGCGTCAGGCGCAAGATAGAATACATCGAATAGGCCAATTCAAACCAATTCGGTAAGTTAGATTAGTTATGAATTTCTGAAATTTGCATGTCCTTTAATAAGCGAACCACGTGTGTGTGCACATTGATTTGCTCTGGTTCTAATCTTCGATCTCCATTTCTTGTTTAAAGGATTGTCAGGTTTATTATCGAAAACACCGTTGAGGAGCGGATTCTAAAGCTGCAGGAGAAGAAGGAATTAGTTTTTGAGGGGCAAGTTGATATATTCTTCCATACATAAGATCTATTCTTCCAAACATGGATCTCTTGTTATTGAGTGTTTTGATTTGCTCTTATTCGTTCGACTATTCATGATTGAAGCTTCTCCAACTCGACTTCCTTTAATCTAAACCGAGTTATTCTTATGCAGCACCGTGGGTGGATGTTCGGAGGCTCTGGCAAAGTTAACAGAAGCTGATCTCAGATTCCTGTTCGTGACCTAACCACCTGCCGGAGAAGTTCAAGGATTTCGTCGGTTAGTTCCCTTTTGCTAAACAGATTGCTAAAATTAGTCTGCTATTTTTGGCTCCTTTTTGGCAAAGAAAACTCACTTCCTGTTATATGTAGTATATATCTAATTCGATTTTCCTGTTCTTAAAAGTCGAACTCTAAAAAACTGATTAAAATTTTCCAACTAAATGAATAGATTCCTATCAAATAACCCTTAATAACTGCATACCAGAATTCTGCTGAACGTTTCGATTTGTTATTTGGTTAATTCGATTAGAACTGATTTTTTTTTTTTTTTTTTAATGGTAGTTCGTTTGTTCTATAATTAAAATTGGGCCGAAAATTGATTTGTCGACTAAACTAGCATAAATGTGATTCGAGTCTTGCTTGGTTTTTGAGTATCGAGTTTTTCGACGTTGGTGGTGATTGCGTTTATGGAGAGAAGAGGTGAGGGGGACAAGGGGTCCTAAATTAAGTGAGGATGCTAATCGTGTGAGTAGTGTACAATGTGTTCCATCAAAAATTCTAAATTATGGAAATTATAGATAAATAATAAGGCATGAAATTACTATTTTTGAGATTCATGCAAATTCGGTGAGGACTTGATAATAGGCTTAAATTATGGTGATAGAGAGTATAGATACTATTGGTCTTATTTTATGTAGCTCGTATATTGGATATATGTTAGGTACGAACTAATGAAATGAACGGGACAAGAGAGTGTCTATCTCTCTATCGTGTTAGACTTCTGACTTTTAACTAATTTTCTTTCAAAAATGTATCGATAGACTTTCAAAACATACCATATTGCAACTAGTTTATAAGGCTTAAGGCACCGAACGAATACTTTTTTCAAAACGGGAGCGAAGTAGAAGGGTTAAGTTTTGAATTTTTCGATTTCGAATGCTAATATGGAAAATAGGTTCTCATGATTTTAGCGTGATAGTCCGTCATATTTTGGATATATGAAAGAAATGTGAAGAAGGCTGGATTTAGAAATCACTCTTTTCCCCCCACTTGCTCTTCTTATATCCCTTCCTTTCAAGTTATTCGTTTTCGTTTTCGTTTTTGCTTTCTTTTTAAAAGCAAAGTTGCACAAAATCTTCAATAATTTACTATTTTTGGTACCTTGATTATCTGTATTTTATGTATAAGAATATATATACATATTTATACAAATATTACTCCCTCAGATTTTTTTTTTTTTTTCATTTGACTCGTTTGTTAAATATATGAGTGATACAAATAAACATATAGTGACAAGTTACGTATTAGTAACACTTGGAAGTTGGAACATTTAAATCCTCAATTTCGTCATTTTAGAATAGAGCACCACAATTTCGTAATAGGATAGGGCCTCAATTCCCTTTCGCCTACTATTTTTTGGGCATGACGTTTGTATTGAGTCTTTTTTTTGAAAGTTCCTAAAATAAAGTACTAAAATACAATGTATAGAACGTGAAAGTTGCTTGAGTCACCCATTGCATAAGCCTCATCTCTTTCTTTATTTCCTTTTCTTTCTTTTTTTTTATATGTATGTCCCTTGTAATAATTGAGAGAGAGAGTGGTATGGCCTGCGTGAACCCTCTTCAACCTTATAATTTGGAATGGCTATTGAAAACGTTTCAAACTCCTAATCTTGCTTTAGCTACATGTAAACATTATTCACGAGGCGTAATGATACATTTGCCCGCTTTCTATATACACGAATCGCTTACATATCGAGTTGTACGCTTGTCTTTTTTATGCCACGAATTCGGGCTTTCGATCAGAAAATCTCATTTTCCATCGGTTTTACATTCGATTTAATTTTGAGATATAATTTTTTTGAATATATAATATGGATGAAAAAGTCCACCGATATTAAAATAATTTGTACAAGACTTACTAAATATAGCTAAAGCAAGGTGGCGAGATTGCGCCTAAAAGTAGACTATTCATATACACGTTAATTTAATTTAGTGTATGATAATATCCAACTGGAATTTTAGATATTTTTTCTCATTTTTCTTATGTATTAAGTTTTGAGTTTTATTCATTTATATCAAAGTTTATGTATATAGTATGATGTAATAGGTTATATCCTCCCTCTCTCTCTCTCTCTATTTATTGTAATATTTTGTAGTAGTGAGGCCATCAATATATTATTGCTAGTAATTAAATAATGTAAATAAAGTTATGTTTGTTTTTAGTTTTTACTATCATCAGCATCGGTCACACTATTGTTCCAAGTTTTTATGTTTCGGTTGGAACACTACAAATTAAGTTTCATCATCGTCGTGTTAAAAAACAGAGAGATGCTCGATTGACGTGACGTTAATATAATTACGAAAAAATATTATAAATATATACCTTAAATTAGAAATAAGTCATACTTAAATTTTTTAAAAAATAGATAAATGCTCTATTGATGTGAAGATAATATAATGTTATAAATGTAGAAGTGTGCACCAATAATATTGAAGCATTGAGTCTAATATTTTGTAGTACCACATGATTAATTTATAAAAATAAGGTTCCAATGAGTTCCAAATACATCCATTTACCCAAATGAGCAAAGTACTCTACATGAACTTACACACAACAATACTTGAAACACACACTCTTCAAATCTTTTTTTTTTTTTTTTTAATAAACACACATTCATAATAGGATCCTTCAATCTTTTGATTGCCTTCAAATGTATTCTTGATTCTTGATGATTGATGAAATTGGTACCATCACTTTAGTAAATGCTTGGCATGTTGTTCCAAAGGCAAGAACCAAAGTTCCACTCTTGATTTGGTGCCTCATTTGAAACTTCAATAGGGTTGTACTCTGGAGTGATGGGCTGACTTTGCGTCGCGCTGCTTGTACCATTCGTCAGAATTGGCGATTCGCTTCCATCTCCTCCGTTCCAATCGGGGATTGGAACTGATAGCGGGAAGTTGTCGAGAAGGTTCATTAGTTCGTCGTCCATGGGGGCCATGCCTTCTCTAATAGCCTTCGTCTCTGCACCTGTGGCAATTTATGCATAATAATTTAAGACTGAGCGACTTACTGATTATTATCATCAGTCACATTTAAATAGCAAAATAAAAGGAGAAAAATCATATAGATTGAGGAATGGGATAAAGAAATTGCAAAATGCAAAAATATTGAAATATTAATTATAAAAGAAATAACACAAAATGCATAATATTGTCAATAAAATAATTTGATTGTATTCTATAATAGATAGGATTCTTTTGTATAAATTCAACTTTCCATTTAATTTCGGTATTATCTGTGACGTATCTGAGTGGGCCCGACTTTGTCGGTAAGCGAGGTCACAACTGTACCGCAATATCATTAGTGCGGATATGGCGGCACAATACATTCTCTCGACAAGAACGAGGATTTCACGGATGCTATATTTGGTGAAAATTCATTTATAGTCAGTCAGTATCTACCACCTATTTGCGCAAACCATTATGTACGCGCATTTTATGCGTGAAAAGGCCCCCCTCGTGTAGCATCTATTGAACCCGGATATATTTTACGATTTCCGGCCTTAGACCGGTCAATCACCTAACTCCGCCAGGAAAAACTGAGTTGTTCTTTTTTCACTTGTAATAGATTCTAAATCGACAATCACCCTACTGGTAAAATATGAGACTACTATAAAACCTAAAAATCACAACTATGTAATTACAACCCTAATACTAAAGTACAAAAACTCTAAAACACTAAGCTCCAAAAAGAGCTTCACTAAAATAAATCTTAATTAATTAATTACTCCATTATACTAAAATTAAAGCAAAAGTTAGACAAAAAAAAAAGCTAAAAATAAAATCAAGTATGGCCAAAATTCATTAGATTTTTAAATTTTTGTATTTTTTTTTTTCAAAAAAGAAAAAAGTTGATGAATTTTTTTGCAGAAATTGATGGAGATTCGTTCATACCTTCATAGCTAGCATGGGAGCTCGAAACGCCATGGCTGAAACCAAAATCTGCTCCTTCTTCCTTCAAATTCCCGCCACCTGCAACAAAATCTTCCTCTCTCTTCCCTCCATACGCCAAAGCTTGAGATTCCCCAAACAAATCTTCCAACAATCCGCTCCTGCTCCGGCGATCGACCTCGAAATCCTCGCCGCCGTCGCTCGACACCACGAAGTCGCTCGAAGAGCCCGCCGGAGTCACCGCCGCCGCCGATTGGATTGAAGGCAGCCCCAGCGCCCCCATTCCTCCGTAGCCGAGCGGATTGAAAGGATTATTACCGTAGTGCATAGTCGAGCTGATCGGGAGCTGATTGACTGCGGCGGCGCTGAAGAAAGTCGAGGAGGAGTAGACCGAGTTCGAGGCGTCCAGCGACAGCGAGAGGCCGCCATTGTTGTCCTGGTAGAGCTTGAGCTGGCTGTGGGTGTAGAGAGGATTGGCGCGAGTAGTGTCGGAATTATTAGGGTTTATTATGGATTGGGGGAAAGTGAAGGGGTTGTTGCGGTGGTGGTGGAGAGATGAGAGAGAAGAAGGCTTTGGCGATGGGTTGAGGCGTTCCTTCTCGGCTACTTCGTGAGGGTAAATCGGTAATCCTGCTCGCTGCCGCCTCTTCAGCCTCGTGTTCCAGTAGTTCTTGATCTCGTTATCCGTCCTTCCCGGCATCTTTAATTTTTCATACCAAAAAAAAATCAAGGAATTATGAATTTCAGTTTTGAAAATTAACTAAAAAAAAAGAGCATTTGAAACCATTTTGTATTATAAGAAACCCTTGAGAGAAAGTTGACAAATCAAGAAAAATGAAACCTTTGTATACAAAACTCTCTTCTCTTCTACCAAATGATCAAGAACACACACACACACACATACACATAGAGAGAGAGAGAGAGAGAGAGAGAGAGAGAGAGAGAGAGAGAGAGAGACCTGAGCAGCCATGCGAGCCCATTTGTTGCCGAGCTTAGCATGGAGGTCGACGATGAGGCGTTCTTCATCGGGGGAGAAGGCGCCTTTCTTGAGATGAGGCCTCAAATGGTTGGCCCAACGAAGCCGGCAGCTCTTCCCGCACCTCATCAACCCAGAATTCCTCTGAACTGCATTCCAGTTGCCTTCTCCGTTCTTCTTCACGTATTCCATCAGAAGCAAGTCCTCCGCCGCCGTCCACGGCCCCTTCTTCAACACATGCCTCGAACAAGAATTATTCCTTAAACCTTCACGCACATCAGGCCCCATGTATTAATTCTTCTTCTTCTTCTGGTTTTGATGAAGGTGCAAAGATTGCAGAGAGAGAGGGGAGAGAGAGAGAGAGAAAGTTGTGGGACCAAAGTTTGAGTAGGGGAAGAAGGAATGAGGGCTGTGTGAGAGTGTGAGGGGTGAGAATTTATAGGTGAAACCTTATAATTCGGCCCCTTGTTGAATGCTCCTCCATTTACACTTTTATTATTTTTTTCTATTATAATCCCAAAAGCAACCCTTATTTCCAATTATTGAGAAATAAAAAAGAAAAAGTTTTTATTAATACCCCCTCCGTTCCCAGATCGATTGTCCTGTTTCATTTCGGTGCAGGATTTTAGGAGTAAGGGATATACATCGAAAAATAAGCATTCAGTTCTTTTCATATTAGGAAACATGACGATTGATGTAGGACGGCCTAATCGAAAAAGTAGGACGACAATTGATCCGGGACAGAGGAAGTAGTGTATTCTCTATGCAAGTGAGCTTAGTCGATTTGCATGTTTTTCATGAACAAGGTTTTTTCTCCTTGAATTGCGACGATTCTTCGTCACTCTATTCAATTTATTTTTAGCATGGGAATTGATTCTACTAAATCCTTTTATGTGTCACATGTATTGCACTTCTCCGTAATACTCACTTACCTTATTTTGTGCATTTTCAAGATTCCTCTCAATTCCGTAATTGCGAATAGTGCCAACGATATTCTGTCGCCGCGTGCTTAAATTTTGAACGGTCAAAAAATTCTTTTCGATACTCTCGATTTTACGAGGACTGACGTGTCAAATAATTATATAGAACGTACGATATTTATTTTTTTCCGATTCTACTTATCTAATTAAGCAAACACATCCACTAATTGCTTGTGATAGAATGCATTCAAACTTTGAGAAAAACATTATTTCTCTAGATTTTTTCGTCCTATTAAAGTAAGAAAATGCTATATAAATGTGTACAAATGCAAAAAGATGGCCACGTTAGGAAGAAAACGAGTAATCAAAAAGCAATTTGATTTACTTTTTCAAGGAAATTATGATTATTAATTAGCTTATATTATTAAATTTTGTTTTACATAATTAAGCTAACATGAATTAAAAACAAAACTGCATTACACTAATCATAACCTAAGAAAAACAAAACTGTATTACACTAATCATAATCTAAGAAGATTTTTTTTTTTTTTTTAATCAGACGAACATAACTCACACACCTACATATACACCCAAAATGTCTTAAACCCCGACCTTTTGAATAAAGGGGGAATGTCTTCTTACCACTAGACTGCGCTCCGTTGACACTTATGAACAAATATGAGGACTCTGAATGAGTATATATTAATTAATTATAAGCATTTATATATATTGCATTATGATGTTATGTTAATTCTCTTAGGATTTAATATAATCTTGTAGTATTTAAATTAAATATGTTGCTTTTTAATTAAAGGCCAGATTTTTTCTTTTTTCTTTTTGTTAATTAATTAAACTTATAGGAGCTTGATTACTTGATGGGCCGGGGCCCATTTTCGGGTTGTATAGGCCCATCAAAGTGGGCTTTACAGGTTATAAATTAAATCAGGGCGGGCTAGAGAAAGCCCATCTGATTGAATATAGCCCGGTCTGACGGAAATATCGGGCCGGGCTGAGTTTGGTTATGGCGATCATCCTCTCTCTCTCCTCCGGGCCGGATGAGATCATATGTCCCCAAATTGGTGTACCAATGGTATACCCGATATAAAATTAGGAAGTTTTACATACACTAATAACCAAACTCAAACTGATCACTAATAGAGAGAATTCAAAACTTCCTAATTTTGTATCGGGTACACCATTGGTACACCAATTTGGGGACAGAGAATCCCATCCGGTGTTCGTCGATTTTCGCCTTCATTCTCTCATGCAATTCCAATGCTTTTGCTGCGAGAATCTCGTTATTCTTGAACAATTTCATTTCTCAAAATTAATACTCCCTCCGTCCCGCCAAAGACGTTACATTTCTTTTTGTCAATTTCTGGTACGTTTTTCCACGCTTCTTGATGATGCATTTCAAAATAGATTTTTGAAGAATTTTTTCTTTTACGGGATAATATCATAGTATCCCGTAAAAAAAAAAATTCTTCAAAAATCTATTTTAAAACGCATCATCAAGAAGCGTGGGGAAATGTGTCAGAAATTGACAAAAAGAAATGTAACGTCTTTGACGGGACGGAGGTAGTAATAATACTCGTGCAGTTTTTGTTACAATGCTTTTTATATTCTCTACCAATTACTTCATTTTCAAGAATTTGAGCCATGCATTTTCTTTTCTTTTATTTTTTGAATATTTTGTGCTATATATTAAGCGTCAAGTACTCATCAAAGGACGATAAGTTTTGTTTGTTATATAATGATACAAAATAATGTTTTCCTAACACGTGTAACCCTTTGGTAGGCTCACACCGACACCTCTGCCTTTTGGAATACTCCTATATGTAAAAAAAATAATAATAATAAAAAAAAATAAAAAAAATATTATGCTTCAAATTTCATGTTAATGCTTAAAAAGAAAAAAAATATATGCATCCTTTTACGTTGTTTATAGGGCTAAATGAATCTCTCAATACATATATATAACACGTTTTCCCAGTATAAGAGAATACATAAGCAATAGAAGTAGAATGCAATTGAAGGAGTACAACGTAACACGTCCCTCGATATATCGGGAAGTTCTTCTAGACGCGAATTTGTTACTGTAACAAAGAAGACCAAGAGTTATATGTATATCACAGAGTTGTTAATGTACTCCAATTGATGACCTTACATTAAAAGTAAAAGCTAGATTAATTAATATGTAGTTTTACAAATGTTGTTTAATTTTGTGAAGAAGAAATGAGGTTTGCAGTTGATGTTAACAACATAGAATTGCAACACTTTCTTCAACAACACTTTCTTTAAGTAAGACGGCATCAACACAAAATCCCATCTCTCTCTCTCTCTCTCTCTAAGATGGAAATATATTCATCAGTGATTCCAGCAGTGAAGGATGTGAAGAGATTGAATGAAATTCGAAAATCTGCCAAATTTCATCCATCCATTTGGGGAGACTTTTTTCTGGCTTTTGATTCTCATAATACGGTATATATCTAATCCATTCTCTCTCTCTCTCTCTCTCTCTCTCTCTGCGTGTTAATGGCATAATTTAAATTAATATTTGTGTAGCAAATCTCTGAGGCTGAAGAAGCTGCAAAGCAGAAAGAAGCTGTAGGGAAAATGCTGGCTCAAACCCTAGAAAATCCGACGTACAAAATGGAACTCATCGATTTGATCCAACGCCTGGGAGTGGATTATCATTTCGAGAAGGAAATTGATGAGTTCTTGAAATATATTCATGAAAATAGCAGCCAAGATAACGAAGATGATGATCTCCGTACGACGGCTCTTCGTTTCCGTTTGCTCAGACAACATGGTTACCATGTCCCATGCGGTAAGAAGAAGTATAAAATATAGAAACGTACGCTATTCAGTAGGACAGAGTGAGTAAATTAATTTTACGTACCGCATGCAATGCAACAGATGTTTTCTGCAAATTCACTGACGGTGAAGGGAATTTTGCGGCGGCGCTGACGAACGACGTCGAGGGTTTGCTGGAACTATATGAGGCATCGCATCTCGCGACACGTGGCGAGGAGATACTGGACAGAGCAATGGAGTTCTCTTCTTCCCATCTCCAAGCATTACTCAATGAGCAGATGGTGGGAAGTGCTTCTCTCTCTAAACGTGTTGAGGAAGCTCTGAAGATGCCAATCCGCAAGACTCTCACCAGATTAGGAGCGAGAAAGTTTCTCTCTCTATACCAAGAAGACCAATCACACAACGAAATTCTCTTGAATTTTGCTAAACTGGATTTCAACATGGTGCAGAAGATGCACCAGTGAGAGCTAAGCGATGCCACCAGGTACTCCTTCGTCCTAATTCATTCGGTCTGTTTGTCGGATATATATTTATAATACTATAAAGCGAGTCAAGTGAAACGAGACGGAAAATGCATGCATGCATAAATTAATTTATTAATTAGGTGGTGGAAGAAATTTGAGGTGGCGGATAGAATGCCTTATGCAAGAGATAGAATAGTAGAGCTCTTCTTTTGGATGGTGGGAGTCTACTTCGAGCCATGCTTTTCTCTTGCAAGAAGAATATTAATCAAAGCTATAAGCATGTCTTCCATTATTGATGACATGTACGAATACGCAACCCTAGACGAACTGCAGATCCTCACTGACACGATTCAACGGTAGGATTTTTCAGTTTTTCTAGCTATCGGGCTCATTGTCAACGGGACGGGACAGATGTAGTATAACATTATTTTTTTTGCAGTTGGGATGTTAATGAGACCTTGAAGAATTCACCACCATACATACAAATGTGCTACAAAGCCCTAATTCAAGCTTATTCGGAAATCGAAGATGAAGTAGTCGAGAAATTTGGAGGGGAATCGTCGTACCGCGTTCAATATGCTATTGAAGATGTAGATAACTTGTTTAATCTACACATAATATAAATTCACTATCTATATAGTATTAAATCAAATTAAATTATTTACTTGATTAAATTAAATTGCAGATGAAAAAAATGGTGATGGCACATTTTGAGGAGGCAAAATGGCTCTATAATAACAAGATTCCAACGGTTGAGGAATACATGAAGGTGTCACTCGTTTCTTCTGGTTACATGATGTTGGCAACCACTTTCTTAGTCGGCTTGGGATCGGATCGCGTTAGCAAGGCTGATTTCGAGTGGATCGTAAACGAACCTCTAATAGTTCGAGCATCGTGTGTGATTTGTCGATTGATGGACGACATAGTCGGAGACGAGGTACATATAATAAAATCTAGGTCTTTTTTTATCATGACAACCGTACGAAAATTATATAATTACAAATGAACTCAACCCGACTCAATTTCCTAGTATGAGGAGAAACCTTCGTCCGTCCTTTGTTACATGAAACAATACGGCGTGTCAAAGGATGAAGCTCGAGCTCGACTCCAGCAACTGGTGAAGGATGCATGGAAGGATATGAACGGAGAATGCATCGAGCCTAGACCGGCCTCGATGCAAATCCTAACGTGGGTTTTGAACCTCGGCCGAGTCATCAATCTTCTTTATAGGGAAAAGGATTGCTACACCGATCCCACTCGTTCCAAAGAATGGGTGAAGATGGTGTTTGTTGATCCCATTTGAAGATCATAGATCGATGAATCAACTATCATATTTATGTAATCATAAACGCTCCGTCTACGATTATTAGACCTTATTATTATACCGGAGCTAGCGCCTATGATCAGTTTCAATTATATATGTCGAGCTTAGTATAATAACATTGAATAATGTATCAAATTGGAATAATGTTGTTTGTTGGACTTTATGGGAGTTATTGGGTTTAGTCTATCTGTTGTGTTCTTCTTTATACGTACCCTTAGACGTAGCCAACACATCATTTATAAGATTCCTCTCAATTTCGTAATTGCGAATATATAGTTGCAACGATATTCTGTCGCCGCGTGCCTAAATTTTGAACGGTCAAAAATTTCTTTTCGATACTCTCAATTAATTTTACGAGGACTGATGTGTCAAATAATTATATCGAACGTATGAGATTTATTTTCTTTCGAATCTACTTATCTAATTAAGCAAACATATTCACTTAGCTTGTGATAGAATGCATTCAAACTTAGAGAAAAAACATTATTTCTCTAGATTTTTTCGTCCCATTAAAGTAAGAAAATGCTATATAAATGTGTACAAATGCAAAAAGTTGGCCACATTAGGAAGAAAACGAGTAATCGAAAAGCAATTTGATTTACTTTTTCAAGGAAATTATGGTAATTAATTAGCTTATGGAATTGCTTATTTTTCTTATGGAATTGCTTATTTTCAAACAAGTATTTCAAACAAGTAGTATCAAAATATTATAATGTGTTGCTTATCGAATTGATAATGTGTTGCTTATTTTCAAACTGCTTATTTTCAAACAAGTAGTATCTCAATTGCTTTTGAAATGCTTAATTGTTAAATAAGTTTTTTTTTTTCTTTTTTTTTTTTTTAAATTGCTTATTTTCTTACTTTTAATTGCTTAGTTACATGAAATATACGCTTATTTAGTTTATGTTATGTTTATCTCATTTAAGGTTTCAAAAACTATAAGCAGAAGAAAAAAAAAAAAGAAGAAGAATTGCAAATTAAATTTTTAAGATCGTGCTACTTTTTAATTTGCAAAAGAAACAAAAAACTTATGTATAATTAAAGGAAAAGGAATTAGGAAATAGATATATACAATCCCAACTCCCATGAACGGATAACGGTTATAAAATATTTACTTTTTTAACCTTTTGCTATTAAAAATAATTATTTTAACGGAAATAGCTTAATTAGTTAATACCATTGATTTAAGAAAATGAAGGGATTAGATTGGATCCTAGTTACTACCTAAGAATGGAGATCTCATTTGATCTCATTTGATCTCTTTCACGTATATAATATTATCCTTTTCACCATCTTCTAATGAACCAAAAATCTGACCAACCTATGGTTTTAGTGATGAATCACACTCCGGTAAATACACTTGTGAAGAATCCTTTGTAATATTGCTGCAAGAATCCTCATTATCTATGTCACATAAAAATGGAGCCGTAATTAAATTGTATTGTTAGTAGAATTGATAACGCTGAAGTCATTGCTTACATAGTTAAATGTTTATACTTATTTAATGTCATACCATGCCTAAGACTAATTTTTTTTAAAAAAAAAACTTATTGCTTATTACTGCTTAATAGATAAAATGTACATGCTTAATTCATGCTCCGGTAAATACACTTGTGAAGAATCCTTTGTAATATATATCGGTTAACCGGAACCGAATCGGACCGAACCGGTTCGGTTCTGGAAAAAGAGAAATTATTGAATTTACAGCAATTAAAAATCTAAGAACAAAATTAAGTAGTTTTGACTCTGGTACACGATTTTGGGAATAGAGGATCCCATCCCGGTCTAAACGGTAGAAGAAAAAGAGTACTTCCTCAGTCCCTCTTATTATAGCAAGTATTTTTCGTTCGGGATGTTCCCCATATTAAAATGACTCATTTGCCCTTAATATAGTGCGTACTTATACAGTGCAGGCACATAAAAGTCCATATATAAAAGTCCAATTTTTAGGGTATCAAGTACTCCACTATATTCAATTTCAGGTAGCTCCACTGCTAAATAAATCTACGGACTAATAGTCTCTATGGACTAAATGAATCTATGGACTAATTCTCTCTCTCTCTCTCTCTCTCTCTCTGGTCTGGCAACAATGCCTATAAATACCTTCAGATTTCGTCAATAAACCCAA
This sequence comes from Thymus mandschuricus, assembly GCA_029379335.1. Classification (NCBI taxonomy): domain Eukaryota; kingdom Viridiplantae; phylum Streptophyta; class Magnoliopsida; order Lamiales; family Lamiaceae; genus Thymus; species Thymus mandschuricus. Next base: position 33,764,819 of record CM057080.1, on the reverse strand, counting down.
GTTTCCACTGATCCAAGCACATTTCACACACACACACACACACACTAAGATGGAGATATATTCACCAGTGGTTCCTGCAGTGAAGGATGTGAAGAGGTTGGATGAAATTCGAAAATCTGCCAAATTTCATCCATCCATTTGGGGAGACTTTTTTCTGTCTTTTGATTCTCATAATACGGTATCTAATCCACTCTCTCTCTCTCTCTCTCTCTGCGTGTTAATGGCATAATTTAAATTAATATTTGTGTAGCAAATCTCTGAGGCTGAAGAAGAAGAAGCTGCAAAGCAGAAAGAAGCTGTGGGGAAATTGCTGGCTCAAACCCTAGAAAATCCGACGTACAAAATGGAACTCATCGATTTGATCCAACGCCTGGGAGTGGATTATCATTTCGAAAAGGAGATTGATGAATTCTTGAAACATATTCATGAAAATAGCAGCCGAGATAACGATGAACGACTCCGTACTGTAGCTCTTCGCTTTCGTTTGCTTAGACAGCAAGGTTACAATGTCCCATGCGGTAAGAATCATCTCCGCATGCAACGTCATTAAACTCTTCCGTCCCGTTTTTCTCGACAGGTTTCTTTAAAATATATACGGGTATAAAATAATGGAAACGTGTCAAAAACTACGCAGATGTTTTCCGCAAATTTACCGATGGCGAAGGCAATTTCGGGGCGGCGCTGAAGGACGACGTCGAGGGTTTGCTGGAACTATACGAGGCATCGCATCTCGCGACACGTGGCGAGGAGGTACTGGATAGGGCAAAGGAGTTCTCTTCTTCCCATCTCCAAGCATTACTCAATGAGCAGATGGTGGGAAGTGTTTCTCTCTCTAAACGTGTTGAGGAAGCTCTGAAGATACCAATCCGCAAGACTCTCACGAGATTAGGAGCGAGAAAGTTCATCTCTCTATACCAAGAAGACGAATCGCGTGACGAGGTACTCTTGAATTTTGCTAAACTGGATTTCAACATGGTGCAGAAGATGCACCAGCGAGAGCTAAGCGATGCCACCAGGTACTCTTTCGTCCTATTTCATTTGGTCTGCTTGTTGAATATATATTTATAATACTATAAAGCGAGTCAAGTGAAACGAGACGGAAAATGCATGCATGCATAATTTATTAATTAGGTGGTGGAAGAAATTTGAGGTGGCGGATAGAATGCCTTATGCAAGAGATAGATTAGTAGAGCTATTCGTTTGGGTGGTGGGAGTCTACTTCGAGCCATGCTATGCTACTGCAAGAAGAATATTAATCAAAGCTATAAGCATGTCTTCCATTATTGACGACACGTACGAATACGCAACCCTAGACGAACTGCAGATCCTCACCGACGCGATTCAACGGTAGGATTTCAGTTTTTCTATCGGGCTAGCTCATTATCCGCGGGACGGGACAGATGTAGTATAACATTATTTTTTTTGCAGTTGGGATGTTAATGAGACCTTGAAGAATTCACCACCATACATACAAATGTGCTACAAAGCCCTTATTCAAGCTTATGTGGAAATTGAAGATGAAGTAGTCGAGAAATTTGGAGGGGAGGCGTCGTACCGCGTACAATATGCAATTGAAGATGTATTAATTCCTTTTTATCTACACAAAATGTAAATTCACTAGCTAGCTATGTATATACTGACTTATTTTTACTTGATTAAATTAAATTGCAGATGAAAAAATTGGTGATGTCATATTTTGAGGAGGCAAAATGGATCTATAATAACAAGATTCCAACGGTTGAGGAATACATGAAGGTGTCACTCGTTTCTTGTGGTTACATGATGTTGGCAACCACTTTCTTAGTCGGTGTGGGATCGGATCGCGTTAGCAAGGCCGATTTCGATTGGATCGTAAAAGAACCTCTAATAGTTCGAGCATCGTGTGTGATTTGTCGATTGATGGACGACATAGTCGGAGACGAGGTACATATAATAAAATCTATGTCTTTTTATCATGACAACCGTACGTAGATTATATAATTACAAATTAACTCAACCCGACTCAATTTCCTAGTACGAGGAGAAGCCGTCGTCGGTCCTTTGTTACATGAAACAATACGGCGTGTCAAAGGACGAAGCTCGAGCTCGACTCCAGCAACTGGTGAAGGATGCATGGAAGGATATGAACGGAGAATGCATCGAGCCTCTACCGGCCTCGGTGCAAATCCTAACGTGGGTTTTGAACCTCGGCCGAGTCATCAATCTTCTTTATAGGGAAAAGGATTGCTACAGCGATCCCACTCATTCCAAAGAATGGGTGAAGATGGTGTTTGTTGATCCCATTTGAAGATCATAGATCGATGAATCAACTATCATATTTATGTAATAATAATCGCTCCGCCTACGATTGTTAGACCTTATTATTATACTGGGGCGCCTATGATCCATTTTAATTATCTATGTCGAGTTTGGTATAATAATATTGAATAATGTATCAAATTTGAATATGTTGTTTGTTGGGCTTTACGAGAGTTGTTGGGCTTAGTTCATCTGTTGCATTCTTTATTCGCTATTTATATAGCCGTAGGACACAATTCTGCAATTCATAATCTAATCGCCTAATAATATATATGTTCTTCTTTATACCCTTAAACGTACCCAACACATCATTAATAAAAACACATAATTATGTGTCTTCTTTACATTTCTGTTTGTTTATTGGTCTATACTTTTTCATGGCTGATGTACACATAGTTTTCAAAATACATATTTAATTTTACTTGAATCATTTCTCATTAACTTTACAAAAAATCGATTCTAATTGATGATGTACTCAAAGCATAAGTATAAAAATTAAACTAAAAAAATGGTAATGCCACCTAACAAAAACAATACTATATGATTCAAAGTTTTCATCATTCTGCAATAAAGAAAAGATCCAAAACAGAAAGTGACAATCTCAGTGGGGTACTAGAACCTAATTCAACACCCAAACTCCTCACTGAAGTACAAGAACATAAGTGTCCAGATTCAATGCACCTTTACACAGCATTCATTATTTCTTGGCTATTATTCCTATGTTTCAAGAACTTCAAGAATTAGGTGATATCACACAATGGCGCCTATTTTCCCTGGGTTGAAGAGAAGAAGATCTAAGAAGGTACTACTATCTACCTCACCTGTGTGCTGATATTCATTGTACCTTATGCTTCTCTGATTTTCACTTCTCTTTTATATTTCTTTTCTTTGTGATGAACACACACACACATGTACATCAATATATATATCCTCAATTCATGAAAAGAACAAGTAGAAACTTTGATATTGAGAATTGGGATCATGCGATTTTTTTTGCTATTTTGGGTCGTTCCACTTCACTAGTTATGTTTCTTAAAATATAAATAATTAACCATTACTTTTCAATGTCTTTCTTCTTCCAGTAATTATGGGCGATGAGGAGTCGAATGAAGGAAAGGAATATGGGGTGCTTTTATTCTATGGAGAGAAAACAAAGGTTAAAAATAAAGGTGGCAGTACATGAAGACGAGAGCCAAGTATGGATGAATCTCTGCATTTGGAGAACTGAGAGAGATGATCAGAGACTGGCGCCATATTAATTTCTACTACCATTTGTTCTCGAGTTTCCCCTTCAAACTTCACTTATTCTACAATATATTTCCACTTTGCTTTCATGTTATTTGTGTTTAGATCTCAAATTTGTGTTTCTACTTATGTATTAAGGACTTTCCTTATTTAGAAATATGGTGGTGAACACGTGGATGCATTTGATTTTAAATTGAATATAATAAAGAGTTAACCTTCATTTGGATTGGGAGTTCATCTTTGTATTATGTATATATATAATATTTGTTGAAGAATTTGTGACAAATCGACTCAACTCCAACGAATAACAACGAACTTATAACCCTAATCAGCCTATAGATGCTGAAAGCGATAGACTCTAGTAAAAGTATAGAGCTGCCAAATGTTCGGACCTGACTAATCTAGCATACCAAAAAGGTAACATTTTAACCCGGGCAGTCCAACTCGATTTTTTTTATTTATTCTAAGTATTTTGATATTTGATGCTTTTAAATATTTAAACACGCATTAATATATATATATATATATATATATATATATAGGGAGCGGTTCCAATAGGAACCGTCCCTTAGATAGTAACTAGGATCCAATCTACACCACATATTTGATATATTTGAATGGTCCATATTTAATCTAATTATTCTAATTAACATTTTGATATTTTAAAAGTTATCAATTATGAGGCTACATTTCTTAATATCGTTGACAAATGTGATTCTTTTCAGAATGTGTTGTTTAATATTTTTGATCACATTGTTGATGAGGAAAGAATAGCAATGTTGATGTTGATTTGGCAGATATGGAGGGAAAGGAATGCAGCTGTTTGGAAGAATTGCCATAAAGGACCCGATCAGACTGCTGCTCTAGCTGTTGCTCATTGGAGAGAGTGGTCAGAAGTTCGAAATAAGGGTGCTGAAGGGCAAAGGGGAGGAAATCAGACGACATGTAGGGGATGGCATAATTTATCATCTGGTTGGTATAGATGTGGTATCGATGCTGCTTTCTTCCATAATCCTAAAGCAACCGGTGTGGGTGTTATTCTTCAGGATGTTGTTGGAGGTTTTGTCACTGCATGTGTATTGTGTATTCCTGGTGGTCTGCGTGTGGAAGAAGGAGAGGCGATGGGGCTCCATGAGGCTTTATCATGGATCAAGGAGTTGGGATTTTCTCGAGTCATTTTTGAAACTGACAGTAAGGTGGCCGTCGATGCTCTCGGCACCAAGGCAATGGACCTTTCTGAATTAATTTGGCACCATGATAAGAGGCTGCAGAACAATTCTTGAAGAAAGACCATCATTTCGCGTAGCTCATATTCGTAGAGATGCCAACTTTATGGCTCATGCTCTAGCTAGAAATTCTAGGGATCATTATATCCCTCATGTGTGGGATGAACCACCTGACTTTGTATCTGGTCTTCCTACTTTTACTTGTTAATGCTCTTAATCAATATATTTCCTTTCAAAAAAAAAAAAGTTATTAATTATAGTTAGCGTTGAGGATATATGTGTAAATGGGAAATACATCTATCACAATTCACAACAACTCCGCCACTATTATCAATATTTGATAGGAAATGGATAATTACGATACCTAGCATTTTGTCAGTGAATATTGGATTCCAATATCGCAAATTAAAGTTATACGTATGCATGTTTATATCATTTGCTTAGTTGCTTTACTAGTATCATTTTGCCTTTTTCCATGTTAGATTAAAGTGTCTTCAATACAGTACAGTAGTGCTTTTTAAATCATTAAAATATGACAATATTGAGTTCACATTACTTATTGCTTAATTGTATGTTATTCTATGCTTAAAATATTATAATGTGTTGCTTAACTACACTTTTGAATTGATTATATTTGATAAACTGCTTAATTTTTCAAAATGCTTAATTTTTCTTATGGAATTGCTTATTTTCAAACAAGTATTTCAAACACTTGTGAAGAATCCTTTGTAATATTGCTGCAAGAATCCTCATTATCTATGTCACATAAAAATGGAGTCGTAATTAAATTGTATTGTTAGTAGAATTGATAACGCTGAAGTCATTGCTTACATAGTTAAATGTTTATACTTATTTAATGTCATACCATGCCTAAGACTATTTTTTTTTAAAAAAAAAAACTTATTGCTTATTACTGCTTAATAGATAAAATGTACATGCTTAATTCATGCTCCTGTAAATACACTTGTGAAGAATCCTTTGTAATATATATCGGTTAACCAGAACCGAATCGGACCGAACCGGTTCGGTTTTGGAAAAAGAGAAATTATTGAATTTACAGCAATTAAAAATCTAAGAACAAAATTAAGTAGTTTTGACTCTGGTACACGATTGGTACACGATTTTGGGAATAGAGGATCCCATCCCGGTCTAAACGGTAGAAGAAAAAGAGTACTTCCTCAGTCCCTCTTATTATAGCAAGTATTTTTCGTTCGGGATGTTCCCCATATTAAAATGACTCATTTGCCCTTAATATAGTGCGTACTTATACAGTGCAGGCACATAAAAGTCCATATATAAAAGTCCAATTTTTAGGGTATCAAGTACTCCACTATATTCAATTTCAGGTAGCTCCACTGCTAAATAAATCTACGGACTAATAGTCTCTATGGACTAAATGAATCTATGGACTAATACTCTCTCTCTCTCTCTCTCTCTGGTCTGGCAACAATGCCTATAAATACCTTCAGATTTCGTCAATAAACCCAAGTTTCCACTGATCCAAGCACATTTCACACACACACACACACACACACACTAAGATGGAGATATATTCACCAGTGGTTCCTGCAGTGAAGGATGTGAAGAGGTTGGATGAAATTCGAAAATCTGCCAAATTTCATCCATCCATTTGGGGGGACTTTTTTCTGGCTTTTGATTCTCATAATACGGTATCTAATCCATTCTCTCTCTCTCTCTCTCTCTCTCTCTCTCTCTCTCTCTCTCTCTCTCTCTGCGTGTTAATGGCATAATTTAAATTAATATTTGTGTAGCAAATCTCTGAGGCTGAAGAAGAAGAAGCTGCAAAGCAGAAAGAAGCTGTAGGGAAATTGCTGGCTCAAACCCTAGAAAATCCGACGTACAAAATGGAACTCATCGATTTGATCCAACGGCTAGGAGTGGATTATCATTTCGAAAAGGAGATTGATGAATTCTTGAAACATATTCATGAAAATAGCAGCCGAGATAACGATGAACGACTCCGTACTGTAGCTCTTCGCTTTCGTTTGCTTAGACAGCAAGGTTACAATGTCCCATGCGGTAAGAATCATCTCCGCATGCAACGTCATTAAACTCTTCCGTCCCGTTTTTCTCGACAAGTTTCTTTAAAATATATACGGCTATAAAATAATGGAAACGTGTCAAAAACTACGCAGATGTTTTCTGCAAATTTACCGATGGCGAAGGCAATTTCGGGGCGGCGCTGAAGGACGACGTCGAGGGTTTGCTGGAACTATACGAGGCATCGCATCTCGCGACACGTGGCGAGGAGGTACTGGATAGGGCAAAGGAGTTCTCTTCTTCCCATCTCCAAGCATTACTCAATGAGCAGATGGTGGGAAGTGTTTCTCTCTCTAAACGTGTTGAGGAAGCTCTGAAGATACCAATCCGCAAGACTCTCACGAGATTAGGAGCGAGAAAGTTCATCTCTCTATACCAAGAAGACGAATCGCGTGACGAGGTACTCTTGAATTTTGCTAAACTGGATTTCAACATGGTGCAGAAGATGCACCAGCGAGAGCTAAGCGATGCCACCAGGTACTCTTTCGTCCTATTTCATTTGGTCTGCTTGTTGAATATATATTTATAATACTATAAAGCGAGTCAAGTGAAACGAGACGGAAAATGCATGCATGCATAATTTATTAATTAGGTGGTGGAAGAAATTTGAGGTGGCGGAAAGAATGCCTTATGCAAGAGATAGATTAGTAGAGCTATTCGTTTGGGTGGTGGGAGTCTACTTCGAGCCATGCTATGCTACTGCAAGAAGAATATTAATCAAAGCTATAAGCATGTCTTCCATTATTGACGACACGTACGAATACGCAACCCTAGACGAACTGCAGATCCTCACCGACGCGATTCAACGGTAGGATTTCAGTTTTTTTTCTATCAGGCTCATTATCAACGGGACGGGACAGATGTAGTATAACATTATTTTTTTTGCAGTTGGGATGTTAATGAGACCTTGAAGAATTCACCACCATACATACAAATGTGCTACAAAGCCCTTATTCAAGCTTATGTGGAAATTGAAGATGAAGTAGTCGAGAAATTTGGAGGGGATGCGTCGTACCGCGTACAATATGCAATTGAAGATGTATTAATTCCTTTTTATCTACACAAAATGTAAATTCACTAGCTAGCTATGTATATACTGACTTATTTTTACTTGATTAAATTAAATTGCAGATGAAAAAATTGGTGATGTCATATTTTGAGGAGGCAAAATGGATCTATAATAACAAGATTCCAACGGTTGAGGAATACATGAAGGTGTCACTCGTTTCTTGTGGTTACATGATGTTGGCAACCACTTTCTTAGTCGGTGTGGGATCGGATCGCGTTAGCAAGGCCGATTTCGATTGGATCGTAAAAGAACCTCTAATAGTTCGAGCATCGTGTGTGATTTGTCGATTGATGGACGACATAGTCGGAGACGAGGTACATATAATAAAATCTATGTCTTTTTATCATGACAACCGTACGTAGATTATATAATTACAAATTAACTCAACCCGACTCAATTTCCTAGTACGAGGAGAAGCCGTCGTCGGTCCTTTGTTACATGAAACAATACGGCGTGTCAAAGGACGAAGCTCGAGCTCGACTCCAGCAACTGGTGAAGGATGCATGGAAGGATATGAACGGAGAATGCATCGAGCCTCTACCGGCCTCGGTGCAAATCCTAACGTGCGTTTTGAACCTCGGCCGAGTCATCAATCTTCTTTATAGGGAAAAGGATTGCTACAGCGATCCCACTCATTCCAAAGAATGGGTGAAGATGGTGTTTGTTGATCCCATTTGAAGATCATAGATTGATGAATCAACTATCATATTTATGTAATAATAATCGCTCCGCCTACGATTGTTAGACCTTATTATTATGCTGGGGCGCCTATGATCCATTTTAATTATCTATGTCGAGTTTGGTATAATAATCGTGTCTTTTTTATCATGACAATCGTAAATTATATAATTACAAATGAACTCAACCCGACTCAATTTCCTAGTACGAGGAGAAGCCGTCGTCGGTCCTTTGTTACATGAAACAATACGGCGTGTCAAAGGACGAAGCTCGAGCTCGACTCCAGCAACTGGTGAAGGATGCATGGAAGGATATGAACGGAGAATGCATCGAGCCTCTACCGGCCTCGGTGCAAATTCTAACGCGGGTTTTGAACCTCGGTCGAGTCATCAATCTTCTTTATATGGAAAAGGATTGCTACAGCGATCCCACTCGTTCCAAAGAATGGGTGAAGATGGTGTTTGTTGATCCCATTTGAAGATCATATATCGATGAATCAACTATCATATTTATGTAATAATAATCGCTCCGTCTACGATTATGATACGTTAATTTAATTATTTAGGTTTGTCGTTGGGCTTAGCCCGTTTAATTATTTGGGTCAATTTTCGGGTTTTCTTGTTGATTCTTTCCCGAATCGTAGGTCGAATCAACCATAGGTATTTAGTATAAATAAGAGGATTATATCTTATTTTCATCAACAAGAAATATAATACAAACCCTAGTTTATTTATTTGCCGCTTTTCCTTTTCGTATCGTAATCTGGCGTGTACGACGAGCAAGGTTCTCGCGTCTGCCGTTGTATCGTTTATTTCTTTTCGTTTCTTGGTAGAGGAAATTGCCCCATCCTCTATCAATTGGTGCTTTCATTGAGAGGTTTCGGAACGGGGCTTCTCTTGAGGTATCAAATTTATCCTTTAATTTTTGTTAGAAAAAAAAAAAAAAGAATTCGGATTGTTCCTACATCCGATTGTTTGATTTTGTTGGACTTGGTGATTTGTTCGGTATGTGAAATTCCTTCAGAGGATTGTTCAAAATTATTATTGGTTTATGCCTTGGCAATTTGACGTATCATTGATTTTGTGTCGTTGAGAGCTAGCCATGTCTTCCGGCGAGACGTTGCCCCCAACCATCATGGATGCCCTTCTCTCCGTGATATGGCGATTGGAAGCCCTACTTGAGGCGTCCAAACAACGTTTGGCCATGGCAAATACAACCCCACGGCCCGAACTCGAATTCGATCCGATATTGGGCAGGTCACTCACTTCGTGGGATCTCCCAAGGCCTCGTATTGCTCCGGAACTGTGCAGCAACCACTCGTATTCGGAGAGCTACAGAGGAAGAGGCGGGTACTCCAACAATTACGAGTCGCAGGTGTGGTCTTACAACAATTACGAGTTGCAGGTGCAGTACGAACCTCCGCCGCCAGCGCAGTACTATACTTACGAGTCAGATCGCTACAACTATGTTCCGCAGCCGGTGCGGTACGAGCCTCCGCCGCCGGCGCATTACTACTATGTTGCAGAGATGCCACCGCAGCAGCAGCATTACTTCCCGCCGCCACCGAGTTATACTCAGGCGCCGGATGTTGATGCGACGTTGGAGACGAATGTTATTGATTCCGAGACTCGAGTGGACGCTAGAACGGATGAAATTGCAGCGGCTCCACCACTTGAAGCGATTGGTGAGGAGGGATCGACACCAATGGCGGATCCGAAGTTGGAGGTATCTGATGTAGGCTACGAGCAGCAGCTCTCAGAGTTGCAAACGGAGCCCAATATGGGAGGTGATGAGTTGAATCCATCGATGAAGGAAGAGAGTCTCGCTCCATTATTTATTCATGCAAGATTGGTGGAAACCTCGGAACCTGATGCCATTCTAATTGGACATCAACTCCATTATGAGATCCCAAAAGTCTTATTCAAATATGGAGAGATGAAGACAATTGCAGGATCGCCGAAGGGCCTAGAGCTTGCCATGATACCAGTAGTTGCTGAACCCGACGACGACTCGTCTTCGAACGGAAAAGAAGAAACTTCACCCGCGGTCCTTCTTTGCAAAGGAGGCATGTTTGGCCATTGGTGGGAAGAGGTATTTCTTGAAGTTTCTCGATGTTTGATTATTTTTGGCATCTACGCACTTGAGGAAGTATACAAAGATTTATTGAATCTCCACCTTGAGGACAAGGTGATTTTCAAGGGTGGGGGAGTTGATACGTTAATTTAATTATTTAGGTTTGTCGTTGGGCTTAGCCCATTTAATTATTAAGGTCAATCTTTTCGGGTTTTCTTGTTGATTCTTTCCCGAATCGTAGGTCGAATCAACCCTAGGTATTTAGTATAAATAGGAGAATTGTATCTTATTTTCATCAACAAGAAATATAATACAAACCCTAGTTTATTTATTTGCCGCTTTTCCTTTTCGTATCGTAATCTGGCGTGTACGACGGGCAAGGTTCTCGCGTCTGTCGTTGTATCGTTTATTTCTTTTCGTTTCTTGGTAGAGGAAATCGCCCCATCCTCTATCAGATTATTAGACCTTATTATTATACGAGCTAGCGCCTATGATCAGTTTCAATTATATATGTCGAGCTTAGTATAATAACATTGAATAATGTATCAAATTTGAATAATGTTGTTTGTTAGACTTTATGGGAGTTATTGGGCTTAGTCTATTTGTTGTGTTCTTCTTTATACGTACCCTTAGACGTAGTTGTAGGCATCGAAATTTGATTAAAAATAAAAGTAATATTTTGTTAATTATATATATTTATTTGATTTGGATTATTATGAAATCTAAATTAAATAATGTATTTTATTAATAAAGATATTGGGGATAAATATCAAATTTCTTTGCCAACAAGTTTAATCTTTTATTGATATACATCAATAATTGATAACCATAGAATTGTGACACCTCATCATGGAGGCCCAATTTGGAGCTCAAAAGCCCACCAAGTCTGCTACTTTTACACCTATAAATAGGGGTCAAAGGAGAGCTCAGAAATGACCACGAGAATTAGTTAGAGATCTCTAAAGAAAAGAATACAAATTATTCTCTACGATTTCTCTACAATATTCAAAGTGGTCGGTCGTCATCTCTACAATATTTTGAAGAGTTCTAAAGTACGAAATTCTCTACGAATTCTTCAATATATTCAAAGCGTTCTTCGGGGACTCGTCACGTTCTTCGTCAAAGTCTGCTCAAATCTACGCTAGATCCAGACGTCCTCCGAATATCTGCGTTCTTCGTCAAAGTCTGCTCAAATCTACACTAGATCCAGACGTCCCCAAATCACCGCGTTTTTCGCTAAAGTCATCCCAAATCAGCTTTTAATCCGGAAATAAGTCAAAAGACCTTCGGATTATCGCTAAATCCACACATCAAAATTGAAGAGATCAAGGGGAGCCAAATTCTCCGCAAATCTTGAAGCCACCCAAAGTTCAAGAAGCAAATCGGAGAGAGAATCAGAGGAATTATAGAGATAGCAACCTACAATAAACTCAAGTCTTCAAATTTATATTTGTACACATCTTGTATATTTATTTTATGAAATAAATAAAGATTTGTGTTTACAGTAGCCAACACATCATTTACAAGATTCGTCTCAATTTCGTAATTGCGAATAGTGCCAACGATATTCTGTCGCTGTGTTCCTAAATTTTGAACGGCCAAAAATTTCTTTTCAATACTCTCAATTAATTTTACGAGGACTGACGTATCAAATAATTATATCGAACGTATGAGATTTATTTTTCTTTCGAATCTACTTATCTAATTAAGCAAACATATTCACTTAGCTTGTGATAGAATGCATTCAAACTTAGAGAAAAACATTATTTCTCAAGATTTTTTCGTCCCATTAAAGTAAGAAAATGCTATATAAATGTGTACAAATGCAAAAAGTTGGCCATATTAGGAAGAAAGCGAGTAATCGAAAAGCAATTTGATTTACTTTTTCGAGGAAATTATGATTATTAATTAGCTTGTATTATTAAATTTTGTTTTGCATAATTAAGCTAACATGAATTAAAAACAAAACTGTATTAATTATAAGCATTTATATATATATATATATATTGCATTATGATGTTATGATAATTCTCTCAGGATTTAATATAATCTTGTACTAGTATTTAAATTAAATATGTTGCTTTTTCTATAAAGGAAAAGGCCATTTTTTTAAAAATAATAATAATTTTTTTTGCTCATTAATTAAATTTATAGGAGCTTGATTCCTTGATGGGCCTGGGCCCATTTTCAGGTTGCATAGGCCCATCAAAGTGGGCTTTTTAGGCTATAAATCAAACCAGAGCGGGCTAGAGAAAGCCCATCTAATTGAACATGGCCCAGTACGACGGAAATATCGGGCCGGGCTGAGTCCGACACGTGTAACCCTTTGGCAGGCTCACACAAAAGTAGTTCTTCTTTCTTTTTTTGTCCGTCTCATACATTAATCCACATTCTATAAATGACAAATAATATTTGACTATAATTCTTTCTCCTCAAAATTAATTACTCTACAACCACACATGCTCATTTTCCTTAATTCTTGTGTCAAGTCTACTTTTACGGGATGGAGGTAGTATAAAATAAGCAGTAGAAGTAGAATGCAATTGAAGGAGTACAGCGTGATACGTCCCTCGATATATCAGAAAGTTCTTCTAGACGCGAATCTGTTACTGTTACAAAGAAGACCAAGAGTTATATATGTCACAGAGTTGTTAATGTACTCCAATTGATGACCTTACACTAAAAGTAAAAGCTAGATTAATATGTAGCCCTGAAGTTTTACAATTGTTTGTTTAATTTTGTGAAGAAATGAGTTTTGCAGTTGATGTTAACAACATAGAATTGCAATAAAAGAATATTGGGCTATAGTGGAGTTGTTCTAGGCCTAGCCCACCTACTTCAACAACACTCTTTCAAGTACATTTAGACGGCATCAACATAAAATCCCATCTCTCTCTCTCTCTCTCTCTGGTCTGGCAACAATGCCTATAAATACCTTCAGATTTCGTCAATAAAACCCAAGTTTCCACTGATCCAAGCACATTTCACACACACACACACACTAAGATGGAGATATATTCACCAGTGGTTCCTGCAGTGAAGGATGTGAAGAGGTTGGATGAAATTCGAAAATCTGCCAAATTTCATCCATCCATTTGGGGAGACTTTTTTCTGGCTTTTGATTCTCATAATACGGTATATATCTAATCCATTCTCTCTCTCTCTCTCTCTGCGTGTTAATGGCATAATTTAAATTAATATTTGTGTAGCAAATCTCTGAGGCTGAAGAAGAAGAAGCTGCAAAGCAGAAAGAAGCTGTAGGGAAAATGCTGGCTCAAACCCTAGAAAATCCGACGTACAAAATGGAGCTCATCGATTTGATCCAACGCCTGGGAGTGGATTATCATTTCGAGAAGGAAATTGACGAGTTCTTGAAATATATTCATGAAAATAGCAGCCAAGATAACGAAGATGATGATCTCCGTACTACGGCTCTTCGTTTCCGTTTGCTCAGACAACAAGGTTACCATGTCCCATGCTGTAAGAATTAGTATAAAATATAGAAACGTACGCTATTCAGTAGGATGGAATAAGTAAATTTACGTACCGCATGCAATGCAACAGATGTTTTCTGCAAATTCACTGACGGTGAAGGGAATTTCATGGAGCCGTCGAAGGAGAGCGTTGAAGCATTGTTGGAACTATACGAGGCATCGCATCTCGCGACACGTGGCGAGGAGATACTGGACAGGGCAATGGAGTTTTCTTCTTCCCATCTCCAAGCATTACTCGATGAGCAGATGGTGGGAAGTGTTTCTCTCTCTAAACGTGTTGAGGAAGCTCTGAAGATGCCAATCCGCAAGACTCTCACGAGATTAGGAGCGAGAAAGTTTCTCTCTCTTTACCAAGAAGACGAATCACACAACGAACTTCTCTTGAATTTTGCTAAGTTGGATTTCAACATGGTGCAGAAGATGCACCAGAGAGAGCTAAGCGATGCCACCGGGTACCATCTTCGTCCTATTTCATTTGGTCTGTTTGTCGAATATATATTAACACTTATAAAGCAAGCCAAGTGAAACGAGACGGATACGAGTAAATGCTATTCGATTGAACTGACTATTTAAACTCGTGCATGCATAATTATTAATTAGGTGGTGGAAGAAATTGGAGGTGGCAAATAGAATGCCTTATGCAAGAGATAGAATAGTCGAGCTATTCTTTTGGAGGTGGGAGTCTACTTCGAGCCATGCTATGCTACTGCAAGAAGAATATTAATCAAAGCTATAAGCATGGCTTCCATTATTGACGACACGTATGAATACGCAACCCTAGACGAACTACAGATTCTTACCAACGCGATTCAACGGTAGGATTTCAGATTTGATCTTTTTTAGCGTGCTCACTATATCAACTGGACGAGACAGAGTATAACATTAATTTTTTGCAGTTGGGATGTTCATGAGACCTTGGAGGATTCATCACCATACATACAAATGTGCTACAAAGCCCTTATTCAAGCTTATGCGGAAATCGAAGATGAAGTAGTCGAGAAATTTGGAGGGGAATCGTCGTACCGCGTTCAATATGCTATTGAAGATGTATTTAATTTGTTTAATTTACACATAATATAAATTCACTATCTATATAGTATTAAATCATTTTAAATTATTTCCTTGAATGAATTAAATTGCAGATGAAAAAATTTGTAATGGCATATTTTGAGGAGGCAAAATGGCTCTATAATAACAAGATTCCAACGGTTGAGGAATACATGAAGGTGTCACTCGTTACTTCTGGTTACATGATGTTGGCAACCACTTTCTTAGTCGGCTTGGGATCGGATCGCGTTAGCAAGGCCGATTTCGATTGGATCGTAAACGAACCACTAATAGTTCGAGCATCGTGTGTGATTGGTCGATTGATGGACGACATAGTCGGAGACGAGGTAATTATCTTACAATCGTATAAAATTAAAATAAAACCCTAATGTGGGGAAGTGCTAATTTATTTTTAAATTCATATAGTAAAATCGTGTCTTTTTTATCATGACAATCGTAAATTATATAATTACAAATGAACTCAACCCGACTCAATTTCCTAGTACGAGGAGAAGCCGTCGTCGGTCCTTTGTTACATGAAACAATACGGCGTGTCAAAGGACGAAGCTCGAGCTCGACTCCAGCAACTGGAGAAGGATGCATGGAAGGATATGAACGGAGAATGCATCGAGCCTCTACCGGCCTCGGTGCAAATTCTAACGCGGGTTTTGAACCTCGGTCGAGTCATCAATCTTCTTTATATGGAAAAGGATTGCTACAGCGATCCCACTCGTTCCAAAGAATGGGTGAAGATGGTGTTTGTTGATCCCATTTGAAGATCATATATCGATGAATCAACTATCATATTTATGTAATAATAATCGCTCCGTCTACGATTATGATACGTTAATTTAATTATTTAGGTTTGTCGTTGGGCTTAGCCCGTTTAATTATTTGGGTCAATTTTCGGGTTTTCTTGTTGATTCTTTCCCGAATCGTAGGTCGAATCAACCATAGGTATTTAGTATAAATAAGAGGATTATATCTTATTTTCATCAACAAGAAATATAATACAAACCCTAGTTTATTTATTTGCCGCTTTTCCTTTTCGTATCGTAATCTGGCGTGTACGACGAGCAAGGTTCTCGCGTCTGCCGTTGTATCGTTTATTTCTTTTCGTTTCTTGGTAGAGGAAATTGCCCCATCCTCTATCAATTGGTGCTTTCATTGAGAGGTTTCGGAACGGGGCTTCTCTTGAGGTATCAAATTTATCCTTTAATTTTTGTTAGAAAAAAAAAAATCAAAAAAAAAAAAATGAATTCGGATTGTTCCTACATCCGATTGTTTGATTTTGTTGGACTTGGTGATTTGTTCGGTACGTGAAATTCCTTCAGAGGATTGTTCAAAATTATTATTGGTTTATGCCTTGGCAATTTGACGTATCATTGATTTTGTGTCGTTGAGAGCTAGCCATGTCTTCCGGCGAGACGTTGCCCCCAACCATCATGGATGCCCTTCTCTCCGTGATATGGCGATTGGAAGCCCGACTTGAGGCGTCCAAACAACGTTTGGCCATGGCAAATACAACCCCACGGCCCGAACTCGAATTCGATCCGATATTGGGCAGGTCACTCACTTCGTGGGATCTCCCAAGGCCTCGTATTGCTCCGGAACTGTGCAGCAACCACTCGTATTCGGAGAGCTACGGAGGAAGAGGCGGGTACTCCAACAATTACGAGTCGCAGGCGTGGTCGTATAACAATTACGAGTCGCAGGTGTGGTCTTACAACAATTACGAGTTGCAGGTGCAGTACGAACCTCCGCCGCCAGCGCAGTACTATACTTACGAGTCAGATCGCTACAACTATGTTCCGCAGCCGGTGCAGTACGAGCCTCCGCCGCCGGCGCATTACTACTATGTTGCAGAGATGCCACCGCAGCAGCAGCATTACTACCCGCCGCCACCGAGTTATACTCAGGCGCCGGATGTTGATGCGACGTTGGAGACGGATGTTATTGATTCCGAGACTCGAGTGGACGCTAGAACGGATGAAATTGCAGCGGCTCCACCACTTGAAGCGATTGGTGAGGAGGGATCGACACCAATGGCGGATCCGAAGTTGGAGGTATCTGATGTAGGCTACGAGCAGCAGCTCTCAGAGTTGCAAACGGAGCCCAATATGGGAGGTGATGAGTTGAATCCATCGATGAAGGAAGAGAGTCTCGCTCCATTATTTATTCATGCAAGATTGGTGGAAACCTCGGAACCTGATGCCATTCTAATTGGACATCAACTCCATTATGAGATCCCAAAAGTCTTATTCAAATATGGAGAGATGAAGACAATTGCAGGATCGCCGAAGGGCCTAGAGCTTGCCATGATACCAGTAGTTGCTGAACCCGACGACGACTCGTCTTCGAACGGAAAAGAAGAAACTTCACCCGCGGTCCTTCTTTGCAAAGGAGGCATGTTTGGCCATTGGTGGGAAGAGGTATTTCTTGAAGTTTCTCGATGCTTGGTTATTTTTGGCATCTACGCACTTGAGGAAGTATACAAAGATTTATTGAATCTCCACCTTGAGGACAAGGTGATTTTCAAGGGTGGGGGAGTTGATACGTTAATTTAATTATTTAGGTTTGTCGTTGGGCTTAGCCCATTTAATTATTAAGGTCAATCTTTTCGGGTTTTCTTGTTGATTCTTTCCCGAATCGTAGGTCGAATCAACCCTAGGTATTTAGTATAAATAGGAGAATTGTATCTTATTTTCATCAACAAGAAATATAATACAAACCCTAGTTTATTTATTTGCCGCTTTTCCTTTTCGTATCGTAATCTGGCGTGTACGACGAGCAAGGTTCTCGCGTCTGTCGTTGTATCGTTTATTTCTTTTCGTTTCTTGGTAGAGGAAATCGCCCCATCCTCTATCAGATTATTAGACCTTATTATTATACCGGAGCTAGCGCCTATGATCAGTTTCAATTATATATGTCGAGCTTATTATAATAACATTGAATAATGTATCAAATTTGAATAATGTTGTTTGTTAGACTTTATGGGAGTTATTGGGCTTAGTCTATTTGTTGTGTTCTTCTTTATACGTACCCTTAGACGTAGTTGTAGGCATCGAAATTTGATTTAAAATAAAAGTAATATTTTGTAAATTATATATATTTATTTGATTTGGATTATTATGAAATCTAAATTAAATAATGTATTTTATTAATAAAGATATTGGGGATAAATATCAAATTTCTTTGTCAACAAGTTTAATCTTTTATTGATATACATCAATAATTGATAACCATAGAATTGTGACACCTCATCATGGAGGCCCAATTTGGAGCTCAAAAACCCACCAAGTCTGCTACTTCTACACCTATAAATAGGGGTCAAAGGAGAGCTCAGAAATGACCACGAGAATTAGTTAGAGATCTCTAAAGAAAAGAATACAAATTATTCTCTACGATTTCTCTACAATATTCAAAGTGGTCGGTCGTCATCTCTACAATATTTTGAAGAGTTCTAAAGTACGAAATTCTCTACGAATTCTTCAATATATTCAAAGCGTTCTTCGGGGACTCGTCACGTTCTTCGTCAAAGTCTGCTCAAATCTACGCTAGATCCAGACGTCCTCCGAATATCTGCGTTCTTCGTCAAAGTCTGCTCAAATCTACACTAGATCCAGACGTCCCCAAATCACCGCGTTTTTCGCTAAAGTCATCCCAAATCAGCTTTTAATCCGGAAATAAGTCAAAAGACCTTCGGATTATCGCTAAATCCACACATCAAAATTGAAGAGATCAAGGGGAGCCAAATTCTCCGCAAATCTTGAAGCCACCAAAGTTCAAGAAGCAAATCGGAGAGAGAATCAGAGGAATTATAGAGATAGCAACCTACAATAAACTCAAGTCTTCAAATTTATATTTGTACACATCTTGTATATTTATTTTATGAAATAAATAAAGATTTGTGTTTACAGTAGCCAACACATCATTTACAAGATTCGTCTCAATTTCGTAATTGCGAATAGTGCCAACGATATTCTGTCGCTGTGTTCCTAAATTTTGAACGGCCAAAAATTTCTTTTCAATACTCTCAATTAATTTTACGAGGACTGACGTGTCAAATAATTATATCGAACGTATGAGATTTATTTTTCTTTCGAATCTACTTATCTAATTAAGCAAACATATTCACTTAGCTTGTGATAGAATGCATTCAAACTTAGAGAAAAACATTATTTCTCAAGATTTTTTCGTCCCATTAAAGTAAGAAAATGCTATATAAATGTGTACAAATGCAAAAAGTTGGCCATATTAGGAAGAAAGCGAGTAATCGAAAAGCAATTTGATTTACTTTTTCGAGGAAATTATGATTATTAATTAGCTTGTATTATTAAATTTTGTTTTGCATAATTAAGCTAACATGAATTAAAAACAAAACTGTATTAATTATAAGCATTTATATATATATATATATATATATATATATATATATATATATATATATATATATATATTGCATTATGATGTTATGATAATTCTCTCAGGATTTAATATAATCTTGTACTAGTATTTAAATTAAATATGTTGCTTTTTCTATAAAGGAAAAGGCCATTTTTTTAAAAATAATAATAATTTTTTTTGCTCATTAATTAAATTTATAGGAGCTTGATTCCTTGATGGGCCTGGGCCCATTTTCAGGTTGCATAGGCCCATCAAAGTGGGCTTTTTAGGCTATAAATCAAACCAGAGCGGGCTAGAGAAAGCCCATCTAATTGAACATGGCCCAGTACGACGGAAATATCGGGCCGGGCTGAGTCCGACACGTGTAACCCTTTGGCAGGCTCACACAAAAGTAGTTCTTCTTTCTTTTTTTGTCCGTCTCATACATTAATCCACATTCTATAAATGACAAATAATATTTGACTATAATTCTTTCTCCTCAAAATTAATTACTCTACAACCACACATGCTCATTTTCCTTAATTCTTGTGTCAAGTCTACTTTTACGGGATGGAGGTAGTATAAAATAAGCAGTAGAAGTAGAATGCAATTGAAGGAGTACAGCGTGATACGTCCCTCGATATATCAGAAAGTTCTTCTAGACGCGAATCTGTTACTGTTACAAAGAAGACCAAGAGTTATATATGTCACAGAGTTGTTAATGTACTCCAATTGATGACCTTACACTAAAAGTAAAAGCTAGATTAATATGTAGCCCTGAAGTTTTACAATTGTTTGTTTAATTTTGTGAAGAAATGAGTTTTGCAGTTGATGTTAACAACATAGAATTGCAATAAAAGAATATTGGGCTATAGTGGAGTTGTTCTAGGCCTAGCCCACCTACTTCAACAACACTCTTTCAAGTACATTTAGACGGCATCAACATAAAATCCCATCTCTCTCTCTCTCTCTCTCTCTGGTCTGGCAACAATGCCTATAAATACCTTCAGATTTCGTCAATAAAACCCAAGTTTCCACTGATCCAAGCACATTTCACACACACACACACACTAAGATGGAGATATATTCACCAGTGGTTCCTGCAGTGAAGGATGTGAAGAGGTTGGATGAAATTCGAAAATCTGCCAAATTTCATCCATCCATTTGGGGAGACTTTTTTCTGGCTTTTGATTCTCATAATACGGTATCTAATCCATTCTCTCTCTCTCTCTCTCTCTCTCTCTCTCTCTCTCTCTCTCTTGGCGTGTTAATGCATAATATATAAAATTGCATGTGTAGCAAATCTCTGAGGATGAAGAAGAAGAAGCTGCAAAGCAGAAAGAAGCTGTAGGGAAAATGCTGGCTCAAACCCTAGAAAATCCGACGTACAAAATGGAGCTCATCGATTTGATCCAACGCTTGGGAGTGGATTATCACTTCGAGAAGGAAATTGATGAGTTCTTGAAATATATTCATGAAAATAGCAGCCGAGATAACGAAGATGATGATCTCCGTACTACGGCTCTTCGTTTCCGTTTGCTCAGACAACAAGGTTACCATGTCCCATACGGTAAGAAGAAGTATAAAATATAGAAACGTACGCTATTCAGTAGGATAGAGTGAGTAAATTAATTTTACGTACCGCATGCAATGCAACAGATGTTTTCTGCAAATTCACTGACGCTGAAGGGAATTTCATGGAGCCGTCGAAGGAGAGCGTTGAAGCATTGTTGGAACTATACGAGGCATCGCATCTCGCGACACGTGGCGAGGAGATACTGGATAGAGCAATGGAGTTCTCTTCTTCCCATCTCCAAGCATTACTCGATGAGCAGATGGTGGGAAGTGTTTCTCTCTCTAAACGTGTTGAGGAAGCTCTGAAGATGCCAATCCGCAAGACCCTCACGAGATTAGGAGCGAGAAAGTTTCTCTCTCTATACCAAGAAGACGAATCACACAACGAGCTTCTCTTGAATTTTGCTAAGTTGGATTTCAACATGGTGCAGAAGATGCACCAGAGAGAGCTAAGCGATGCCACCAGGTACTTCTTCGTCCTATTTCATTTGTCTGCTCGTTGAATATATATTTATAATACTATAAAGCGAGTCAAGTGAAACTAGACGGATAAATTGAACTGACTATTTAAACTCGTGCATGCATAATTATTAATTAGGTGGTGGAAGAAATTGGAGGTGGCTAATAGAATGCCTTTTGCAAGAGATAGAATAGTAGAGCTCTTCTTTTGGATGGTGGGAGTCTACTTCGAGCCATGCTTTTCTCTTGCAAGAAGAATATTAATCAAAGCCATAAGTATGGCTTCCATTATTGACGACACGTACGAATACGCAACCCTAGATGAACTGCAGATTCTCACCGACGCGATTCAACGGTAGGATTGATCAATTTCGATTATTTTTAACAGGCTCATTATCATTGGGATGGGACAAATTTTAAAATTAACTTTTTTGCAGTTGGGATGTTAATGAGACCTTGGAGGATTCACCACCATACATACAAATGTGCTACAAAGCCCTTATTCAAGCTTATGCGGAAATCGAAGATGAAGTAGTCGAGAAATTTGGAGGGGAGGCATCGTACCGCGTTCAATATGCTATTGAAGATGTATTTAATTTGTTTAATTTACACATAATATAAATTCACTATCTATATAGAATTAAATCAAATCAAATTATTTCCTTGATATATTGAATTAAATTGCAGATGAAAAAATTGGTGATGGCATATTTTGAGGAGGCAAAATGGCTCTATAATAACAAGATTCCAACGGTTGAGGAATACATGAAGGTTTCACTAGTTTCTTGTGGTTACATGATGTTGGCAACCACTTCCTTAGTCGGTATGGGATCGGGTCGAGTTAGCAAGGCCAATTTCGATTGGATCGTAAACGAACCTCTAATAGTTCGAGCATCGTGTGTGGTTTGTCGATTGATGGATGACCTTGTTGGAGACGAGGTACGTTATCCTATAATCGTATAATAAATAGTATTAAATAAAAAACTATATGTCTATGTGGACATTTTTATAACATTCACATAGTCAAAATATTACCTTTCTATTATGACAACCGTAAAATAATATAATTACATTTGAGCTCGACCTGACTCAAATTTCTTAGTATGAGGACAAACCGTCATCCGTCCATTGTTACATGAAGCAACACGGTGTGTCAAAGGACAAAGCTCGGGCTGAACTCGAACAACAAGTGGAGGATGCATGGAAGGACATGAACGAAGAATGTCTCGAGCCTAGACCGGCCTCGGTCCAAATCCTTATGCGCGTTTTGAACTTCGGTCGAGTCATAAACCTTCTCTATGCACAAGACGATTGCTATGCCAATCCCATTCGTTCCAAAGAATGGGTAGAGATGGTGCTTGTGAATCCCATTTGAAGATCATGAACCGTAGATAGTTTGATTAAAGTTGTTGCATTCAATTAAAAAACGGTCGATCTCCAATCTGCGTTGTGTGTGCATGGATGCACGAATCGGATCATGTATTGCATTTACGTCTTCAACAAAAGTACAAATGAAACACTAGTACTTAAAACTTTTAACTCAGAAACCATATATGCATAGCAAATCTTCATACATATTTACAACAAATTATTATAAAATCTATATAGCAATCTACCTCTTCTCAATCTATAGTTATTTTACAAAAGAAAAGGAAAAGAACAACAAGAAGAGCTTCATACTTCCTCCGTCCCTTTCAAGTTGAGTCATTTCTTTTGCCGATTTATGGCAATCTTTTTCACGCTTTGATGATGGGTTTTAAAATTGATTTTTGAAGATTTTTTTCTTTTACAGAATAGTACTATGACAGTCGTAGTATCCCATAAAAGAAAAAAATCTTCAAAATAAAAATCCATTTTAAAACACGCCATCTAAAAGCGTGGAAAAGTATACATGCCAGAAATCGGTAAAAAGAAATGACTCAACACGAAAGGGACAAAAAGAGTAATTATTATAGTTTAGGAATGCCTGAATTTGGACAAGAATCTTGTGACACAAACATACAACCAATCTCCAACATCATCCATGAATCCAAAATAAGCATTCCTCCATGAATCCTTGAGCACCAAAGAGCCAACAACTCCCAAGAATCCAACAACAAACCCTAAAACAATTGCCATGTAAAACTCCTTCAGATTGGATATGCTGAAAAATCCACCACCATCCCCCTTCTTCACTCTCTCTCCTCCACCTCCAACAGATGTAGTGTTGGGGCACAAAGGGAGGGGTGGCCCACACAATCCACCATTCCCCATATAAACAGAAGCATTGAACCCTTGCAGCTGAGTGCCAACTGGAATCTGTCCACTCAAGTTGTTGTTTGCCAAATCAAGAACACTGAGGAAATGCAGCTGTGCTAATCCAATTGGAATCTCACCTGAGATTTGATTGTTTGATAGGTCAAGAGTTTCCAACATTCCCATTTGGCTAATGTTTTGATCCATCCTTCCACTTAGTCCATTTCTTGAGAGGTTCAATGAGATCAAGCCTCTCAAGCTGTAAACCTCCTTAGGTATGCTCCCATTCAGCCTGTTGCTGGAGAGATCGATGAGCTTGAGAAGCCTCAGAGCTTGCTTGTACTCCGAGTCCTTCCCCTTCCATTGAACAACAACGTAGTCGAAGTAGCTCCGCATGTAATCGATGAAGAAGGAAATAGGCTGAGTGATCGCACCACCTACTTCAACCAGTGAAGTGAAGTTGTCGAAACACGAAGGGATTCCCCCGGATATATCGTTTCCGGAGATATCCAGCATCTGAATCTGAGAAAGGTGGCAGATTTGTGGAGGAATCCCACCATGAAACATGTTCTGTCTTAAGCTCAAATGTGACAAATTTCTGAAATCTTCAGCCAACCACACTGGGATTTCTCCCCTGAGCTTGTTACCTCCAATATCAATCAGCACCAAGTTTTTACAGTTCCTCAAAGATGGAGGTAAATTCCCAGAAAGGCCATTACTCCTCAAGTGCAAAGTCTCAAGGCTCTTTAGATAACCTAAAGCAAGTGGGATTTCTCCATGGAAGTTATTGTTATTCAAATTGAGATGCTTTAGGCCTATTGTATTATTCCAACAAATGGGAAGCTCTCCTTCCAACTTGTTATTGGAAAGATCAAGAAACTGAAGCTGGGTACTCAAATTCTGGCAAATGGAAGAAACAGTCCCATTGAACAAATTCTGTCCAAAGTGAGCAACAGTGATATTGGGATGAAGCAAGGGCAAAGGCCCTGAAAAGTTGTTAAAACTAAAATCCACCATGAAAAAGAAACTAGCTGAGAGATTAGGCACAGTACCCCAAATTTGGTTATGAGAGATGTTAAAAGTCCCCAAATCTGGAGAGAAGCTCCACAGCCAATCAGGGGCTTGATCTACTATACCAGCATCAGAAACATCAAGAGTGGTGAGATTAGTCTGTGTTCTAAGCCACCTAGGAAAAGAAGGGCCCACCTTGCAGCTTGCTAAAGCCAGCAAAGTTAAATTGAAAGGTGGGACCCAATCAGGGCTAAGGTCCAAGATCAAGCTAGGATTGAAGGATAACCCCAAGAAATACAAATTCTCAAGCTTTGAAAAGTGGGCTTCTGTGATTTTCCCTTCAAATGAATTGAAGGAAGCATCTATGTCTCCAAGGTTGGAGAGTTGGCCTAGGGTTAGAGGGACTGTGCCTGAGAGAAGATTGTGGTGGATTTTCAAGGTGGCTAGCTTTGAACATGCCCTCAAATCTGGGATTGGACCTGTGTATTGATTTATTGATATGTCTAGAGACTCTAGTGATTTGCAAGAAAGTTTTCCGAAGAAATCCGAAAGGGGCTCACCTAAGCCATGGTTTACATTGATGTATAGTACTTGGAGTTTAGTTAGGTTAGCAAAGGATTTGGGTATTTTACCAACTAGATTGTTGAAGTTGAAAGTGAGTATTCTTAAGTTTGTAAGGTTCCCTAGCTGATGAGGGACGGTGCCGGTGAAGTTATTCTTCGTGAGACGTAGATCCTCTAAGCTTTTGATGGAACCAAGAAAGTGAGGAATGCTTCCTTCAAAGAGATTGAAGGTCATGTCTAGATATGTCAAGTGATGCAGCTCTAGTAAATCAGAGGTGATGTTACCTCTAAGCCAGCATCCATAGAAATCCAGGTATGTGACTCGATGAGTGGTGTCGTCGGAGCAATAGACATGTTCCCAGTCACAGCATTCCTTCTTGTTTTGTTCAGTGCTCCATGAAGAGAGGCAGTTTGAGTCATCTGTGAGGCCTTTCTTGAACCTCAGAAGGGCTTCTCTCTCCCTCTCTAGACACCTTGTTTCTCCTGCTGCAGCAGCTGAGATTATGAAGAGAAGGAGTAATGGGAGAAACACTATTGTTTGATTTGGATGCATGGTGACTTAGTTTGAGACTTGAGTAGTGATGTGGCTTTTGAAAAATTTGTCCATAGATATAGATCAAGGCTTGAATGGAGTGGGGATTGCATTGATTGCTAATTAGTTGGTGGTTGTAGTCAATCTAGTACAGTATGCTGCTCGAGCAGCTCCCTCCGTCCCGTGCCAACTGACACGCGTTTCTTTTTTAATAGTATAAAAAATGACGTAATTTGCACCTTTCTTTCCACTTTAATATATAGATCAGCATTTTTTTCTCACTTCAACACCGTATCTTTTTTTTTTCTTTTTTTTTTTTCCGTGTCAAACAAGAAACGTGTCGACTGATACGGGAGGAAGGATTATACGAAGAAACGGTTCGTCAAGATGGTGGGACGAGGCTAGCCCAGCATGTGGCTCCGTCACGGTTAATGATGGTTGATTGAGAAGTAAGTTGTGGTTGGCCCATAGATATAAATACTAGAAACTGAGTCAAGTCTATGTAGAAGAATTTGTCCAAATAAAAAAAAGAGGACTTATCTTTTTTTTTTTTTTTCCTTAAATTTATTATTGCTATTATTATTATTGTTATTATTATTTCTCATTAACTTTACAAAAATAAATAAAAAACCATCTCAAAATTGGTGATGCCACTAACAAATATACAATACAATATAGTATAGTATGATTCAAAGTTTTGATCATTCTCCAATAAAGAAAAGATCCAAAACAGAAAGTGACAATCTCAGTGGGGTACTAGAACCTAATTAAACACCCAAACTCCTCACTGTATACACAAAATACATACAAGTACAAGAACATGAGCTAAAAAAAGTGTCCAGATTCAATGCACCTTTACACAGCATTCACTATTTCTTGGCTATTATTCCTATGTTTCAATAACTTCAAGAATTAGGTGATATGATATTCCTCTCTCAAAAAAACCAGAAGGTGATATCACACAATGGCACCTATTTTCCCTGGGTTGAAGAGAAGAAGATCTAAGAAGGTATGTGCTGATATTCATTGTACCTTATGCTTCTCTGATTTTTCACTTCTCTTTTATAGTATTTCTTTGTAATAAACACCCACACACACATATATATATATATCCTCAATTCATGAAAAGAACAGGTAGAAACTTTGATCTTGAGATTTGGGATCATGGGTTTTTTTTTTTATATTACTCCGTCCCACTTCACTAGTCATGTTTACTATTTTGGGCCGTCCAACTTCACTAATCATGTTTCTTAAAATAGAAATAATAAACCATTACTCTTCAATGTCGATCTGCAGTAATAATGGGCGATGAGGAGTCGAACGAAGGAGAGGAATATGGGGTGCTTTTATTCTATGGAGAGAAAACAAAGGTTAAAAATAAAGGTGGCAGTACATGAAGACGAGAGCCAAGTATGGATGAATCTCTGCATTTGGAGAACTGAGAGAGATGATCAGAGACTGGCGCCATATTAATTTCTACTACCATTTGTTCTCGAGTTTCCCCTTCAAACTTCACTTATTCTACAATATATTTCCACTTTGCTTTCATGTTATTTGTGTTGTTGGTCTCAAATTTGTGTTTCTACTTATGTACTAAGGACTTTCCTTATTTAGAAATGTGGTGGTGGATGCATTTCATTTTAAATTGAATAAAGAGTTAACCTTCATTTGGATATTGGGAGTTCATCTTTGTATTATGTATATAATATTTGTTGAAAGATTTGTGACAAATCGACTCAACTCCAACGAATAATCAACAACTTATAACCCTAATCAACCTATAGATGCTGAAAGCGATAGACTCTCGTAAAAGTATAGAGCTGTCAAATGTTCGGGCCTGACTAATCTAGTAGGACCAAAGGTAACATCTTAACCCGGACAGTCCAACTCTATTTTAGCTTGGTATGAGCTACGATAATTAGGCTCAATCAAGATTCGGACCGAGTCGGTTCCAAAAAGCTCAACAGGCTTGGCCCAATATTTAGGCCGGATTGACGAAAATATTTGAGCTGGCCCAATTCAGCCCAACTTGTATTTCTTGGCCCAAAAAAATTTACCAGTAAAAATTAGGCTCAATTTGTGAAGTGAAAAAACGAGCCCTGTTATCGAAGAAGAAGGTGGAATTTGGAAAGTGTGGAAACCATGAGAGTGATATCTCAAGCTTCTAGAATTTTCACAAGGACAGTGCTCAACAAAACCAAGCGCACTTCCGCGTTCTCCCTTCCGACAACGCACCTTCTCTCCGGTTCTCTTTCTCAGGTTCGTGCGATGGCCACTGACGCAGCTGCCTCGTCATCGCCGTTTAAGAAGGTCCAGATTCAGAGGGGCAACGCGGTAAGCCTCCGTCTCTCATTTGTGTTTTACTTTTTTTAGTTGTTCGACGAGTTTGATGGAGCTCTGTTTCATGTTTGGATCTTTTTTTTTTTTTTTTGCTTGAATCGCGATTTTCTCTCGATTTTGGGTGGAGGTGGTTTGGATTGTTTCAAATTCTTCGATCCGTCTCTGGTTAATTGCAGTTAGGGTGAAATTAGTGTGCTAGCAATTTATATCTATTGATTTGGAGCATTTTCCGATTGTTGCTCTCATACGTCATTGACGATAGAGAGGGTTTTGCTGTGCATGAGCTAATGTTGTTTCGGATTCTGTAATTACTTGCGGCTACTTCTTTGCCTGTTTCTGTTTACGATTTATTGATTTTGTGTTGTAATTTTGGGGTAAATTGATGTAGCAGACTTTTGATGCGTACGTGATTGGGAAAGATGATGCTCCTGGGATTGTAGTGCTTCAGGAATGGTGGGGGGTTGATTTTGAGGTCAAGAATCATGCTCAGAAAATCTCTCAGTTGGATTCGGGCTATAAAGCTCTAATTCCAGAGTAAGGAGCAGTTGATTGCCGTTTGGAATTGAGCTTGATATTCTCTTTCTGATGCTCGAGTTTAATTATCGTGGCGATGTCCTATATAAGTACGGATGTCTTTTTTCTCATAGTTTTTTGTTTCCCTTTTTCGTGCAATGTAGTCTGTATCGAGGGAAGGTTGGTTTGGAAGTTGCAGAAGCTCAACATTTGATGGATGGTCTTGATTGGCCAGGCGCTGTGAAAGATATCGAAGCCTCAGTCAACTGGCTCAAGGCAAATGGTTCTAAGAAGGTACACTGCTGAATCTCCTATTTTTCCATGGCTACTTTAAAGCACTCTAGAGTTCAAGTTTGTGGGCTGGAAACCAGTTAGGAGTCCATAGTTGATTTCTACTTGTTAGTGTTTGAACTTATTCCTTATGTCAATTAGCAGTTTATGGAGTCTCTGTTTCTATGGTTAGCTGATTGAGACATAGGACTGCAAATCCCATGACACATCCACTTAGTTTAAGTATCTGTACTAAGCTCTCTGTTACATCCGAGGTGGAAGATAATCACAACAACTAGGCAAATATGTTTATTTAGATAAGTAGCTGATGATTTTAGATTCTAAGTTATCAGAGTACAACTTAGAGAAGTGAATGAAAAGGATACTCTGTTTGCTTGCTTGTAACCTGAAATTAACTAGCTCTATCTACTTGATGATGATTTCGCCGTGATTTTGAACATAGGAGATGGCTTTATTCTGGGTAATGTACTTAATTAGCTATATCAAGCAATATACTAACAAGATGTACAAAAGTAGGTTGGTGTGACTGGATTCTGTATGGGTGGTGCTCTTGCTATCGCAAGTTCTGTTTTAGTACCCGGGGTTGATTCTGTGGTAGCTTTCTACGGAGTGCCTTCGCCAGAGCTCGCAGATCCCACCAAGTCTAAGGCTCCGGTGCAGGCTCACTTTGGCGAACTTGATAATTTTGTCGGGTTCTCTGATCCTAAGGTATGATCAATACTCAGTAGATTCTTGAATTACTTGTATTTTTGTGATTTCATTTTCTTGAAGAAAAAACTGGGTCAGTTGATGTAAATATAGCAATCAACCTTACAATTAGAGGGAACACATCATTTCTTGGAACGTCGATTTTTCTTCAAATGTCTGACAGTTTAATCAGTCTGTTTTTATCCACAGACTGGGAAAGCTCTAGAGGAGAAGCTGAAGGCATCTGGAGTTCCTCACGAGGTTTACATTTACCCTGGAATCGGGCATGCCTTTATGAACTGTTCACCCGAAGGATCACAGAGAAGGGTGAAAATGGGAATTGAGGATGAAGATGCTGCAGCAGTCGAGCTAGCTTGGACCCGCTTTAGCTCGTGGATGGCTCGTTTCTTGTCCAACTGATCTCGACGGTAATTCTCTCAATCCGATCCACGGCTAGTAAAATGTTAAAGAGTCCATTGTGCTTGTTGGTGATATTTAGCCTTCTGCTGCTGTTTTGAGGGCTATAGTATGTGCAATATTCTCCATTTTGAGGGCTTGTGATTAATCAATAAATGCTTGTTTGCTCTTGAATCAACTTCTATAAATTAATTAATCATGAAAGGGACACACATTAACATCAACTCAACTAATTAGAAGAAAAACTAGTTACTTCATCTATGAGTTGACGATTCGCATGTTCAAAAGGTTTTGCATGTCTAGAGAGAGAGAGAGAGAGAGATAGGCAATGATTAGTGAGTAATACATTCTAAATTCACTTGAAAACAAATTAGTCAGGCCTATTAAATTAATTAAGCTGCAAAGCCTATTTATATAAAAGTGGATAAAGCGAATGTCACAGGGGTAATTAATTAATATATACTAGAATACTATATTGAAAGTCAATAATGAGGCTGTTTGGTGTTGGATAATTAAATAATTAGTGTGCGACAATTACCTAAATATAATGCCACGTCGGACCCCACCAGCTGGAATATATTCCTTGGTGCTTTTATTTGTTTATTAATCTTACGATTTATATAATACGTATACTAGTAATTATTGGTATTTAATTCAAAATGCCACTTGACGAAAGTTATTCTCGATAAGCCTACGCCACTCCCCGAGACGATTGAATTATTGATATTAATTAATTTATTATTTATTAGAAAAATAAAAAACATTTCCCATTGAAAAGAAAAATAGAAATAGGAGGGTATTATGGTACATTACTAAAACAAACACACGAATCAAGAGGATTTCAAATTGGATTTCGACACTAGTAATAATATTCCACATTTATAATAAGATAGGTTACTTACCCAACAAGTCAGTTAAAAAAAAAAAAACAGCACAAAATCATCAAATCTAACCTAGAAATGACTCTTACCTTTTTCCAACCCCTTTTTTACTGCGTCATTTACATTTCAATTATTATATCGACTTAATTATACGTTCCATAATCTTTAAAAAAATACAAATAAATAAATTTAAACAGTAATTAATTAAAAAAAAAAACGAAGGAAAATTCGTGGAAATGGGCCCCGAATGGGCCGTGTCCAAATTGGGGAAGAAAAAATCAAAAGCATGTGCCTCCCACAAGCACTCAACAGCTGCGCCCCTCTATTTCTCATCTCCGTCAATTCCTTCCCTTCTCTCTCCCAAAGTTTTACAGCATATAAATCATTTCTTCTTCCAATCCGCAGGCACGCACTTCGATCGACCCCATACCTCTCTCTCTCTCATCCCTGCGCCGATTTGTTTGTTTGAATGAGACACTGACGCAGCAGCGGCCTCATTGAATTCGGCGTCGTCGTCATGTATATAACGAGTGGCACCTCGGCTTTTCTCAGGAGGGCTTCCAACTCTTCTGGGAAAAGAGCCTTCTCTTCTCTCCCTAGAAAACCTGCAGCGCTTCCTTCGACGACTCCGTGTGCGCGCGCCGCGGGGCAGCAGAATCCCCGATCTCTGAGCTATCTGTCGTCGGCGTCGCGGTGGAGCCACGGTGCTGGTTGGAATTCGCCTACGAGTGTCGCGGCGCAGATCAGGATTGCTGCTTCCGCCTCTGATAGCCTGTTGCATCGGAAGATCGCCACAATGGGTGGGTAGACTTCTCGGTTTTTTATTTTTTGAGTGTTCCGAGAGTCAACTCGTATGATTTTGTTATTTTGCTAGTTGGTTTCCATGTATTTTCTGCTGCGAAATGAGTGCTTGTGTTGAGTGCTTGCTTGATCGTCTGGTTTTGATGGTTTTATATACTAACGTATGTGTGATCCGCTGGTATTTCGTGTCTGTTCGAAATGGTAGATTTCTTATATGTTATCGGATGTGTATGATGGATTAGAATTCCTCGTTATCTCTGGGAAATTGGAAGATATTTATAATTTGTCGTGTGTTGTTCGATTGCTTGTTTGGTTTCGATTTACGTCATGGTGTAGTTATCAGTTCGCACTGTTTAAGCTATAGTAACATTAGAAACGAGTGAGCTTAAGTTTTATTATGTTTGACTGCATTGATCGACGTCGGCTCACTTCTAATCTTTTGTTTTGCTTGTTTATGAGATACTAAAAGGAATCAAATGTAGCTTTCCTGTCCATGCTTAGTGGTCAAATGCTTCATGGAAAGATTTGAACTCTGTTTATGGAATAACTTTTATTTATTTAGTTAGATATATATTTTCTGAAATATGGTCAAGTAAGCTTGTATTTAGTAAACTTACTGTTTGTAATATGTGTTTCCAGCTTCTGAGAATGCTTTCAAGGGAATCTTAACCAGTCTGCCGAAGCCCGGTGGTGGTGAATTTGGAAAGTTCTACAGTCTCCCTGCTCTAAATGATCCAAGGATAGGTAACATGTCCTACTTATTGATGTTTCCTGTTTTTTTTTTAGCATGCTCATCCTTGTTTCTTAAATAATCCAAGGTTTATCATCTTCACTGCATAAGCACCCTTCCAATTGAAGCTGCCAAGTTATCTGCAGTCAAATGTTGTCTTGTAGAACTTAATAATGATGGGTTTGGTGTTCCTGTTTTGTAATCACAGATAAGCTGCCATACTCTATCAGAATCCTTCTTGAATCAGCCATTCGTAATTGTGACGGCTTCCAAGTAAAAAAGGAAGATGTCGAGAAGATCATTGACTGGGAAAAGACTGCTCCAAAAATGGTGGAGATACCCTTCAAGCCAGCCCGCGTCCTTCTTCAGGTACTGGTCTTGATTGAACCATGTTGAGTTTTGGACCATTCTTATGAAAATATTTAGCTGATTTCATGTGGAATGTATCTCGTTCTTGATAGGATTTCACTGGTGTACCTGCTGTTGTTGACCTTGCTTGCATGCGTGATGCTATGAACAAACTTGGCAGTGATTCTGAGAAGATCAATCCATTGGTATGTTCTGTATTTCTGCATATATCTTGAACTACTGGACAAAGAATTGAGTAAATTCCATATGTTACATTTGTAGAACTTTTTTAGATACAAGTGATGATTATATCTGGACGAAAAAAAACTAATGTAGCTCCTTCTTGGAGATTTCATGAATACGATTTCTAAATTACTAATTCCAGTGTGCTGATGGTATTGCAGGTTCCCGTTGATCTAGTCATTGATCATTCAGTTCAAGTTGATGTTGCCAGATCTGAAAATGCCGTTCAAGCTAATATGGAGCTTGAGTTTCAAAGAAACAGGGAGAGATTTGCTTTTCTTAAGTGGGGTTCTAATGCTTTCCAAAACATGCTTGTTGTTCCACCTGGATCGGGTATTGTCCACCAGGTATGGGTCATATGTGATTTATTGTAATTCAACTCTCATTTTATTGTTATCATCTATATCGATGCTATGTAAAGAGTTGTATGTGTTGCTTAAATTTTAGGTCAATCTTGAATATCTGGCACGTGTTGTCTTCAATAATGGTGGAGTACTATACCCAGATAGTGTTGTTGGGACTGACTCTCACACTACCATGATTGATGGGCTCGGAGTTGCTGGATGGGGAGTTGGAGGTATTGAAGCAGAAGCCGCTATGCTTGGACAGGTATGAATTCTAACTGGATGATCTTTCATATTTCAGGCACTTGCCTGTTCTTTTAATCTGCTTCTGGTTTACTGATTTAATTCAAGTATGAGAAATATGTTTGACACTTTTTCGTTCCTCCTTGATCGGCATCCACTTATTGTATCACATACCTTTAGTCATGTAGTATTATTTTACAATTGCTGGAGCAGTAAAATAAATGAACCTGTGTTTTTTATGCTTATAATGTTGGACTTCACTTTGGTGTCGTTTACTTTTAATGGCTCCAAATCAAGATGCGTTTGCACCATTTAACTAGTGCTTTTATCTGACAGCCGATGAGCATGGTGTTGCCTGGTGTTGTTGGGTTCAAGTTATCAGGCAAGTTAAAGGATGGTGTCACTGCAACTGACTTGGTTCTGACCGTGACACAAATGCTTAGAAAACACGGTGTTGTCGGGAAATTCGTCGAATTTCATGGTACTGCCTCATTCACTATGTTTCATTTACATTGTCTCTATTACTTCACGTAGCTAAGCATGTGCACTTGTGATCAGGTACTGGTGTGGGTGAAATTTCATTAGCTGACAGAGCTACTATTGCAAACATGTCTCCCGAGTATGGTGCAACTATGGGGTTCTTCCCTGTAGACAGTGTGACATTACAGTATTTGAAATTAACAGGCAGAAGTGAAGAGACTGTAAGCACATTCTACTTCAGTTACTAATGTATAATGAATATTAGTATCAAATATTCTGATATTTGCTACGCTCTCAAATAATGTAACCTCAAATATATCAAAAAATTTTAGGTGTCAATGATTGAAGCTTACTTGCGTGCCAACAATATGTTTGTTGACTACAGTGAGGTAGGCCTCTATGATAGTTGTGGTTTATCTTATTCTTGAATTTTAATTTTATATTTTTAGTTTTTTTCTGAATATTCTGTCTTCATTCTCTCCAAATGTCAGCCTCAACAAGAACGAGTCTACTCATCTGACTTGCAACTGGACCTGTCAGATGTCGAACCATGTATTTCAGGACCAAAAAGGTGTTGTACCATAAGTTATGAACTTGTAGTCATCTTTATTATTTGTATGTGTTTGTGATTCCTATTCTCCAACCTTTCTGATAGGCCTCATGACCGTGTGACATTGAAAGAAATGAAGGCTGACTGGCACTCCTGCCTTGACAGCAAGGTTGGATTCAAGGTGAGGATATTATCTTTAAATTTCATATTCAAATCTTAACATTCAGAAGGCTCTGTTTGTGGTTTAGTGCTACTTCATGTGCATGAAGTAGGGGTTGTGATACTCTTGTATCTTGGCTTTGAATTAGTTTAAGAGAAGCCTAATTTAAGCATGGTTGGAACTTCCTTTCCTGGTATTCTGATAAATCCTTGTACAATTGTTATTTAGGGCTTTGCTGTGCCTAAGGAAGCGCAGGATAAGGTTGCACAGTTTTCATTCAACGGAAAAGATGCTGAGCTTAAGCATGGCAGCGTTGTTATTGCTGCAATCACAAGTTGTACAAACACATCAAACCCCAGTGTGATGCTTGGGGCTGGCCTCGTAGCAAAGAAGGCCTACGATCTGGGTCTTCAGGTTGCTGTCTTATCCTGAACAAAACTGATCTTTCTAATTGAAATGTTGTTTTCTGGAATGCTAATGCAGTAATTCATCACAGGTAAAACCATGGATCAAAACAAGTCTTGCTCCAGGCTCTGGAGTTGTTAAAAAATACCTAGAGAAGAGGTATTGATCTTGAGTTCAGTTTTAGGTGAGATAGTCTGCCATGAAAAACTGAAAACATGTGCTTTCAATGATGCAGTGGGCTACTGGAATACTTGAACCACCAAGGCTTCAATATTGTTGGGTATGGTTGTACAACATGCATCGGTAATTCTGGCGACTTGGATGAATCAGTTGGTGCTGCAATAACAGAAAATGGTAAGTTTGCAGTTTTCTCTTTCTATAGCATATAATTTTCGATTTTGAAGCTATACAGCCTATTACTCTAGTTAACAGTGATTTGTTGCATGCTTGGGAAGTTTGCCATATTTATTCAATTTTTGCTGTGTTTGTCTAGACATTGTTGCTGCTGCTGTACTTTCTGGAAATCGTAACTTCGAAGGCCGTGTCCATCCCTTGACAAGAGCCAACTATCTTGCCTCACCTCCTCTAGTTGTTGCATATGCTCTTGCTGGCACGGTTAGTAATTTATTCTTTATTATCATTAAAGGTTCCACTATCCATCAAGGGTATGTGATGCAGTATTTATTTGCTTCGCTTGACAGGTTAATATTGATTTCGATAAAGAACCTATTGGCATCGGTAAGGGTGGAAGAGAAGTATACTTCAGAGATATCTGGCCATCAACTCAGGAAGTAGCTCAGGTAAGCAAATATCTCCCTCTCTTTTATAATTCACAATCTTAAAAAATACGATTCCTTTGAAATTCACAAAGCACGTCTCCTAGGCGGTTCAATCAAGTGTTTTGCCGGAAATGTTCAAGAGCACATACCAGGCCATCACTAAGGGCAACCCCATGTGGAATCAGTTGATTGTCCCCAATGACAAATTGTACTCTTGGGATCCAACCTCAACGTACATTCACGAGCCACCATACTTCAAGAACATGACCATGGACCCTCCTGGCCCCAGCGGAGTGAAAGATGCCTACTGCTTGCTCAACTTTGGCGACAGTATCACAACAGATCACATCTCACCAGCTGGTAACATTAACAAAGATAGTCCAGCTGCCAAATATCTCATGGAACGTGGAGTCGAACGCAAGGATTTCAATTCCTATGGCAGTCGACGTGGAAATGACGAAATCATGGCTAGAGGAACTTTTGCAAATATACGTATTGTCAACAAGTTAATGAAAGGGGAAGTTGGGCCTAAGACCGTTCACATTCCAACTGGAGAGAAACTTTCCGTGTTTGATGCTGCAATGGTAGATCTCCTTCGACACTCCCCTCAATTCATGCACATATATCTTTTCAATCCAATTAAAATTTTATTTTCTTGAAAATGTACTTTGTATTAACTGGAACATATCTTCCAGAAATACATGTCCGCGGGGCAGGACACCATTATCTTGGCTGGAGCAGAGTATGGTAGCGGAAGTTCTAGAGATTGGGCCGCTAAAGGCCCTATGTTGTTGGTAAGTCTTTTTTACTCGTTGCTGTGTCGGGTTGACAATAAATATGAGTGAGCATTGCAAGGATTAAATAATCAAACTGTGGGCTGAATTACCTGAAAACACCCTCGTAGAAATCCAATCTAAACCTCGTTGCTTTCTTAACTATTCGACAGGGTGTTAAGGCAGTGATCGCCAAATCCTTTGAGAGAATCCATCGCAGCAATCTTGTAGGAATGGGCATCATTCCCTTGTGTTTCAAAGCTGGTGAAGATGCCGATTCATTAGGTTTGACTGGTCAGGAACGCTTCACCATTGATCTTCCCACCAAGATATCTGATATTCGCCCCGGCCAAGATGTCACTGTCCGTACAGATGCTGGAAAGCAATTCACATGCACTGTTCGTTTCGACACCGAGGTAAGTCTCTATATTTCAAAATTGAGTATATGCTGTTTTATCGGTTTTCTTTCTTTTGGGAACTGTTTTGTACTCAAAACACTGTCGTCTTCGTCTTCTAGGTGGAGCTTGCTTACTTCAACAATGGCGGTATCCTTCCGTACGTCATTCGACAACTGATATTGCAGTAAAGAGACCATTTTGATCAGTACTCAAACTGTAAAATGTTTGAATAAAATTTCCATTGTTTCACATCCTATTAAATGGGATTAGAGAATTTTATTGCTTCCTTGAAGGGTCAAGCAACTTCCATGGGCGAAGAGTAATTTCCTTTTTTTGTAATAAAATTCGAGAGAAATGTTAGAACTTTTATTCGGCTTCTATATATGGGTTTACTCTGAATATTCTTTGATAGTTGAATTTTAATTCACATAGTCTTGATTCGATACCAATGTTACGTACTACTACTTCCGTTTCGTTGAAAGTCGAGACCACTAATTACGCTCTTTCATAATATTAAAGTTTTTTACCATCGGCCCAAAATAAATGGGCCTAATATTATCGTCGGCCCAGTAAGAAATGGGCCAAAATGTTACAGCCGGCCCAACTCTAATATTGGGCTTTTGCTATGGGGCCGAACTCTGTTCTACTGGACTGATTTTTTTCGCGCCAAGGCCCATAACTTTTTAATGGGCCTACTGTTGGGCCGAACAGTTCTACTGGACTGATTTTTTCGCGCTAAGGCCCATAAGTTTCTAAATGGGCCTACTGTTGGGCCAAACACAGTTCTACTGGACTGATATTTTCGCGCCAAGGCCCATCATTTCTTAAATGGGCCTACTGTTGGGCCGAACACAGTTCTACTGGACTGATATTTTCGGGCCAAGGCCCATAAGTTTCTAAATGGGCCTACTGTTGGGCCGAACCCTCTTTTTCTGGACTGATTTTTTCGCGACAAGGCCCATGAGCTTGCAAATGCGCTTTTTGTTGGGCCGAACTCTATATTACTGGACTGATTTTTTCGCGCCATAAGTTTGTAAACGGGCGTGTTGTTGGGCCGGACTCTGTTTTACTGGACTTATTTATAGTCTTTTCATTCGATACATGGGCCCAAATCCTTAACATGGTAGACTTTCGCTCGATACATGGGCCCACATTCTAATTTGATTTTCTGACGGCCCCACCTATTTCATAATATTTCTAAATGCGTTGATTTCTTTACTCCGAATTGTGCCAACGTTTCCAAATATTTTTGTTTTTGTATAATAAACCACTAACCGGGCCTAAGTTTCCGAAAATACTACGGATCTGAGGCCTTTATTTCATAATACACTTGATTTTCTGAAAACTTTCAAAATGGCGCAAAAGCGAACAACAAGTACTATTTAAGATCTAACGGTTAATGACAAATAGAATAACGTTTATTCTGAGTTACCGAATTTTACAAGAATGAATACCGAAAAAAGATGCTTATAAAATTTAAAACTATAAAAAAAAAGTCACAAAATAACCGCAAATTACGTGTGATATCGCCACATAGAATCGACAAAAGATATATCACTACAAAAATTGTCTTCACGCCAAATTTCAGTTTTGATCAAATCCAAACCTTTCAAGGCCCGAGTAACATCAAGAGATATGATGCAAAACATATGGAATTTAACAAGTTGAAAATGTTTCTGCAGAATGATGCATGAGATTGGGATGTATATTCACTAAATTTCATTTTCTAATCATCAATTCAAGAAGTGGCTCAATGGATAATGAATGATGGATGTCAATTGAAATAATTCAAAAACAATGATAAGCAATAATGAGAGTGCTAACCAGTATCATCAGCAGACTCTTCTAAGCAACAGATGCATGTCATAATTGAGTTCCGAAATAAACAGAAGACGAAGATTTTTAAAAATAAAATATAGATTGGTTAAATCACAAGAATGATTTTCATACAATGCATTATCCAAACATCTACTGGACATACATTTGTAGTAGTAAAGCAGAAGCAACAGATAAGCGTATCAAGCAAAATAAACCAACAAAGCAAAACGAACATTCTTCTTAACTTACACATGCTGCTGCAAGAATCACAGATAAGGGTTAAGATAGTTTTTCTAGTAGACAATACCTTAGATTGGGAGACATTTTGAACACCGATAAGCATAAGTCAAATTTACTCTTCTTGAATTGTAAGTTATTTAAATATGGATTATCCAGGCCAAGGCAGATGATATTAATAATTCAAGTAATACACAACCAAACAAGTTAGTTATAGAAGGCACCACAAGAGTTAACCAAGAAGGCTTCTCCAAAAAATATAAGTAAAACACCTTGGATTATTATTTTAAACAAGTATAAAGCATATGGTAACAGGACATGAACATGAAAAGTATAGCAATTTTCGAAACAAAATCCCAAAAGAAGCACACTTGAGAAGCACATCACACATATACGTATATACATCACACATATACGTATATATATTGGTGGTTTCCTCATCTCTTGCGCAGGAAAGAACGCATGCAGTCCATCGGTAACAAATATAGAGTCAAAGTAAACTTCAACAACGAATCCCAAAACTTTTGTGCTAGTCATCATTAAGAAGTGATAGAAACAAAAAACATTCTATTTTTTTAGGAACTCCACAATAATGCCCCCAGGATCATCTTTAAAACCTTAAAGTATATATTAACTCCAAAAATAAGACACGTAGATGATTTAATAATGAGACCAATATGCTCAGATATCCTTAAGATTCCGACCAATGTTAGAAGCAGATTCCTCGCAAATTCATATGAATAGATTCAAAACTAAGCCTATACACTAGAATGTAGAAAGAATACATACACGATGGCACATGCTTTTAGGGCCCACTCCAACTAACTATTTGAGAATGAACAGCTCTTCCATGCAAGCCTTATACTCGTATTGGAAGAGAACAAGAACACTAAGATTAGCAAAAACTTGCAAAAAATCACATAGGTCAGCCTGGATGTCAATAACATAATGACACCACTACTATTACAACACGATAACTAAAACACATGCTCTCATAAACCTAAACATGAAATTTGAGCATTAAGAACAGACGGTAAATCCGCAGATAATCTAAAGATGAAACAAAAAGAACATGAAAAGGGTGGGAGCTACAGAACCTGTTAGAGCAAAAGTATAAGAAGGCCTTTGAATAAAATAAGTAAACTCTGTGGCAACCTATATCCCCAGCCAGCCCCAAGGCCAAGGAAACATATATATTGTCGGTCAACCTACACCACCCCAAGACAGTCTAAAACAAAAATCAGTCTCACACCATCATTCAAGCATTACACATACAGAAGAAAACACAAGTAAAAGAACAACAAAAGAGATAGACTAAAGGAGAGAATCTGCAGCAACTTAGGAGAAGGGAAAGGAGCTGACCTACAGCCACTTTCATTGCTCTTTCCTCAAACCTCAGCTATCACATACCAAACCAGAAGAGATAGGGTTTTAATAAAATCAGAAGTTAACCAAATGCACACTAGACATCATGTTATGCCACGAATTAAAATAACACACTATAGAGAATTTCTAAATCTAAGTTCAGATATCATTCCTAAATCAAAATCTCCTCATACGAATCAATACATGCAATCTGGATTACGGATCGTACAGAATTAATAAGAGAGGGAAAGGAAGAGCGCATCTGAGGGAACAAAGGGTGAGAACTGTCTGATTATAGGGGGATTCACCTGCAGTAGCGGCCTGGTCGGAATCGGCGGCGGCGGCGATGACCTCGTCGGCAGAGGCTGCGGCGGCATCCTCATCGCCAGATTCCAGGACCTGCGAGTAAGAGAGACATGAGATTAGACAAAGAGTTAAGATTAGAAGAGATAGGGTTTGAGTGGTGGGGGCAAAACCTCCTGGCTGTTTAGGGGGACGGACTCGGACGGAGGCGATGGCGATGATTCCGACGGAGCGGTTACTCGTAGCCAGTAACGGCTTCGGGTTCGGTGGAACTCGAATCGTCGAGGCTAAGGTGGAGGCGAGAGTCTTCCCTCTGAAATTTGGGAAATTTGGGTTTAGGGTTTGATTGTAGGCGAGGGAGAATGGGACAGAGAGCGAGAGGGTGGTGCGGCGCTCCGGCCTGAATCTCCGGTGACGGATCGGTGGAAGCGCGAAACGGCGACGACGGCTGAAAAGTCAGCCGGAGAGAGAGGGAGCCGAGGATTCATAGCATCTACTGTTTGCGATAGAAATAGAGATACGTTGAGAGGTTAGGATGAGAAGAGGAGGAGCGGCGGCATACGTCGCCGGCAAAGAAAAGCCCGACGGCGCAACCGAGAGCGAGAGCAGAGAGAGAGAGAGGAGGTGGGGGGAGGAGGGTTAGGGTTCGACGAGAACGAGTGAGGAGAAGGTTTCTGAAATTAGTTATTGGGCCAAGAGCTGGGCCGAACTAAATATACCCTTGGGCTGTAGTTAAGGGTCAAAAATACTCCACACTTTCAAATTTACGAATTTGAAATCGTGAATTACTTACAAAAATACTATAAGACAATTCACTAATCGAATTCGTAAATTCACTCACTAAACCAACCGAAATCGCATTTTCATAATTTCACACTCATAAAAATGTTCGAAATTACAAACTCGAACTCAATTTGTGTGTTAACATGACCGATAGTGCTTGTTTGGTAGATAAGATGAGATAAGGGGAGATAGGTAAAAATATTGATAGACGAATAGTGAGTCAAAACATCAAGATTAAATTTATAATATGAGTAGTTATCACTTGTTTGGTAGAAAAGATTATACCCTATTCATCCCTTATAAAAAAGAGAGAAATGCCTTCATAAGGGATGAATAGTGCATAAGGGAGGAATAATGTTTTATCACCTGGCCTCCTTATTATACCAGGCCGGAGAGATAAGTTATTCGACCTACCAAACGGTAAGATTAACTCAAATACATATCTTAACATACATTTAATACGAGATAACATGGCAAGCGATTGTCTCACTTTTCACAAAACCAGACACATGGGCCCCAACCATAAGGTGCTTACTCAGTTTTTTTCTCTCCAAAAGTTCAACGGCGTGAATCATCTTCTGCATTTATATATGGTAATAAAACTGTGAAAAAGGTTATTCTCCTCACTTTGCTCTCCAAGAATATAGCCATTTGTGGGGTAGTTCAGTCAGGATACTTATGCTAATCTTAATTAAAACTCCCTCCGTCCCAACGGAGTTTCCTTCGAGTCGTTCCATATTATATGTCTTACATATGTTCAAGAAACGACCCGATTTCGTTAGGGATTGAGGGAGTATACTGAATAGTTCAACTTTATAATTTTTTGAAGCAATATGGCAATTACTATTTGTAATAAGAGTACTTAGCAAGCAAATTCACTTTTAGCAGTTAAAGTTACAAAATTTGAGCTTTGGTGTAGGTTAGTGAAAATCAGGCAAGAAAGAATGATTCTTTCCCTAGCTTGCAAGAAGACTATTTCTAGGCTTTTTATGCCATCTTACCCCTCTCTCTCTCTCTCT
Source organism: Thymus mandschuricus (assembly GCA_029379335.1). Classification (NCBI taxonomy): domain Eukaryota; kingdom Viridiplantae; phylum Streptophyta; class Magnoliopsida; order Lamiales; family Lamiaceae; genus Thymus; species Thymus mandschuricus. Next base: position 33,721,959 of record CM057080.1, on the reverse strand, counting down.
CTCTCTCTAATCTCTTCTGATTGTAATTTGTGAGAATTGATCCACATTAATTAATGTGATTAACAATGTGGACACAAGTTCTTCAAATGATTAGCTAATAATCACTCAGTTCATGCTATCCTCATATATTTGAGAGGTGACAGCACTTACTTCTTGTCTCTATCTGTTTTTTCTTCCTTCTTTTAGAAGAAAAAAAGAAAAGAAAAAATAGAAAAATCCTTTCTTGGTGGGATTTTGAATTTAAATAAACATTTTGAATTGAGATGATAAGAGCTCTCACAGCTCCAAACCTCTTAAACCTCTCTCTCTTCTTCCTCTCTCTTTCTTTCTACTCCAAGATTGAATTTTTACCAGCATGTTCATAACATTCTTGTCTGAAAATCTTGAACAAATTCTGGGTTTCTGTTTTTTTAAAGCTTTTTTAAGCAGGTGATGTTAGCTTCAAGTTGCTGAGTGTTCTGGCATTGCTATGGAACAATGAAGGGTTGCTTAAACATGAAAAGGGCTCTGCTTTTCTTGATTTCTTGTTTGTGTTTGGCCAAGGAAGTGATGGGGAGTTCAAGGAATTCCAGTGCTTCTTCTTCTATTAGGCCAAAAGTGGTTAACATTGGAGCATTGTTCACATTCAATTCCATTATAGGAAGATCTGCAGGGCCTGCCCTCACTGCTGCAGTTCGAGACGTGAACTCCGATTCGAGCATCCTCAACGGCACCAAGCTCAACCTCATCTTGCAGGATACTAATTGCAGTGGCTTTATTGGAACAGTTGAAGGTATAGAAATTTTACATTTGTTTAGTTTTCTTGAAATTTTTTTTGATAATGTTTGTTGCCTTCTCTTGTTATTAAGTAAAACGAATTTCTCATAAACTTGCTATTTGAAAAATAAATATGTTTTAAATTTAAGAAAATTACAGAAATCTTGATATTACCTCCTTACATATGTAGCTATGCAGCTTATGGGTAAGGACATTGTAGCTGCACTGGGACCACAATCCTCAGGCATAGCTCACTCGATTTCCTACGTTATGAATGAACTCCACGTGCCACTTCTCTCGTTCGCTGCAACAGACCCTACTCTTTCGTCTCAGCATCAGTACCCTTACTTCCTTAGAACAACTATAAGTGATCATTTCCAAATGTATGCTATAGCTGATCTTGTAGCTTATTTCGGATGGAGTGAAGTAGTAGCCATCTTCGTAGATGATGATTTTGGGAGAAACGGGATCTCTGTACTAGGCGATGCTCTTGCCAAAAAACGAGCCAAGATCTCTTATAAGGCGGCCTTAACTCCTGAAGCTTCAAGAACTGAAATTGATACCTTGTTGGTGGGAGTGAACTTGTTAGAAACTAGAGTCTTTGTTGTACATGTGAATCCAGATTCCGGTCTGAATGTGTTCTCCGTCGCTAATAAGCTAGGAATGATGAGCAACGGCTATGTCTGGATAGCCACAGATTGGCTTGCTTCTCTTCTAGATTCTTCTGAAGTTGAACCGGATACCCTTGAGCTAATACAAGGCGTAGTAGCTCTTCGCCATCACTCTCCGGATTCTGATCTCAAGAAAAGGTTTCAATCTCGTTGGAGAAGCTTCAAGACTAAAGAAGAGACGAGCTTCAACTCCTACGCGCTCTATGCTTATGATACCGTGTGGTTGCTAGCTAGAGCTCTCGATGAGTTCTTCATCGATGGTAGAACCATCTCCTTCTCTAATGATCCAAAACTACGCGAAATCAATGGCAGAATAGTCAAAGTTACATCCCTACGGGTCTTCAACGAAGGCTCGAGGTTGATGCAGAAGCTTCTTGAGATGAACTTCAATGGTGTAGCTGGTCAAGTTCAGTTTGATTCAGACAAGAATCTAGTCAATCCATCCTATGATGTTCTTAACTTCGGAGGGACCGGTTTACGCAGTCTAGGTTACTGGTCGAATCACTCTGGCCTAACCACAATTCCTCCAGAAAACCTATACACAAAAACATCAAATACTTCTTCAAGTCCTAGTCAGCATCTCTATGAAGTTATATGGCCTGGAGAGACTGCGAAGAGGCCTCGTGGATGGGTTTTCCCGGAAAACGGAAAGCCTCTGCGGATCGTGGTGCCTTATAGGCAAACTTTCCCAAGTTTTGTGACTAAAGATGAAGGACCTTTAGGGGCTAAAGGATTCTGCATTGATGTGTTTGAAGCAGCAGTTGCTCTTTTGCCTTACCCTGTGCCTCATCAGTATATCTTGTTTGGAGATGGGAAAAGGAATCCGTCCTACGATAATCTTGTTAATGCCGTTGCACAAGATGTAAGCGATCAGCTAACGAGCCGTCCCTCTCTCTCACCTTCTCTCATCCTCTCTCTCTGAAGTTTGTGTTGCTTTTGACAGACATATGATGCTGCTGTTGGAGATGTGACCATCACTACAAACAGAACCAGGATTGTGGACTTCACACAGCCTTATCTGGAGTCGGGCCTCGTCGTGGTTGCTCCGACTCAGGAGGTGAAGTCGAGTCCATGGGCATTTATGAAGCCATTTTCTTGGCAAATGTGGGGTGTAACTGGGATCTTCTTCCTCTTTGTGGGCACCGTCGTATGGATTCTCGAACACCGCATGAATGCCGAGTTCCGGGGCCCACCGAGCCAGCAGCTCGTCACGGTATTTTGGTAAGCATTCGTATCCATTACAACCTAATACCGAGTCATCCCATGTTTTGATGCAGTAGAATGTATGCTTGTGTTGCAGGTTCAGCTTCTCAACCATGTTCTTCTCACACAGTAAGTTCTTTCTTTAAAAACAACGAATAAACGGAGTATCGTCTCGTTTCTCGACTATCTAAAGTGAACTCTATTGCAGGAGAGAACACTGTGAGCACTCTGGGAAGGCTGGTGCTGATCTTGTGGCTTTTCATAGTGCTGGTGATCAACTCAAGCTACACAGCTAGTTTGACATCGATTCTCACCGTGCAGCAGCTAAGTTCGAGAATTCATGGGATCGATAGCTTGATCTCAAGTGGGGAGCCGATAGGGATCCAAGAAGGATCGTTCGTGCTCAGATACCTAGTCGATGAGCTACATGTAGCAGAGTCCAGGCTTCGAGTATTGAAGACCGAAGACGAGTACATTAGGGCTCTGCAACGAGGCTCGACCGGAGGTGGAGTGGCTGCCATCATCGACGAGCTCCCCTATGTCGAGCTCTTCCTGTCCAGCACGGGGTGCCAGTTCACCACAGTCGGAACGGAGTTCACCAAGAGCGGCTGGGGATTCGTAAGTTCTTTAATATTCCTGGCTCCGTCACTGACTGCACGTCCATATTTAGTATATCTTGACTTTGTATTCCATCCTTCACGATTACTAGGCCTTTCAGAGGGACTCCCCGTTGGCCGTAGATTTGTCGACCGCCATCCTCCAGCTATCGGAAAACGGAGAGCTTCAAAGAATCCACGACAAATGGCTCCCACGCACTCGATGCTCTAACGAGAATCCAGCCTACGAGGCACGACTCTCCTTGAAGAGCTTCTGGGGCCTGTTCCTTATCTGTGCCATCGCATGCTTCGTTGCCTTGGCATTCTTCTTCGGTCGGGTTTGTCTCCAGTACAACAGACTGAGCGAAGACGGAACGCCGGTCATGGACGGTCAGACCGGGCCAGTCGGTCAAACACGCATATGTAGACTCTTCAAGGCTCTAATGGACATCATCGATAGGAAAGAGGAAGAAATCAAAGAAATGTTCAGGCAAAAGAAGGAAGATTCGAAGAGGGAAGCCACCGGTCAAGGCTCCGGTGAGCCGAGCAGCTAGAAACGCTTTCGCTTAGGACTTCTCTGAACACCTTGCCTAGTTTTGTAAGACTATTGTGGATAATAAAGAGTTAAAGACATTCGTTTAAGAGAATTTGCTGCAACAGGGGCATTTTCGACATTCACGGTACGAGTATTGCATAGCATATGCAGAGCAATGATCTAAAATAAACTTATTATTTGCAATGAATTCCTCAAAAGTATTGAGATTGAGTCTGCTTGAAGATAAATCTCCATAACGGTAACATTATAACACGATCGTGGACACCGTTGAAGCAGAAGGAGCTCTCTACTGATCAGTTTTTGCCTCTCTTTTGGGAGGTTCTAGATCCAAGTAGAAGAAGGGATTGGTAGGCTCCTCCCTGCATAATTCGAAACACGAGTTCAGAAACTGAAAAAGCACTTAACAATCCCTCTTTTAAAGCCTCTATAGAGTATAGACCTTATGATATTTGACGTTCTCCACGAATGAGCTCAATATGAGTTAGGGGGAGAGTTATTTACAACACGATTTTCTATTTTTCACAATACCATGGAGAAGCATAAGACACACACACACAAACAACGCATAAAAGATTGGAGAAGGAGACGAAGGACTAGGTGTGACGTACCCTGGTTTTGATCGCATGCACTGATAAAACAGCTTGAAAGGGCCTGGAAGTGTTTTGAAGGGGTTGCCTTCAAATAGTCCCTGTGAAGTACAGAGATCAACATTTTGCTATATGAGTATATTTCGATAGAGAGATCAATAGGCACCGGTCGAGTATATTGCTAAAGATTCAATGAGTATTCATCTTCGTTCTTCGTTTAAGATAACCAAAAACAGTTGCACACAAAAAACTATCGTCTCAAGACAGCCAACCGGAGAAAGTGAGTGTATAATCACTTTATTTGAAACTAAAACACCTACACGAAATCAATCAGCGAACTTCTATAATTCTTCGAACTCAAGATTTCCCAGCTGAGCATATCTATACAGTTCATCACAATGTACAATTCTCAAACATCAGAACAGATTGAAAAGGGTCATTTACACAGAAAAATTAGAAGATGCATCCACCTGAAAAAAAGGGAGTTTTCTTTTTTTCAAAAACACATTTTTTTAGCCTTTTCTCAAACCTGCATTTCGAACACATCGTCTCTCTTAAAGCACTGTATAGGAGTAGATAACAGTAGCAGGAAATCAACCGCCGTTTTCACATTCATAGAGGTATGAACCATAATCATGCAGTAACTAAACGGAAGAACAGAAAAGAGACTGAGAATCGCGATTCAATCGAACAAATTACTCACGTAGATGATATCTTCAACGCGGTCATTGCATCTGTGAGCTTTCACTTCGCGTTTGTAGACCTCCTCGTCAACCCACGGGCTGTGCCTTCTGGGAACCGGCCTCTCGCTCATTGCTTACGCCTTTGATTGCTCTGATCTAGGGTTTTCCCGAATTGGGGATTTTTGGGGAAGATGGAGTATTTAGGGGAAATTGGGAAATGGCCTCATCATATTCATATCGAAATATGTAATTAGCTCAAAATAGAGGGGCCAGAATGCAAATATAACTGTCAACGACAACGAACACCCTCAGTCCTCAGATCCCCTTCCACTGTAGATCAGATCACGAAGCGAAACTCTCTCTCACACTAGAGAATAATCGATGGGTGCCCTCTCCAGTCTAGTCGACGTCGTGCTCTTCGTCTTCTTCCTCGTGATCGCCGCCGCGGCGCCGCTCCTCGACGCGCAGACATGCCTGCCGCAGCATTACTTCCCGCCGTTCCTGGTGGAGCTCAAGGCATGGTACACGGAGCAATACGGGGATTATTTGGTCTCTGAGAAGCCGCATTTCTTCGTCGGGGTGGTTTGGGTGGAGCTTCTCTTCCAGTGGCCGCTCGCCCTCGCCTCTCTCTACGCCATTGCGGCGCGGAAATCCTGGTTGAGCACCACCTGTTTGTTGTATGGCGCTTCCACTTTGACTTCCATGGTATTTAAAAAAAATATACTTTTTTTCCCCTTTCTCTCGTTAATCTTTGAATTCGGATGCTGCCTGCTGGCTATATGCGTAGTATCTGTTGGTGCTGGATATTTTGCTGAGAGAGAGACTGAGAGAGTATGTTGTTTCTGCGGATTTCTGTTTTTGGAGAAATGTTGGTTTGATCCCTGAACTATATGCAGAGATACACCAAATCCCGTTTTTTCGATGATGATTTTAGACTAAAAGATGATTGCTTGAATTGTGCTTATTCCGTATTGGATTTTACTCTGAGAAGTTCTTGAAGCATATGATGATCTTTGGTTATTTCATAATGTGTGATTGCTTCTTTGATGATTTTGATCATGGCTTAGATAATCTCCAAATGATTCTGTAGTCTGTATTGGCTCGAACTTTCCTAATTTCACCCTTATCCGGATCGAGTGATGTACTTGTTGTTACCATTGTGTGTTCATGATTTGTCATTGTGTGAGAAAATTTGCTCAGCTTATTGATTTTGTAGGGTATAAAGCCTTGTGCTTTGATACATTAGATTGTATATGAGTGAAACCATTGTGTAACATATATCACAAAACCTTCTTCCTCTCTCATTAATGGATCACATTCCTCAATCATATACTTGAGATCATGATTATCAACTAGATAGTTATATTCTGTCGTTGAATTTTGTTCATGTTCGATCATATGGCAAGCTTTTATCGAACTCACACAGTCAATGATTAGTCTCTATATCTTGCACTTACAATCAGCAGCCACATTTCGTGCACCGGCCTGGCTAATTTTGTTCTGCTGCCTCTGATCATGCAAACATACGATTATTGTCCGTTTATGAACCGAATTTGTCAACTTGATCTCAGGTTGCAATACTAGCAGAGATGAAACTATCCAAGAGAGCCTCTGATAAGCTCTTGCAGATCTATGTCCCATTTTTGGGCCTTGCGGTTTTAGCTCTGTTGCGTGGTTTGTTCGGCCACTCGGAGAAGAGCATAACCATCGGAAGACGACCTCTTCTGCATAGAAAAAAGAGGGCTTGATAACAAAATCTGTTCTTCAGCAAATGGCTGAGATTCAGTTCTGACCTCTGAAATAGATTCCTTCTTGATTCTTGATTTTGCAGTTTTTGATTTGAATGTAGGAATCATGTTTTATGCACTTTCTCACACTGAGATTTTGCTTTCTGATTGTTCCAAATTAATAAAACTTGTCCTTCCCACCATTTTCTGGGATTAATTCTGATATTTCTCGTTATCAATGTATTGATACATTTATTCCGTCTGGCCTAATTACGTCTCCTTTTATTAGTCCGTTAAAATAATTAAATAGAGAAATAAGAAAATGACATCACATGTGATGTTGTCGAAGAGTTGATTTATGTCTGAAGATTTTGGTGTTTGCTGGAAGCAGGTACAATTATTGAGGCCTCATTAAATTTCTAAATATCTTCTGCAAAATTTTGAGCCACAAATGCAGGCATTGCTTCAAGGACAGTAGCATAGATTTTTTCACGACCTGAAACTAACGTTTTTAAATATTGTTCGAAAAGATGCTCGTTTCTTGAATACATGTGAGGCATAAATTATAGAAACGTACACCATCGGTGGAACGAGGCGATATTAAATCATACTCCCTCCGTCCACCTATTTCTGACACGCTTTCCTTTTTGGGCCGTCCCCCTATTTCTGACACGTTTCCTTTTTCGGAAAGAATTAGCCACTAAGTAGTACAATTAGTAAATCCCTTATTACACTTAACATTCCATACTTAAATCTCATCCACTCATTTTTCTGCACGTAGTTCAATATAATTTAAATTTCGAAAGTTTAAATTATTATAACTTGCTCGTTTGTTATCGGAATTTTATGATTTTTATATCAAATTAAAGGTCTTTATACGATCTTTCATTTAAGATCAGACAAGAACATGTTTTTATGCATATATGATGCTCTGTTTCTAAAATATGTTTAAATACATAAACCACATTACATTCCCTACAAAATACACTTTATACATTAATCACTTCCGTCTTAAATCCCGTGCAAAAAGCAAACGTGTCAGAAATAGGTGGACGGAGGGAGTATTATAACATGAAAAAATCTGGACCGATGGTTCAGAATTTAATTGCAGAGCTCGTGAGATATTTTGGCCTGAAACCGCAGGGGGAAATTGACAAGCTCTTGAAGGAGAACCGTTAGTTGTAAAGTCGCATTTCACATCAATTAAACATGCTTAAAGAACAGACAATTCACAGCAGTAAAGATGCAGAATGATTGAAAGCGCCAAATGAATGCATACCGATTTTTTAAGCTCCCTTTCTTGGAACAGTAATCTTAAGGAAATCAAATTTGCAAGTTGTATTGATCAAAGCACGTAATCAGACGGGACATACGAATTACGTACTCATTATTAGATTAATGATTTATATTCGGACGATAATTTCTTTCAAAGTAAAATAATGTAAAAATCTAAAAAAAATCAGACTATTGAGTGATGATATTTTATTGTGATATAACACACCAAACTCGAGGGAAATTATAATTTATAACTAAGGTAATGAAAGTGACATTAACGAGTAGCCAAAGACCTTCTCTATTTATTTAAAAGGTACAAAAATTCCAACGGCTATTATAATTATAAATGTGAAAAAAATGCATGTATAATTATTTTGCTAGGTTTATACCACTCCGGACCACGCTTCTTGACTCATTTGCTTTATACACGGGAATTAAGACGAAAATGTTTAGTGTATAAAGTGTATTTTGTAGGGAAATATAATGTGGTTTATGTATTTAGACATATTTTAGAAATAGAGCATCATAGATGCATAAAAACATGTTCTTGTCTGATCTTAAATGAAAGATCGTATCAAGACCTTTAATTTGATATAAAAATCATAAAAATCCTATAACAAACGAGCAAGTTATAATAATTTAAACTTTCAAAATTTAAATTATATTGAACTACGTGCAGAAAAATGAGTGGATGAGATTTAAGTATGGAATGTTAAGTGTAATAAGGGGTTTACTAATTGTACTTATTATACTCTAATTATTTCTAAAAAAGGAAATGAGTCAATATGTATGGGACGTCCCAAAAAGGAATATGAGTCAAGAAGCCTGGACCGGAGTGGTAATTATTAGTAGCATTTATAATTGAGAGTCATGAGGAATTTCTATGTTCCAACTTGCCGCGCTTCCTAGTTTCATTTTCAATACTAGTGTGATGGGAAATTTGTCATTTATTTACAAGCGTACGACCAATGACTTCGACTATTCTCGATCGTCGAAATTTCGATAGTATTCCTCACCGAATTACTTGATTACAATTCATGTTATTATTTTAACAGACTTGTGCATCAAAATTAGGAATATGACGAAGGTATACGGTCCAAATATTTTTCGATAGAATCCAAAAAATATAGATTTACGCCGAAGGTCCCAACCAATTGCACCCCTTTCTTAGCTGCCTCTTGCTTATAAGCAGCAGATACACTCCAACAACCCTAACCTTGCTCCAGAGGCCGTACGTGTACTCCACGCGCCACTCCTCCTCCCTCTATATATACTAAACCCTAACCATTATTTAATTCATAACCCACACCAACTAAATCTCAATTTCTTCTACTTCTTCAAAAAAAAAAAAAAAAATTTGTTTTTTTCTTTTTCTAATTAAAAAAAAATGGCATTTTCACCAAATCATTCCTATGCAACACTCTCTCAAAACCTAGTAAAGAAGTCCCCTCTCCTCCTCCCAAATTCTCAACCCCTTCAAGCATTGTACCTCGCGAAGCGAAATGTGTACCTCCACAAGCCGCTCCACATCTCGGCGGCCGCGGGCTTCGGCGGCCCCGCGCCCAGGTCAGATGTCCGGCCTCCGGCCCGGTGCGGGGCCTACGAGGCCCGATCCCAGCCCGGCGTCCCGATCAGCATCGAGTTCGACCGGGACGGGGCGGTGGCCCAGAAGGCCCGGATCGGGCTCTACTTCGCCACGTGGTGGGCCCTGAACGTGGTCTTCAACATCTACAACAAGAAGGTGCTGAACGCCTTCCCCTTCCCTTGGCTGACGTCGACGCTCTCCCTCGCCGCCGGCTCCCTCATCATGCTCCTCTCCTGGGCCTCCGGCGCCGCCGAGGCCCCCGAGACCGACGCCGCCTTCTGGCGGAACCTCCTCCCCGTCGCGGTCGCCCACACGGTCGGCCACGTGGCGGCCACGGTCAGCATGTCCAAGGTCGCGGTCTCCTTCACCCACATCATCAAGAGCGGCGAGCCGGCCTTCACCGTCCTCGTCTCGAGCCTCTTCCTCGGCGAGACGTTCCCGCTGCCGGTCTACCTCTCCCTCCTCCCCATCATCGGCGGCTGCGCCCTCTCCGCCGCCACCGAGCTCAACTTCAACCTCATCGGTAAATAAATATCTCTAACTTCGAGATTTTAGATGAGACGGAATTCTATCCAGAACGATGCTGACATGCATGCGTCGTTCGTTTCGATTGTGTCCATGCAGGGCTTATGGGGGCGATGGTGTCGAACCTGGCGTTTGTGTTTAGGAACATATTCTCGAAGAAAGGGATGTCGACGAAGGGGAAATCGGTGGGAGGGATGAATTACTACGCTTGTCTCTCGATCATGTCTCTCTTCATCCTCACCCCTTTCGCCATTGCTGTAGAGGGGCCTCAGCTCTGGGCTGCTGGCTGGGAGAAGGCTGTCTCTCAAATTGGACCTAATTTCATCTGGTAATTAACTAATTTTTACTCAATAAATTCGACACGTTGAGTAAGAGAGTCGTGGATTTAGTAATGGTGTTCGGAAAACTGCAGGTGGGTGGTGGCGCAGAGCGTGTTTTACCATCTCTACAACCAAGTGTCGTACATGTCTTTGAACGAGATATCGCCATTGACGTTTAGCATCGGAAACACGATGAAGAGGATTTCGGTGATAGTCGCCTCCATCATCATCTTCAACACTCCTCTTCAGCCCATCAATGCCCTTGGCGCTGCCATTGCTATCTCCGGCACTTTCCTCTATTCCCAGGTACTATTATATACACTAGCTTAATGACTCGTTTCTCGTTAATCTTCGTATCCAAAAGAAACACGATGTGATGCTCTCTTTTTAATTACTTTAGGACAAAACTTGTCTATTTTGAATGTAAACATGTGAGTCTATTTTGCAACTTGCATGTCACACGTTGTCATTCTTGTGCCATCACTTTGTCTATTTAAAAATTCCCTTTTCCTTCCAATTTTGTACCAATAAAACAAAGTAATTAATTGAAAATACTAATTGATTTTTGTAAATCTTCTTATGCAGGCAAAGCAGTAATTTAGGACACGAGGGTTTGTAAGGGGAGAAGGATCGTCGTTCAAGTATATTTAACAATGAACTAACATGATAATTAATCATAAAAATTAAAAGAAAAATAATGTTTAAATCAAATGCGATCTTTGCTGGGCTTCTAGCGATTCTTATTACATAGTAGTATTAGGAAATTTTGCACTTATGTACATGAGATTTATGATAAGTTGTAATATATATAAGAGTTATTAAAGGATTTCCTTTCTTTATTTATTGATCTCATTACGTTACGTCACATGCCATATGAGATCTATGTCCAGTTTTAACTGGCGAAACTATGTAGTTTTTACTTGGTACACGATCGAAACACAAGTTTGATAACAGATGATCCCATCCGGTCAAATGCTTGTTTCAAAACTAAGTATTGAAATTGCATTTTTTTTTTTTTAAATAAAATAAAATAAAATATGCTACTTTAAATAAAAGAAAAATAATAATTTCCAGCCAGTGGGCTGTAAATGGGCCGCTTATGGGCCTAAATCTTGTCGGCCCATTAGCTAGTGGGGTTTGCATACAACTTATAGGCCCGTATTTGGGCCCATTAACATCTGCTTAACGGGCCGAGCGCCTTAAAGTGGGCCCATGAAATATAATGACGTCATCGGTGAATAAAATAGTAGGAGAAAAATATGGCAAGCTAAGCCCCCCATTAATGGACGATTAGTTAGCTAAGGAAGAAAGAGTCTGCCGCGAAACTGTGATGGGAACGTTGATTTTTTCGAACCACGAAGCGCAAACCGAATCACTCTAATCCCGAGGGAATGGCGAAATCGAGCGCCGACGACGAGGAGCTCCGCCGCGCGTGCGAGGCGGCGATCGAGGGCACGAAGCAGAAGGTGGTGATGTCGATGAGGGTGGCTAAGTGCAACGGCATGTGGAACAAGGCCGGCAAATTAGGCCGCGGCGGCGGCGGCATGGCCAAGCCCCGCATTCTCGCAATCTCCGGTGATCCCGATTCCGATTCCCTCCTTATTTCGTATTTTTCATGCCCTGCTTAAAATCCACCTTCAATGTGTGTGTACTGTGTGTGTGTGTGATAAATTGCAGCATAATCTCCACACAAATAATTCTAAATTGATCTTGTTCTGATTTCCTTGGCTTTTCATGGCTCAATTTTGAATGCTCTGTTTTGAGGAAAATTTTTGAGGTGCTAAGTTGTTTAGTCCACCATAACTTGAATTGTGTTGCTAATACCTCCACATCGTTGCCTGCAGTGAAGACGAAAGGTAAAAGGACTAAAGCGTTTCTTCGTGTCATGAAATATTCATCTGGAGGTGTTATCGAGGTGAGGTTTTTTGGCAGACGAGCTTCGTTGTTGTGGTAGCTTAATATCTCATTAGATACTGTGTTCGAATGTGGAAATGATGTTTTAGAAGATGTAGATGCTGAGAATAGAAGCCACCTTTATGGACATTACGAAATAAACGTTTGGAGTGAATGATTACAGTACACATAGCAAGTTGCGCCTCTCTCGGTGGCATGCGTTTTAATTTGTTTTCCTAAGATTCATATTAGTATCTTATGGTAATGTGTTCCTCTCTGCGTATGCAGCCTGCAAAACTGTACAAGTTGAAGCATCTCTCGAAGGTGGAAGTCGTATCCAACGACCCCAGTGGATGTACTTTCACACTGGTGCTCATTTCTATCTCTTCTAGTATCACGCTACAGTTGTTGTATGTCACTTAGTATAATTTCTTACATTTAATGACTTATTTTGTTGGTGATCGTTACTCCTTTGGTTCTTGTAGGGTTTCGATAACCTCAGGAATCAAAGTGTTGCTCCACCTCAATGGATGATGCGCAATGTTGATGACAGGTATACTGCAACAAAGCCCTTTTTTAAAAAAAATAAAAATAAAAAATTCTTCTTTTAATTTATTTTTCAAAGTTTTAATTGTTTTTAGAATTATAAAGTTGAAAATAATAGAAAAAAGTTTGATTAGCAAATATAGAGAAGATATAGCTGGGATGGCAAAATGGCAATCCAGAATGTATAGAAGGTTACATATGATGATTGCCTTTTACTATTATCTTTCTAAGATGAAGATCTTCTGTTGTAGGAATCGGATTCTGCTATCGATTTTCAATATCTGCAGAGATGCTGGCCAGCTTCCTAAAGTTGTTGGTGTCGACATTGTGGAGATGGCTCTTTGGGCAAAGGTGCATTTTTCATACGATCCATTTTTAAGACTTAATTTGCTCCTTAATTTTTTATACAGTTGCTAAAAGTTTGTGCATGTTTTATATCATCTACAGCAAAACACACAGGCAGTTCCTAAGCAGCAGGCAACTTTTCAAGATGGATTCGATACGGATATCCTCACGGAATCAGACATGCAAGTGACTGTTGAGAGGGAGCTTGTCTCTCAAGCTGAAGAAGAGGACATGGAAGCTCTCTTGGACACGTATGCACTTTTATTAAGTTCAAACTTGAAATTTATCATAAAGTTCTACTTCTCCAAACATATGATACTTCGGGATCGATTACTCATAATATGTAATGGTGGAGCGATTGTCAAGAATAAGGCAACTGTTACTCACCACTGATCTCTTATAGTTCTTCTGTTACTGAGAATTGGATCAAATGCAGTTACGTCATGGGTATTGGTGAAGCAGAGGCATTTTCTGAAAGGTTGAAACGGGAGCTTCAAGCTTTAGAAGCTGCAAATGTCCATGCAATCATGGAAAATGAGTCTTTGATACGTGAGGTACTTATCAGAGCTTGGTTTATTTTGCTTCTTAATGTTTTTCGTTTTCATAATGAAGACGTTGTCTGTGTAAACTCAAACCTCTTACTGTATAACACTCAAATCTTATGCCCCATTTATGGAGATCTAAAGGGAGTTCTCCTAGAAAGAATTTGAGCAGTTTATATAGTTGTCGTGCAAATATTTACAAGCATTATTTTCTCTTTGCACTAATGTACATAGTTGTTTTCTGCAGGTACTACAGGGGATTGATGTAGCTACTAATATTGTTGATGAATTGGATGAATGGTTGTGCATGTTTAATGTAAAACTAAGGCACATGAGAGAGGACATCGAGTCGGTATAGATCTCTTCAGTTTTATTTGATTTACGAAATACTACTAGTTTCTACTTCCCTTTCTTTGTCTTTTTTCCCCCTCCATTGTCTCTATGCTTGTTTTCTGCTATGGTCCAACTTTAATTGTTTATTAAGTTTTCTTTTTTTATTCTCCTTCTGCAGATTGAAACCGGTAATAATAGGCTGGAAATGCAGTCAATGAACAACAAATCCTTAGTTGAGGAACTCGACAAGCTTCTTGAAAAGCTGCGGATGCCTCCTGAGGTCTTCTCTTTTCCTTTATGTATTTTTGTGAGAGAAACTTCATCTTTTCCGCATGACATAGTTGTTGAAATTGGTTTTCTTTTGTCCAAGATAGATCCCTAGATTTGGAACTCTTCCTTTCTTATTTGTTTTTTCCCCCGATTACATGCAGTATGCAGCATGCCTTAAAGGGGGGTCGTTTGACGAATCGAGCATGTTTGACAACATGGAATCGTGTGAGTGGCTAGGAAGTGCTTTGGCGCTTCTTGAAGTCCCCAACTTGGATCCTTGTTTTGCAAAAATGAGAGCTGTACGTAGACCTTCTTCCTCTGCTTCTTCATTCTTGTTTATGAAAGATCTGAATACCCTTATCCTGAACAAAATTCTGTCCCATGAAAGAGGAAAAAAATCCATAGAGTCAAAGAATAGATATGGCAAATTTGAGGAGAAGGCTGTTTGATTTGATTCTCCAATCGGTTTATAAGCAGCTCATCTGATTACGGTTGTAATTTTTCGGTAATTTACTTGCGATCTTTACAGGTTAGAGAGAAGCGTGCAGAACTTGAAAACTTGAAAACAACATATGCTAAAAGAGCATATGAATACTTGAAGAAATATTTTACGGGTTTGGTGGATTTTATGTTAAATGATAAGAACTATTTCTCTCAGGTACTGCTATGAAATTTGCTTTCGAATTGACAATGATCAGAGGATGGTATTTCAATAATTACAGTTTTGTTATTCGGTGTGGCGCTTGGACATAATAGGTGGGGCAGCTGAAGAAGCCCGATCATGCTGATTTGCGCTACAAATGCAGGACATATGCTCGCCTTTTGCAACACCTGAAGGTGAAAATAATTAGCTATTTTAATAGTTACTAACTTTTTTGATGTTGTGTAAACTTTTTCTTGTAACCATTATCTCTCTTATGTAAGAGTAGAGTCTTGACAAAAATTTCCTGATCCCTTTACGGAAAGCATACTGCAACTCCATGAATATGCTTCTAAAACGAGAGGTGAGAACAGACAATGGTCCTTTATGTTTGTAATTTCTACCAGTTCTTTTATTTATATTTTAGTTTTTAGCATGTGCATTGTAGTTCTGTTGAGGAATTGGTTTCACATCTCCATTCCAGGCTAAGGAGTTTGCAATCGAGCTTCGTGCTAGTGCAATAATACCGAGGAATCCAACTGTATGGCTTGATGGTGCTTTAACTTCTAACCCAAATACTTCAGACACTTCTACTATATCTGAAGTTTACACGTTAATGCTCACGGTTTTTATTCCGGTCCTTTCAGATGAGGTTTCCATCAATCCTCTTAAATTAATTCATGATTTTAATGCTCTCTCTCTCTGATATGTTTCTAATATATGTATAAACTTCACTGACAGTGTTTGTTCTATGCACAATTCATGTGCTTTGAACTTCCACCTCCCGTGGCTCAAGATGATAATCCCGATGGCAATAGTAATAATAATGCCAGTGCGAAGGACAATTCTGGTAACAACGAATCTGGTACTTTTCAAGATTATTTTAATTCTTGCTCTAGCTGATTGGATTACAGCCATCGCATTGTTTTGATAGGTAGGCCACCAATGGATCTACAGGCACTAAACGAGTCGCTTCAGGATTTGCTCGAGGGCTTGCAGGTATATCAGATTCGAGTTTTGCTGCCATAATTTGTTTGTTTACTATAACTATTATAATGTTTTCAATGTGTTTGTTATCCCTTTTCTTTATGATTTATAGGAAGAGTTTTTTGGTCTGATTGACTGGGCTTATAAGATCGATCCTCTTCGTTGCATATCTATGCACGGGACTACTGAACGTTATCTTTCTGATAAGAAAGTTGATCGAGAAGGATATGTTCGTACTCTACTTGATGACATGGAAGGCAGAATCTCAATGCTATTTTGTCGTGTAAGTATCTGATAACTCACCTCTTGACTACGTTAGGAAAGGAAATATATAAATAGCCACATTCTAAACGGTTATAAATGATATAAGAATATTCTCTGAGTTGTTATGTGTTATATCAACAGTTTGTTGATGACGTCTGCCATCAGATTGAAAGAAATGAGAAGAACCTTCGACAGGTTGGAGTCTTGTCGTATATACCAAAGTAAGTGGAGTTATAATATATATATGTGGATGTAATTTTTATGCTTTCTTTTTAATGAATCTTCTTGTAAAAAGGATTTATCGAATCTAGCTTGTGGACAGATTTGCTGTTCTTGCTACTCGTATGGAGCAATATATCCAAGGACAGTCGAGGGATTTGGTTGATCAAGCTTACACGAAACTAGTGTGTGCTCCTAAAATTAATAGTAGTATTCTGAGCTGCATGATTTGAGATATTTTTCTTGATATGTGTCTTTCCTATTGAATAATTTTAAAAAATAATTGGCAGGTGACAATAATGTTTGTTACATTGGATAAAATTGCGCAAGCAGATACAAAATATTCAGATGTTTTGCTTCTAGAAAATTACGCAGCGTTCCAGAACAGGTATTATCAGCTTTACATGACCTCACCTTTTTCTTGATTTATGACCCTTACTTTTATTCTATTTACAGTGTTTATGAACTGGCCAACGTCGTCCCGACTCTAGCAAAATTTTATCACCAAGCAAGTGAAGCTTACGAACAAGCTTGTGCACGCTTCATAAATACGATCATATACTATGTAAGTGCTCTCTTCCACATTTGAAATTTCCAGAATTTCATCAAGTCATCATTTTCACCAATGTATGTCTTCATTGCATTTTAACTGCAGCAATTTGAACGCCTTTTCAATTTTGCTCGTAAAATAGAGGATCTGAGCTCCACGATCAACACAGAAGAGGTCAGTTTGCCTTTCCACTTCTGACTGATGTGTGTCTTTTGTTCTCGGAATGAGATTAAGCATGTTCAAAATTTGCAGATCCCTTTCCAACTTGGGGTGTCGAAATCTGATCTTCGGAAGGTGATGAAATCAAGTTTATCTGGGGTACGTCGAGCTAGCAACCTTTTCTCTCAAACGTGGCATGGTTGATATTTACCAAGAGCATTATATTTCTGTATATTGCAGGTTGATAAGTCTGTGAGTGCAATGTATAAGAAAATGCAAAGAAATCTAACCTCCGAGGAACTATTGCCTTCGTTATGGGACAAGTGCAAGGTATTTTGATTCAAAAAATTTCATTATTTCTTCGATTCAGCTATGAGAAAAATAAGTAGGACGATGTCATCTCCATGGACGAAGCAGAAGGCTTCATGACCATGTCGTCTCACTTATGTTTCTCAGACTGAATCATATTTCATGAAAAAGGCCGGAATCTACTTTTCTTATCGACTAATTTCTAGTAATCGACGTTTCCCAACTTTTGCAGTCGGAGTTCCTCGACAAGTACACAGTTTTTGCTCAACTAGTAGGTAAGGTATACCCAGCTGAGAACATCCCCAGTGTCCAAGATATAAGAGATATAGTCTCTTCCATGTAGAGACTCTGATGTTCTCTCTTATTTTTTCCTTTTTTCCCATTGAAATTATAAAATTTGTATTTTCATTCATTTATTCATTAATTTGGTAGATTAGTAACAATCTTTAGATAGTCTCTACAGTAATAATATCTATTTAATTAAAGAGACGTAAACAAACGGGAGAAGGCGGAAAAGGGAAACAAAATATTAATATATAATATTAAAGATTTCGCGATTCTCAGAGGTACAATGCAAAGGGAAAACCAAAAAGGGAAACAACATATTCGTTCCCTTATGGAAATATTTTGATACACGTACAAATATATATTATCACTCCCATAAATAAATAACCATATAACCAACAATAATATTAATATTATATAATCATAACACATTTTATTTCATTAAACCCCACAATCCCAAGGAGAAAATATTCTTCAAGCTTCCCCTCTACAAGATGAGCATTCTTCCTCATCCCTACATTCTTGATTTTGCTATCACGACGCTGCCGTCCGTCGCCACCCCGTCGGTCCCGGACCTCGTCCAACTCACTTGGAACTGCTCCTCAGTCACTCCTGAAAGGGATCCACATCGAAAAATTAAGACCAAAATCAAGAAATGGAAAAAATGTACACAAAATCCTTAAGAGAGTTTTATATCATCATTTTACCCTTTCCCATTGCCGCAGTGGAGGTGATCCCTCCCTGCACGGTCCGGAGCACCCTATCGTAGTAGTTCGCTCCGGACCACTTCTGATGGGCCAGGGTGTCGACCCCGTGGCTCCTCTCCTCCCTCTGGATCTTCTCCACGTACGCCAGCATTCCCCTCTGGGCGAAGTCCTTAGCGAAGGTGTCGATGATCAGGGCATTCGCGTGGAAGCCAGCTAGAGTGATGAACTGCCAGCAGTAGCCCAGCTTGGCTATCTTCGGGATGAAGTCCACCATCTGTTGGTCCGTCATGCCCGACGCGTCCCAGTTGAAAGACGGGGACAGGTTGTAGGCCAGCATCGTCTCCGGCTGCCTGGCCTTCACCCCACGTGCAAACTCCGTGCACTCGACAAGATCTGGACTGGAAGTCTCCATCCAGATCAGGTCGGCATGTGAGGCGAAGGCCCAGCCGCGGACGATGGCTGCATTCACCGAGCCCTGGAACCTGTCGCCACCAAAATTAACGTTAGAATTATAT
Source organism: Thymus mandschuricus (assembly GCA_029379335.1). Taxonomy (NCBI): domain Eukaryota; kingdom Viridiplantae; phylum Streptophyta; class Magnoliopsida; order Lamiales; family Lamiaceae; genus Thymus; species Thymus mandschuricus. The sequence continues at coordinate 33,702,911 of CM057080.1, read as the reverse complement.
AATTCAAATCAAATTCAATGAGAATTAAGAAGATTCCTTTTCTTTTTTTATTATAGTAGTACCTATAGAATCCTTCTCTGGTCCTGGGTAGGTCCCAGTCCCAGAAAAGGTTCCCCAAACCGAGACAGGCCGCGATTTTGCGGCCCTGCTCGTTGGGGAGGCACTTGTCATAGCTCGCAAGGTTCATCCACTCGTTCAACTTCCTCTGCTTCTCGGATTCGGCAACGTTCATGCGATTAATCGCCTCCACCACGCAGTCGGAAAAGGTCTTGAGGTTGGCCATGGCCAGCCAGTTGTCCTCAATCTTCTGAAGCTCCGGCCCGGTTTTTCCGGCGGCCATCGCCTCCGTCATGACGGTGGCGAGCGCCTTCCCGCGGAGGGCCGGGTTGGAGACTCCCAAGATGAACTGGTGGTCCCTCGTGTCCACATTCGTCTGAATGAGCGTCGCCGCCACGGCGTCCGTCCGGGCAACCAGCACCGTCTCCGTCCCCATCACGTCGAACTGGAGGCGCGCCGCCACGAGGCGGTTGATGTGCTCGCTGACGGCCACCAGCACCTTCCCGGCCATGTGTCCGCACTTCTTGGTGACGGACGACTGGTCCTCGATGTGGACGCCGGCGGCGCCCCGCTCGACGAAGAGCTTGCAAAGCTTGACGGTGGCGGTGGCGCCGCCGAAGCCGGTGTCGCCGTCGGCGATGATGGGCTTAAGATAGTCGATAAACGGGGTCCGGGCCCGCTCCTCCCGGCCCATGCTCATCCGGGCCTCCCGCTGCTTCCGGTCGTGGTACTGCTGGGCGAAGAAGAGGTGCTCGACCTTGTTCGGAACGGTGTCGTATGGGTAGTCGGCGAGGTCCGGGCCGGGCTCGTTGGTGGAGGTGTGGGTGGAGGAGCACTGCCACCCCGACACGTAGATGGTGTCGAGGTGCTTCGCCATCATCGTCACCTGCACCGGGTCCAGTGAGCCGAACGTTCTAGAAGCCGTGCCGTTGGCGTGGTGGCTCTTCAGCGTCCGCCACAGCTTCTTCGCCAGCTCGTTCGACGCGTAGCTCTGCCGGAGGTGCCCGCGCAGCGACACCACGTCCCGGGCGGAGTAGGGGCGGCGCGTCTGCCTGAATCGCTCCGAGTTCCACCACGCTTGCACCTCCGCCACCTCCGCCTCGAACCTCCCCTCCTCCTCCATAATCTGTTAATCAATTCATTACCACATTAAAAAAAATTTAAAAATTACAGAAGAAAAAAAGAAGGAAAATTCGAATGTTTTTCTCTCACCATAGAAGGGACTGAGAAAGAAGATGCAGCCATGGATAGAACTCTGAATTTTTTTTTTTTGAGCTTTTTTTTTTTTCTTCGAGTATAGAAAAATCTATGTGCTGGAATGAATTATGGAAAACAGAGAGGAGGGAGGAGTGGAATTTATAAGCGGTGGGGGATTAGATTTTTGGAGAAGACGATAAGGGAAATTGCAGAACCCAAGAAATAAAATGGTAGACGAAATTGTTTAATCTTATCTACAATTATTCAATGAATTTAAAAATTGGTGTGACACGTAGGAGGAGTGGTGACCTCCATTAATGGGTTTGTTGCTGAAAGAGATGATGCAATTCTGTTTTTTGCTCGGCGTTTTCTGCCAATTTCGTAACTAACGGCGGTGGCGGTTTAGCTTTTATTTCACTATTCATATTTCTCTCTCTCTCCTCTTTTTTTTGAAATTATTTTTTGTAGGAAAACTAATTTCTGCATATGTGAGTGCATGCATGCATGGCGTAGACAAGGCGCACGACTAGTTTAGTTCGACGGCATCAAAGTTTGAATTGTCTTCTCATTTTAGTTATTAGTTAGACGGATGGAATTCTGTATTGTATTTCGACGTAACATTTTTTTTTTTATCGATAGATAATTGCCACTCATCAAAACATTCTACTCAACATGATTTTTTAACTATTGTTGGTTATAAAAGTACTCTTGATACTTGACAATCACCGACAATGCAATATAAAATTACGCATCAAGATGATGTTATATGAACAATCATATATGAATATCTTTGTGTGAGCATATCGATGAATAAAATTGGAGTCAAACAGAAATGAGAAATAAAGATGGAGTCAATTTTTGAAGCTGGATCAGTATTATCTGAGGTAGGTTGAAGATTACTATCGGAAAAATCGGATGAGATCCTCTGTCCCCAAATTGGTGTGGATTATGCACAATCGGCTCTCACCAGGTGGCAGGCTCTCGTTTCGACACGTAAGGCGAAATCAGGCTTATGTGTCACCTCTTTGCTTAATCCATATGTATGACAGTATGAATATATACAGAGTCTTTCCATTTGAATGTGATTAAAATTCCGAATTACTTTGCGACAATTTATGTTGATTGATGAAAATCTATAGTTCAAATAGAATTAATTAATATCATTTCATATTCATCCAAAGAAAAATATAATATAGTAGTAACAATAAATCATAGAGCGGAATGGGGAGTATTATATAGAATTAATAAGTTGATGGGTGTCGACGGAATTAGCTTGGCTCGTACATCAAAGCATGAGGATTGTAAATTGCCCTTTTTAATTTAGCACTTCGAGGAAAAACATTTTATTTTTATTTTCTTTGTCTTCTTATACATTACTCCAATATTCATTTTCCATTATCCTCATCGACCCCTTTTCATAAGAATTACGGCCAAATCGCAACGACCAAGTACGATCGAGTTTAATCGTTTCTTGAATATAAGAATTAGGCCAAGATCGCAACGATCAGTTATGATCGAGTTTAATCGTTTTTTAAATATATGTAAGCTATAATAAAAAGAAATCGATAATTAAAGTATTAAACTATGTATCTATGTAGTTATTTTGATGGTCGTTAAATTTATACTAGACCGTGATCGATCAACATAAAGATTACTAGACTTTAGTTTTGTTAGGGTTTTTTTTTTTTTTTTTTTTTTTTTTAATTACGTGAAATTAGTGCTTAATTAATTAATTAAATTAATGGTAGTACCATTAAGTATGCATTGGAGGGGTAGTTAATTTCGTTTAATTATAGCTTGTTCAAAGAGAGACTTGGGTCAACCGTTACTTTACTAGTGGCAGTGGTAGATGGATTGATGATCATTTGTATGCACCTTTTTTTTAATCCCAACTACTTTTTACGAGAGGAGACGATACAAACGTTTGTAATGTATTAGTGCGATTCTAATCCTCATAAAGTATCAAAAATTAAGTAAAAGTAAAATACAAATGTATCAGACGGTCAAGATCATACGTTTCCAATACAAACATTTGTATCATCTCCGTTCACCTAATTTTATAACCTTCTTCTCAACTTCAAGGGAAATGACTAATCATCAAGAATTCATGACATCGATGTTCTAATAATGAGCTTGTGTTATAATATACCCACTCACTGTCCATAATCTTTAGGCCTTTAAAGGAATTAACATTAAGTTTACTATATTGTGGTGACGTGTAACATATATTTTGTTTAAAAAGTATGATTGTAATTTTTTGTAAATTAATGTCCACTAAGTAGTAAGGCCCTATAGATCGAAAACGGACAAATAATTAAAGAGATTCTAAAAATTATGAACGGAGGGAATATAATGGATTTCAAATCCATATTTTATTCAAATTCTTCAAATGAAATACAACCATGTTTTCTCTTAACCTTGTGTTTTTCCCCTTCAATTCTTTTTTATTCCGAAGCTTATAACATAAAAAATTTTAAGATCGAATTATGGAGGATTCAATTTCAGCACCTCTGGCTTCGAAACTTAATCCTCTATCGTTAACTTTCGGCCAAACGGAGTGCATTCATGTCTCAAAACATACACAAATCATCAATTACTCTTTTCATAACTGAAAATCATATCATGACCATAACATATTTAGGTAGCATGTAGACTACATTTCATCTGATAAAAAGACAGCTGAAACATTTCAGTCCACCAATTAATTAATAAAGATAATTAAACAATATCAATGTTAAAAAGAAAATTAATTAGAAAATATCTCCTACTTTTTAACACAAAAAACCAAAATAATAAATTTATTTACTTTGATTAGTAGAGTGTTTGGAGTTCCAATACTTCTCAATTTCCTCAGCACTTCTTCCTGGAATTCTTCCAGCAATCAAAGGCCACCTAAAATAATATATATTCAATTAATTTTAAACAACATACACAAAATATAAATCTATATATGCATAGCATAATATTATGAATCAAGCAAGAAATAATTAATTTTGGTAAATATAAAATATGAGAGAGAGAGAGAGAGAAGAATTACCTGTCTCCAACCAAACTGTGCATCCTAACAATTAGGGTTTCCTCATCTTCAGAAAACTCAACCTTCTTGGCTTCTTCTTCACTGCTGGGATTTTCATCAAACTCAACCTTCTTGGCTTCCTCTTCACTGCTGGGATTTTCATCAGCTACTACTGCTACAGATTCTGATGCTTCCAAGAAAAAAGGAACAAAATTTAGCTCGAACAAAAGTCAACTACATCACTGTACAAGTATAAAACAAACCTAATAACTAAACTCCCCACTCCTTGATCATCATCAGAAAAGGGGAGAGAGAGAGAGAGTAAGTTCAGATGTAGCAGTTCATAACTAACCTCGGGGGCTGACCTTCGTGGCTTCATCGGAGGTACCGGCCTTCTGCAGCGGATCGTCGGCCATAATTAGGGTTTTTCGATTTCAGGAAGAGTAATATTAATTTGGATATTTTGGGAAAATATGGTAGGTGATGTGTGTGTGTGTGTGATTATAAGTGTCTCTCAAGATTTGTAGTGAGAAATTGTAGCAAAAATAATCTAGGATGAAAAGAATGTTTAATTCTATTTGTAAAGGGGATTCCAAAGGGTAGTTGATAGAAACAAGAAAAAGAAAGAAGATAAAAAGGGGAGAGGAAGAAGGGTAGTTGATCAAAATGGAAATTTGATAGGTAGTTGAACATTTTTAAATAAAACAAAATAAAAAAAACTTATACTATTATAGTAGTGTACATAGTTTTTAAGGGAGGAAGTTTCTGGGGAATAAGGGAAAAGGGACAGCATATATAGCTGAAATTAGTACTTAATATAATGTTCTCCTGTCTACCGTCAACATGCTTAATATAACGAATTAAGTAACAATATAACGAATATATCGACTTAAATATAAATCCCAACTTACCAAAAAAGTCTATACCCTAATAAAAATTATTGCATACGTAACACAGCCACATCTACGTTGGATAATATATTCAGCGTGCTCGTAATGGGTAGCGGACATATTATATACTTTGTAAATGCAATAAAATATTCTGAATCAAAATGGGAATATATTTCATTTCCTAGCTACCTCAATATAGAAGTAAAGATGCATCTAACCTATTTATGGTAAGGCTATGAGTTCTAAATATAGAAATGAAGTATATATTTCAAAGAGTTATGTCAGATTTAATTAATTTATATTTTGATGTTTTGGATAATATGTTTTTTAATTAGATCTAAATCTTATAGGATAGTGAGATTAAATGTTCAGATTTTGATTTTTGGTATTAACATATGGATGGGTTATTGATTAGCAAAAAACACACATACTTATGTGAGAGCATTCCTTAATTAGTGGATCTACAGTCGATTTCTCCAATATTAAATCGAAAGTTTTCAACATTTTGTTCAGTAAAAAAATAGTTGAAAGTTAGATAAAATTGATTAATTATTTAGGTTGAATTAGATAAAATTATCGTCATAATATGTAAATCACTATAAAAAACTAAGAGAATCGAGGTTGAAATTAAATATCGTTGTTCAAATTGATGCATGGTCCGTATTGAAGCTGACCCGCTCGTTAGTTTTGTACTTGGCTGTAACTTAACTTGTATGGAGGTTGGTACTATTTGTACACTCAACTGCTCGTTATTAATATATTCCCCTTTTCCGATTAAAAAAAAAATCACTACCAAAAGTCCCAACCCAATATAAAATACAACCAGACATGCTATTGGGCCGACAATGGCCCAGCCCAAATTTCCGGCCCATAACTTCACATCTCAAAAAACCGCCATCGGGCCCAGCCCGAACCTTCCCTATTTATATCCACAAGCAGATTCTCGTGATGAATACCCTGCCAATCTTCTCGAATCAAAATATCGCGAGCATCTCTTTTAAAATTCGGGGCTCCTTCGAGAATTAGGGGTTTTTCGAATTGGGGAAAAATTTCACGGTTCGAATTGAAATTAGGGCTCTCGCCGCCGTCAAATCCGCTCCGGCGTTCAAATCATGTACAACGGAGTAGGGCTACAGACCTCCCGCGGATCGGGAACGAACGGCCGCGTACAGACGAACAAGTTTCTCGCGAAGCCAAATCACACCTACAAAAACGCCGGCGGCTCGAGCACGATCCCCGAATCGGATAGGAGAACCGCCGCCGGCGAGATGCGGAAACGCGAGAAGGAGACGTCGGAGCACGATCGGAAGCGCCAGGTCGAGCTGAAGCTACTTGTGCTGGAGGAGGAGCTGATCGATCAGGGGTGTACGGACGCCGAAATCGCCGCGAAACTCGATGAGGCGAGGCAGTCTCTCTCTCTCCTTCACCAAAATTGACTGAAATTAGGGTTCATCTTATCTGAGTTTACTGTGATTTTTTTATTTTTTTTTTTAATGTTGATGGATTTTATTTTGGGCCGAATATTTCGAATTGAAATTAATGGGCTTTTCCATTATAAAAAGCCCAATACTATTGATAGCAGGCCTCCTTCTCCCCTTTCTTATAAAAAGGGCCCACTAATTTATGCATATCCCAATGATTTTTTTTGAACGTTTTAAAAATCGAACCAACGGGGCTTCTGGTTCACGATTTTTCCGTTTAACCCGAGGTTGAACCAGTTGATATTGGAAATAAATGGAGAAAATCGCAATCTGAAATCACGACTAGTTTTTGGTTCAACTGATTTGATTTAATCATTGGTTCAGTTCGATTTTTAAAACACTGTTTTTTTTTATTTGTTTTGTTTTTTTTAATACCTCATTAGTTAATTTAAATTAATAACTAATCTACAAATTGCTTTCAATAACGGTAAAATATCACTAGCTAATCATTGGAAAGTGACAATTGCATTACTCTTATGCAATGAGATTTAAATATAGGATTGAAACTGCTGATTTCATTTAGTGATTCCAATTGTCGATGTATTATTTTGGCCGTCTTTGATTTGCTACTTTTTTCGTCACACGTAACCCTTCGTCCCGTCTAATTACACCTCGTTTATTGTTTTAGTCGGTATATAATTTGTTGAAATAGCCATATCAGCAAAAATAAAGTGGAACGCGCAATCGGTGTGATTTTATTTGTATAATTAGGTGTCCCACTTGTAACAAATTCCCTCGCTGTTCTTTCATTTCCTAAGTAATCTCCATGTTCTTAGAGTTTATTTTTAATTACGTAATGTTTATTCATTAATTAAAAAAATTAATCTAGTTTTAATAATAAGGAGAATTAGTGGTCGACATGTTTACAACAGCTACAGTTGAAGTAATTAATCGAAAATTCGAATTAATCTCCAGTTGACGAGGCTAATTATAAACATTAATCGGGACAACTAAGCAGGGTTGATAGAGATCTAGGTTGTTAAGCTGTTAATTAGTAGTGAGATTATGATAAATCAAATAGTTAATTATCCCATCACCCTTTCACTACAGTTTCTTTAATTGTACTTAATTAGTAAGTCTAATATTTGTTAAGTATTGATGGAAACAAGCTAGTGAATAAATTGAAGATACTATAATTAATTACCAAAAAAAAAAATGAAGGGTCACATTATATTCCATTTGTCCTATTTCGATTGGTCTTTTTTATAGTTGATATATACATTTTCGAATATGTATGACGAATAAAACGTTTCATCTTGTATTAGGTTGAGTGAGTAATTTGTAGAAAGCTGTAAACAATCGACTCGGTTGGATGAATCGAAGTAGAGAAATTTAAAATTGTTGTGAATCAATGAATAATCAAGCCACTTAAATCACGGTACAGCTAGTTAATTTTTTTTAATTAAGGAGTTGTTAACAAGTAATCTGTTCTGCTAACCATGTCTTGATTAATTTAATTTAAAGTATTAAAAAAATGGATCGTGCCAAATAAATAGGGGAAATTGGATAATTGTGTTGTTGTCGTAACATGGGATTGAATGGCCCATTATTCCTCAGAATATATGTGTTTAATTCAGCGTACTTTCCGCTGAAAGGCATAAGAAAAATAATCGGGCGTAATACTACCTTCGTCTCGTTTATTATCAACGGAACATGTGAGAGTGAGTGGTAATATTCATTCACTTTAAACTAATAGGCATAACTAAAACTTATAGTATATGTGTATAATCATATCCAATTTAAAAGAATATTATCAACTTTATAATCTAATTTATTCACGGAATCTTAGCTATCTTATCTTTTCTTCGGTGTAATTGGAAATTAAAGATTCCTTTATTTTGATGAAATCATGAGTGTGACTGCTTAATTAAATTTCTTGGGGTAACATGCAATATTATTCTCCTTAATTAATTAGATTAGATATTATAGATAATTATTTTTGCATATATATAATAAGTATTTAATTTGCTAGATCTAACTGCTTCTGTATTATTTGAAAGGTGTAACACAACACGTTAAGATAAGATGAATGTATACTACTTATTTGTTACAAACCAACTAGTACTAATTTTAATTAAGTAAAGTACATCGACTTAATCCAATTATTAGTATTATCATTGGCTCATTGCTATGTCAAATTTTTAATAAAATAATTAAAATGGAGAATATTAATTATCGATAAATCATTAATACAAGTGGTGTTTGACTATGTGTTGCAAGTGAAATTAAGTAATTACCTTTTTAAAATCATGATTATACATGTACATTATTAATTTTTGGAACTAATTATGGATTAGGACATAGGGTTCTAACATATTTTTACCCATTTCCCCTTTTAGTTTTTACTAAAAAAAAGTTATAATTAAAACATATCTGGACACGGAAATTAAGACTGCAGTGATAGTAGTGTGTTAAAGAGTGACGTGTAGTGGATTAACGAGACACGTATGATTTTTATTGAAATAATGAAAAAGAAAATGTCCATTTATAACTGGGACGGGGGAGTATTACACGGTCATAGCAATATAAAATTTTCTTATTAATGATTTAAAAAATAAAAAATTAATTAATTAACATTGTACTTCAACTAATGAGACAAATGTAATATATATGGTGATTTCGTAACGCAAATGATATAATCTTGAATTGATTGGTAAATGAGACTAAGAATAATTCTTTTCCCTTCATTAATTAATTTATTAAAATAATTCTTACAACTATATTATTATTACAGCCAAAATATGTTTGAAATTCAACCGACACTAAATAGATAGTAAAATCCACACGCCACATGTAAGAATAATTTTGTAAGAACTCAATTATAAACCAAAGTCAACCCTAACTAAGATATATCTTTAATCAATAATTAAAATAATAATAATCGATAATCCACATTATTAGCCCCACTAGCTCGAGTGACAACTAATTTACAATAAATCATTTTATTAACAAACCCTAAATCATGTATATATATACACATCTAACCGTTACAAGCCATAACCAACCAATCAAACAGCACCTGAGTTTGAGAGAGAGTGGAAGAAAAAATGGCCTCAACCAAGCTTCTCTCTCTAACCCTTCTCTTCCTAGGCCTCATTGCACTATGCAATGCTCAGAAGCTCTCCCTGAGGTACTACAGGAAGACGTGCCCTTCGGTCGAGTCGATCGTGAAGGAGGAGACGGCGAAGATCATGGCTGTGGCTCCATCCCTTGCTGCTCCTCTCCTCAGGCTGCATTTCCATGATTGTTTCGTTAGGGTATGCAATGATCGTAACTTTTTTTTTTTTGAAACCCTAGTTGCATTGTTGATGAGGTGGTTGTGGATTTTTTGGTGTTTTTAGGGTTGTGATGGCTCTGTGTTGATAAACTCAACGGCAAACAACCAAGCAGAGAGAGATGGAATCCCTAATCTTACGGTGAGAGGCTTTGGATCCATTGATAGAGTGAAAACCGCGGTGGAGAAGAAGTGCCCCGGTGTTGTTTCTTGCGCTGATATCTTGGCTCTCGTTGCTCGTGATGCCACCGTGCTCGTAAGTGATTCTGCCCCAATGTTTTAAAAATCGAACCATATAAATTTCCAGCGTCAGCTGACCAGCCAGTCTTGTCTTGTTTAATAATATCTCGTCTCCCGTGTTCAACTCTTGCAGGTAGACGGACCTGAATGGCCCGTGCCGTTGGGAAGGAGGGACGGAAGGGTGTCGCTTGCTAGCGATACGTTGGCTAACCTCCCCCCACCTTTCTTCAACATCACTCAATTGAAAGCAAGCTTTGCCTCCAAGAACTTGACCGCCAAGGATCTTGTTGTATTGTCAGGTAACAAAATTGATCGAAAAAATTTGAGAATGACCAAAATACCCTTGTCACAATGCACCTAGAAACTCGAAATGACCGAAATACCCTTCTAAACCCTACTCTAAAATTTACAAACCATACATTTCTTGTACAGGAAGTCACACCATAGGTACTTCCCACTGCTCCAGCTTCACCAACCGTCTCTACAACTTCACCGGGGTAGGCGACGCCGACCCCTCGTTGGACCCCAACTACGCGGCCCGCCTCAGGTTGAAGTGCAGCCCGACCGACCAGACGACCCTCGTGGAGATGGACCCCGGCAGCTTCAAGACCTTCGACGAGGACTACTACACCCTAGTGGCCAAGAGAAGAGGCCTCTTCACCTCCGACTCCGCCCTCCTCGCTGATCCTGAGACGAGGGCTTACGTCCTTCGACAGATCAGAACCAAGAGGGTCTCTTTCCCTAGGGACTTCGCCAGATCCATGGTGAAGATGGGGAAGATCCAGGTGCTCACTGGGAACCAGGGTGAAATCAGAAGAAGATGTGCCTTCATCAATTGATATATTTAATTTGGTTTTGAGTTTGTCCAAATTCGGACAAAGGGTTTGTTTGTTTGTTTGTTTTTCTTTGATTATTATTTAATTATTTGTTGGTTCAATCTTTGCATATATGGTGGAGGTGATTCTTGTAATCATGTTTGCTTGATTTTTGGTTTCTTTGTAATAAGGCAAAATTTGTATGGCATCTTTTCTCTCTGTTGAGTTAATGTGATGATCAAATAAAAATCTTAATCGTGTCCCAAATCTGAATCGTGTCCCGTCAGTTTTCTACAGTGTAGTATTTATAAATCATGTATAGTATACACATTCCGGAATATTTTTATTAAAATCTTAGTTATGGAGAAACATGGTAGTCCATTACCAGAGATATTGAAGGAATATCTCGGTCGATTGAGATCGAACGTTTAGATTACTTTCGAGCATAATCGAATACGGATGGAGTTTGAGAAAATACAGCCGGTTAAATATTTCGGGGACGGTAACTATATGGGTTTATATGTACTATATAGTGCGTTAATAAAGTTACCTATAAACACCTAATTAGAATTTTTATATATTTACTTTAACGTCCAAAATCATCGCTTTCAAGCATTTTATCAAACAACTTCCATAGCCCAATCTCCCATTGTTGAAACCCGGAAGGTGTTCAATTAATGATTATTAGAGATGATTTCCTTACTTGGTACCTATTTCGTCTTATCAACGAGTTTAAAATCTTTCTTTATTTTATGTCAATGTAAGATAATAGAAAGGAATCGAATTGAATGAAACGGCTGTTAGATGTTATTTCCTTACCTCAACATATATATGTACAGTAAGGAGATTAATTATGAAGGATGTTCCATGCTTCTTCAAATAAATACTCCCATCCCATTGATAAAAATATTGTCGATGAATAGAAAAGGTACATTATAGGGGGTCGACAAGGAGTTCGAGTTACCTTAAATGTGTTTGCGTCTGAGTGTATGCATTTGCCAGATAAAGGTGATCACGATTGTAACGGATCAAAAGAGTTGGTTGAGGTTTGAAAGTGGTATCACAACTGTAATATGTGCGCGAAAGTTTATTGCATTTTAATTCAATTAACGTTCATAATCAATCCTTTGTCCCATTGATAAACAGTTGAATATATCAGATATAAAAATCACGATAAGACTTTATTAGCAGTTGTTAGTAGCTCGAAATATTAGCTGGCTTGTGATGAATTGTACGTCTGAGATAAAACTTGGTCGCGTATAAATGGGACGGAAAAAATACTAATTACTTATGATAATTGCAATGTTCTACAAATATGATTGGAGTAGTAATTTGACGAGAGCGCAAGGTGCGGAATAATTTGTATTAATCTTTCATTCCGTGGCGCGATCGTGTGTATAAAAATATAATTACATGGTCCAATAATAATTATACTCTTAAATAAAATTAGACAACTATTAATATTATATGATCGAAGATAATATTAATCTCCACCACCTTTAGCATAAATAAAAAAAAATTCCGACAAATATAACCGGGCTAGTTTTCCCTCTAAGTTTCCTAGGTATCAACAATAATTAGCATGCATTTTTGTTTAAGGAAAAATATAGGGGGAAATACATAAATTTAGCCGATAAATTCATTCTATGATGAATTTAATTTGAATTTTAGACGTGTGACAATTTAGCTACGTATTTAATAAATTTCGTCCCCGAGAATTAAAATGTAATATAATGCTTTTAAAAAGTTTTTTGCTTCGAAAAAAATTCATTAAATGACTAAAATTGTCGAACTGAATTAATTATTTTGCCGAAAAGTAATTAGCATGCATATTGATATTTAAGAAACATTACAAAGAATATTCCAGTAATTGTCTCCACTTTTTCTTTTTAATCGTGTTAGAATATTAATTAGTGAATAACAATATCATAATTAATGTTTAAAATACCTTTTTCTTTTGTCCTTTCTTGTGCATGTTAGCTAATAATTGTGTTATACCCCGTTTTATCATGTGTAAAGAAGCAAAGTCAAAATAACACCCAATTAATATTATTCCACCAATAACAATTCAAATTAATTAATTAAATAAACTCTATATAGCTGTAGTTACATAGGTGGCAAGAATATATATAGTCTCCACTCTCACATTCCCCTATTTTTAATTATCTTCATCCAACCAAGCACAACAATTATTCTATCAAAAGTCAATGCACCATACTTTCCCAACATTTAACTATTTTGTCCCGTCTCGTCGATACTGAACTCACTTATATCGAAATAGCTTCTATTATAACATTCAGTTGGATTAACAAGACGGTTAATTATATCGTTCTCCCGTTGATACTGAACTCGCTTATATTGAAATAAGTTTATTAAAACATTCTGTTAGATCAGCGAGACGAGACGAGACGAAGATAGGATATTAAATAACATACACTCTTTACATGCAGCGGCTCTACCGTTACATGCAACGACTTGATCAAAACACACCAACTATTCCTCTCCAATTTAAAAACAAAACAAAATTGAAAAAAGTGCACATACTATCACTATATAAAGATCGCTAAATCTCCCTTTTACACAATCCATACACACAAGCAATAATCAATCAATAGTGAGAAATAGTAATAGAGAAATGATGGCAACCTCAAAGCTCACCTTTCTTCTCTTCCTAGCCTTCCTTGCTCTTGAGTACTCTAATGCTCAACGGCTCAGCACCGATTTCTACAAGACCACATGCCCGACTCTCGCAACGATCGTTAACCAGACGACCGCGACGTTCGTTTCTACTGCACCGTCTCTCGCTCCGGCCCTCTTGAGAATGCACTTCCACGACTGCTTCGTCAGGGTACGTCGTTACACCCCGGCCATTATTGTTCCTATTTGAAGTTGGTTATTTTTATAGATATGCATGAAAATGTGACATGTAGAAAAACGAAGAGAGTAATAGTTTTTGGATCGTCGACGTTTTGTGTAGGGATGCGATGGATCCGTGCTTCTGAACTCGACTGCGAATAACACGGCAGAGAGAGATGCGATCCCGAACCAGAGCCTTCGAGGTTTTCAAGTGATCGATGCAGTGAAGGCCGAAGTCGAAAAACAGTGCCCCGGAACAGTTTCGTGTGCTGATATTCTAGCTTTAGTAGCAAGAGATGCAGTTTTACAAGTAATTGAATTTTTTTTTTTTTAGATATGATTAGAAATCATCATTTATGTTTCAATCATATTACTATCAATGTAACATATTAGTAATGTTTATTTATACATATGTTCTTTTCACAGATCAAGGGACCTTCATGGTCAGTTCCGTTGGGACGAAGAGACGGGAACGTGTCCATTGCCAACGAGGCGTTAGCGAATCTGCCGCCTCCGTTTTTCAATATCACTCAATTGATTTCGTCGTTCGCTGCCAAGGGTTTGAGTGTCAAGGACCTCGTTGTTTTATCGGGTAAGAACTTTATAACGTTTTAAAACCGGACCGCCCGGTTCAACCGGTTTTAAAATTAGCCAGTTTGTGCTAGTTGGACCTTGACCAGAGGTTTCAAGTTCGATTTTTAAAACATTGATACTTACGACCTCTTTTTCTCAGGCGGGCACACGATCGGGATCTCCCATTGCTCGAGCTTCTCGAACCGCATTTACAACTTCACGGGGAGGAACGACACGGACCCCTCCATGGATCCCAACTACGTGGCGGCTCTGAGGAGGAGGTGCCCGGTCGGGGATACGACGTCCATCATCCAGATGGACCCCGGGAGCTCGCAGGATTTCGACGAAGACTACTTCTCGATTGTGAGGAAGAGGAGAGGGCTTTTCGAGACGGATGCGGCCCTGCTCAACAACAACGAGACCAGTGCCTATGTGCAGCAGCATTCCACCTCGGCCGGAGCTTCGAGTTTCTTGAAGGATTTCGCCGCTTCGATGGTGAAGATGGGACGGATCGGCGTTCTTACTCGGAATGCCGGAGAAATTAGGAGGATTTGCTCTGTTGTTAATTGATTTCGAGTTCGTGGAGTTTGATGTTTCATTTGTTTTCTAAAATGTTTTTCTAGCTTGTTGATTTGGTTTGTGAGGCATTTGTTTTCGAGTTCTTGATTGGATTAATTTGGTATATATTTGTAATAAATTGTGTGCAAAAAAAGTGGTGAATTTGTAATTGAGTAATGAAGTTGTTCTATTCATTGTCTCGTACTCGTAAGAATGTCGATAAGTCGGGATCAGATCTTCTATTACATTCTCGGGTTTCATCTTTTGTAGTAACGACCAAACGACCAAGGATGTCGTGCCAAAAACATTTTCAAAACTTCTATTCATTGTCTCGTACTCGTAAGAATGTCGATAAGTCGGGATCAGATCTTCTATTACATTCTCGGGTTTCATCTTTTGTAGTAAAGACCAAACGACCAAGGATGACGTGCCAAAAACATTTTCAAAACTTGTCTCGGAAATCTTACGTGGATTCTTTCTAGTTTTCACGTAGACTTTCTGATTTCCAGGTGGATTTTATTTTATTATAGCAAGTTGATATTGTTTCTTTTAAGCATTTCATCGAACACGTTCCGGGTGTCCAATCGAAACAACGGTGGCTAGAGCTCAAGTTTCTGCAGAAAGTGCGTTCTTTGAATAGTCGGATTCTCAGTACGAAATGTACAATATTTTGGCTGGTAAATCGTAATGGAGTTCTTCGGAATCCGGTGACACAACACTGTTCGATGAAATGCTTGAAAGAGATACTAGGCTTATAATCTTGAGTACAAAATAAATGAGCTTGAAATCTTTCGGGCGTACACTTTAGTATCTCAAAGAATAAATATTACAATAAACTTTACATCTCATTCAATATTATTCTACTTAATGTAGTGTATTTGATAATAGCGATATCGATTGGATGGCTCAAGCATCATCAGAATACTCAAATCGCACCATTTCCGGGATGATGAAATGATCGGAGGAGACTTCATCAATTTAATAAAGCAACGGCTTTTAAGCAAGACGGACGAGAATGAATACCACACGGATGAGTCAAGACCTCCGAATGCCCAAATGGTTACGTTACGCCTCTAGTGCGAGTAGGCCGAAACTTATCCGACTAGGAATTTTGCTACTTTAAAACATCGAGTGATACTTAAATTTTATATCAAACGATATTTTTTGATATATCGAAAACCTGGTTCGAAAGATTTTAATATACTATATCGGACGGGTGGAATGATAATATAATTAACAAACGTGCCGGCGTCCATATAATTATATATTTGGGTACAAAATTCTTGTACTACTTTCGTGCTTGAATATGTTCGGACTGTTTTCCTATTGACATTCTTTTGTTAGCACATTTTAGTATTCGACAACTTATGCATTAATCAATTAGGTTAGAAGAAGCACCTAATTGTTTATTTATTTAATTAATTAAGTATTATCCAATCAAAATAAAATTTTGAGAATTTGTTAGCGTTGACTCTTCCAAATTAAATCAAAAACTTTTACCTACGAATTGGAAATTTTATATACTAATTTATATCATATTAATTACTCCGGTAGAGTAGGTAAGGATTCATATTCATTTCATGTTGTTAGTAAAAAGAGGCTAAAAATAAATTAAATGAAATTAAAAGTCAAAATCCCATGTTCTACGAATTATATTAATATTTTTTTTATGAGACAAGGATGGGTAAACGACACGTTAATAACTCGATCAAAGTTTAATTTGAAGTATAAAGTTTATAATTTACTTAATTAAAAATTCACAATTCATTTCGTCAAATTTTAAAATATTTTTTGTTTTTTAGACTTGCAATTTGAACTATAGTAAATATTTTCTTTTTGAGTTTAGGATTAAAATAAATACGTATTATACTTCAATTTGATCGGATCATTTCCCTAATAATTACTCACAGTTTCATGCACCTTTCTTGTTTTATCTCCTACAGCATATAATTCCCCCTCTCTCTTTTTATTTGTCACATTTTTATTAAAAATATATGTTTTATTATAAAGTTTTAATAAGACAAGGTCGTCCCTCCAAATCAACATCAAGGCACTAATTATAAATCAAATATGTACCAATTATAAAGTTCTCAAAGTCCACACGAGAACCATATATTAATTAATATTAATTGAATCTTTAATTAACATGTAAATTAATTAATTTGAATTAAAGTTTAAATAAAACAAGTCAATTAACCATCCTCCCTCTATTTAAAGAGCCTCAATTCTCTCCTAGGAAAACACACAATCATAGTCAAGTCATACATTAATCTTCCCAAATTTAAGTATAGAAAAAATGGCAATTTCTTCTAAGCTTATTTTGGTTTTTTTCCTAATCTTCTTCTTCCTCCATCAAGCTAAAGCACAAACCCTAACCACAAACTTCTACTCAAAATCATGCCCTAATGTGGCGGGCATCGTGAGCCGAACGACAGCCAAATTTATCTCGTCTACACCGTCCCTCGCTGCATCGCTGCTCCGGCTGCATTTCCACGATTGCTTTGTTCGAGTATGTCACCTTATATAATGCTATACTGTCTAATTTAAAATGTTACTCCTTTCGTTCCACTAGTCTTGATACTTGTTTACGTTTAGCATGATCATGCATGTACTATGTATTACGTACTATGTGTTTCTTCTAGCTAGTAACTTGCTCGGAAGGCATCGATTCGATTTTACGACGTCGTCTTTGACCTATGTAGGGTTGCGATGGATCCGTACTTCTGAGCTCGACGGCGAGCAACACGGCAGAGAGAGATGCGATCCCGAACCTGAGCCTTCGAGGGTTTCAAGTGATTGATGCGGTGAAGGCTGCCGTAGAGGGAGAGTGCCCGAATGTCGTGTCGTGTGCCGATATCCTCGCTTTAGCTGCTAGAGATGCAGTTTCGCAAGTAAAGAATTTTTATCACTTATTCACTATCAAACCCTTCGTTATTAGGTAGGCTCGTTATCAGTGAGACGAGGATAGTTCAATTAATTTAATTATTTTTTAAAAAAATCGTACAGATCAAGGGACCAGCATGGTCGGTTCCATTAGGGCGAAGAGACGGAAATGTGTCCATCGCTAATGAAGCACTGGCTAATTTACCACCTCCATTTTTCAACATCACTCGGTTGATTTCATCCTTTGCTTCAAAGGGCTTAAACGTCAAAGACCTCGTCGTCTTGTCCGGTACGTACTCCTCTTCGTCTCATTCAAAATGTCTCGTTTTCCCTTTTCAACTCGACTTTTGAGAGTCGTTCTTATACATAAATTCAGGAGGGCACACGATCGGGGTTTCGTTGTGCTCGAGCTTCGCCACACGCATCTACAACTTCACGGGGAGGAACGACGCCGACCCCACCATGGACCCGGCCTACGTGGCGGCGCTGCGGAGGGCGTGCCCGCCGGCGGACGCCTCCACCACGGTGGCGATGGATCCCGGCAGCGTCGGCGACTTCGACGTCGACTACTACTCGATCGTGAGGCGGAGGAGGGGCCTGTTCCAGACGGACGCCGCCCTCCTCGACGACGCCGCCACGAGCCAGTACGTGCAGCAGCATTCCGGCCCCTCCGGTTCGAACAGCTTCTTCCAGGACTTCGCGGCGTCGATGGTGAAGATGGGGCGGATCGGGGTGCTTACCGGCGGCGCCGGCCAGATCAGGAGGGTTTGCTCCGCCGTTAATTAGCTCTCTTCGTTGGCGGTTTTTTTTTTTTTTTTTTTTTTTGAATATTTGTTTTTAATTAATTTGCTTCTTGTTTAATTGTAATGATCCTTTCTTTGATTAGTGTGTGTGAGAAAATTAATGTTTGTGAAATAATTTGGTGATTTGATCATCTCATTTGAGTGTGATTTGATTTGAGAAATTATATGTTAAACTTATTTAATATGATCATAATTTGTTCGTCGTTTTCAAATTAAAGAGTAAAATACACCGACTAAATGTAAAACACGATTTACAATTTTAGGTATGTAAATCGAATCGAACCGTTTGTTACAGTTAGCGACGGAAAAATCCGTTGCCATTCAATTGTTTACGTAGTCCAAATTCCAATCTAACTATAGTAAAATGTAAGATGCGACAAATATTAAGAAGGCATGAGCGATATGTATATATTTATGTTCGAGACTAAAAGGTTCGTAAATTTAATACTTAGCTATATAGATCAATTTGGCATATTGGGCCTAATTATATTGTAGGCCCAATGCTAACTTAAGAAACTTATAGCCCATTTTGCAGCCTCTTTCAAGGCATATGATATAAGGCCCATTTGTTTGGCCCAATAAGGTCAGTCAACAATTATGATTTTTTTTTTTCCGGGAAAGATTCAGCTCGAAAATGCAATAGAACATCCGATTCGATTCAGTCGACATATGATTGTTTGTGTGTGTTTGTATAATTATTACTCCAAATGAAGCCTATAAAAAGCAGCTGACATTAACCTACTCCTATAGTAGTTACTTAAAACAAAGAATCATATTCTCATGGGATAAAGGAACTAGTACTACTACTACTACAATACCATAGTTTAAAGTTTAAACAACTAATAAATTAAAGTTGATTCTTTGGAATTCTTTACTTCAAAGAATGCCAGAAATAAAGGCCCAAAGTTATTGAATTCTACCAAAAGTATTTTGTTTAAGCATATAAAATTTTCAAACTAATTAGCTCACAAGAAACTCTCGTTTCTTCTTTTTTTAAACAATTAACACGAAACTTAAAGGTCGCTCGAAACTTTAAACCCCGTTTCATATTCATCGTTTAATTCAGTGTGCTTTCCGCTGAAAGCTATAAATATCTCAGATAAAATAAACTATTGCTCATGACAAGAAAAATAATCGGCATAATACTTCCTTCGTCTCGTTTATTATCAATGAGCCATGTGAGTGATAATATTCATTCACTTTAAACTAAAAGGCATAAATAAAACTTTCAATAACGATATCTAAATAATCAATTTAGATATCCAATGTAGAAGAATAATATCAATTTTATTATCTAATTTATTCACTAAATCTTATCTTTTTTGGTGTTATTTGAAAATTTGAAATTAAAGATTCCTTTATTTTGATGAAATCATGAGTGTGACTGCTTAATTAAATTTCTTGGAGTAACATGCAATATTATTCTCCTTAATTAATTAGATTAGATATTATAGATAATTATTTTTGCATATATATAATAAGTATTTAATTTGCTAGATCTAACTACTTCTGTATTATTTGAAAGGTGTCACACCACACGTTAAGATAAGATGAATGTATACTACTTATTTGTTACAAACCAACTAGTACTAATTTTAATTAATTAAAGTACATCGACTTAACTATCCACTGATTAGGCCAACACACGCATACTCCTTCGGTTTCATTCTGCTTTTATCAACTTGTAATACTCCAAGTAAAAGTAAAGCTGTCTTCAATCGAAGCGTAGCAGGTTGCATTATTAAAACAAAAGGATTGGCAAAAGTTTCCTCAGCCGCCACGCAAATTTTTTACCTAATCTCCTTTATCTTTCATTCTTTTACTACAACCTGCATTCTAAAACAACGAATAATGTACACGTCTTATATTAGATCGTGAAATTATTACATCGAGCTAGAAACCGAGCAGATGAAATAAGCTCGGTGGAGAAGGTAAATTAATTTTGGATAATGAATTATATATATGAACAAACCCAATCATGAAGGAAACATACTAACTAATCAATCTTTTCAAAATTAACCACCCCATAAAGCAAGACTATGACATTGCACATGTCGGTTGGCATTATTATAATTCATAATACATAATTAATCATTCATGTATCTAATCAACTATAGTTAAATTTGAAGGGCCTATAAGATTAAGCCATGGGCTATGGATTTGGCAAGTTTAAAACAGTATGTCTTTGACTTAAGGGTGTCACCCCCTCTCTCTCTCAAGATTTCAATTGCTTTATCAAGCATGGGCAACTTCTCGGTGGCGACAACTTTGCTGCTCTTGGGATTAGTCGTAGCCATTGCTCGTGCCGATCTACAGACGAATTACTACGCGCAGTCGTGCCCGAAGGCCGAGAAGATCGTGCAGGATTATGTCAAGGAGCACATCCCGAACGCTCCTTCCCTTGCGTCGGCCTTGATTAGGATGCATTTCCACGACTGCTTCGTCAGGGTAAGTGTTTCGCTTTCTTTGTCCTTGTAGATGCTACACCGTGTACAGACTGCTGCAGAGTTTGTTAACTCTGCAGCAGTCTGTAGCTTGTCAGGTGTAGCATCTACAGGGCTACAGAGCATGTGATCATGTCTGAAGTGTTGTGGGAATCTTATGGCAGGGATGTGATGCATCGGTTCTGTTGAACACGACCGCGAGTGCCGGGAACCAGACGGAGAAGGTCGCGATTCCGAACCAGACACTCCGGGGATTCGGCTTCGTGGACGGGGTGAAGGAGCTTCTAGAAGCGGAGTGCCCCGGCATCGTCTCCTGCGCCGACGTCATTGCTTTGGTAGCAAGAGATGCGGTTGTGGCCACGGTTAGTGAATAAATGGATAGTGTTTTTCTTATAATAATAATGATTTTATTTAGTATTGTTCGATTAAAGCTTGTCGTTTCGTAGGGCGGCCCCTTCTGGAATGTTCCGACGGGGCGCAGAGACGGAGTGTTATCGATCGCTTCGGAAGCACAGGCACAAATTCCTTCTCCGAGAAGTAACTTTTCGACTCTCCAGACCGATTTTGCCAACAAGGGCCTTGACCTTAAGGACCTCGTACTCCTGTCAGGTACGAGGGCTCGTGTTATTTTATCGTGTTTCAGTCTCGTATTTAAAATGGTAGCACTATTTCGACTTTTGACAAATTGATTGACATTATCCTTTTCCCAATGCAATAGGTGCTCATACCATTGGCATTTCACATTGTACCTCGTTCAATAACCGCTTGTACAATTTCACGGGAGTCGGGGATCAAGACCCGGCCCTCGACAGTGAGTACGCCGCCAACCTTAAGGCGAACAAGTGCAAGTTCATCAACTCGACCGTTATTGTCGAGATGGACCCCGGAAGTGTCCGGACTTTCGACCTTAGTTACTACAAGCTTGTGCTCAAGAGGAGAGGTTTGTTCCAATCCGATGCGGCATTGCTCAATGACTCGAGAACCAAATCGTTCATCACTCAACTCTTGGATGGAACCCTCGAGAATTTCTATCAAGAGTTTGCAGCCTCCATGGAGAAAATGGGAAGGGTTGGAGTCAAAACCGGAAGTGCCGGCGAGATTCGAAGGCATTGTGCAGTCGTCAATTCCTGATCATTTTCTAACTGTTTCGGCCAGCTTATAAGCTTCGTTTTCCTTTTAAATAAATTGCGTCGCAATTCATCGCAACGTATCGTGTTTTTTAGCTTGTGATTACGTTTAATTAATGTTATTTTTCTATGTTTTTCAATGTGTAAAATCGCGGTTTATGTTACTTCGTACCATGTAAAGTGAGATTCTTGCTTCTTAAATTAGTAGGCTTATTGTTTGTTTACTATATTTGCATGGACCTTTTTTTTTAATCTCCCTATTTTGGCATCTTACTTTTATAAAAGAAGATTATTATTGAAATAAATATTCTTATGGGTCTCTTTAGCTAAAGATTATTGATCGATACATCCAGTTTGTCGTGTTAATTAAATATATGTAAGGTATAAAATAATAAAACGTGACATACTGGAGCGAACGGAAGGAGTATAGAATAAGGTTCTTTAAAGCTAGTTCAACACTTTAATTATGTGTGTGTTGTATGGAATCAAGATCAATCTTTTTGTCTAATCACTAACTTAGTGGCTGTCATTGTCAAATGTTGTCATAGCAAAGAATCAAATATTGTGTACAATAACTAATTAGGGAAAGAACACGAAACTTGAACTCGAATCTTCTATCGCTTTTTTTTACATCTTCTCTTTTACACCAATGATCGAATGGCGCTACACGCTTTTAAGATTAACGTTTTGTTTATATATATATATATAATTTTTTTAATTATTATTAATATTTGAAATATTTTAAACAACGATAATTCAGTAGTGCAATAAAAGATGGAACGTGAACTATGAACTGGTCCATCGTCCCAACTTGGGCCGAACATATTTTAAAAATATCGGGCCCTTATTTGGGCCGAACATCGATAGAAATCACAGCCCAAAAAAGGCCCAATTATTAGACCCAAATCTCTCGCAAAACCCTAGAATTTTCCGCACCCAAAACCCTACACCAGCAGCTCAATCTCTATGCATAAATACTGCTTGTTCGCTAATTGAATCATATGTCTACAGCTGCTGCTCGCCTCTGGTTTTCCTCCGCCGTCCTCCTCATCGGCGATTGCTAGGGTTCCGCCTTCGCCTTCTTCGACGGGAGATTCGGGTTTTCTATCTTAATTTTCTGAATTGGGGATTTTTCGTTT
Source organism: Thymus mandschuricus (assembly GCA_029379335.1). Lineage (NCBI taxonomy): Eukaryota > Viridiplantae > Streptophyta > Magnoliopsida > Lamiales > Lamiaceae > Thymus > Thymus mandschuricus. The sequence continues at coordinate 33,679,558 of CM057080.1, read as the reverse complement.
TGAATTCTTACTCGTATCTATGTTTTCAATTCCGATTGTGTGTGGTGATGAAGCAAATTTTTCGTGGACTAGAGTTTCTGATCTTGCATTTGACGAAACAACCCTTGGCTGTCTGAGCACACACTCTGTTTTCTGCAAATATTTCTATCCTTCTCAAATTAGGTTTTGTTTTCGGAATTTGGGTTTTTTGATGTTTTCTTCGGTGTTTTCCGATTATGTTTGTACGGTGATGAAGCGAATTTTCGTGGACTAGAGTTTCTGATCTTGCATTTGACGAAACATCCCTTGGCTGTCTGAGTACGTTCAAAATATTGTTTCAGATCTGAATTTTGTAATCGATGTTGATTTTTTTTGGCTTATGATGAAAAAAATAATTATCTTAGCGGATTTCAGTGAGATTATGATTTAATTGTGATCAATGATCTGAATGTTACACACACTGAAGCCATTTCCTCATTCAAATCCATCTATTTTCATAATTTCATAGTTTTAATTCATTGAATTTTCTGGGATTTTGCTATGATGAGACTAAGCACCATGTGTGTTTTAGGGCAGTGGATTCCGATCCGTGAGCCTACTAATTAATGACTTCTCCTTCCACTGAGCAATTATTCCATTTCCACTCTTTGATTTTGATGAGTTTTTGAATGTTTGAATCTGGGTTCTTAGCGTCCTTTTACCAATTCTGGGGGATGATCAGTTCCTCCACGGTATAATGGCTTGGACGCTACATTAATTTGTGGCTATCCTGATTGATGAGTATTCAATATCATTACATCCTGGAAACACCTCGTATATTTATGTATAATTGAATTCCATTTCTTGATTTCTTGTTGGTTTTGATCTGGTTGCTTTCTATAGGCGTTGCGTTGATTGGCACTCCGAGCCGATCAACGTGTCACGGGAAGCATAGATTGATTTGTAGCTTTGCCCACCATTGTTTTGGTTTAATCATCTGCAGCTTTGAATTTGATTTGATTTTGCATGGTGGCTTGCTTCAACACACTTTTGATTTTGATTTTGATGAATGTTGCTTCTTATGGTGAACTCTCTCTATAAATGTAGTGAGGGCTGTTCAAGTTTCCGAAGCATAGATCAAATATGCAGCATTAAACAGTGCGATGCGATTGTTTCTCGTGGCATCGCACTACCTGTCTTCTTCTACATTCTTGAATTCTTGATTTGAAGTTTTCTTGTTTTACCTTTTGTGTACTACCTCTATCTGTTCTTTTAGACGACGAAGCTGAAGTTCGGAGAATCGAAGCTGATTGAAAGGTGTTCAAAGAGATAGTCCATAGTTTTTGAGTTTTGGAAGAACTGTGTATACTTCATTTTGCATTTATTGTAATGAAATTGAAAGATGTTGATCCTTCTTTGAAAGTAATTTTTGACCGTAAGCATTTGATTGTCCAATTAGATGAGAGAATTTTACTCGACTAAATTAGATTAAGAAGAACAAAATCAATTAATCATTTATCAACGGAGTGTTTTCATTTGCAAAATATTGGGATGTAAATTGTTGTAATGGTGGAAATTTAGAACATGTACTTAAAATGGTCAATATTCGATTTTGGAATAATCGGCTACAAACACTATCTCGTTTCGATCATCGTCTATTATTTTATACCTCACATCTATTATACTTGTTAGAATTTTGCTAATGTTACGAGAAATCTGACTTTCGTGTCACAAAATTAAATAAAATTGTGGAAAATTGTACTTGTCGTTCTCGTGAAGAATTGATACAACTAAAAAAAGGCTACTTATAAGTTGAGTGAAAGTGTGAAACCATGATATATTTAGAGGAAATTTCCATTTAAAACTATTACTCCCTCTCATTCATATTAGTTGTCGTTTAGGATATTTGGACTATTTTTATTATAAATGTCGTTGTGCACAAAATGGCCAGAAATACACCTATTAAACTCCTTCAAAAAGAATTTTCCATAAGTTATTTTTCGTATTTCCACTAAAGAATTAATGTGTCAACAAAAATAAATACTCATTAATTGGGGGTAGTTTAGGGAGAAAAAAAGTTTATTAATATATGTGCCTAAGACTAAAACGACAACTAATATGAATGGGAGAGAGTATTATAGTCGAGTTTCCAAAATTATCGCCTTTAATTACAAGCAACATTATTAATGCTTATTAGTCGAAAATATGTTACATAAATTTGATTCAATGTGCAAACATTTAATTTAATGTAAATTAAAAATAAAATAAAAATGAAAAGAAATGGAAAGGAAAGAAAACATCAGATTTCGAAAAGTTTCCATATTCGCTAGTTTCTGTTTATTGATGAGCCGTGACCGTTATTCGCCATTGTCATTTCCCCTTCCGTTCCCAATTTGCCAAAATTAGGGTTTCTGCACTGTTGAAGCTTCGGTCAAATTCAATTGAAGAATATGGTGGAGAGGAAACTGTACAAGACGAAGATATGCCTGCTGTTCCAGAGGGGCCGCTGCTCTCGCCAGTTCTGTAACTTCGCCCATGGCGACGCCGAGCTCCGCCGCTCTTTTAATGGTATTTCTATCATCGATATGCGTTCCTTGTTCTCAGTGATGCTCAACTTTAGGTCGTTCTATTCTACCGCAGCTTTTCCAGTTTCAAGTGATCGAGTCTTTGTTAACAGAGAAAGCTGAGTGGCTTTCGTTTGATTTATCCATGCTTTTCTGTTTGTTTTTAGTGTGTGTTTGTATGTGCGCAACTCGTGGTGTTGTTTGCTCTGAATTTTCAGTTTCATGGCCATTATTTACTGCATTTAATTTCTGGAAGTAATTATGGGTGCTTATGTGCTTACATCTAAGCTCAATAATCAAACCCTGCACTCTATGCTTACGTCTGATGCTTCATCTGGATCTTTTGTCGTCTCAGTGGGAACTAAGAATCTTTGTCCAGGATACTGCTTGCTCAAATTTTATGAATCCTTACCAGCGTACTGTCTTAGTACCTCTTTTCAGAATGGATTGTGCTGGTTGGTTTATCTTAATGCTGCTTGGGTGTTGTTTTCTCGGCTTCCCTTGAGTCTGCAGTTTTATATGAGGGGATGCGATATAGGTCCTTTGGAATTTCTGCCGTTAGTAGATTATGTGATATATTCTTGATCTGACTTCTATATTAATGTCACGGGCTATCCAAGTGGTGAATGCATATCCCACTGTATTCTTCTCTGTGTATGTTCTTCGAGAGGGTATTTTCTTGATATGGTTTCTCCTTGAAAGCTACTGGAGCGGAAACTATTGATGATGCCAATGTATTGCACGTGGAAGAATATATTTATTAATTCCGCACAGCCACGAGAAGAATCTGCACCTCCATTGATTTATATTGTTATCACAGCAGGGTGGAGGTTTTCTATGTTTTTGAGTTGCTTCAATGATCCTTGATGGATTTTCATTCTCTAAAAAGCTCTTGGTATCTATCTTACGAGAAGAGCCATTATTACTATGACTCATATGGAATCTGCAAGAAGCACTAAAACTTTCAATATTATGTTACTCATTTGTCCTAGTAATGGTAAGCTTAATTTCATATGAATTTCTAGCTTGGGGCTCCTGGTTGTATCTGTTGTGAGATTACAACTTACCATTATGCATTCTATAACAGATTTCCTTATTGCAGGAAGGGAGGAGTTTCGAGGGGGCGGAGACTTGCGAGAAAGGCTCGACAGGATGCGTTCTCCATTGCACAACTCACCAGGTAGACGGGATGCCAAATCAAGACATACATCTCATGGTAAGAGATACATTCTGCTGTGGCCGTAGTATATCATGGTAACTAATTTTGCTCTATGCTCCACTATTTTGCAGGAGACAGTCCTCGTGCTCTTGGGAAAAGGATGTAAGTTCAGTGAAGGTTCCTTTTTATCTTATAAATAAGGAGCATGGGACCAAGCTGCTTCCATAACATGGATTGTTCTTATTGTATTCGGGTGATTAATACAAAGTTGGAAATTATGTCGGTTTTGCAGTGACAAAAATCCATGGAAGAGAAGGCATTTGGATGGCCATAGTGATTACTCTGGCAGGATGTCCGATGGGACTGAAGATCAAATAAAAGATAGAAGGTTGGCATCCTCAGAAGCAAGAATGCAAATTGACGAGCAGGTTTGCTAGATCTCGGCTTTCTCATTTTACTGAAGCAGCTGAGAAACTTCTTCTGTCATTCAGGCTTATTTCATTTTATGGTTGGCCCTATTATCATCTCCATCTTTGTTTTGTTTTCTCCACAGCTGAGAGAAATGCGCTCTGAGATTAAGCTGCTTGAGGATGACAAGCAACGGCTAGAGGTTAGTTTGATCTCTTATGCTATTTTAGCTAGAGCTTTTGTAATAGATGACTTCATTTGGTCTTGTCCTTGAGTTGGATATTTTCAGAGATAAGTGTTGCAAGCATTATTACATACATAATACTTTCGTAATGAGATTCGTGGAAGCAACTTAAGAGAAGTACTTCTGGTAGGAGAGTCACATTAGGTTTGGTTCAGCATTCCCGAGTCCACCTCCTACCATTGACATCTTGGTTCTGGTTTCCATGTTTAACCTTGTGGAAGCATAATTTTTTGTCATGTCTGCTCAGTGTTATGGTGTTATTATGTAGAATCCGTCCTCAAGATATATATTACAGATTTAGAACATTTTCAAAGTTATTTAATGCTAAACTTGTAACATTGATGCCTCTCGAACAGATGTACCTCGTGGATAAGGTTAAGGAAGCTGATTCGTTAACTTTGAAAATCAATGATCTTGAAATTCAACTTTCTAAAGAGAAAGAAGAGGGGAAAAGGTATCAGTATTAAAGGACTTCTTAGTTCTTATGAATTCCAGTTGCTTGTTTTGGCTAGTTTTAGACAAACATATTGCTATTATACTCTAAACTCGGATTAAACATTTTCTCTAGGTTTACTTCAAAAATAAAGAAATTCATTAAAGCGCACAACCGTCATTTTCGATTACAAGACGAACTGAAGAGGTAGTCATTTGCTTTTCCGTTCTCCCTTATATTGCCTTAATGTCTTGGTCTATGAATTGAGTTTGTAATGACTTGAGGAAAAATTGGTTTTTATAGATCACAGGCTCAGCTTCAGAAGTTGGGTGAGGATTTAGATGTTGGGGGAGGCAATGAAGATCATTCAAAAATCAAAGACTTGGATGACGATGCAAATGGTGGTTTTGATAGTCCATTGAATGAGGGCCATCTGAATTCTTCCCCTCGCAGGAAAAGGTCGCGTGCCTCCCTTGAAGCACAGGATGCGTCATATCAAGGTAATTTAAGAAGTAGGGTAAAATTTCCAATATTGTTTATATTCATGTTCTCGTCTATATGCATGCGTCTCTTTGTCTTAGCTTACAGTTTATTCTTCATTCAGTCAACTCAGTTGGGGTAAGGTCTGAGGTGGGAAAAGTTAGAGTAGAAAAGCCTCATCGAACTTCCAGGCACGAGCATTTCAGCAATAGCCAGAAACCTGACGCCGATGCTCGTGGGCCATCAGCATATGAAGGGAAGTCAAGGAGAGGCAGCTCTGCTGATAAGGTACTCTCTGCTCTTTCCTGATAGAACTAATTTGATCTACTTCATTTGAATGTCTGCTGATTTGGTACGTAAATCTCGGGTCTTAATATTTCTTGCTCTTCGTGAAACTTCTGCAGTACAAGGTGCCCTCGACTTGCATAGCTGCTAACGCAATTGATGAAGATGTTGAGGGTAATGAAACAGATGACAGGTATCAGGTTGCTGATGATCCCTCGAACGATGAAGATACACATAAGACATCTCGTGTACCGTTTCTACCACTCCCACCTCCTATCCCTCGAAATGCATATCTGCAGGTATATATTTTCTTTGTCGAATCTGGTAGATATAAATGACACCTTGCTGCACAGTACACATTTTCATCTCATTCTCATTTTCTCTTTCGGAGGAATTTTTTTGTTATGACCATTTTGTCCCTTCCGGCTCCCACTGTATTAACTGAGACAAGCGCTTTATTTGCAGTACAAAGGCGACGATGAGAATGTGGATGTTGACGGAGTAGACGAGGAGACAGTCGAAGTGGATATTGTGTGATACACCTAAACGTTCCGAGTTTGTTCCGAATTTTTGTAAGAATCTGTGAAACAGCCACACTTTCAATTTGATGTATAGAATTCAGTGGGTTGTTTTTCCGATTACTCGTTTTCGCCCATTTCAAGGTCGTTGGCAATGGTGTTTTGTTGGTACACACACCTCCTGTAATATTCATTTTGTTCACTGCTATCGGAAAATATACGAACGGTAGCGATCCCTTTTCGAACGACATTTGAAATACTGTGCTATGTATAATATCTCAACATCAAATCATAGGTGAAATAAACAAAATTTCTGGTGTATTGCTGTTGTAAGAAAGGCTAAAAATCTAGTTCTCAAGAGGAGAGGGCAAGTGCATAATTTGGATTACGGTGCTTCCTCTATACATCGTGCGCATTTACACGTGAAGCCGTAGTCAGCAAGCTGTTGCTGCCTTTCTTCGTACGGAAGATCCTCATCGATGTAAGATATAGTTATCTGGCCAGAGAGAGAGAGAGAGAGAGAGAGAGACAGGGATTAGCTCAGCTGCATTTATCTACAGCTTACAAGCTTTGATTATGAAGTGTAGGCACCATATACCTCTTCCTCTTTTGAAATCGGTCGAAGAGCAATTATAGTAGCTTGACCATCCCTATCCTGATCGAAACAAAAAAGACCCTCCGTAAGCATCTAAGAACAAATGTTTTCTGAATTCAAAGATTTGAAGATCTTATGATCAGATGCGGAGGTCATCAAAATGTGTTGATTTTGTTTCTATGGTGATGTGTTATCAATACGTACCTCTTCACGCTTAAAGGCTTTGGCATTAGGGATACACGAGTGGTTCATACAGCTCTGCAACGGGAAAAATGCAGTACCTACACAGATTTAAGTATTCTTTCAACATGTAGTGATAGGCATGGAAATGACTAATCCTATCCCCTCCCTCTCCCTCACAACACACGAACACGTGTAGAAACAGTGTAATACCTTCACACGAAACAGAATAGTCCTCGCCAAGAGCATCGAGGAAAGATTTTGTCGTCTTCTCAGCTTCTTCCTGAAAATGAGATCATATTCATCAATATGACAAAGAGATTCCATTGCTGCAATTGCACCAAAAACGAAACATGTGCTAACCTTTTGAGACGGGGGGAGATCATCAATGTACAAAAAGTAATCCTCCACAGGAGATGCTACAACCAAATCACTGGAATATAAGAGATCTCGATCAATAAATAAAGAGGCCACTTGATAACATGACTCGTTGACTTGATGAATAATAGCAACATACTTACAGGTTATTCAGCTCAAACATGCCAATAATGTGACCGTAGATGTCGAGGGAAAATACTTGGAAAGATTCAAGGACTTCAAAGTTGGGAAAGGATGAATCATCCAGGTAAGAAATAATAAGTTGCAGCTTATTGAGAAATGAGTAGGATACAAGGTGCACATTCTTTATCGTAAATTGCTTCCTTCAGCAGCTGCAACGACTACAAAATTCAAAGAAAAGTGATTAGCTTATATTGATTAGACATGAGAATACAAAGTGATTTGCCTACGTAAAAATCATACGAGGATTACCTCAAAAGCTAAGTCCTTTATTTGCATTCTGAAATCAGCTTCATCAGAGGAATCAACATCATCCGGCAGAGCAATACAGTCCCACCACCTTACGATAAAAAGTAACAAAAACCGGTTTAAAAAGGCAATCCCAAGTCCAAGATTCCCTTGGTTTATGTTACTTATAATAGTAACATTTTATCCGAATTACCTTCTCTTGAATCCCATCGAAACTGGCTTCCAGGCCTCCAGTAGCAAAGGGAAAATGCAGCTGTCCTGCGAATCTGATGTGTCTTGCTTCCCCTGCTGTTCAACTCGAGCTTCTTTCAACTTTCTATATCTCAAAATGGTGGATGAGATTACCTGCATCGAGAACCAAAATATATGAAGATTAATATCAGGTCGCATGCTTGTTAAACTAGATAAACTTGAATTTCTTTCGAGTTACCCGAGAGGAGATTTCAGAAAATAAAAATGCGATCTTTAATAGTGAACATCACAAATTTGGCAGCTGGAGACTAATGTATTCACTCTCTCTTATATTTTTGCAAACTCAGACAGTGATATCGAACACAAATCCCCTTCCCCTTATTGTTAACAAATGCCAATCAGCAATTATATCATGCATCTCATCAAAATCGTATAATTCAACGAAATTGTTAGGTAAATTACCTTGGCAGCAGGGATGAAGATATCATTTGTCTCTGGAGAAAGCCAATGGAGGGAGCATGTTAATCAACCGGATAAAAACAATCATAACACAGAGGGACACCGATGGCAAATACGAATTCATCTTCATAGACATAATATATAGGTTTTTACCATTAGCATGCTTCATGAATTTAGAAAGAGCTGCTCTACTAGGTGATGATGATCCATGCCCAGTGCAAAGTAAAGAATGGAACGTCGCCCAGTCAGCTTCCGCACAAGATTTGCTACAAAAGTGTATTTTATTTTCAGATAATGAGATATATAATTAAATGTATGTTAAAATGAAATTTAAATGTCGATCAAAGTCACATAACACATCGGTCTAACCAGCTGGTTCATCTTATACTGAGCATTTTCGTTAGGTATAGGAATATTGAAATATGCCAAATACCTGCAATAATAAGCTTCTTTGCACCCTCCCAAGCAGGGAACAACCAGAGGCAAAGGGAACTTCTCTGAATATGGCAATCGTAAGCCTCCATCCATTAATGACTGAATAGTACCATGGGGGAGACGAGTCTTCTGAGACGAACTACTACATTCAGTTCCGCCAGAAGATCCACATTCGTCATCAGTAGAAATTCCTAATTCTTCCAAATACAGCTTCCTACCAATTTGAAGCTCTATTGAACCAATGAATTGGAAGCAGAAACTACAAACCATACAATCAACCTTCCCCATGCAATAAAAACAAAAAAAAGATTAAACCAAGTCCCTACAGAGAAAGTCACCAAAAACGAAGATCAGAAGGCAATACGTCCACATAATCCGATACCTTATTCGATGAATGCTGGGCACCAACGAGCATTCGATCCTTCAAAATAAGATCATCTTCCTGAAAATCTACCTTGCTATAAACCCCTACAGTCATTTGCATCACAACATTTCACTTTTCACCATTCCACCATCACATTCTAATACATAAAATCAATCCTAAAATCAAGAGGGTTTCTTTCCTAGGAACTCAACAACACCAAAACTGCCAAAAAATCAAGCTCAACAATGAAACATTATTACCTTTTCCATGCTCTCCATCCAGTTTTACTCGAAGCCCATCGCATCGCCTTTCAGCAACAAGCTTTTCAAAGTATTCCTGCAAGAAAACGCTAATCCCTTCTCAATAATCGCTAATTCCTCCCCCAAAATGTAGTGCGCTTGAGTTGTAGAGATGATGATACTTGCCTGAACTTGTGGCGGCGGCGGAGGGCTGAGAAGAATCGAGATTTCATCGGAAGACTGGGCGTCGATTAAGCACTTCGAAGCCTCCATCTCTCTCCTCTCACTGCTTCAGCTCGTCGCTTACACTCCGCCACTTTATACTGCGCCGCCATTCAACATTTCTTTTTAAATACCTCTGATTTTCTTGCATTTAATCAAGCTTTAATTTTCTCTTTTTCTCAATTAAGCAAAGATTTTTTCTTTTTAAAGGAACACGTTTCTCTGATTATAGCGCTCGGTCTCTCGTCGATAACGAGCCCAACGAATATTGAGTACGTTTCAATATAAGTGGCTTATTCTCAACGAGACACTTATCGGAATTGCTAAATATAACGCTCGTGTCGCCGATTTAATCACTAGCTCGATTTTGATATGCTCCGTCCGTCACAGTTAAATAGTCCACAAGTAATATTTTGAAATCCCAATCTACACGATAACAAACAACTTTTCTTGATTCTTATGCATTATTTAAAGGTACATTGATGAACTGAAGTGGACATGGACTATAAATGTAGCTTCAGTTTGCTCTAAAACAGTACACATGATTCCACCACAAGTCACAAAAAGGTAAATATTTGGCAACAAAACTATGTTTACCTTACTACTAGACTAGTATCACACATCACACTCACACTCACACTCACACTCACACTCACACTCAGACACAGGCGAAGAATTGCTCTAACGAAGGGGCCGTGATCACGTTCGCAGCAGGTCTCTCGAGCTTGTTGGGAGATATATGAAGTTGTGATTTGATGAATCTCTGGAGAATGATCGAAAAGAGTCAGTTTTCAGGAATCAGATCAAACGAACAGAAGCATGAAAGCAACTAAAACATCGATATGTCCAATTCCAATCAAGTGGATAAGTCCAAGAAAGAATATAAAGATGATGGCAAATATATGTTCTGAACTCATATACGAGAAGTAATAACATACTTTTCTTGTGCTACGGGGAAAGAAAAATGTACTATCGCATGAATTCTTGAGTGTGAATTCAATTGATTACTCCTTGTAAGTGATAATTTTCAGATATTGATCAAGAAGGAGGTGGGTACGTACAGATAACTGAGTAGTAATTTCAGGATTCGAGTCTATGTGCCAATCTGGTTCGAGCTGTCTCACAAACGACGTCCGACCAATCTCAGTGCTACAGAAAAGAACCTGAAGTTTTGTGCATTGGATCAAGATGTCAAAAGGAGAAATAGCCAAAAAAGGTTCCTAAAGAATCATGTTACACAGAGGGAATGAAAGAGTTCAAATGCATTGAACAAGAAAAGGGCAGCATCATCGTTGCCTTAGCTGAAGGCACTTCGGACAGTACGTTTCTGGAAATTTCAGTACAGCTAAGATGGGCAGAATTTGTATAATACCTTATCTTTAACTAAGCCACTTGATGTAAAAACCCCAGCACTTTCCAAAGCTGCGAGAACATTCTTCTGCATAAATTGTGCCGTGTATAAGCGATCTTGAAGCAATTGCTAGTATATTAGAACATCTAATAAATGTAACATAACAATAATACGATTTTCAAAGTTTCATTTAGCATGAATAGAAAAAAAATGAACTGAGATATGCAATTGTCGGTGCTTTACTTCACTTTCATCATCGAGCACTCTTTCCATGAGATAAAGATCACAAAATTTTGTGATCTCAAGCAGCACCTCCAGAACTGATGATCTAACAGTTGCTTGCTTCTGAAAATTTTAACAAAACACAATAATTAGCACATTCATACTGATGATTTTATGCATAAAAACGAAGGGAAAATTCAACAACCTGAAGCTCTTCCGGACTGCTCTCCTCAAGGATTATACCAAGCAAACGACACGTTACCTGTACAATCAGTTATGAAGGACGGATGTAAGAGTGATACCAATGCGTCAATTTTTGTTGAACTGTATAACTTAGAAAGAGATCAGAGCTTGAAGAACACATTATAACTAAAGCAAAAGAAGTTTAAAATTCAAATGACTTTGTAGCTAATGAATTCAAAATCTTTTCTTTCCCTAGGCATTGAATATAATTTACCTTTCTTCCTTCGCTTAACCGTTGCCTCACTATTTGGTTGAGAGTTGGCTGAATTTGGACAAAAGAAAATCCCAATCAAGATTCGAGACACCTAAAAAGAAATAATAAAGCAAATCATGGTGAATATATCTACCTTCACAGGCTGAAAGAACTCATCGATAACATTCTGGGTCGAGATATCTTCTGGAGAAGGGCCAACCTCAGAATTCCCAGCATCCGCCGTTGCATGGCCACTAGTACCAGAACTACTAGCCGATGATCTTTTAGGTTGCCTTCTTTGCTGCCCTCTTGGAGTTCTTAATAGTCTCCATGTAAAAACTATTGTTAATGCTAGCCCTGCTACAGCCCCCAAAGAACGTGAATCCTGAAGTCAAAAGTGGAAAAAATCATTCCTTGATAATAATTTCCATCACGAGAAAATTAATTGCCACAGAAACGAAAATTGCAAACACCGAATGGCAGAAGGCAAGGTGCTCGAAGATCAAATGACAATAATTTACTTCCGTATTTCTTTGTGCATGGAATACAATTCTCACACAGAAGAAGTAAAAATAATGTCCGATGTTAGCTACAATTAAAAACCACCATTCTCGAAGTTCTGAAAGAACAGAAAAATGCTTTAGTCTTGCATAAGAAACCAGACCACTCCTAAAGTTCTTGCCTTTTCCCAAGAGCTTAAATTGATGTAGCTCCCATTACATCGAATGCAAGGGGTGTTATATTATACGAAAGAGTGTATATAAATAGGCTTAAACCAGCAATGCATACACTATTCAATCTAGAGGTAGATTCACACCACAAGATTGTAACTATTCTCTCTTCGGAATAGGAGCAACATATCATCTTCTTCGAAATTTCGAGAATATACCATTGAAAAATCTACATTTTTCATACAATCACTCGACAATTCCTGTTATGTTACATCAAAACTTAAACTGAAGAAACCAAATTTACACCCCCAAACACACAAATCCCACAAAAGGAACAGCTAAACTCATCCTCAACAGCTAACTAAGAACAAATTCTCAATTCACCGCAAATAAGAGAAACCCAGAACACGATAGCTCGCCAAAAACAGATAATCAACTAAATCAGCGAGAAAAAATGCACAAAATTGAAAAGGAAAAACAATACAAAGGTAAAGAAATGGATAAAAATTCCAGAAAAAAACAAACCAGGCGGCGGAGCAAATTCGAAATCTTGACGGTGAGGAAAGCGCCGACTCGCTTGATCAACTGCAGCAAATCCTCCTTGGAATTTTCAGCCATCGGAATGTATCAATTGAATTCAAAGGAAGTATAATCGTATGCGAAATCAATTCAGCAAGTGAAATTGGGGCTCTGAAGCTCGAGCTCTTAGATTTCGCATTCACTCACACTATAAGAACAGAGCTATAAGTAGCATGGATCAGAGAGAAAAAAGAAGAAAGCGATAGGAAGAAGAAGAAGGGGGTTTTGAAATTTTGTGCTTTATACATAGTTTATATTCACCCAAAATCACCTCTTTTCTCAATATGGTATTTTTCGTATTCGGGGAATTAATGTAGGTTGGACTATTGACTAATCATATGTACGTAGTCACGTCTATAAATGGACGAAGCACGAAGATGGGAGTCGATAAAAAATGGAAATAAAAACACGAAGATGGTGCAACAAGGGACATTTAACCATAATACCCACTTACCTACGAATTAATCAATAAGCCATTAACAGTGTGTACTGTGCGAAAAACCGCCGGAAAAATGCGCGTGCTCACTTTCGCCGCCGCGCGATCCGGCATCAGAGACTTCCTCCTCGCCGTCTCCGCCTTGCTCTCCATCTCTCTACTCCTCTACCTGCACCACCACAACCTCCCGCTAAACGTCTCTTTCTCCGCCGCCCAATATCCCACCGTTCTTCCTCCGCCGCTTTCTCTCCGCCGTATCGTCTTCTCCGTCGCCTCCTCCTCCTCCTCCCTCAATCGCCGCGCTCCCTATATCCGCCTCTGGCACCGCCCTATCGCGCCTCTGAACAACACCTTCGTCTTCCTCGACCGCCCACCGTCATACCCCGTCCCACCGTCCCTCCCGCCCATCATCGTCCCGACCGGCATCGCCTCCGTCACCGCCGGCCACCGCATCGCCCGCATTGTCAAGGACGCCGTCTCCTTGAACGTCCCCGGCGCTTATTGGTACGTGTTCGGCGACGATGATACCTTGTTATTCACTGAGAATTTGGTGAGGATTTTGTCGAAATACAACCACAATAAGTGGTATTATATTGGCTGTAGCTCTGAGAGTTATGAGCAGAATGAAAAATTCAGTTTTGATATGGCGTATGGGGGTGGTGGATTCGCGATCAGTGCGTCGTTGGCTCGGGTTTTGGCTAGGGTTCTGGATTCTTGCCTCGCTAGGTACCGCCATTTGTATGGAAGCGATGCTCGAATCTTCGCTTGCCTAGCTGAGCTGGGCGTCCCATTGACAGTCGAAGCAGGGTTCCATCAGGTAAGCTACTGTTTGTCCTGTTTTCCTCATAGAGATTTGGAATCGTTTTCGTGGTATTCGAGCTATTTGTTGATCGTGTTGCCTGTTACTGAGAAAATCCATATAGTTTAGGTTGTTATGATGGAGTTATCCTGATTCTTGATGATCAAATATATGAAGTGATGGCCTGGATCTACGCGTTTGCATTTCGTTTGTTGTTGATTCATAGAAGTTGAAATCTTCCAAAATCTGTACTTCTGCTGGATGCTTGTTTGCGGTGTTAATCTGGATAGATTCTCGATGGTTATTCCTTTTCGTATCTTTACGTAGTTGGATCATAGGCAAGTTCATATCATAGTTTTCTATCTCTGAGCTCATCTTCTCCTACAGCAATGCAATGCTTAAGTCCTGCGTTTTGTCTTTCTATAGTCCAGTATCTGCTGGTATCCGCTTAAGCACTTTGGGTTCTTCAAGGCCCAAACAAGAATTTATTTTTCAGATATTTCATTCGTCCCTTTTTCCCTTGTCGGAGTGATTCTTCATGAAGCAGTAGAAAGCCGATATCTTGAAATGTTGATCACAAAAATTTGCAGAAAATGATGGTATATGATGTCAAGTGATAGCCTATTCGTAATCTGCTTTCCAATTTTCAATTTTCTGTAGGTTGATGTTCGAGGTGACTTATTCGGATTTCTTTCTGCACATCCATTATCGCCTGTTGCATCACTGCATCACTTAGATGCTATAGAACCAATATTTCCTGGTATGAGCAGAATTGAAGCCTTAGAGCATCTTTCCAAAGCTTCACGTGTTGATCCTGCTAGAATTTTCCAGCAGACTGTTTGCTACGATCAGACTAGTTCACTTACAATTTCAATCTCATGGGGTTACGCTGTTCAAGTATATGAAGGGAATCAACTTCTTCCTGAACTTCTCTCACTCCAGAGAACTTTTAGGCCATGGAAGAGAGGAAAAAATGTAGCTTCAAGCCATTATATGTTCAACACAAGAGATTACCCTAGTGATCCGTGCAAAAGACCTGTTGCTTTCTTTCTGCATACTGTTAATGCTGATTCAACTGGTATCTTGACCGAATACACCAGACAAGTTGCCGGAAACTGTTCTAAAATTAGAGCATTTGAGCGATTGAAAACAGTTAGTCTTCATTCTCAGAAAGTAGACTTTGATATTGAACAGGTACTCCTTTTATTAATCTAGAGCTAATTACTTGGGTCACTTGTGATGCTTGTGTTGTTTCTCTGACGACTGTCATTGTGCTTTGTTAGATGGAAGCTCCACGTCGTCAATGCTGTGATATTTCATCCTTTTCTGACAAAATGATGACTATCCAAATTAGAAAATGCGGACATGATGAATTGATTGCCATGCGGAGTTAACAATCTTGAATAGCGAGTGTATTTCTTGTTGAAACCCCAATATTCTTGGAACCTTGTAAAGGGATCATTGAATGGCAGTATGGATCATATCAATTCATAAGAAAACGACACTGTATAACAACGGAGTTGAATTCTGGCAAACTGGCTCCGCGCCATTAATTTCTAGGTATGCTTTATCCTCCGTTCAATATGAGCATTGTCTGTCACTTTCCCAAGATAATACTGCAGTGCACAAAGTTAACCTTGGATTTCATATCACTTCCGTTTGACTATATTGTTTTCTCCTGGTCAGACAAGAGCTGGGTGATTGATCCACTTTTGTTTCTTTTTCTGTTTCCTTTTTTCTAAATGGCATTAAATGATGACCTTGCACTATAGTGGGTTAGTTTCTTGTATTGTTTATTGGAGCTGATTGTCTTCTTTTTTTCTTTACTTAGTTTCTCATGATGCCCAGTTCTTCGAGGGAAGATATTTGATGGGGTTTTCTAAGTCTTTAGTGAAGGTACCTGCCTTTATATCTGGAGACGATAATTCATTGAATACATCACTGATGAAATCGGAAGAACTTGAAGATTGATGGTGCACAACATGGAATTGCTTAGCATGTGCTTAGAACTAACCTAATTTTCCTGCTCTGTATCAATATTATGTGATTTGTATAATAGATTTGCCAAGTCTAGTTTCGCTGCTTCATGCACCTGTACTATCCGCACTTCTTTTTTGACGACGACTTTGATGCTGTTTCTATCATAGCCGATCTCGTTGATGTATGAATTCATACAAGAACATGGGCATATATTTAGTTGATTTTTGGAGTCTACTTTGAGTAGCATCTGGGAAATCTCTTGTAGCACTAGCTGGTGTAGAATGCAATGTAGAAGCTTTTTTGCATCACAAGTTTAGTTATATTATTCTTTACTGATGTGTGAGTATGCAAGTCAAATGTCAGTTGATTGAACATTCATCAAGGGTGTTGACTTCAGGTTCAGAGCATGTTATATCAATACTATGCATGTAGGATTATATATATTATACTCCCCCCGTCCCATTCTAGATGACGTGTTTCATTATTTCATACCTCATATATATTCAACGAACGCGTCAACTGAAATGGGACGGAAGGAGTATATAACAGGTGAGTAATCCTTTGATATTTTGTAAACATTAAATCCTTTTTGAAAAATAGGTCCTAGCCTAAGCTGTTTGCTTCCACCCAGGTTTCCCGGGTCAAGAAGTAAGGCTTCTAAACTTCAAAATCTGTTTTAAACTTATTAATTCTCTCATTCCATTCTTCAACACTCTTAACTCTCTCTTTTGTCTGTTTTTGCAGAGGAAGAAGCAAAGATGCAGGTCGTGAAAGTACTATCCAAACCTCAAGTGTCGAGCCGCCTCAAAATCTTGATGATCATTTCATTCCTTATATGCACTGCGTATCTGTTTGCATCGTTCTTCATCCTCCCAGGCACGAAGGTAATACATGTATCGAGTTCCTTACAGAGTTTGTCGTCACCGACTACCCTTGAGCATATCGTTTTTGGCATTGCCTCGAGTGAGAAATCATGGGTGAGTAGGAAGGAGTATGTTAAAATCTGGTGGAGGCCTAAGGAGATGAAGGGTTGTGTGTTTCTTGAAAGGATCCCTCCGAATGGAACACTAGAGGAGGCTAATGATGCGGATTCTCTTCCTCCTATATGCATATCGGAGGACACATCGAGGTTCCGTTACACGTTTAAAAATGGGCTCCCTTCAGCCATACGCGTGGCACGCGTGGTTTCGGAGACCGTTGCGCTCAATCACTCTGATGTGCGGTGGTTTGTTTTTGGGGATGACGACACGCTTTTCTTCCCTGAGAATCTAGTGAAGACTCTTTCCAAATATGATGATGGACTGTGGTATTACATCGGGACAACGTCGGAGAGTTTTGCTCAGAACAAGCTCTTCTCCTATCAAATGGCCTTTGGAGGAGCTGGTTTTGCTATAAGCTATCCTTTGGCTAAGGCTTTGGCTTCTGTGCTTGACTCGTGTTTGCCTCGATATCCTCACCTCTTCGGAAGCGATGGCAGGATTCAGGCCTGTCTTAACGAGCTTGGTGTCAGTCTCACACACGAGCCAGGATTTCACCAGGTATGTATTCAGGAGTTTACTTTGGGTGATAGATTAGATCGACTATACGTATATGATTGACTATTTGAACGATTGCATGATCAAACAAGTTCTTTTTGTGAAATTAAACGAGTTTGTTGCTGCTTGTTACTAACGTGGTCCCTGCTAACGAAACTGCACAACAGATGGATATTCGTGGGAGTATGCTCGGATTCATGACCTCTCATCCACTTAGGCCTATCGTTTCTCTCCATCACTGGGAGACCATGGATTCGATTTTCCCAACAATGAAACCAGAAGAGGCTATGCAGCACTTGTTTCAAGCTGTAAGCGTCGATTCTCAGAGGATTCTGCAGCAAACAGTGTGCTACGATCGTTGGTTTTCCTGGACAATCTCCGTGTCTTGGGGCTACGCTGTCCAAATCTTCCCATACCACCTCTACTTGCCGGACGCGCTGCGTACCCTTGAGACATACCTTCCGTGGAAGGAAAGGGGGAAGGGCATTTTTGAATTGTACGAAGTTGACGTACTGGGCCTCCATCCCGACCCCTGCCGTAGGCCAACTGTGTTTTTCTTGCAAACAGTGTCATCCGCCACTAACGGGATAAGGAGCACTTACACGAGGATGACCTCCGAAAACTGCACTGTCGACGCTTTCTCTCCGAGAAAGCTCCAAGATATCGTTGTCCATTCACACAAGCTCGACCTCGACCACAAACAGGTGCCTTCAATTCTCCCTTTCTGACACATCCAGTCATGAATGGCAGTACATACGATTCGTGTTCGTGTTTCTTAATTTCTTCGTGTTTTCGTCGTGCAGCTCGTGGCGCCTCGGAGACAGTGCTGTGATGTGCTGCCCTCTGCTGCCGGAGATGTGATGGAGATCAATGTTAGAGAATGTGGGCGTGAAGAGATGATTCATATGCATTGATATTAGTCGTTTATTAATTAGAGTTTATTATTGATGGATGTACATTAGGACTGCCCGATGGTATTTCTAGTACCGTCTCGATCTAGTTGGTAACGAGCATACTGAATAACTATAGTTTACTTATATTCTAATATAAACGAACTCATTATCAACGGGAATCTAATAACCTCGATTATAAGATGGGTGAAGCAAGCCAGGTTGGCTTGTTCAGACAAGTACATGCCAGCAAACGCATTTGACGTTGAACATTTCTTCCTTGGATTTCGGAATTATTAAGAACAAGTACCACTAATCCATTTGTATTATTTTATTCTTTTAGTTGCACCGTCTATTTTTCCAGGTTATATATATGCAGGGACGGAGTCAGGATTCGAGAAGTGGTTAGACCAGACGAGATTACATGTATGTGTATTTTCGAATAATTTTATTTATTTATGAAAAATAAATTAATATTCAAAACATTTGAATTTTGAAAGTTTAACGAAAAAAATTTAAAGATCATGTCACGAAAAACTCGAGCTCGAGGCGGTGGCAAGTGAGGTAGAGGCTATCCACGTCTTAGCATTTTATACAAACTTTTTTTTTTTTTCAACCAAGCATTTTGTAAGAGCCAAACCACTACCAAAATCATTATTCAAGAATATTTACCTAATCCAAAGTCAAACACATTATATTCATAGATTAATGAAACACAACTCAACAAACAAATTGAATAATCATCATTAATTCATCAATCTCTACCAAAACCACATGCACTTCTAAGATCTCTCTCTCTCTCTCTTATATACATTCACCTTAATTTTCTTAGAAATCCCATTTCATTAACAAAATAATGATGAAAATGGTGAAGAGAATTTTGAGGTTTGTTGTAATGGCGGCGATGTTGATGGAGATGGCTATGGCTGCTAATTACACGGTCGGAGCTCCCAACGGTGGATGGGATCAATCCACTGATCTTCAAACGTGGGCTGATTCCATTTCCTTTTTGGAAGGAGATAGTTTGAGTGAGTTGATCGTTGATTTTCTTCGTTCTGTTCGATTACGTCTCTTTTTATTGTTTTACGAGCCTTAAATTCGTTCTGCATTCATCAGTTTTCCAGTTTACTACAAACCACGACGTGACTGAAGTTTCGAAGTCGGATTTCGACTCATGCAGCGCAAGCAACCCTCAGCAGCCGCCGTTCACCAGCGGCAACGCCGTCGTGCCCCTCACCACCGCCGGCAGCAGGTACTTCATCTGCGGAACCAGCGGACACTGCATCACCGGCATGAAGGTCGCGATCACCGTCGCCGCCTCGTCACCGCCGCCGTCCACCACCCCTGCCGTTCCCTCACCGCCGCCCTCCACCACTCCGGCGGTTCCCGCCCCGCCGCCCAAGACTGCGGCTCCCGCACCCCCGCCAAAGCAGTCCAAGGCGGCATCTCCTCCACCGTCGGTGCCGGCTTCGAATGCTCCTCCAACCGCTTCCTCGATTCCGCCACCACCGCCGTCGTCGGCCGCGAAATTTGAAGTGATGGGTGGCCTTATTGGTCTAGTTCTAATGATTTTCTTGATTAATTAATGATTTTCCGGTAATATGTTTGTGTATTTTTACTCGAATTTCTTCTCAAACAATGATTTTGTTTAATCTTTGGTATCGATTTAATAAACGTATATTCATGACATAAAATTTGTGGAAAGATAAGGTATCAAAAAGTGTTTACAAACTATCGTAATATAGTAACTATTGTCGATAACGGATCTATTTATATTAGAATGAGTCGATTATTGTATCTATATGGTCTGTATACGACCAATGAGACAGACGAAAACAAAAACAAAAGTATGGTCTTCTACATGTGTAAATGAAAACAATGTTTCATCGGAGCCAAAAATGAAGCAAAATCCAAATACTAAAAAAAGTCAAAATAAAACACTAATCAGAATACTCATTCCCTGGACCTGGTGTTACCGGAGGACACAACGCCGGTGGAGGAGCCTCCCCAGGCGGCGGAGGCGGAGGCGGAGCTACCAGTGAACGTGGCGGGGCGGGGATGAAGCTACGGGAGGCGGAGGCGGAGGCGGAAATGAAGCTGCCGAACGAGGACGTTGCAATGGCGGCGATGAATCAGGAACACAGGGAGTAGCGTGGTCACCGGCATACGCAGGCGGCGGCGGCGGTGTGAGAGTTGAGATAGGGTAAGTGAAGGAGGGGTAGGAGGAATAGGGAGCTGGTAAAACTACCGGAGGGTCGGAATTACGGCGGCGCGTGAGGAAGGCGAAGCCCAAAATGAGGCCGGCGACGGCCAGAATAGAGACTAAGAAGATGAAGATCTTGGTTGCTGTTCCCACGTAGCACATTTCCTTTCTCTTCTCCACCTTAATATTTTTGCAGCTAAGAAAGAATTAATTACCTCCAATTTTATTTATTTTTGGTTAGATTAATTGTATTATGTGCACATAAAAATACTAATATAGTACTCCCTCCGTCCCCTAATAAGTGTCTCTAATTGTAAAAATATTTGTCCTTAATTAAGTGTCTTATCACAGAATTTCATGCAAAAAGCACTCAAACTTTTCAGTTTTGCCCTTAAAAACCCTTTAAAAGGTTTGATTTTTCAATTCTCCATGCAATTAATAAGGGTAAGACAGTAAATTCACGTAATTCCTTGATTTTCACAATTTGAATGGTTGAGACACTTATTTAAGGACAGAGTGAGTAATTATTTTACTCATATAATATAGTACTCCCTCCGTCCCCTAATAAGTGTCCCGAGCCGTTAAAATGCACAAACCAAGAAAGTGTATAATTTTACCATATTAACCCTTAATCATTACATAGAAAATTGAAAAATTAAAAAAATATAATGATAACAGGGGTAAAATGGGTAGTTTAGCCAAAAAATTACATTGAAAAATGTGATAGAACACTTATTTGAGGATAAAAATTTTACTCCTTTAGGACACTTATTAGGGGACGGAGGGAGTAATTAATTAAAATATTAACCATATTTTATATGGGAGGAAGAGACGATTGATGAGCACGTGAAGGCAATTAAGAGAGAAAGAAATATTTCCACTATTCCCGTTGCTTTGCTTCTTTGCAATTAACTCAACAAATTTTGTCTTCTATTACCTTCTCTCTTCCTAAAAATCGAACCGAGTTGGTAGTTGAACCGAGTAAATCAAAAACCGATCATTGTCGATTTGCCACTTACTTCGGTTTTGAATAGTTGAACCCTAATTCAATCGGAAAAGGCTAGAAACTGAAGACTTCTTATCGGTTTGACATCCGATTCGATTTTTAAACCACAATTCGTCTCTCATACAGTAATTTTTTAGGGCATTGACTACTTTAATTTGTTGTGGCAAATAATTGTAACGACCACGTTATACATACATTTTTTTGAAGGGCCAACAACCGGCGCTCCAAACCTTTACAAAATAAGAATGTTTAATTGCTTATAATCCAAGTGAATCATTTTAATCATAAATAAATGGATTTGCCAGAAATTGCATATTGGTTATGTTTTAACTTAAATAATGCACGGTTGGAATATCGAAATCGGGACAGAGGGCCACATCCGAGACGAATGCGAATGTATATATATTTGAAGCCGGAACACCTTAATTTTATCTCGAAAAACCGAATGCAAGATCATTAAAGTCGTCGAAAATATATGATGAAAATGCTGAAGGGAAATTTGAGCCTTGTTGTAATGGCGGCGATGTTGATGGAGATGGCTATGGCTGCAAATTACACAGTCGGAGCTCCCAACGGTGGATGGGATCAATCCACAAATCTTCAAGCATGGGCTAATTCCATTTCCTTTTTTCAAGGAGATTTCTTGAGTGAGTGAATTATCTTTTCTTAATTAATCCAGCTATATTTGATTTTGTTGCTGATTTTTCTGCATTGTTCAGTTTTCCGGGTTGCCGGAAACCACGACGTGACTGAAGTTTCGGAGCCGAATTTCGGTTCATGCACATCAAGAAACCCTGTGCAGCCACCTTTCACCACCGCCGGCGCCGCCGTCGTACCCCTCACTTCCTCCGGCAGCAGATTCTTCATCTGCGGAAGGCACTGCAGTACTGGCATGAGGGTCCGGATCACCGTCGCCGTCCCCAGCCCCCACCTAATTTCGGCCAAGTTTGATTGAAGATCGAATTTAAATTTGCTGATGTTTTCCGCTGCAATTAAATTCATTTTTCCAGTGCATGCATGCAAAAGTCTTTCCATTCCTACCCTTTTCATCTCAAAAAATGACTGTATATTTCATTTGATCCGTTTATTGAATACATATAAGTTATAAAACAATGGAACGAGCAAATGGAACGGGACAAGAGAGTATATTTCATGTTACATTTTCAAATGCTAAAATAAGTGAAAACAAAAACCTTAGAAAAAGAAGTCTTTTCACATACATGGCTCTCTGGTCCGGCCAAAATTTTGGTCGGACCGGGCCGTTCTTAAAACCGGCCCCTGCAAAATTTTGGGCTTGTTGCTGATTCTTCTATTCGGCCCATTGGGCTTATCCTAGACTGGACCGGCCCAATAGTTTAACCATGGCTTATCCACAGCCATTATTTCCACAAAAGCCATCTCTTCCTCTTCTTTCTCCAATGCTCAGCACCCTCTTCATCCACTTTCTATTGCTGGTGCCCCAAGCTATCTCATCTGAGCTTGGACGAGGCTCATCTCCGATTCCGAGAGCCTCGACTTTCCCATCGTTCTCGAGTCTTTACTCACCCTTCTCTCCTTCATTAGCTCCCTCACTCTTTCCACCCCACCCCAGAGTCCAACAGAGGCGTAGAGATTCGATAGCTGCACATAGTGTCCTATATTCATCACATCCAGAGAGAACAGCTTCTCTGCAGCATGCTCACCTAGTCTGACGTGGCGATGCACTTTACATGCGCTCAAGAACGCGCTCCAAATGGAAACGCCTGCATCAAAAGGCATGGCTTTGATGAAATCGTAAGCCCCTGTCAGATCCCCTCCTCTTCCCAGCATATCAACTACGGAAGCATAGTGTTTTTCGTGAGGTTCGACTCCGTAGCTTTTCATGCTGTGGAAAATATCCAAACCTTCGGTTACGAGATTGGAATGGCTGCAAGCTATGATGAGGTTGAGGAATGTTACATCATTAGGGCAAGCTCCTCCCTCCTTCATCTCGTGGAAAAGATCGAGGGATTCTCTTCCCCATCCGTGCAGGCCGTAGCTCAAGATCATCGCACTCCACACGAATACGTCTTTCTCTGTAATCTGATCGAATACTTTCCGAGAAAGCTCTATGCTCCCACATTTGGCATACATATCAATCAAGCCTGTCCTAATCACTATGTTGTCGCTGAAACTACTATTGTTCACATAAGCATCCATCCATTTCGCTTGCTCGAGTGATCCGACGTGGGAAGAAGCCAATATCGAGGACTGTATAGTGACAGCATTAGGCTGAATATTTCTTGAAATCATCTCAAAAAAAAGCTTCAAAGCTTCAGAAGCATGACCGCTTTTAGCGAACCCGGAGATCATGGAATTCCACAGCATTACATCCTCGATTCTCACTTGATCGAAGAGCAACCTCGCAGCCTTCACATCCCCACATTTCGCATATAAAGAAGTGAGCGCGACACGTAAGTCAGGCTCGAGTTCGTACCCCATCCTAATCACTAAACCATGGACACACCTTCCTTCATTCAAATCCTCAATATCAGAATACGCCTTCACCACACTAACCAACGCTATCCAATCGGGATTCATGCCCGATTCCCTCATCTCTCCGAAGAACCTCAAAGCTTCCACGGGACGGCCTCTCTGGACATACCCCGAGATGATGGAAGTCCATGAAACTACATCTTTGCACTTCAACCGGTCGAAAATCACACGAGCTCCTTCATTCGCCTCGCACTTCACGTAAAACGAGAGAAGCCCGTTCTGCAAGAAGGAATCTTCCTCGAATCCATGCTTGAATATCTGCGCATGAACTGCACGGCCGTACCCTACCGCAGGTAAGGCCGCACAAGCTTTGAGCACATTAGGAAAGGTAAACGCATCCGGATTCACGAAAGCCGCCTGCATCCTCGAGTACGTTTCGACAGCGTCTTCAAACATCTTATGCATCGAATACCCTCTGATAACCGCGTTCCAAAGGAAAACATACCGGTCGGGAAATTCATCGAACACCTTCCGCGCGTAATCAATCTCATTCAGCTCGAAGCTCCTGCTTATGAACTTGGTGATTATAAAACCGTTGCTCTGCAATCCACGTGCGTGAAGCTGGCAGTGGATTTGGAGAAGATGGGTTTTCCGAGATGATCGCTCGAGAAGCGACGTGAAGAAAGAATCAACGTCGACTGAACTGCGATTCTTGATAAAGCGACTGCTGCTGCTGAAAAGGCGGGAAAATGTGGGACCGACGATGAAGCTCTTGAGCTGCAGATTCAGAGATTTGAATGCTTGCTGCTGGAGATTAATGGCGAATGACATAAAGATTGAAGATCGGAACATGAAACTCGACCAAGAAATTGAAATCCAGTGATTTCAACTTTGAGCATGAAATTTCTTGACCGGAGCTCTCAAATGGGCCGACGTAACTCTAGCCCAATGGGCCCAATTCGGCCCAAAAATCTTAGGCCGAAATCTAAGCTTCATGTTACGGCCCGAATAAGGTCATCTAGTCGGGCCGGGCCGGGCTCGCCGACATGTGAAAAGACAGTACAGTTTGAATTTAACGATGGAGATAATTTTGTAATAATTCAAAATTTCCATTTCTTCCTTTCTTTTCACCCACATGTTCAAAAACGTGTGATGTCCTTCATTTTTCAGTAATAATCTGCAGAAAGCGTCATTTCTCCATACAATCATCAACCACAAAAAATAAAATTCCACTGCAGATTTTCATTTGATTCAAGATTCGATTTTTTTTCACTATAAATTCATGCAGCAAGAACACCTCATCCTCTCATCACTAATTTTTTTTAATATAGTTATATATATTTAATTTATACGAAAAAATGGCGACTAGTGTTGTTGCTTCGAAGATCGTAGGATTACCGAACAAAACGGCGGCGTTTAGCCTCCAGCCTGAGGTTCCAGCTGATTTGCAGAAGCATTTTGAGCTCAAAAATGGCTATGGAAAATTCAAAATTAGTTCCAAGAGAAGAGATTGTACACCACGTGCTGTCACAACCGATGCTCCGACTCAGGTAATTATATTTTGTTTTCCCTCCGAAGTTGATCCAGATCATTTTCCATTTGTATCGACGCATTTCTCGAATGTATATGAGTATGAAATTTTAGAAACGTGTTAAGTAAAATGGTACGGAATATGGGATTAGAGTGCTACAGAATGGGTGATGCATGTTTTTTTGTTGAAACATGGATAGAGTAAAATGTGGCTATAAATTATCAAAACTTGTAAACCGACGTCGTTCTGGTGTGTTGAGAATATGAATTGTTCTTCCACAGACAAACTCTCAAGGAATTCTCAACGGTCCTCTAGCAAACTACGTCCCTCTCTTCGTCATGCTCCCTGTAAGATCTTTATTTATATTCATAGACGGATGATCGTCACGTGTAAAAGACAATTATAAAAAGTTATCCGACTTTCATGTTACGTTTTGTTCATGTCACGTTCGATAGTTGGGAGTTGTAACGAGAGAGAACGAGTTCCCTGACCAAGAAAAGCTGGAGGGGCAGCTGAAGTTGCTCAGAAAAGCCGGAGTCGACGGAGTCATGGTCGACGTGTGGTGGGGGATCATCGAGGCCAAAGGTCCTAAACAGTACGATTGGAGTTCTTACAGGAAATTGTTCGACCTTATCGAAAAATGCGGGCTCCGGATTCAGGCAATTATGTCGTTCCATCAGTGTGGGGGCAATGTTGGAGACGCCGTCACCATTCCGATTCCCGAATGGGTTCTTGCGATCGGAGAAGAAGATCCCGACATCTTCTACACCAATAGGTCCGGCAACCGGAACCCGGAGTATATCTCACTTGGTACCGATAACTTGCCCATCTTCCAGGGTCGAACCCCCATCGAGGTACTTACCAACCACTAGTAGTTAATGTGTAGGTGTTATATGTTATCGAGATTCTGACTTAGAGACGTTCAGATGTATAGTGACTTCATGAAGAGCTTTAAAGAGGCGATGGTGGACTTGTTGGAATCCGGAACTATTATAGACATTGAGGTCGGATTAGGTCCGGCCGGAGAACTTAGGTACCCATCGTATCCCCAAGACCAGGGATGGGCGTTCCCGGGAATCGGGGAATTTCAAGTACTTCTTTCGTTCCATTCAAATTGTACAAGTTTTTGTTTTCTTTAATCTTTTTTCTTAAAGTGAATGTTTCACATTTTACACTATTATGTGCAGTGTTATGACAAGTACTTGAAACAAGACTTCATTGCTTCGGCGACCAAAGCAGGGCACCCGGAGTGGGACCTCCCGGACGATGCAGGGACGTACAACGACACACCCGATAAAACCGGCTTCTTTTGTGCAAACGGGACTTACCTATCCGAGAAGGGCAAGTTTTTCCTGACGTGGTACTCGAGCAAGTTGATCGAGCACGGGGATCTAATCATGGACGAAGCCAATAAGTTATTCCAGGGATACAGAGCCCGGGTCGCGGCCAAGGTCTCTGGTATCCACTGGTGGTACACGGACGATAGCCATGCCTGCGAGTTGACATCGGGCTACTACAATGTCAAAGGCAGGGATGGCTACCGTCCGGTCGCCAGGATGATGTCCCGGCACTACGGCACGTTGAACTTCACGTGCCTCGAGATGAGGAACTCGGAGCAAGCGGCCGACGCCAGGTCGGCCCCCGAGCAACTCGTGCAACAGGTGCTGAGCGGCGGGTGGGCCGAGAACGTCGACGTAGCTGGGGAGAACGCTCTCCCCAGGTACGATCGGACGGCGTACAATCAAATCTTGCTAAACGTTAGGCCAAACGGTGTCAACAAAAATGGGCCACCTAAGTACAAAATGGCCGGAGTTACATACCTTCGATTGACCGATGAATTGTTCGAGTCCAAAAATTTCAGAATCTTCACACAATTTGTCAAGAAAATGCATGCTGACCTGGCAAGAATCTAGCCCTTGATTAATAATGTTCATAGTTCCATTTCTGACCGTTAAATTTTGCTATTGACACAGGACTACTCAAGGGAAATGACGGATGTGCCCTCGCTGCAGAGATCGAAGGCGAAGATTCCGATGGAGAAGCTTCTAGAAGCTACGGAACCGATCAAGCCGGTTTCATGGGACACTGAGACGGACATGAGCGTCGGCGGTGCTTTGGCTGATTTTTTGGACAATTTATTAAGCAATTTATTTTCTAAATTTTAACTAATTTTGTTGCAATTGTTGATTGTTCTGTGCGTGTAATATAAGGCTTCATGTCTCGATTTTCGACCGAAATAAAACGAGCAGAGTTCTCGACTATAAAAAGATGCGTAACAAGGCACGATGGGGTAAAAACTTGATTGAAATATTAAAAGGCACAATGTAAACGAAACCCAATTAAAGTCATGCACGAAGCTCGAAGCTTCATCGAGAAGGAAACCAAGCAACAAAATTCTGGCAAAGTTGGACAAAAGGTGAGGATCAAAAGACATTACTTGGGACCTACAAAGAAAAACTCGAAAAAAAAAGACAAACACTTTTCAAAGTGTGCAAGAATTTAATCAAGTGAGGAAGTGGCAGTAACGTAGTAAGCAACAGCAAAGAGGGCATGAACCATGCAAAGTATGCCGCCGATCGACAGGAAATGGTGGTGAGTGAAGCCGCACGACGCCCTCGACTTGTGGTTCGATATGATCCCGATCACCAGCATCGACAGCCCGACGGCCAAGATGATCCTGCGCGTACACATTGGATCAAGAAAAGGTTAACATGAATTATTTCAAGTAATCTTGTTTATTTTTGGTGGATATATGTTTTGATATACCACTCATTTCAAATGAAGAAAAGTGAATATTAATTAATCTTATCCTAAATTACTCCATTTTCCCTTTTACATAAAGTTTTTTACTTTAAGAAAAATGTGTAATCTCACACACAAACACACACCATGTTCATAGGAAGAAAATCATGAGCGTTGTTACCAAGTGAAGACAAGGCATGCCATGGACAACTGCTTGCTAGGCGAAGCTTTTTCGATCTCTTCGTGGGTGCAGACGGCGCAGCCTCCGAGCAAATTGGCCAAGACATGAGCTATGCCGAGGAGAGTTGCTGCAGCTAAGCCTAGAACAAAGGCATCATGGCTTGGCTCCTTGCACTCGAATATCCATAGCCTCAAATGCTTCTCCTAATCCACACAAATCGAAAAAAAAAGACGAAAACCGGATTATTATAGTTAGTTAAGAGAGGGGAAAGAAAGAAGTTTAGTTTTTATAAGAGTTGTAGTGCAAGATCACCTGGTTTTGAGCAGCTTCTGCTCTTATGCCAAGAATACCTCCGACAACGTCTAGTCCGACGATCACGAGGCAGGCGAAGATGCCGATTACTTTACCCATTTCGGAGTTGCTAGTGTTTGTGGATTTGGTGATGATGGTGAAGGAGATTTGGAGAGGGAAAGAGAATGATATGTAGGTAGATGGATAAATAGTAGTGTGTGTGAAAATGAGATGGGATTATGGAAAAGTATATTTTGTCAATAGAGGGGTGACTTTATTTTAACTTTATTTGTACTTTAGTATTCTTTGCTTGTATAATTAATAATAATAGCCGATTGGATTCTTTTGAAAGGTGGAGAAGAAAAGTAGGGTATAAATACACTAAGAAACTCTGGTGTACTGCAGTTTGGGCATCAATTCTTTGGTAAAAGCTTTTTCTTTTGCATATGCATTCTTTTCACTAATTTTAGTGACTTGTCCCATGGTAATTTTTTCCTACGTACTCCCTCCGTCTCTTCTATTTGACAAGTTTCTTGAAGATATATGAGTATAAAATAATATAATTGTGTCGAGTAGAATGTGACGAAAAAAGTATTGTCGGAAAAAGACATAAAATGAACACAATGCCTTGAAATTGAGAAACTGTGTGTGAGACAATCAAAGGATGGTAAGTCGTCTTCTTCAATGGGCTCTCTCTCTCTCTCTCTCAAACACACATGATTAGCATCCTTCAGTATAATTTAGGCATAATTATTAACAACCCGAACAAACTATTCACACTAAGTAAAGAATAATTGAGGCTGGCATAACGCTTTCTTTCAGCCTTATTTAAAGAATTTAGTATCGTAAATAATATTAAAGACTTGAAACTTATAAATTTAATTACTTCAAATCAACACAAATAGAGAGTACAAAGGGGGCAGAAAATGAAATGGCAATTTCTATAACTTTTTTTTCACTTGCCATTTTCCATTAATAAAGGAGCAAAAAACACTATGAGCCAAGAATGAATGCAAATTACAAGAGAGAGACCTAAGAAAAGAATGAAAAGGGAGTGTGTGTAGCAACTCAACTGTACAGAAGAATTAGAAAGAGAAATGATGCCTCAGAGGGATCGCAGCACCTACAAACACGACTACATCTAATACACTACATATGTATCTATAAACCGACGACGAAACCCGAAGCATTATAGCCTGCAAAAATTTCACCTATCCCACATCGCATGGTAGACAGGAGACCTGTGCCTTAACCATTGCACCATTTCTCTATCTATCGAACCTTTGTTCAATGCAGCATCTAACGTCGGACTCCCCACGAATTTCAACGAGCTCCTAAATGACCATATCCGATCCTTCGGCCAAGGTTTTTGGGGCTGTTTCTCCTGCCATTAGTCAATATGATTGTATTGTCAAATCCAATCCATCACTCAAGATATAATTTGCAGTTTAAACGCTAGGGGAAAATGAAAAAACATGAAAAGGGACTTACCATGATAGAGAGCATAAACTTAACCATCTTCGGACCATATACACGTTGACGTGATGGTTTTTGGACTTTTGCATAGAAAGAGCCGACTTCAGGTAAAGAGAGGCAGCCTCGACTTGCTTTGGCCAAGACTGCATCTGGCTCAGCACTTTGATTGTGCCAAAATATTAGCTGTCCCAAACAATATGTCTCACCGTATGTTTTGCAGTATTCATGAACGCCAGAGCCCAACTTATCAGCAGACTTTGGACCGAGATCAAGTGGAGTTATTTGAACAGGTGGGGAAGTTACTTTCTTGTATTCCTGAAAGACGTAAACTGAATTAAGAGGAGGAAAAAAGATACTGCATTGAAATGTAAGATTTTTAGAGTAATGAAGTTACTCACTCTAATCCTAAAAAAGCACTTTGTATGAGCATATAAGTGTATCAGGTCAGCAGCAGCATCATGCCGACTTTTATAGGTACAAGGAAGGTTTCGCACCTCATCCCTCAACCTGAAACAGGTAGATACATTATATACGGACATGTATAAAATTATTTATATATCCAAGGGAAAGTGTTTATAAGCTTGAGACGCTTAAATTCAGCTCATAATACTTACCATAATAAAGACTTTCGAAGCTTCATCTCTGGGTTATCAGAACCAGAAGGATCATGAGCGTCAATCTTAAACTTGAGATCTCTCAATGCAACATCTTCTGTATGAGGAGCCATGCACTGAATAAGTTCCTCCACTAATGACCCTTCTCCTCTCCAGAGAAATGAAGCTGCTTCTTCGGGGCTAAGCCTTTCAAGTGGAGGTGGGGCATTCTTTGGGTCGCCAAAAACACATCTCATAACATATCTCACCTGCATGAATTTGGCAAAGAAATTTAAACTCACTCATCCATCAACCCAATCAAATCTTTCCCAGGATCTTTCATGAATGAATAAAGAAAGAAGGAATAAGCTAATAGAAAGGAAACTGCTCTACCTTGTCGATAGTGAGAGCCAAATTCTGGAGCCTTTGATTGTACACACCCTCGGCCTATAACACGATTAAAAAATAATTAATGAACTACATATAAAAATCTGCAAACACCAGCATTATACAGGATATAGAAACAGAGAGCAGAAACAAGAAGAGGTGATAAATTTTTGAAAGAGTGTAGGCGGACATATACCTGAATTTCAGCATCGGTCCTTTCAAGCTCCAAATTTACTTCAGCAAAGAATCTCTTCTTTTCCTCTATATTATGCTTAAGAATCTCACTGGGGAGTTTCGTCCTTTCGAAGTTTATGAACCTCACCTATAGAAATCCAAATATCAAGAAGCAGCCGAAATTGTAATTTTACACAAGAATCTAAAGAGAAGGACATATACCAAGCGGGCTGTGTAGGCAATCAGCCAATCAGGCAAACCACCAAGCAAACAACTTCCAAGTCCAGCTTTACCCAGGTCAATATAATCTTCCTCAGACACTGAATTGAGTTCACATGCCTCTAGCAGCAACCGGTGCCGGTCGAGTACTCCATGATGGCCTTTCAGCACCTAGCAATCCACAATTTTCAGATTTTATGAGGCAATCCGAGCCATCGTCAGAAAACAAAATACATAAGTGAAGTAAAAGATACTTATAGATTTGATCAAAGCTAATCATATACCTTTTGGAAAGCCCCTTCACCAGTCAGATTTAGGTAACTCCCACGGCAGACCTGGTTGCCGCACAAACAAACTGATGCTTCATACTCTTCCTTACTCTGAAAAATTCAACTGTTACCCACTAAAGGAGGGCAAGGCAGAAACTAAAATGACAGTCGAGGATATATCTCAAACACAACCACTGGTTTGCACACTGACCTCAGTGACAGAATTATAGTCAAAGGTGATCTCTTCGCCATAAGCAATTGGTCTTACAGAATAGATCCCGATCTGATACTGACCATCAACAGCAGTGACCCTGTTGTCACAGTTAGTGATATCAATAATCGTACTACGTAACTGCCTCAAGTATGGAGGAACATGTATTACAACAGAGTACATACTTAGCTTCACAATTAGGCCTGCAGGAGTGACAAATCCGACTTGCATAGTTTGCCTTGTGCATTGCATCAACAACTACTAAATCATACCCATCAGCATCTCCCTGCAATAGAAGATTTAGGAATAAGCTCAACACTTCATGGACCAGAACAACAGAAGCATGATCAACACATGATGAGCTACATATAAGAAAATAAATTGTGCAATTAAATGTAATATACCTTCGGCCTCTCAAGATATATGTTGTAGAACTCTGGGGCAGGATCATTATTGTTCTTTTGCAAAGCACGGATGCCGTCTTGTTTTTCAAACCATTTCCAAGTAGGATAAACCTATGAGCAAAACAAGATAAAATAAAAAAAGTGGGCATACAATGTTACTTCATTTCCCTCAATTCATAGAGCATAGTACACATGACATACTTATGTCAGTTGCAAGTCACAAACATGCCAAATTGGAATCAGAAGTTAAGATTACTACTCCACAGGATTCATTTACTAATTTAAACTTTGACTCCTAGCTCATAAGAATCAAATAGAGTAATAGTATTATAGTAGGAAAGCCTGAGATAATTTAATTAGCAGACCCCGGTAAAGATATTAAAATCAAGCATTACCTCTCCCAGAAATTCAACAACAAAGTCATCTTCACTGAAACCACTTTCCTTGTTGCAAACTACTCCAAGACCCTGGTCAGAAAACCACAATCAGAGACAACTAACATAGCTTTGCTCACATGCTATCAAATACAAAGATAAGTTAGTGTGGCTAACCTTTCTATAAGCAACATAATTGTCCTCCGGGCGACTATCAATGGCCTTCAGCATAAACTGGCAGATACGCAATAGTCTCCTGTCTCCATTTTCATCAGCAGATGCTCGTATCTCTTCAAAAACAGGCTTTAGAGGATACACCATGGGAGTGTTCCCAGAACCAGTAAAGTTCCTGACTTGTCTGTTGAGAGTACGAAGGAGAACTTCTTCAATGAAAATATGCTTTTCAACAAGCGACCAATCTGATTCATCCGGCATTGAATCAAGAAGAAGATTATGAGTGTATGGATCGATGCCATAAACTTCCTGTTCTAAAACCTCATTCCCCAGGGATTTCCTTGGTTTGTAATCCTTCACCTCCGGAATTTCCATGTCAGACTCCTCAGTGCCATTTTTCTGTGCATTAAGCTTCTCATCATAATCTTCGGGTAAAGAAACTTGCATTTTTCTTTTCACTTCCTCCTCGTCTGCTACGATTACATAGTGATCGATAACTTCATACTTCCTTGTAACAGGGGGTACAAGACTAGCCTTCGTCATGCGAGCACCCCATTCACGCTCATCAGCATAGGAATCAAGCCCATCATCAAGTGTAAAGAATGTGTTCCTTCTAGACTCTTTGCTAGCACCTTCTGATGGAAATTCTACGTCACTTTCCGTATCTGATGCAGTACTCTCACTTTCTGTCAAACTTGCATTGGATGATCTGTCCATATCATCAGATGAGTCACTTCCAGAATCCAAAGACTTTTTGTAGAGTTTGGATATCCGCCTTCTGATTTCTCGCTCAGAAGCACTATCTCCAGAGTCTAAAAGTCCATTCATGAACAAGCTGCCATTGCTTCTGTATGAATGTTTCCTTTCAGACCCTTTACTCAGGTTCTTCTTATATTTTGAGGAAGTGGATGAAAAGCCAGGGGGCGAGTCATCTTTCCAAGATCTCATCACCTCATCTCTTGCATATTCTAGCTTTGAACCTTTTTCCAAACTTGTAGCTAGTTGAATAAATAATGTTAAAGAGTGATTCATGTCTCTAGCATCAACCCGAGTTCTACCTCTGAAATGACATCAAATTCAACAATAAGAAAGCAGAAGCATTACAAGTACCGAGCATTTAGACAGGAATATGTATTATTTTTGGACCTCAGTCTCATTGCAAATGAAGTAAATGAATGTTTAACATTACTTACTTAATTGCTTCCCTACACATGCGACTGATGTCATCTTTGATAGCATTCAATCCACGTCTAGCATAATACCCAGCTCGTATTCTATCATCAATATCAGCAACCTGAAGAATGTCTCAGAATTATATATCATCTTATAACACATCAAGTACAGAAGTAAACGGGACGGAGAGAGTATATGAACAGAGAATAACAAAAATAAAAAGGGTTTGTCTATACCTTGGGCACAAAAAACTCAACGGTATTCTCACGCATGATGTCTCGTAGACTTTTAGCAACATATTCCTCCATTCTTCTAAATCCATTTCCAGCCTTCTTAATAGCCAAGCGCCTCAGTTGAGCATCCCTAGAGAGGATGGATGTAGACTTTCTAGCATCAAAAAGCTTGGACCGTTTATACAAGCTTCGACGGAATAATTGGTTTGCTGAGTCCCTCTTATCTGAACTTTCTAAATACTCCTTCAGTCCATTGGATTCATCCATTTGATTAGAAACTGATTGATTCCTATCAGTTAGTTGATTAAGGCTTCGGATTTTCATCTGGGCATTCCGGTTCCTCGCCCAATTAATATTGGGAAACTTCTGAACCAAGTCTTCAAACTGGGTGCAACCTCTAATATCTATAGATGACAAAAAAGGTAATGACTGAAGAAGTTCCTCAAGCATGCCAGAAGTAATGCCAGTGCAACCACGTAATATTAACGATGTTATCTTCTCTTTATTGTAATCATTCTGCAGAATATAGGATAAGTCAGATTTGCAACATATCAAGCTGTAACAAGCCTCCAAGATCTAACCATTCAAACTAAAGGAAAACGGAAAGTACAAGTATAAACACGCAATACAAGAGACAGTTACCATAATTTTCAAGAAGATGGAGTCAGAGCAGTTAGGTCCAATGGCACAAAAGTCAATCTGTCTAGAAATGTCTTTGTAATATTTGACCACTGATCGCCAATGCTTGCACGTCAGGGCAGAATAAAAAAGCGACTTAACATCAGCTCCCAGAAAATGAAATATTCGTGCCAGGAGATTGCCATCAAGCAGATCCCAGCTTCCCCTCTCAAGTTCAGGATCAATTTCATCTTCATCTTCATTTCTGAACAAAATATCAGCACGTAACTCATCAAATTCACAATTATTGTTCTGGAGACTTAGCACATCACCATCCATCTCATACTCCTCTTCAATCCCATCTATCCTGGCCCTTTTGCTGGAGCGGAAGTGATCTGCAACATTAGTTCAGATGAAACTCTCTCAGTGTATTATCATAACATTAGATATGAATTGGAAGAAACAGTAAGGCCAGTCAGGAGCTTCCGCCATCATATATCGTTTCAGAGCTACGCAATGGAAAGAACATTGGAAAAGAAAAAAGAAAGTGAGGATTCAAAAAACAGAACATCGTGCAAAATCTAGAGAGAAATCAATACCAGAACTGTAAATGTGTTTCTCAATCTCTTTTTTGGGTTGTCTGGCACTGATCCAGGGATCAAGCACTTCATTGATGGCAGCTGCGAACTCCCGGCTCTTGTATGACTTCATAACCAACTCATGAAGCCTTCCCCGAGTATATCCAATAAATTGGGGATGTAGGTTGTGGAATCTATTGACTGTTATCTGGTTTCCACTACTTGCTTCTGAAAGTGAAGTTGAACTAGATGCAGCCTCCTCATGCTTCACAGTACCAGAAGACTCAGATGAAAGGGTCACTGGAACCCAAATTTTATCTTGTTTTCGGAAGATACTGGTGTGCTTCTGAATGACGCCTCGATCTGCCATTTTCTGAAGCTCTGAGAATGATAACGGTCCTCGCTCATGCCCAGCACCATCTAAGAAGTACCAATCCCCCACATGCAATCTCAATTCATCAAGTTTGTAAAGCCGATCCTTTGGCACACTCAAGAGTGCATTACTTTTACTAGAATCATGTGAATCTTGTTCATGAGAACTCTTAGAAGGACCATCTTCAGATGATTGCTTTATGTCAGCACTAGTCGAATATGGCCGCGCAGACCTAGAGGATAGTCTTTCTTTTCTAGCTTTTACACGGGATTCAGATACAAATGAACCATGGTCCTTTACAACACAAGCATTTATCCTAATCACCGGAAGCATCATTCCTCTTACCCCCCTTGGAAGAACAGGTTTATTTTGGGATGGTCTACTCATAGTGCTGAGATCATTCAGCTCCTCAGGAGAGGTGAAAGCCCATGGTGGCAAGTCAAGTCTTCGACTCTGAGATGGGTGATATAAGTCATCCTTTTGCTCCCACCTGGGATCTTCACAACCAGACTTGGGCATCTGACATAAGGGATAGCCATCATTGAGAACAATCTTCCTCTTCCAAGATCTATCCAGTGTCGTTTCATCATTTCTCTTCCAATCACATCCCCTGCACACCCATTGGCTGAAGAAACTTTCACTAGTATCAGTATAATCCAGAGCACTATCAACAGGTCTTGATTCTTCGGCGTCTATAATTTCAGAATCGTTATGCTGATCCTCGATTCCCCTATCTTCAAAATGCTCCTCTATATCCTTTTGCTGCCCGTTAAAACCTATCAATAGCAAACAAAGTTCCTCGTGTTAGAAGCAGAGCAGATATAAACACGAAAACGTAAAAAACCTCATGCCAGCATGCAATCTTGAATAAAGCCACTGAAGAAATCAAAATAAAGCACCTAGTGATTTCCACCAACTCTCCCAGTCGCCAAGCTCGGATGAAATTTGCAGCAGATCTGCAAGAAACACATAAAAGAAAGAAGATCCTTCATCAAATCAAAGAAAAGCATAACTACTAAACTTGAATAACAAGGGTTGTTCACATTTAAAATATATATATACATAAGACAAAAGTTTGTTATATTTTAATCAAGCATATGACCACAGATTGGAAAGTGATAAACACAACCCTTTGACTCAGGTCGCACCACGTGTTTTGTTATTGGAAATAATGTGGGGAGAAATCAGTTATTTGCGACAGAGTAACAAAGAAAATGTCCGTACCAGTAAGCATCTCGACTTCCTTGCCAGGAACCAAGGTGACACCCTCAAGGAGTGTTCCAACTCTGCCATCAATATGCAAATCTTCTACAGGCTTGGAAACAATCAATTTTTCCTCAGAGCAGATTACTGGATGTGAAGAAGAGACGGGCAATTCTTCACTGGATACTCCATTATCTGTCAATAGATTACCAGGAGCCTCAGGTGGGCAGACAAGTTGAGTAACTGTGTCTGGAACAACAGAATGGAAGCTCGCAGTAACCAACGGAGAAGACGCTTTTTCAACAGTTACCCACCTGTCACTGTCCGAGTGTTTGATCAGATGATCTGACACGAGATATCCCTCTTCAAGAAGTGTTTTCAGATCAGACAATTTGGAAGGCCCACATTCGACACCATAGAGATCCAGGTAATACCACTTGCCTGAGACTACATTTGACACTTGAGGGTGAGGGACATGGGGAGGAGTGTTACAGATGTCCATGTCTTCTTCCATTGACGCTGCTTCTTCACCAATTCCATTTTCTTGAGACAATTCAACACTTTTGCGGGAAGGACTTTGAGATAACTCCTCATGTGAGGATCCAGAAACTTTTTCTGCAGAGACATTTCTATTATCCACATTTCCTCTATCGGGTGATTTTTTAGCCAAAAACTGGGATTCCCTTCCACCAGAATCCTTCACCTGATTAGCCTTTCCTTCTTGCCCTTTGCCAGCATAATGGCTAGGACGCTTCTCTACAGCTCCCGGTTTTCGATCCTTCCCATCCCGATTCCGGCCATGATTTCGAGGGGAGGGGTCCACATAAACAGGACTTCTTCCCCTGTTATCAAAGTGACGGCTACGATCATAAGGTGACCTGCTTCGATCGTGCTGATGGCCCATATAGGCTGGGCTTCGATCCCGATCATGGTTGCGGGCCCGGTCGTGTGGAGACCGCTCAGAATGATGGGGACTGCTATTATGCCTGTCATGAGCGGCTCTAGAAGAGTCCATAAATCTCGAACCATGCCTTTCAGAGGGAATATTTCGAGACGAAGAAGTAGTAGTCTTATACGGCCTTTCCATATTCCTCCCAGAATAGTGGTCTGAAGGGAAACCAGAACGGCCGCCATCGTCGGAAAGCTTCCTGTTTTTCGGACCAGAATACTCGTCATAGTCAGCACGATACTTCCTCTCACTGCCATCAAAGTCATTAACGTGGCGCTTTAAGCGGTTACCGAAGGAATACTCTCTTGCATGGCTCTTACTATTGGTGAAGTCGTTCTTGAAAGTGCCTTCTTCCCCAGTTATTTTGGAGCTGATCTTTGGAATTTTCTCAGCTTCAAATCTGGAAGAGAATTTCCTCAGATTCTGAACACTGCCACCGCTTCTGCCAAGTTCCTTCTCACTGGAATATTTACCTGAGGAAGGTGATGACCAGTCCCGGTCACCTTTCCAGCCTTTTTCTCGAGGGGGAGGCGGAGGAGGAGGAGGAGAAGACCATTCGGAGTCACGATCAACTCTCCATCCCCTATCTCTAGCAGAAGGCGACGTCCATTCACGTTCATTTTTCCATGCTTTATCCTTAGAAGAATCATACCTTCGTGCCTTTGAGTAACCAAAATCGCCAGACTTGTTTGCAGCATCATTTCTGCACCACCTATTATCCGGAATAAACTCCCCTTTTTCCAGCTCCTCTTTCGACGAGCTCCAATCATTTTTCTCCCATTCACCACCACCTTTCCGCCACTTACCAGGGATAAACTCACCTTTCTCAACTTCACTCTTGATTTCGTACCTTCTCACCGGTTTTTCAAGAATGAATTCTCCATTCTCGAAGGGCAGGGTTCCCAGTTCACCCTCCTCCACTTCATCCTTGTTGTTATCGTTAGAAACATCTTCACTGCCATTCTTCTCAGCAACTTCTTTGTTATTCAAACTTACAGAATTATTCGACGCCACCTCGTTTCCCTTGAATTTCTTCGGCTTCATCTTCTTGTTCACTTTAGCCAACTTGACGGGAGTCTTTGAAGCGGAATTGAGCTTGGTGTTGCCATTTGTCTTGCCCCCGCAGATTGAGAACTTCTCCATAATATGTTGTGAAGGGACACATGCAACACCGCCATCGCCCATGGAATGCCCCAAAATCAATCCTCTGCTCGAGAAAACCACGCTTAATCCAAACCCTAATCCTCGTCTTCTCCGGGGCTATCAATGCTCATACTGCTGCCACCTCGTAGTACAGCCACCCAAATCCTCCTTCCCAGAAAGGAAAAAACCCACCTGCAGAAAAACACCAGAAAACACCAAAACAACACCGAAATCAATCCACCAAGCACAAACCACGCCCCAATCCAAAAAAAAAAAAAAACCGCGAAATCGCCGAGAAAATGCCGGAGGGTTTTTCGATTAAACGGAAAAACAACCCCGCCAATCGAAGCTCCACCACAACACCACCGCGGAAAGCGTTCCAAAACAGCAGAATCCCGGAAAACTAATTTGGGGGGAAAATCGCGGTTCGTGGCTAGGGTTTTGAATCTGAAGACTTACAAGCTGGAATTGCAGGAGCTGAGTCGACGCGGGATCGAAGAAGTAGGGCGAGTCGACTGAGTAGACTCGGAATTAGAGAGAATTGCAGAACACCGGGGAGGGAGGGAGGGATCGATTGATGAGAGAAAGAATAGCTGAAGACGAATCTCTTCTCTGTAAATCGATTTTTATGTGTTTTTTTTTTTTTTTTTTTTCCTTTTCTTTTTATTTGAGCGCTTGGGCTTAGGCCCGCCGATTTATTTATACTATTGAGTAAATTAAAATAAAGGCATAAATTGAGTTAATTGAATTTATGATTTTGAGGTGATTTGTCTTAAATGACTCCAAATATTTGTCCTAAAATTTGATTTATTTTTTTTTTTAGAAATAGTGAAAAAATGGTCTAATTTTTTCGGTTAATAACGAGTCTGCTTATATACAAATTTGTTATCGAATACGGTGAGTTGGCTATGATATACTCTTTCCTTTTCTTATACGTATCTCGTGTGATTAATTTATAAATACCGAAAGAATATGGAAATTTGTATTTTGACCTCATTTATTTGTTTATTTTCCGAATATCCAATTATATATTTCCTACGTCTCATTCCTTTGGACATGAATGTTGTATTAAGCGGTCTCACTTCAATAATCATGTTTTATAAAATAGAAAAAATTAACTTTTGCATTTCTCTTGTTTTTTCCACTTTTAAAACTATATTAACAAAAGTAATTTCGATACGAAAGGCTCAAACTCGGAACATTAGGCCCCGAAAATTAACCTCATACCATTGAGGCTAACACACACAATTCATCTTAAGTTGTTTTTTTTTTTTTTTAATACTCCATACATCTCATTATATCAGCTCAACTTTTTTTTTTTCGTTTGTCTCATTCAATAGTCCATTTTTCTAAACGAGTTTACACATAAAACACTTTTTAGAGCTCCTCTATCTCTATTTTTCTTAGTAATTGTATTAAAAGAAAAGTTGATTAATTAAATGACACGAAAAGAATATATGTATGGATATATAGGTAAATATTCATTCAATTACAAATTTACAATATACAAAAGTCAATTTGTTCGATAATTGACTTTGATTGCTAAAAAATGACTTTGTTAGGCCCATATTACTTCCCGTTTGTGGGTCAAGTCATTGACTTTGCTAGGCCCAATAAGAGATCGTAACTTAGAGAAAATGGCCCATCAATAATTAAAGCCTAGTTGAAACCCAAATGCTATACATGGGCCGCCTCGTTTCATTAGTCTAATTTGTTATTTTGGATCGTCTCATTTCACTGGCCGTATTTTCTATAATGAAAAAAGTAATCCTCCATTTACAATGTGGACCTCTTACTTTTCACTTTTAACACTCGAGTATAAAATCTCGTACCAAAAAGAAACAACACTACTGAAATGAGACGGAGGGGGTTTTAAAGACTTAATTCCATGAATAAAATGTCATATTTAAAGGCGAACTAAAAATTTTGAGTGTCATCATAAATAAATTTGGATCGTTTATTACATTTTGATATAACATTGTTTGCTCATTTACCATTACATTCGTCACGTGTTACAAATGTTTCCAAAATGCAGTAAAACATCAAAACCAGTTCTCTAGCATTCCACTTCAATTGACTTGTTTTATCCCGATACAAAATTTCAAGTACAGTATTGAAATAAAGATTGATTCTTTTCATTTCAGATAAGTCAATTAAAGTGAAACGTCTCGAATAAGAAAATAACCACAATTGAAATGTGAGTAGTTGAGTTGTGATGGATCTTTGTGATGGATCTCTAGATGTTCATTTTCATGATTGGTGCTCTAGTCCGTTTTTGTATTCCCCGTCGGTGTTGCTTTGAGTCCTGTCTTGTATTGACTTGTGATGGATCTTTGTGAGGGTTTTGAGTACCCCTCGTACTCCGTTTTGATTAGTAATTTTATCTGACTTTTCAAAAAAAATGTGAGTAGTTGATTTGCATGTATTGAGCATTCACTTAACTTAATTGTGGAAGCACTGCACCCATGCAATCTTTTTTACCCCTCCCATCTCTCATCATTGATATTCCATTTACACAATCATGAGAATGCATTCATTGTGCTTCCTCACCATCTTCTCCCCAAGCATCTCTCCACAGTAATTCTTCTTTTAATTGCAGCAGTAATTTAACCTCGAACTCAATACAGCCAAGAAAATTGACCTTTCCGGAGAGAGAGAGAGAGAGCTTACTCTAGTTTTGATGCTCTAAAACTAGAGGTGGCCCCAAACTAGAAACAAGAGAAACTCTTTTGCCGCAAAGAAACTCCATAAACAAACAACACGAATACCTCCAACTCTCTGCAATTCCTTCCTCCTATTATTCTCTCATTACCAAAAAAAAAAAAAAAAAAAAACCCACAAATTTCTTACAATTTTGTATTTTTATTTGTTTTTGTCAGAGAATAAATCTCAGTGGGTGCAAAACACATCTTTGCTTGTGTCAAAATCTTGCTCTGAAATCTGTCTCACCTCTGATCTCTCCATCGTTTTTATTCTCATATAATATGCAGATTTTTCCATGTTACAAACTTCTCACCGAAAACTGATCGCTTCTCACACACACCTGTCCCTCCTCAGTCGGTTGAGACTAACCACATTCATCTTCTCTCTCTCCCTCTCTCTCT
Organism: Thymus mandschuricus; assembly: GCA_029379335.1. Lineage (NCBI taxonomy): Eukaryota > Viridiplantae > Streptophyta > Magnoliopsida > Lamiales > Lamiaceae > Thymus > Thymus mandschuricus. Next base: position 33,637,054 of record CM057080.1, on the reverse strand, counting down.
AGAAATTGACTAAAGAAGCATTCTTTTGCAGCATCGAGAAAACGGGTGTTTTTCTGCTTGTCCTTTTTCACAGTTTAAGAATATGGTCTTAATATATTCCCACCATTTTGATTTCCCCCCTCCCTCAAATCTCAGCCCTTTCGTTCCTCCATCGGTAAATTCCAAAAGGGTTTCTTGATTTGAGGTGGGATTCTCGTTTTCTTGTGTTTGTTTGTTCGTTTACATTCAGCTATGGAAGAAAAAAGCTTTCTTGATCTTGAGGTAGATGTCAATGGCGAAGAAGTTTTCGTGGTGAATAAGGTAAAGATGTGTTCTTCCTCCCCCTTTTTCCGTTTCTGGAAAAACGGCCGCTTCCATTTTAAGGTTCATGTCCGAATTTCTTAGGATTTTGCCTCGATAATGTTTTTTTTTCTGGGATTTTTCGCTTACTTTTCTTGCCCAAATGTTCTTAATCTTTCTCTTATCTGAGTTCATCACCTCAAGAAATCATCATTTCTCAATTATTACAGTTTACATTCACTTTTTTCTTGTCCGTACGAAAACCATATTTAATTTTTGCAACTAATTTCTACTTTAATGTGGGGTTTAGCTACTGTCTAAGCCACTTATTTCAATCAATTTAAGCTAATAAACACATTCTTCCCATAATTTGTGTAGCATGTTCTTCACTCTCCTCATTTATTGTTGCTAGTTTGCTGTGTAATAAATGTGGGGATGCCTTTACTTTTGATTCTTTCACATTTTTCAAGAGGCTAGAAGGAACTCTTTGAGTTTCAAATTGCTACTGTTTCCTTCCCTTCCTTGTAGGGGACGCCCCTCTCTCTTCCCCTGATTTATTTCATTTTGTTTTTGGTGGAATTTATTGCTTACAATGACACTTCATCTCTCTTTATCAAGAACTTTGCCCCAGCTCATTATTTAGGCCGTCCCTCACGAAAAGTAGTCGACTCGACTGGCTCTTGTAGGTTGGGACGAGAAATTTCCGTTAGTGAATTGCAAGATTTTGTATTTCTGTTGTAATAAGATTGCTTTAATATGTCTTTAATGTTATGTTGTTATGGACCACTTCAGTTTACTCCTCTTGGTCCCAAGTTGCCTACTTGATTTGCTTTTTGTTGCTAGTTTGGTTTGTTTTATTCGTTGAACTGTTCGTACGGAAATCTTGATCGAATTTGATATGTATAGCATGTTGCATTGTGCAAGTTGGAGGTACCTCTTTGTATTTTGATCCCTTTATTGTATGATCTTTGTAGAGAATCATATCGTCGTATTCTGGAAAGATTAGTGCATTGGTTGGAAAGTCGAAAGGGCGTGTGAAGGTGATATTCGATGACTTCCCAGGAGGGGCAGCGAGTTTCGAGCTCGTCTCAAGATTCTGCTATAGCAGGGGAGAAGTGATCATAACCCCTCTCAACGTTTGCAATCTGGCCTGTGCTGCGGAGTTTATGGAAATGAATAGATTGGTTTCTGAAACGGAGAATCTATGCGAAAGAACGGAGAAGTCGCTTCAAGAGATTCGTTACTGGACTTGGTCCGAGCTTCTGGCAGCGTTGAAGCAATGCCAGGAGATATTACCTCGAGCGAGTTCGTTGGCATTGATTGATAAGTTAATGGACTCTTTGATTAGGAGAGTTGCTTCGTCTTTCGAGACGAGCCCATCTCCTTCTGTTTCGTCCTCAGACAGCTCGGGTTTTAGACTTTCATCCGACACGAGGAGCAACGAGAGCTTGAAGAGTAGTAGCACGTTTCGAGCTACGTGGTGGTTTGAAGATCTTGCGGCGTCGAACACTGATCTGATTCAGATGCTGGTGAACTTGATGGTGAGTAAGAATTTGGATAATGGGATTATCAGTAGATTTCTCTTCTACTATCAGAAATCGAGATCCGCTTCTTCCGCCTCGGTTGATGAGAAGATCAAGATCATCGAGACTGTCATCGACCTGCTCGACTCTTTAGATGCGAGGAGCGTCTCCTACAAGAGTTTATTCGGGCTTCTGAGAGTTGGTTTGAAAACGAACATGAGCCAATGCAGCCGAACCAAGTTGGAGAACATGATCGGCTCTCAGTTAGACGAGGCGAGCTTGGACAATTTGCTCGTCCCTTCGCCAGCCGGGACAAGTTGCCTTTATGATGTGGATCTTGTTCTTAGATTCTTGAAATTCTATCTAGGTAAAGGAGCTTGCTGTGTGCCACTGAGTCGAATGAAGAAAGTCGCGAGCTTGATGGATCTGTTTCTAGCTGAAGTAGCTCCTGATCCTCACTTGAAACCATCGAAGTTCTTGGCTCTCATTACAGCTCTGCCAGGCTCGGCTAGAGACTCATCCGATGGAGTCTACTACGCGGTGAATATGTATCTCGAGGTATTTAAATTTTACCCGTTTCTTGCTCGTGTAAACGATCTTCATTCTAATTTGACAATCGTTCACATCCGATGCAGGTCCACTCGAGCCTGAGTGAAGAACAAAAGATGACGGTATGCCACGGATTAGACTACGAGAAGCTCTCCCCACAAGCCCTCGACCACCTCACCCGCAACGCCAAATTCCCTCCCAAATCAGCGGTCCAAGCCATCGTCTCCCAACAACATAAACTAAAAAGCTTGCTCAACGACACGTGCCACAGCCCCACCTACACTGGCCCTTCGCCAAGCTCCCTCTCTCGAGCCAGAAGCAGGAAAGACGAGAGCTCCAAACAGATCGTCCTCTACGCCAAGAAATTCAACCTAACCGAAGAAAACGAGAAGCTCAAAGCACACCTCCAGGGGATGCAATGGAGGGTTTTGGAGCTGGAGAAAGTGTGCAGGAAAATGCAAGGGCAAATGACAAAAGTGATGAAATCAAGAATTGGAAGCCATGGTAGCACCAAATCTGTACCTAAGCTCTGTTCATAGATAGGAATGAATCAAGATTTCATCTTTTTTTTTTTTTTCTTTTTTTATTTATTTATTTAAAGTTTTTTTGAATTTGAAATATTATTGCATGAATCCATGTACATAGAAGCATGAACAATGTATGTTCTTTTTGTTTGTTGTAAGGTTGTTTTCTTACAGAGAATGAGGGTTTTGTCTGTATATTGAATTAAACAGTGTAAGAAATCTGTTTTATTCTCAGCATTTTTTTTTTTTTTTTGGAGAATTCATCCCCCCTTATTTAGGTCAGTGAAGTCACTTTCTATAGTAGTATTCTTTTCTTTTGGGAATTTTTCAAAGTGGAGGGGTTAAAGTGAAAATAGCACATAATTGAGGGGAGGAATTGAAATAGATTAGAAAATTGAGAAATATAATTTGAAACCAGGCTTTAATAGTACTTCAGCATTTCACGTGTGTTGTCACATTTTGAGATTGCATGGTGAAATTAACAGCCTACTACTTTTTAAATAAAGGGGTTATGAATTATGAAGTACTCGTAGTACTACATGCTCCATCATCTGTACAATAATACTCTTTCCGTTCCACTTTACTCTACTCGATCCAATTATTGAATGTATCATGTATGTGTGTATTGGGATTTAGAAGAGTTCGATTAGTTACAAAACGCCGATAAAAATATAATAGAGAGACGGGTGAACGAGATCTTCCCGAACTTCTAGTAGAGTATGAAGAATAGCTAAATGTTCTCTCATTTTATCATCAACGATAAGATAACGCACTCCAAAATAATATTCATTTCAAATTTTCGATACGTCTCGAAAAAGGAAATCGAAAAAACAAAGTAAATTTATAATGCAACGGACTGGGCCAAACATAATATCAGTAGCCCAACCGAAAAGCCCACATAAAAATCAATTGGGCTTTAACTAATAGTTGGGCTAGGCTGTATTTCCTATTTAATGGTTATTTGGGCTTCTCATTTACATTCAGCCCATTAACCCTCTGTTTTCTCTCGATTTAAAACTTTGTCCAAATTAATCAATATGTATTCACATAATTATTTCGACAGTAAAATGTATGTTTAGGTGCTACGCGATACCTTACAAAGCTCTATCATAAACCAAGACTTACGTACAAACACATACGTAAGCCCGGATAAACATCGACTCTACGGTGAACAAACACATCATCATCGATATCTTGTTGCATGCAAGCAATTATCCCAAGGCAATTTACAGTGGGGGGTAGAGTCAATGTCAGAAAAAAGATATAGGAGTGCAGATCCCCATACTCGGAGCACAGAGGTGATTATTTGTTTCATTTCAAGAAGCAAACCATTTATTTATATCACTCTTCCCTTCCCCCACCCACCCTCCCAATCAAACGTCTCTTTTCTGCATTCAATTTTCACCTCTTCACGTCTCGAACCTTCCTTCGACCACTTGGTTGGAAACGGAACATCTTACCACTAGACTCCGTTTTTTCTAAACGAAAACAATGTGGCATGTGATGCATGTTAGCACTGCTTCAATCTTGTAGTCATGCACAAACCTTTTTAGCTAATAAGATTGGATTTAGAACTATACACTATGATTATAAATAGTAAAAGCTGAATTTAAGCAAGTGGAGAGTATAGTATATTTATGGGTAATTGAAACTGTGTGAACAACAACTATTCTTGAGCTGGATTAGATCTATTTTTAAGAGGATATTCATATTCTGGGACAGTACACCTGCTCCCTCATTCCCTCCTCTCGAATTATTTTATTTAAATCAAAATAATATTCATAATTTTTAATATTCACATTCAAATTAAATGTCACACTATTCTAGGTTATTTTATCAAAGATAGGGGCACTGAATTCTTCACGAAATAATCGTCGAAACTTTAAATGATTTAATTCCATAAAGAAAAAAAAAGTAAAGAGAGAAAAAAAAAAAGATGCCAAAGTATTTAAGTGCTTGCACAGGCTCCAGCTGGATGTGGTTCATCAAAGCATATGATTTTTCAAGTAAAAAACAAAGGGGAGAAAAAGGTGATGCCCCTCCTCTCCTTCATTCTTTAGCCCATTCCCTATTCAAACCCCATCATTTAATTCCTCTCATTTCAAAATTTAAACTTCGATCACGTTGGTGCATTCGTCTCGTTAATAATAACCTCAGTATGCGAAGTCGGCATGCAATATAAGCTGACTGGGCAAAGCGATAAATTTTGCATTACCAAGCGAATAAAAACAAAAATAAAAGTACGGGAAATTTAATAATAAAAAAAAAAGAGAGAGAGAGAGATTTGAATGATTTTGAGTGTAATTACGATAATGCCACTGAGGAGGATGCACACGCGAATCGAATTGGGCCTGAGAGGGCAGAGGGGGAGGCGGGCCCCACAGGTTTCAACTACTAATTGCAGAGACAACTGTACAGTGCAATTCCAGCTGTGAAGGACCACGTGTCAGGAGATGATTCGCCCGCATCCCCCACTTATCCCTTTCCCATTAACAGCGACTGGTCCTACGCCGTGTCCCCTCAAGCCAAGCCACCCCGCCAGCTAAGCTTCCGAGCCAACGGCTCCAAATTTAAAATTCCTATTAGAGATCGAAAATAATGTAGTTACATAATACTCCCTCCGTCCACCTATTTCTGACACGCTTTCCTTTTTGGGCCGTCCACCTATTTCTGACACGTTTCCTTTTTTGGAAAGAATTAGCCACTAAGTAGTACAATTAGTAAATCCCTTATTACACTTAACATTCCATACTTAAATCTCATCCACTCATTTTTCTGCACGTAGTTCAATATAATTTAAATTTTGAAAGTTTAAATTATTATAACTTGCTCGTTTGTTATCGGATTTTTATGATTTTTATATCAAATTAAAGGTCTTTATACGATCTTTCATTTAAGATCAGACAAGAACATGTTTTTATGCATATATGATGCTCTATTTCTAAAATATGTTTATTCCCTACAAAATACACTTTATACACTACATCCATAAACACAATACACTTTACACACTAACCACTCCCGTCTTAAAACCCGTGCAAAAAGCAAACGTGTCAGAAATAGGTGGACGGAGGGAGTACTACCTTCATCTCACAAAAGTAGTACCCTTTGAATAGTAACTTTTTCGGCACGCATTTCCACTGAAACTTAGTATGGGTTTAACGATATAATATTAAAATATTATTTCTTTTACGGGATACTACGAGTGTCGGACTATCCCGTAAAAAAAATAATATTTCAAAATTATATCGTAAAACTCATACTAGGTTTCGGTGGAGATGCGTGCCTGTCATGTCAATAAAGAAATGAGACTACTTTTATGAGATGGAGGTAGTATCGGACGGTTGTGGTAAATTTTCAAATTACGTCAAATTTGAGTGCATCAAAAGTGACTCGATCAATAGAAGATTTATGTGATAGTATCGATTAAAAATAAATGACATTCGTTTATAAAGTAGGAGTATAGTGACCGACAATAATAATGATTGTGTTCATAGAACGATAAAAATATGTTGAGAAATTAAGAATTACTGTTTTAAATGTCTTCCTCGGCCTGAATATTTGTGCATGACATCTTCGGATGTGGTTTTTTATAATTGTAATTAGTTAGTGTTAAATTTATTTACGAGTTCCATTTCAGGTAGTATATAAAGTTTTAGTATCCAAAGTTTTGTATTGGTAGAATAGGAATAATAAATTAGAGTAGATATCCCTAAACAAATCTCGCATAAACTCACATACGAACGGAAAAAATTGTGCATACATATCATGTAATTGTGCATAGATATCATGTAATTGAAGTACAAAATTTTAAATAACTAACCTATGATAACGAACATATATCATGAAAAATAATTTTGAAATTTGATCACATAACGAACTTAATTAAATTCACCAACTAATTTTCTCACATATTCGAAGCTGAAGCTGTAATTAAACCCAAAATTAGCCAACTAAGCCAAATACGCCAACGGCTCCAAGATATTTTAATCTTCGCCTCTTCCTCGGTAACTGTGTCCGACGTGGACTGGCAAAATGTACGATCACCGGCTTACGTGGCGGAGCGGCTTCCCTCCGAAGCCAAGCCCACACCTCCACCTCTCCACCGCTATATAAAACCCCCACACATTCTTCAATAGGTCCACACTCACTCTTCCACTCCACTCTTCCCTTCTCAACCAATCTTCTGCAGTTTATCTGTTCGATAAATTGCTCCAATGGCGAAGTGGGGTTTCATCTTGGCCGTTTTCGCCGCGTCCGTGATTCTGGGCTGCGAGAGTTCGTCCAAGTTCGACGAACTCTTCAAGCCCAGCTGGGCTTTCGATCACTTCGCTTATGATAATGCAGGAGAAGTTATCAACATGAAGCTCGATAACTACTCCGGTATGAACATTGTGTCTTGTTCCTTACATTTGGTGATTTTTTTTATTGTTTGGTTTGATTAACGTTGGATTTGGTCGGATTCTTGTTATGAAGGAGCTGGATTTGCGTCGAAGAACAAGTACTTGTTCGGGAAAGTTACTGTTCAGATCAAGCTTGTGGAGGGAGACTCTGCTGGAACTGTCACCGCTTTCTATGTAAGCTTCCTTTCTATCGATTTTTTTTTTTTTTTTTTTCACTTTTACTGGGTTTGTTGCTGGTAAAAATCCGATCTTGAATCTTGTTTTTGACTGTAATTCTGTGTTTTTTTTTTACAATGTGCAGATGTCATCGGAAGGTCCGAATCATAACGAGTTCGATTTCGAGTTTCTGGGCAACAGAACTGGGGAGCCTTACCTCGTTCAAACAAATGTTTATGTTAATGGCGTCGGAAACAGAGAGCAGAGGCTCAACCTCTGGTTCGACCCCACCAAGGATTTCCACTCTTACTCCATTTTCTGGAACCAGCGCCAAGTTGTGTAAGCTCTCTCTCTCTCTCTCTACCCCTCTTTCTCTATGTGGTACTGGAAAGTGTAAAGCTTGCTTAAAGATCAAAACTTTAGACACCCCATGTTTCAAGAAAAGAACAATCTATCAATATCCATGCACAATTATGCAATCGCCATTGATGATTAAAGCTCTCTCTTTTCTTTCTGTAATGGCAGTTTCTTGGTCGATGAAACTCCGGTGCGCGTGCATTCGAACTTGGAGCACAAAGGGATCCCCTTCCCCAAGGATCAAGCCATGGGCGTCTACAGCTCAATCTGGAACGCCGACGACTGGGCGACTCAGGGCGGCTTAGTGAAGACCGACTGGTCCCACGCGCCCTTCGTCGCCTCGTACCGCGGCTTCGACATCAACGCCTGCGCGTGCCCGGGGGAGGTGGCGGCGGCCGACAACCAGAAGCGCTGCAGCAGCGCGGGCGAGAAGCGCTTCTGGTGGGACGGCCCTGCCGTGTCGGAGCTGAGCGTGCACCAGAGCCACCAGCTCGTCTGGGTCCGGGCGAACCACATGGTGTACGACTACTGCTCCGACACGGCGAGGTTCCCCTCCGCCCCGGCGGAGTGCCAGCACCACCGCCACTAGGGCTTCATGTTTGGATGCATAGTGTTCTTTTCTTAAGCTGGTTTCCCTTCCTCTTCTTGTAATATAATCAATTTCATTAGTTTTATGTAATAAAATCTCTGTTCCTTTCCTATTATTGGTTAAGTTTTAAACATTATGCTCGTGATTATCCTTAAATCTCAAACCTCACGTGCCCTTTGTTTGAAAACGAAATTCATTATCTGAAATTTAAAAATAAATACGTGACGAGTATCGACTGTACAAAATACTAGTATGAGATATCGAGCCAAAGTACGAATTTGAATTTGGGTTCACGGAACGAAATTGTATGTATGCCGACTTCATGTCGATCGACTTTGGTAACAAACGAAATAGAAATTGGAATTATTTGTAGCAAATAGTGTAGTGTGATTTAGAACATGTGAAAGCTATGAAGAATTTAAGGTAAGTTTTAAATAATTGGAAAATTAAAAAAAATAAATAAATATTGAGAGGGTAGTGGGCCAGGGATCCAATTCATCACGGGCTTAAATATTGTGAAATGCGGGCCCACTTATCATCAACTGTGGGCCCACACTCATAACACAAATTAATGTTTAATTTTATTTTTGCTAAAATTAAAAACTTCACTAATCAAGAATCTAAGCAAATACTACCTCCATCTCATCTAATTAGTCCCACTTTCCTTTTTAGTCCATCTCATATATTAGTCCCCTTTCTACTTTTGGTAAATAACACTTGGCTACAATTAACTCTCTCTCCTTAAAATTAACTACAACCACACATTCTACTTTTTCTTGGTTCTTGTTCCAAAATGAAGTGGGACTACTTAGTTGAGATGGAGGTAGTATTTACATAAGAAAGGAATATAAGCAGAATTAATTATTGAATTTTTTTTTATTAAAATGATATTTAGAGTTTTGATTAGGTTTCAATTATGTTTCAGGTGAGATGATTATATATAAAAATAATAATATTTTATATACTAGAAAATAGAGGTTTATGAATTATGAGCATTTAATTTGGATTGAATCTTAACTGAATTAAAACAAAGAGCATTTCCTCTATGTCTTATTACAAAAGGGGGAAAACGACAATACTTTAGCTTTGCCACATGATTTTGGACTACTACACCTATCATTTTAGATCCTTATACGTAGAAGTACTCCCTCCGTCTCATTGTAAAATATCTTATTTTTCTAATCGAATTGTACTATATTAATAGTCTTGTTTCTAAAATGAAAAGAGTTACAGTAACTCTTTGTTTCTCACTTTCAATATTGCACGTAAAATCTCGTAATAAAATACGAAGATCAAAGTGGGACGGAAGGGGGAGTATATAGACCCTTTCATTTTGAGTAGTAGAACCCTAGATAGTGTGAGATTTTAATCGATGAAATCAAGGGACTAGTAAATTAGTGGAGTAAAACTGTGTAATAACAATGATTTCTTTATTAATTTATTGCAAGTGTATGTAGTCAATGCAATCATAAATTAGGCAAAGCTTAATCCCATATAAAAACCGAAATACACCAATAATTGCATGTAGAATAGGGCAATTTAGGGATGATAAATCATTGCTTCTTCTTCTTCATCAAAGGACCACTAAAATTAAAAGCATAACAATATTTAATGCTCCAATACTTTCTTTTTGTATTATAATTGCATTTTACAAGTGCAATTATGTAGTCAAAAGAACTATAAATATATACAACCCCCTCATTCATTCAATAAAATAGTGGATTAACCAAATTAAGTATATATAAATTATCGACAAAACACGTTACTGTTGATTACTATATCAACCGTAAATATGTTAAATTTGTCCACGATAAGTTCTGGTTAGTGTGTGTTACAAGTCATATAACTTGAACAAATGACCAGTAATAATAATTAGTACTTTAATAGTCTTATAAAATAAATCAAACTAAAAAAAAAAAGGAAAAAAGAGAGAGATATTTTTTTTAGGAAACTAATACTATAATTATTAGCCACCATGATTAGGTGAAAGTGGACCCTATTATCAATAATGGTTTGTGAAATTTTAAAAGCTTACTTTTACCTCACCATAATACTATTGGGAAATTCCAAATTATATCTTCCATCAAAGATGAGACATCTTACTTTTTCAAATTATTTTAGCTAAAATAATTAAGAGCATATATTCGACCTTTTCTCCTATACTCCTGCTCTTCTTGAACGATGATAAATAATGGCTCGACTTTTTAAACGGAGGGAAAACGTCGTAATAACTGAGTCATTAGCAGTGATTTAAATGACAACCAATGTTTTATAGTATATTCATTTTAGCCCTTGAATAAGATGTCTTAACAACTTTTTTCCCTCCATTTCTTCACTAATTCCCATGGAACAAATTTGTCCTATTGTCTTCTTGTATGATTTGATTTGATCTTTTGACATGGTTTTCCAACAACACAAAACATTACTATCAAATGCCTTCAATAATTGTGTAAATCCATTTACTTATTGATATTTTGCATAAGAACAACTATTCTTTATCAGAAAAACACAACTCACACACACGTATCCAAGGTCTCTCGAACCCTCAACCTCTTGATTTCGAGGAAGAGCGTCTTACCACTAGACTGCGCTCCGTTGATCATAAGAACAACTAATTATTATGGTGATGGGGGTGCAGACTGCAAAGCATGGGTAAAGAGGAATAAAAGGCATTTTGTACTACAAAAAAAATTGAATTTCATCTCAAATTCTCAATAGTGATGATGCTTTTCTCCCATCATCCCCCACATTTTGAATTATTGGGAATCAAGGGTAAAGGACAACCAAGGAATTTTTACTTTGAGATGAGATATACGTTACCTTCTTTTGGGAATTAATTTGGACCACATTCATGCTATAGGCCATAGGTTTTGCACATATAATTGGTGCAAAAAAGACCATCAATTTTGATATTATTCAATCCTCATACATAGAACTTTACATGTTTTTTTTTTTTTTTTTTTTAATTTCAATTTGAATCTCACTTTGCATTATTAAATAGAACTCCCTCCGTCGACGGCCTACTGAGCACGTGAGACAGGTTTCAATCAATGGATTTGTTTTGAAAGACTGTTTCGTAAATTAATTTACGTACCCGGATAAAAGGATAAATAATATAGGTATCCTTCTATTCTTTGTTGAATCAATATTTTGTTTATTTCAATCTTGAATTGATTTTTTACAATGAGGAACTAATTTTTTTTAAAAGATCCAGCCCAGTTTGTTAATGATGGGCCCATATATTTTCCTATTGGGCCCAATCAAATTCTAGCATTTTATTGGGCCTAGTTAATTTGGACTCCATCACAAACAAATGGCCCATTTACCAATCAATTCCGAATAAAAAATAAAAGAAAATCTTTATCAAAATTACTTTTATTTAATAAATTGATTACTTTTTAAAATTGACCTAAAAAGAAATTGAAAAAGAAGGTCGTTGAATTGACCTGGTCGAACCTTTCAAACCTCTTTAATGAAAAGAAAATATAAACCGGTGCAATGAGCCGTCCACATTTCTTTATTTTATTAAATTAATTTTTAATTTAATTTGATTGGAGCTTTAATTCTTTTTAGGGTGGACGGTTGTTAGCAACGCGCTTCACACTCTTCCATAAATTCAATTGCATGCAAACGACAAACTTAATTCTCGTTCCGTTCCGTTCCGTAATAATATGCATAACATTTACGAACATAAATTATAAAAAGATATTAATCGATATGATATATAGTAAATAAGTTGAAACGATTGAATTCAAATGTTATAGTATTGAATTGACTTCGAAAAAGAGGAATCGAAGTTTAATTTGAATGCAATTTATGGCTATATTATAAACTGCATGTCAATAATTTATGCTATTTTTCTTCGAGATGAAGTCTAAAAATGCTTCAATTATTAAAAAGGAAAAAAAAAATAAATGTAGGAAATAATTTGAAACATGACATATTATAATTTATTTTATTTAATGGAATTCGTTCCACTTTATTGCCAAATTTATAAAGGTCTCATTTTTGCCAACTACTCTATTTCATGAGATTTCATTTAGGTAAAAATAGTGGCAGTCAATTAATACAATTTTTATGTTAGGTGTCACGCAACATTTATTAAGCTCATAGTTGACCTATTCTCTTCACCAATGCATCAAAATTGATATCTCTTTGGTACGAGTGGTTTCAATTTTGAATTCTTCGTAATATGACTGTCGAATTTCTTGTTCGTGATTTAAAAAAAATTGCAAGTTTGTGTTTCAAATCAGTTAATTATGAAATACATGCACATAGGCATGCCTACTATTACTTGTGATAAAAATTTCCCAAATTATTAGAATTCATAACTTTAATTTATCTATCAATTATCAAAATGTATGTTCTTCTTCAACCCCACCAAATGTTTCTGAATTTCTCATTTATGGCGATTGTGCCATATTACCTTACTATTTTTGTGGACTAATTCATCCAATTTTCATCCTTGAAAGCTTTTCAAAATTATTGCTTGATAAATTTGTGGTGTAGATTATATCTCATCCCCTTTGCCGCCGAAAAATGAAAGACTAGCTTCGTCTCGGTGATAATAAAGACCTCTGATTATCATATAAGTTGCTCATTATTAACGAGTCAGTCCAATTTATTTCAAGTCTTCTAATCATCGCCCATTTATCATGTATAAGTGAGCTCGTTATCAACGGGTCGAAAAGAGTACGACATAAATACGAGTACTTTCATGAGCCTATGTGAGTCTCATTTTTAGATGAAAATCATTAGATGCAAACCGTGACTACACATAATAGGTTGTTATAGGAAGAGGCTTATAAATTTCCCAACTAATCACAAACTTCCAATACTTTTAAATATCTCTCTTGCAAATGATCAAACTTTAGGTTAGGAACTCAATAATTTATAGTACAAATAGAAACCACTAATATTTAGGTATGATAATTTAATTAAATATGTCACATTTTGATTTTAATTGGACCCTAATTTCTGGCTGGATCCTAGTTGTTCCAGCTGATTTGCATCACACATCACTATTTGGTACTAGTACTATAGTCTATACCTACACATTTAATTAATTCATTTTGGATCAATTGAAGTTTGACTTGTTTTGTACTAAAGTCCAATTCCACTTTATAGGCAAAACTCAAATTAAAATTTTTGGGAAGAGTAATTGAATTCACAGCGTATCTGATTTTTCAGTCAAACTATCATTGAATCGGCGAGAACTATCCAAAATCGGATAAAACTACCAAATAGAAATGGTGTTTGATTTTCAACCGTCTTATTTTGAGAATATATGTATTTAACGATCTTCGTTAATTATATTACTGTCACGCCAGTCGTGAGCAAATTATATGACGACGGTACAGAGGAGCATCATATTCCATTACTAATTGAAGTATTAAACCATATATTAGACCAGTCAAATGCCTTGCTCGTTGCATGAAGGTTGTATAATTAAATTAATTAGTGATTATAATATATAACAATTCAATAGTAATGGTTTGAAAATTTTAGGTATCCACACAAGTTGATTAATTTGTGGGCTCGTGCAATATTCTTTCCTAATAATTAATAATACTATTGTTATTTTTTGTGGTGTTAAAGTATGCATGAATTATACAATGGTTGGTTAAGTGCCAATTTCTAATGTTTCATGTATAATAATTTGATTGTGCCCTACCTTTCTCCAACCGTGCACTTGATAATTAATTGATAGCAATCATATATTATATACATCATACCATAGTACTAAATCCATTGTTAATCATATACTTCTAATGATTGAAGAAAATAAAGGAAGATAAAATGACAATATTAATCCATTGTATGTAAGTTTTTTAAAAATATCTTGTTGTCTGAAACGTTAATATTGTGACAATTTTTAGCTTGAATTTCAAATGGATGACAATTTTAGTCTAATAATCAAATGCGTGACAAATTTAGTTATCTAGTGAATTCTGATATAGAAAAAGCTAGTTGAAACTCGGAACGTTCTATCGTTCTCAATAGAAAGTATGTTGTTTCTGAAAACCACATTAAAAATCCCCCCTTTTCCCTTTAAAGGCTTTCGTTTCCCGATAGACTTAATAATGCGGAATTATTAGATAATAACCAAAATCGTCACACATTCAAAATTCAATTAAATCTATCGCAAAATAAATTTCGAACGGTTAGTATCTTCGAAAAAGAAAAGAATAGCTCTATTTTGCTATGCCTAAAATGACAATCGTGCCCCCCGTATCAGCGCGTTTATTAACATTTAAAAAAACCGAAGCTTCTCTAGAAAATTCAGACCACTGAAACGCGACTTTAAAAAGTAACTTTATAGCATTCTAGTGGAGCCCACACCACACCGGTAGAGTGGGTGGGGTTGGGGTGGGGGTTCCGTCTATAAATACACGATCTATAGTTTCCCAGCTCAGTGAGTTCAACTGCAAATCCCCATTTCCGTTCGACGAAATCAAACACAAAACCGCACACTTGATAAGCACTGACATTTCGTCGAACGCATCATGGGCAACAAATTCCTGCTTGCCTTCCTCACACTCTCCGCATTCTTCTTCACGCTCCACACCGGTGCTAACGGATCCCCGTACCTGGATCCGTCGCCGAGCTCGAGGTCTCGAGCTCTGCTCCAGAATCCGGAACCGGAGACAACGATAGCAGATCCGCCGTCAGAGAAGGAGCCGCTCCTCCCGGCGGAGAGAGCTGACGAGGATGAGGCGGCGGAAGCGCCGGCTGAGTGGGAGAACAGGAAGATCGTGACGCACCACTCATCGGACAAGTCGGTGGCTGGCGGCGGAGTCATCATCGGCGGGCTCGTCACCGCCATTTTCGCCGCGGTTTATTGCTACATTCGGGTCACTCGGAGAAAGCACAGTAACAATAATACTTTGGCATGAAACTTTTTTTTTTCTTTCCTTTTTCCTTTTCCTTTTCGATTTTTTTTGGTGGATTGAGAGATGTTAATAGTAGATTAGAATCGTATATTACGGTAATTTTTGGGATTAATTAGCTGCGGTTTGGATTCTGATTAATTATTTTTGCGGTGACGAAGAAAAATTTACCGTCGTAATTGTTAATCTGTAATTTATACTGCTCCATTATAGTACCTGGATTTTTCACTATTATCTAATTTCTTCTATAGTTCTTTATATTGAAAAAACAAAAAAAAAGTTAAAAGAGTGGTAATCTAAAGTACAGTAATTTAATAATTATAGTAGTAATATTTAAATAACACTCCTTCCTATATTTCAGCCAGATTTTGTTCCTGGTTATGGTAGGCGCAGGCTGTGTCAATTTTTGAATATTACGAATTTACCCCCAGTTCTCGTCCAACACTATGGGAAACAGCCACATGTATTATTTGATTAATAAAATGAAAATGTGACGTCACCAAAAAAACTGGGCCCACGGGCTACCAAAGTCCAAAGCCTCATTCTAATTGGGCCGTAAGAATCTTATTGGGCTTTTCATACTTCAGCCCAAAATGGTTGTTTTGGGTTGAGCAAGAGATGATGCTCCGTGTTCATCACACTCAAGGTTTCCTTCAATTTTCTCTTCATATTCAATTTGATTTTGATTTTGATTTTGATTTTGATTTGAGATAATTTCATTTTCATTTGAATTTCTCTGGGAATCTCTTCTACTCCGAACTCGAGCTCGAGGCTCAAGCTCAAGGTCGGTTTCATTCGATTCGATTTGGAGCAAAGGAAAGAGTGAAATCCCGTTTGTTGCAGACGCCATGGTAGCCCTCTCCCTCCTCTCTCTCTCCACTCTCTCATACTGTTACTCCGTGATACTTGCATTCAGTCTATAGAGTTCTCCAATGATGATATGTTTGCAGGCTCTGGAGGAAGAAGACGACGGCTTATCCGCTGTGAAGGAATTGGAAGAAGCAGCGAGTTCCAATCCGGACGACTCCTCTCTCCGTTTTAATCTGGTGAGAGTTGAATTTCGCTTATCTTTCCTCGAGGGGAGAGAGAGAGAGTTAGATTGACATTTTTCACTTCGATTGTTTGCAGGGAGAGTTGCTATGGGAAAAGGGGGAGAGGAGACCGGAATTGAGGCAGAAAGCGGCAGAGCATTTCATGATAGCAGCCAAGCTCAATCCTCAGAACGCTGCCGTATTTAGATATTTAGGTCATTATTATGCTCGTGTTTCGCCTGAGCCCCAGCGAGCTCTCAAGTGTTACCAGAGAGCTGTTGCTCTCAACCCTGACGATTCTGATGCCGGGGTATTGTTTATTTTGATGATAAATGTTGATTCCAGTGCTATGCTATTTGTTCTTTGTTGATGTAAGAATTCTTAGGTTATGTGTTTTGATTTGGTGAATGATAACTCACTATTCATCCCATTTTAGTTAGTTTGAACTTTAGAATGTTTGCAATAAGTTGTGGTCGATCATGAAGCTGTTCGATCTTCATCTTGAATATTAGCAGGCTAGTCCATAAAATCAAAATGGCTGGGTATTAACTTAAGTATGATAAATTCTATGGCACATTATTGGTGGTGTTCGACCAACTAGGCTGCTTGTTACGAACGATTTGTTGATTTATTTTCTTCAGTTTCTAAGGTTAGCTATGTGTATAGAATATGCTTTTCGGGTATTCTCCCTTGTTAATCTCAAGCGGTCCACCTAATTGGTTGATTTTATTGAACTTTTACTGTCAGAATGAAAAACATAAATTGGTGAAGATATAATTGGATTTTGCAAATTGGAAGTGGAATTGCTTGTAAAATCAATTTGACTGTAATGCCAGGAAGCAATTTGTGATTTATTGGAGGAAGGAGGCAAAGATAACTTGATGCTTGCTATTTGTCGTGAAGCTTCTGAGAAGTCTGCCAGGGCTTTCTGGGCATTCCGTCGAATGGGATACCTTCAGGTTTCCTACTAAATTTGATTAATGTTGTGCATCTTGTTAAATTTTATCTCACCTTTTTATTGAGGTCAATTACTTTCCTTCAGGCTCATCTTAAGAACTGGTCTGAAGCCATACAGAGTCTCCAACATGCCATTCGTGGATTTCCTACTTGTCCTGACTTGTGGGAGGTTCTCAACCTTATATCCTAGTCGTTTTTTTCCCCTCAAGTTTTTGTGCTTTTCAAAAACATTATGGTGGTAGTCCTTACCTATACCGTCTTTGATGCGCGTATGTAGGCATTAGGTCTTGCGTACGGGCGGATGGGTATGTTTACTGCTGCACTTAAGGTAACTCTCTCCCTGAGCTTGTCACAGATTTTCCTTTCTTTTTACTAGTACAGAGCTGGTTAAAGAAAACATTTATATTTAGTTTTATCTCATGGTGTTCATTTTCCCCTCCATCTACATACATAATAGTAAGATTTCCATTTTTTGGTTGCTCTGTTGTACAATACTTCTTTTGCAAGTTGATTATTCTTTTGAATTACAGTACTGAGATTCTGATTCATTAACATTTCATAATACATTGCATTGTTGTACAAACACTAACATGTGCAAACTTTACATCAGTGCAACACCTTATCTGGTAACATTTCTGAACAGCTCTCGCTGAGTTTTCTGTCATAGGCTTTTATCATCTTGAAACTTGTTAAAACAATATGGCATCGTACTTAATCCTGAATTTTATTTGTAACAGTCCTATGGTAGAGCTATTGAGTTGGATGATTCGAGAATATTTGCTTTGGTTGAAAGTGGAAATGTATCTTTGATGCTCGGGTCTTTCAGGAAGGTAAGGCATTATTCATTACCTACTTTCGTTCTCTTGCTCTTTGTTGTTCTACTCTATTTCATGTTTATAATAGGAATCTGCTCAACTTCCTAGAGCAGACCTTTATCTGCCAAAAGTTTTGTAAGATATGGCTATTATATTTTACTCTTTCTTTGGATGGGTTATTTAATGATTGATAGGCCTGATGATAAAAATATTCCACCTGTCCGATTCAAATTCTTCTTATACTTATTCCGTTCAGAAGTTCCAATTTCTTTTTATTTTTCTGCAAAGGGGATTGAGCAATTTCAGCAAGCTATAAAAATCTCACCGCACAATGCCTCGGCAAATTATGGCCTTGGTTCTGCTCTTCTTGGTTTAGCAAAGGAATGCATCAACTCAGGTGCCTTCAGATGGGGAGCTTCACTCTTAGAGGTAAGTGTCTCAAAATAAGGTCCTTTTTATGTTATTATTGAAATGATAATTGAACTTGCTGAAGTAAGATTCAATCTGATTCCAGGAAGCTACTGAAGTCGCTGTGCTTGTTACATCTTTAGCTGGTAACTATTCATGTTCATGGAAGCTACATGGAGATATTCAGGTATAAAACATTAAAAGAGTTATGGTTTTTGTAACATATTCCTGTGTCATATCAAAGACTTTTCCATGCTTGACGCAAACTCGGTTTTGTAGTTTTATCGTGAACTTGTCAGAATTCTGAGTTTTTCTCTTAGCTTATGTATGCCAGATGTTACCCATGGAAAGAGGAAGCGAGGCCTGGGCAAGCTGGCGAGACATCTTTTATTTCTTCTATCAGTAGATGGAAAAAAATCTGCTTTCTTGCTTCTAGAAATGCCAGTCGCTCTTACCAGCGTGCTTTGCACATGGCCCCTTGGCTGGCTAATGCATATATTGATGTTGCTATAGCTGCAGATCTCAGTTTATCGTTTGAAGAATCTCCTGTAGGCAATGTGAATGTTTGGTAAGTATTTATTTCCATAACATGGATTGAGATCATGAGATGTGTATGTCATAGTTCTTACCCTTCTGTCTATAATCATATAACCAGGCCTATTGCTGAAAAGATGTGCTTTGGTGGAATATTACTCGAGGGTTACAATGATGAATTTTGGATGGCCTTGGGATGTTTATCCGGTAATAGTGCATTAAAGCAACATGCTTTTATACGTGGATTACACTTGGACGTGTCTCTAGCAGTTGCATGGGCATACCTTGGGAAGGTAATTACTAATATATGTAGGATGCTACAGCTGGCACACAAGACCAGCGTTGTATTTTAAAGCATTGATCTTATATGGGGACTAGTTACTGATTTGTTGGGATGTGCTCTGATTGGATGTTCATAAACGGATCATATTTGGATGATTGATATAGATAACTGAAACTTAATTCCACTACTTTTATTTGCCAATACATTCTTTATGAAACCTTCCCAGTTTATCTATTATATTTCTTTTAATTTTCTGCTTATCCTAAAACTCATAAGTGTCTCATTAAGGACTTCTACAGCTCTATAGGCTGGAAGGTGAAAAGACATTCGCCCAACAAGCATTTGATCGTGCTAGAAGTATAGAACCTTCACTTGCATTACCATGGGCAGGCATGTCGGCAGATGCTGATGCTAGGTAAATGTAGATACTACTAAGGAGAGTATAGAAAATTGCACCTGGAAATGTTTATGCAACGTCTCATTTATTTCTGGTTTCTTGTCTCAGAAAGTATGAGGAGAATGAAGCATATGAGTGCTGTTTACGTGCTATACAGATATCCCCGGTATGATATGCTCTACCCATGCTTGTTTGAGTGTTTTACGGGGAAGCAACATTACGTTAATAATATTTTTTGGCCTTCTATTGAAGGCGTCGTCATTTATAATCTTTCTTTTAAGTACCATCCTGTTTTTCTGCTTTTGCTTTTCCAGACCACAAATCTAATATTCTAATCATCAAACATTTCATAAGTGCACTTATATCTGTTATGGTGAATTAGGTTGCAGACTTCCAGGTTGGTCTTGCAAAGCTTTCATTGCATTCTAGTTGCTTGTCATCTTCAGAGGTATGGCTTGATAATATCTCTTTGCAGGATGCTTTCTTTAATATGAATACATGTTTATTGAAAAAAATACTGCAAGTATCAACAGATCGATTTGGTGGCTATTGTAGGTCTTTGCAGCCATTCAACAGGCGTTGCTGCGTATTCCGCACTATCCCGAGCCTCACAATTTGAATGGCCTTGTATGTGAATCAAGATCTGACTATCAAGGTGCTGTTGCCTCCTACAGGCTGGCACGATATGCTCTAAAATCTCTTTCATGCGAAACATCAGAATCTCATCTCGATGATATATCCATCAATTTGGCAAGATCCCTTTGCATGGTAATCTGAGTCTGTAGCAATTATGTATGCTCTTATATAGCCATAATACTCCATACAGAAGTCTAGTCTTTGCCAATTCATTCTGATGTTTGTTATGTAAATCCTTTTTGTTTTTTAGGCTGGCTATGCAAGTGATGCAGTTGAAGAGTGTGAATGTTTAAGGCAAAAAGGTGTTAATTATGGCTGGAGCTACTAGGCTATTTACTAACCTATTTCAATTTCTGTTCAGTTTTTTCTTTTGATATTTTATTTCTGGAAAAAGGAGGTAATCAAGTAGATATTCAAATGATTTCGTCACCTTACGTCTTAAAAGTCCATTTAAAGGACCGTGAGTTGAAACTTGAGAGTGATTTTATGTTTTCGCTGATATGCTTCGTTAAATTTGTAGGACAGCTCGATACTGTTGGTCTGCAGATATATGCTTTATGCTTATGGAGACTGGGCAAGAATGATATGGCTCTATCTGCTACAAGATCACTTGCTTCAAGCATTTTATCCATGGAAGAAAATCTAGCTGCTGCTTCTGTTAGCTTCATCTGTAGGTTGCTTTACAACATCTCTGGACAGGAATCATCGATTGCAAGCATTTTGAAAATGCCGAAGCAACTTTTTAGCAGTTCAAAAATTAGTTTTATTGTTTCTGCTATTCATGTTCTGGATCCAAGCAATCAACTCGAGCCTGTTGTTTCCAGCAGCCGTGCCTTTCTGAAATCTCATGAAGAAATTATCTCAATGCACGTGTTAATTACAGTTGGTAAACTTGTAAGTTCCTGATTTGTCTGGACAACTAATGCTTTTTATTCTTAGCTGTGCTAATTTCATTCATTTGTATTCTCAGCTGAAGCTAGGAAATGAGAAATCTCTTGGATTTCAAAAGGGAGTAGATCACCTTAGAAAAGCAGTTCACATGTTCCCTAATAGCACTGTATTGAGGTAAATGCATTGGCAGTGTACATTTTATTTTTTGAATACATCATATTTGTGAAGCTTTATAACTATTCTTCTTTGTTCGGTACTTGGTATACTGTCTTGTTTTCTTTTAAGAAACTTGAGATATACTGACTTGTTTTTGTTGAACGTTAAGAATAACTATTGAGCTCATAGGGCAATCTGAGAAGTAATTCACATTTTCCCCTATATTTTGGTCGTTCGGTATTTGGGTGTACGGAGCCTGGTTATTCTCGCTGTCCCCATCATTTTATCATCTATGGTCTAAAATGTCCAAGTACATGTTTCCATGAGTACACAATGAATTATCTTTTAAATTCTATAAATCTCGTTAAAGTTTAACTCTCATATTGCTATCTCACTCAGTTTTTTTTGCCGACAGAAATCTTCTTGGTTATCTTTTACTATCAAGCAAAGAACGAGGGCATCTTTGTCTAGCAACTCGATGCTCTTCCCTAGATTTGTCCGACTATCAAAAGAATGACGTTTTCAAATCAGCATATGAGATCCTTGGTGCTGGAAATGTTGCTTGTTATGCCGTTGGAAGTTCAAATCTGAAGTTTCCACTACCCACCTGCAGACGCCAATGCCACTCTGGATCTGGAGCCATTCAAGTTCTGCAAAAGTATATTTCTTGCTGACATTCAATACTTTCTAAACATTGGTTCATATATTGTTCTATATCAGTCCAGATAGGATTGATTTTCCCTTGCAAGCAGTACTTAAAGAGTTTGGCTGATTTACAGGTATTTGCATCAAGAGCCTTGGAACTTTAATGCAAGGTATTTACTTACATTGAACTGCTTACAGAAGACTCGGCAAGAAAGATTTCCGCAACATGGTTGCCGTGTTGTGGAGAGGCTTACAGCTGTGGCTCTGTCAAATCAAATCTGCTCGCTTGAAGATGTTACATGCCAATACCAAAAATTTCAGCTTCTTCTCTGTGCTGCTGAGGTTAATCTGCAACAAGGCAATAACACCAAATGCTTCAGACTTTTGAGAAGTGCAGTGGGCTCTTCAGTTCATAGTAGCCATCTCTTTTTTGCACATTTGCTACTTTGTCGTGCATATGCTGCTGAGGATGACTTAGTGAACCTGAGCAGACAATACAGATACTGTTTGGAGCTCGGGACAAATTCCCATATTGGATGGATTTGTCTCAAGTTTATTGAATCTAGATATGGCCTACAAGATGATCCTACCATTTTGCCTCTGAAACTTGAAGATTGCTCCAAAGATCTCAAGACTTCATGGAATTCATGGACAGCTCTGTTTAATTTGGTGCAAGGTTTGGTTTCAACTTGGGTTGGTGATTTTGTTGCTGCTGAAGAGTTCTTTGCACAAGCATGTTGTGTAGCTGATGGCGAGAGTGCTTTCTTCCTTTGTCATGGTACGCGTTCTTATCCTTTTGCATCTGTATTAGTGCTTTGATTCAACTTTGCAAAACAGCTCTATTGTGGTCTTCAAATGAGTTGGAATTATTTCTTGAGATACGATTTTATTAACCCCCATTTGTAGTCTGGGTTAAGATTGAAAGGTTTGAACAACTATAACTTGTTTCTTTCAACTGAATCCTCTGAGTTGTATAAATTTTAGTTCAATGTCACTATTCTTCATTTGAGCTCAGGTGCCATTTGCATGGAGCTTGCCAGAGAGAAGTGCGAGTCACATTACATAACACGTGCTGTAAGAAGTCTCAAGAAAGCAAAAGATACCTCACCGGTTCCATTGCCTATTGTCTCACTATTGTTGGCCCAAGCAGAAGCAAGCCTTGGCTCGATAGCAAAATGGCAAATCAATGTTCGCGAGGAATGGTTTTCTTGGCCTCCAGGTTTTGTTTCTTTGAATCTGCATATTGCTTGATTTAATTCCATATGATATTTGTATCATAACGTTGAATAAGATTAGAGAATTTTAATAGAGAATAAAACCATGTACTAGTAAGTAGTTGGATCTCAATAATCGAAGAATGAAGATTGCTAATCTTTGACATTACTACCCTCAGTTGGATGAGACACTAGTGCAACACAGCAAGCAATAACTTAGTCAGTATTCAGATACAGTCTCGTCTTTTCTCTTACGATACCTTAGTTTAAGAATGTGTAATGTACATGTTACGTATCCACTAAAAGTATACTCCATACTGTTTCACTCACACGACCCCTTTTCATTATTTGCAGAAAACCGGTCTGCGGAGCTTTTATTTCAAATGCATTTGCTATCTGCACAGTCATCTCGTGGGCCAGCTTATGGTGAGAATTCATTGAGATGGATCCTACGAGCGATCCATATGAATCCTTCATGTTCGAGATATTGGAAGCTATTGTTGAAGGATTATGCAGTGTAAGAATCGGGCTTTTGAGAGAGTTTAGGTTTAGATGGAGATGGATGTATTCATATTGCAGTTAAATGTATAGATACAATTTTCATATTGACCTGACCCCTTGGCTAGCATAGAATAGGCCATCCACTTTCTTCTCTGTAGATGCTCTCTCTCTCTCTCTCTCTCTCTCTAACACACAGATAGACATATCTTCTGCTCAAAGTGCAAAATGGCGTACTTGGTCAAGCATCTTATATACTTTGGGTCTTGTATGGAGTTCAGTTGTGCATACTACATCGGAAAACATGTCGAAACTAGTGCTACTTGTACATAGATTAACTGTTCTACTTTTCTACAGAGACTGACTCAACAAGCCTAGATGCTACAACAACTTGTACAAAGTAAACTGGAACTTCAATTCATCCTTCCTCCCAATCTATGTCGTCTTCCTCTTCCTCAGAAGCTTCGGCTTGAGCTTCTTCATTAAGGTCCACTTTGAATTGTTTCGTTTGGCCACCTGAAACCAGCGACGAAGAGCAATGGTCTGTGTTACTAAATTCACATTATAGTCATTATTATTACACCCAGAGTGACTTTCACAGAGTTTTGCTTTACCAGTAGGCGGAGCTTCCTCCCATTTAACATCATCTCCTTCATAATCTTCGTCGCGTTTCGATTTCATGCCAACTTGCCTTTCGTTGGTGGTGTTATAGTCTTCATTGGAGATTGTAGTTGCCGCCTCTTCTTGTTCACGTTGGCGCATGAGTATAGCAGCATAATAAGCTTTAATATATTCATCCTGAAAGTAATAAAACATGGAGGGAAAAGAAAATGAGATCAATCGAAGGTGAAATCCCCAAGAAGTCTATATATAAAGCGGAGTGAGAAGAATACGACAAGTTTCATGAACGCAAAACCTGTATATTATTTTCTTCATTATCTACGGTTGTGGACTTCTTGTCATCAGAAACCTCGGGTGCAGTCAAAGAAGCAACCGTTTTTATCTCTGTTTTGTTTTCTCCACGTTGCTCTTTTGTGAGACTCATTCCGTCCTTTATCATCCAAGGAGGCAACACTTTCATAGGTGTGTTTGCATTTTCTGATTTCACATTTTCTCCCTTTTCGTCAATTCCTGAAAAGGCAACTTCAACCTGCGATTGCAATATTTTGGCTTCAGAGCTAATACAAGTTTCCAATTATATGCACCATTTGATCAGACTAATCGGGGTTAAAGGGAGACGAAATATTTGATGCACAAAATCATGTTACCACCTTTGTCTCCCCAAGATAAGGCATGGGAGTTCCACCGAAACCAAAGCCCTGAGACGATCTAGAAGGATCACTGTCATTGAGGTCTCCGGTGGCAGAACGCCCAGCAGCATGTGCTCTAGCTTCCCAAGCTTTAAGGTTTCCAAATTCAGGAACAGGCAAATCCTTGACCCTAGCAAGTTGATCGATGAGTGGTTTGAGCTGCACCTGTACTCAACCAAACTTCCACATTTCACTAAGATGACAAAGTACACGAGGCAAAAAATGTAAGATTTTGTTAAATTTTGCATGATGATATAAATTCGAGATATTAAACTACTCTCCTCGGTTGATGCTAATTACCATACTGAGAAACACAATTGGCAGCATCATATAAATGTACAACCAAGTTTAGAATGAGCAAATGACATCAGCATCGTTATATCAATGAAGAAACCAACTTCCTTTCTTTATAGAACTAAATCAGATGAGAGAAACAGGACTTGAATCATACAAGAAAGATCGTCAAAAACTATAAAGCGGACAAACCTCCATCTTCAATAGCATGTCTTTTATCTTTTCATGACGACGCTTTCTTGCATTATCATCTCCATCTCCCAATTCTTGAACGGCTAATTTGTCACTTTCTGCAACAAGTACTCCATTGCAGCTCTCACAATGGAAGTACTCGTCATATGGGGTGATCAAACGGAGTGCATCAAGAGCAGTGTATCTGGAGTTAATTTGACAGAAGTTATAAAGATAAATGCCAAAAGGGGGAAGCGAAAAGAAAAAATCTTCATGCAGGGAAACAAATTTGTTTTCTGTGAACATATACGTACCTTTTACCGCAATTGGGGCAAATATACTCCTGGACAGTGTTTTTGCTCTCTAGTTCATCCTTCAGCTTTTTCTTCATTCGATGTAATCTGTACCTTACCACATCATATATCTGCAAAAATTAACAATACTAGATAACTCGATACTAGAAAAGAAGAGATCCGAAGGATGACAGAACCATGGGTGATGGTGGGTCGTGATGTTCAACATTTAGATCTATAAACTTGAATAGTAGGACACACTTTACATCATTAAAACATGGTAATCATTCCTGAACGGAACAAAACAGCTATCCTCCCAAACAATATATTATCTAGTTTTGGTTATTTCAGCAGCCAAAAGAACCTGTGCATAATCCAGACAACAATATGAGTGTGTGTGCATCTTTTGTTTGTCATCGCCTTCTCTTCCCGTTTGTTGACTATCACCAATGGCAGCAACAGCAGCATTATATATTTTTGCACCCTTTGCAGTCTGCAAAGGATCAGAAGATGATAAAACAAATAAGGGTCACTGAAACAACGTAAAGCATTCAACGAGAACGAGAAGGGTCAACTGAAGCCTATCACGGATACTGAAGAAATTTCATTTAATTGGCAACCAAATTTCTTGGCTTCTTTCACTTGATTATATGATCCAATTCAAATAGGATAGGTCTGAGGGATTCAGCTTTAATAGAGGAGTACATAACTTGTATTTGAAAAAGGTACTGGTCAAAAAACGGGTACCATTAATTACACCAGGAACAATCTTGCCACCTGTCCTGTTTCTACCTTAGGATAAATCATGCAAAATTCGCCGCACAAAACAAATTAAAGTAGCTAGCCTCACTTTAATGCACGTAATTGTTTCCAAAGTGCATGCATGCATAATGTTCACAATCACAAGTGTAATCTTTGCAATATTTGAGTGCAACTGCATCTACACAAAGAATGTTGTTGTGAGCATAATCTTACATGCATGCATGACAGTAACACAGTAGTCTCTGTAACATTCAATATGACTGGAAAACCTATATCCTCATTTATTAGTAACGACTATTGTCTACACTTTTTGGGCATATGAAGACCAGAAACTCATAGAGAGAACTAAAGCATAAGATTTCAACGGTCATAGAAGCAGAATATAGGCTGAAAATTAGTGGAAATCACAGTATGACGCTTAAACATTTATACTAACCTCCTTCCTGTGATCTCGGGTTACTAGCTTTTCTTCCTCAAAGAACCTGAGGGTTCGACGAAGTTGCTTTGTGTGAAGCTTCAAGTCCTTAGCCAAATCTTCTTCCCTTACCCATTGACGTCTGGACAGGAAAAAAACGTTAAAGGGATTTACACCAGATCATGATAAAAGGAAATATACAAAGTCTCCGAATTTACGAGAAATCTAATTTTAGTAATTTTCCCAGTTGTCAAACCTAAACTGCACTAGTTATTCTTCCACTCGAACAATCATTCCGCATATGAATACGAAATTAACTGAAAATATAAGTTCTGCCAGGACGTCTTAAAACTACTGACGATTAAAAGTAAAAAATCTTCCACGTGCATTGTTTCGTTTTCGTAATATAAAAACTGAATGCTACAGAGAGTCATACTCAAAACATATTATTTAAATTTTAATCACTACTTAAGTAGTGATACTTATAACTTCGCTCGATCAACAAAAGTTTTGCTTCTGTTGGAAATGAAAGAACTATAATTGATAATAACTGAAATTTGCATATTATTACTTTGAAAAATAAACATGCAACCACGGATTCCACCCAGTTAAACCAAGAAGTGCTTCCTGCCCCTGTTCGACATTACCGAAGAATCATATTTTTAACCATACATATTTTTACCCCCGCTACAAAAATTCCCAGTTCGAACGCAAAATAGAGAAATTCACAAAGCTTCAGCTGATATCCTTCAAGAATCACATAAACGAACTACACATATAATCGACCCAAAAGAAAAATTACACAAAAGAAATAAAAATCACGAAGAACATAACAAAATTACCTCGTAAGAGCATCAAGAACGACGACGGCAATCCCTCTGTTATCGCCCCTCCCCGTCTTGGGCTGGTTTTCGCCTTTCGTACTTATGTCATCGTAGAAAGCCCTCGCCGCGAGCTTCACCAAGCTATCCATTCACGTCGATACATCAACAACGCACGAAGCACGTCGAGAACAAACGTTGAGAAATTTTTGCATAATAACTAACTGATTAAAGAAAAGGAAAAGGAAATTCGTAATCACAGGCGATCAGCCAGCATAAATACCGGTTGAATGGATCGATGCTGCCCATAATCAGCTGCTTCTGTACCGAATTTCAGCTAAGTAATGAACCGTCAACTTACTTGCATTCTGCTCTCGCTCGAAATTTGTGCAGGATGGTGAGGGAGATTATTTGGGAGAAAAAGCTAGGGATTTGGAGGTGAAGAAAGGGGGAAAGTTGGGGAGAAATTGAAGAAGAATTATGGAGTAAATGTTCTTAAGCAGTTTAGTGAAGAGATGGGGGAAAATTGAAAAGGAGTGTTGATGATTGGGAATTAGGGCACGAAATGGGTTTAATTATTTCAATGTCGGAGTCAAGTCAAGCATGTTTCACATGCAAGTAGCACTCCTCCTTTTCTTAACCAATGTAGTACTTTCCCGTCTCACTCTCGATAGCTCGTTTTACCTTTTAGGACAGTCATATTCTAGATAACTTGTTTCCTTATTAACAATTAAACATTTCAAAATTTTTTTATTAACAACCACACATTTCAAATTAATCATTTGCTCATTGATTCTCATGTTAAAAGGCAAATGGGTTATCTAGCATGGAACGAAAGGAATGTTATGTAATGTAACCTGGATACCTCCGGTACCTCTTTGTCGTATTAAAAATTTATTTTCCCGATAAAAGAAAAAAGCACGGGAAGGTAGGAGTACTACTATTTCTAAATTTTCCAAAAAATAGAATGAAAACTCATAAATTTGTATAAGCTTGAAAACTCATAAGAATGAAAAGAGTTGTGAGTAATGTATTCTTCGTAAATAAACAGTATTCATCCCGTTTTTCTTAACACGTTTTTACTATTTTATATTCAAATATATTTAAAAAAACGTATCGAGATATAACTATTTAAAATATTATTAGAATATGAATTAGAATAAAAGCGGGAAGAGGTAGTGGAGGGAAGCTCATTCCCCATAATATGCACTTTCAATTTGGGGCAAATTTGTCATCTCCAAAATTTTAATAATTACTACGCAGTTAAAAATAATAATATTAGTATTATACTATTAAATCATTCAGTTAGTTAGAATTTAGAAAGTCAAAATAGCCCTTTTTCAGGGGGAGAATTACCGTATAAATAGGAAAATGGAAACAAAAAACCCGAGAATCATTCACAGAAACAACTTCAGTTTGAATTGCAACAAATTTGGCACTCATCTCGTGCCAAAAGCTCTTTGAAACCTTCAAACCTCCCAAAAAATGGCGAATCCTAATCACCATTTCCCCCATCGCGATTTCTCCCCTCCACAAATCCTTCAACCGATCGCACAGTCCACGAATGAATGGAGACGCGATCCTCGAAGAAGCGGAAGAAGCTGTGCCGGAATCCGCCCGGCCTCGACGACGGTGAGGATCGGATCAGCGATCTCCCCGACGACATCCTCCACCACGTCTTCTCCTTCCTTCCGATCAAATCGGCGGCGCAGACGAGCCTGCTGTCGAAGCGATGGAAGAATCTATGGCATTCCTTCCCCGATCTCGATTTCACCACCGCCGGCGCTCCGCCGCACGATTCGGCCGCTGCCGTCGCCGCCTGCCCTAGCGTGCGGAAGCGAGTGCAGTTAGGAGTCGAGAGGGGATCCGATTACGCGGATCAGATCCTGAGCCTCCTCGAGAAGCACTCGGATGTCAGAGTCCTCCGATTCCGAGCGTTTCTGAATTTCACTCGGCTCGCTGGCTTGATCCGCCTCGCCGTGAAGCACAACGTGCGGGAGCTCGATATCGAGGTCTCGACGTGCGATTACTTCAGCCTGCCGCGGAGCGTGATGGGGAGCACCACGCTGCGCGCGCTGCGGCTGAAATCGTGCCACCCTGGCTTCCGGCTGCCGCCGCCGGAGATCATGAAGGATGGATTCCGATCGCTGTCGGTGCTGTCTCTATCGCGCCTCATCTTGCACAAACAGCCTCGGCTAACAGATCTGTTCACGGATTCGTCGTTTCCTCTGCTGAAGAAGCTGCATTTGGAAGCGTGTTTCGAGCTGAGGCATCTCAGGGTGGAGTCTCCCGCTCTCGAGGATTTGAGCCTGGAGAGCTGTTTCCAACTGCAGGATCTGGAAATCCGTGTCCAGAAACTGAGGAAATTGAGAGTCTCGAGCTGCTTCGACGCGTACAGCATTAGTAGTCGGGTGGAGATCGAAGCACCGGATCTGCAGACTATGTCGTGGTCGTTCAATGCTGTTACCGAAGAATGTATTCTGCATAACTTGACTCATTTACATGAGGCCTTTGTTGGATTCTTACTCCTTCAGGAAGAGCTTAGCGCTTCCAAATCTATAAGCGTGTGGAATTTCCTAGCCGGAGTCTCGTGTTGCCATTCCCTCACCCTCGAAAGCCAGTGCATCGAGGTACATTCTTCATCCGATGCATCGAATACATAACATTATCTATCTATCTATCTATCTACAGCATGATAGGATAAAATTAGATGATTCATTTCGGCTTCTGTTTCTCTTTTGTTGTTCTGTTTCTTCTGAGAATCGTAGTATCCTAACTGCTTGCTGGCGACAGATTCTATCGAAACACAATCACTTTGCAGGACTGTCATTGTGTTCGTTCAACAAACTCAAGTCGCTCGAGTTCAGCACCGGCTTCAAAAAGCACAATAACTCCGGATTAGCAAGTATTTTCAGGAGTTCTCCCACCGTTCACACTATAACCATCAAGATCACCGGTGATCACAATAATGCCCAAAGACGCGTAAGTTATGATACTTTCGACCGCCTGAATTGCTCTCTATATAAACCTTCTTTCTGAAAAAAGTAACTGTTGTCGCACAGCAATGGAACAAGGATCTATGGCAGTCTCCCAGCTCAGGCGAAGAACGGTACTGGGAGTCGCAGACTCAATCTCTGAACTCCTTCCTTCACCACCTCAAAGTGGTGAAGATACACGGATTCACAGAATGTGCGAACGACGTAAGTCTTGTGAAGTTCTTGCTCAAGCATGGAAAGGTGCTGGAAGAGGTGTTCCTTTGCACTAGCTTATCTAAGCCCAGAGATTCCCTTCTGAGGGAGAAGATCAAATCACAGATTATGGGCTTTTCTCGGGCTTCTTCGAATGCTAACATCGTTTTCCACTAGGCCGTTGATCGATTCAGTTTCATGAACTGATGAATGGCACTCTAAGATTCACTTTGTTTTGGATTATTTTTTCTGCTTCTGCTCTAGACAACTAATTGCTCATACTATGTGATCTATGAACTAGTGATAAAAAGGTCTCTCGTTCGATTCCTCCTCACCGTTTCTTGATTTTTCTCTATTTTCAATCCGAGCTTTAAAAACTCTCAATCTCGTGTTTCGTTTCATCAGTACTGCGAGTATGTTCATAGAATTGACACTTTTGTTCGATCTACGCCATGATTATCGAGCACACGAGATCCTCTGTTCACACAAATCCTGTTACATCTCAAGTCTTTGTATTTTCTAACAGTTCCAAACTCTATATTCATTTGATGCATAAACAAATCAAGAAATTATCAAAAAAACACTAAAAAAAAGAAAAATTCACTTCCCACTAAACTCCTGCTGCAAAGCATACTCAAGCAAGGCCTCCGACTGCTGCATGAGCTCAGGGCTCAATCTGAACATGAGCACGCAAAACTCCATCCGATCGAGCGCTCCGTCTCGATCGAGGTCGCCTTCTCTCAGCATGCTCTCCATCTCCTCATCACTGAGGTCCTGCATCCCTAAAAGAGCCGAGTTCTTCTTCAAACTATCAAACGTGATCACCCCTCTCTCTCTATCCATGAGCAGCTCAAACCCTTTGCATAGTTCCCCAATCAGCCCCTCACCTCCAAGCCTCTCAGCCATGAATGGCAGCATATCTTGAAACTCATTAGCCTTCCTCCCCGCCATCCCAAAGATCAGACAATCAAGAGAGAGAGTGAGAGAGATAGAGAGAGGTGGATGAGATGTGATGATGGGGAATTCAACTATTTATAGTACAAGAAAAGGGAGAAGGGGAGGAGGGTTTTTCAAGGAAAGAGATGACAACCAATATACAGAGAGTAATTGCCGGTCGGCTAAGGTTCTTGCAAAAACTGCAGGTATCTCTTTCTTGGAAGAAGGCTCTGTCCGAGCTGGCAGCCGTAGGGAGGGGCAAGATGGTAATTTCATGTCCCTTTGACTTGGCTCTCCATGAGGAGAGGAGGAATTTCATTGCAGTTGTGTTTGGTGATTTGTTTAATGGAAAGTAGGCTGAATTCTTGAATAAATTAAGGGTTTTCACATGATTTGGATGGATATTGTTGGGTTGCAAAGAGACTAGGGAGGTGGGAACTTGGAAACATACTTGGGCAAAGAAATATTTGATTATTCATGGGAAATTTGCAAGAAGATCACCACAAACTTCAACTTTGATTCTTTTTTCGTACGTGTGTGTATGGAACGAACTCTATCCACTGTAGACACGTCTTAAACGAAATCGGACTGATGAGTTAAGTATCTATTTTAATCAACTACAATGTCAAAATCTAGCTTTCACATTTGATTTTGTTCTTGTATTTACGTGTGTTGACATATCATAACCAACTATGTCTACTGTGGACAAGCCTTAATGTGGACACGCCTTAAACGAATTCGGACTGTTAGAGTTAAATGTCTATTTTAATCAACTATTGATAAAGACTTTGATTCTAACATCCCAATTTAACAACAAAGTCCTTTTCTATTATTGAATTCAATTTGACAAAATTAGTAAATGGGAAATCAAGAAAGTAAAGTGGATAGGAATGGGCGTGGGATTAACCTAGCTCTCAAGGGTTGAATTCTAGGCGTTATAACCCCTTTGCCTTCTTTCATATCAATGGCACCAACTTTCTCCCACTCAAAACATTGAATCAAACACCCTAATGCCACTCCAACCATTTCTATTGCCAGTCTCTGCCCGGGGCAGGCCCTCCTGCCCCACCCGAAGGGCAGGAATTCGAATTCGGACCCGTTTTTCCCGCCCTCGAACCTCTCGGGCACGAACTTATCCGGATCCTCCCACGTCCGGGGATCGTTCTGGATCTCCCACGTGTTCACCAACAGTATGGTGCCGCGTGGGACGCGGAACCCTGCCACGTGGCACTCGTCTGACGAGACGTGTGGCGTTAGAAGCGGGGCCGCCGGGTGCATCCGGAGCGTCTCGTTGATGATGCACCCGAGGTATGGGAGTTCGGGTAGGTCGGATCCGTCGAGGAGGCGGCCGGTTCCGACCAGAGCGTCGATTTCGGCTCGGGATCTTTCTAGAACGTTCTCTTGGTTCTCTAGGAGGAGGGAGAATGCCCATTCTAGTGTGGTTGCTGTGGTGTGCGATGCTCCTTGGATTAAAACCTGTTGCATTACCCAATTCTTCATATATTTTCTCTTGAAATCAAAATTAACACTGAATAAATAATACTATAGTTCCATTGATAACAAGTTTACCGAATATTACAAATTTATAATCATAAGTTTAAATAATTCTTTAGTCGAGTCCATTGAATATTGTAATAAGATAACGAGTACATTGAATATTATAATAAGTTAGCTCGTTGGCTCGTTGTCTTTTAAACAACGAGCCAAAAAAATAAAAGAAAATAAAGATTACCAAGAGCAAATTTCTGATCATCTCATCGGAATAATACTCCGGCTCCGCTCTCTGCAACTCCGACAAAACTCCGATCAAATTCTTCCGCTTTCCGTCTCCCTCTCTGCGGTGGTTCTCAATCACATTCTCCATGAACCTATCGCGCTTCTCCTGCACCGATCGCATCTTCCTCTCCACATTCCCAAACCCAAACCACCCCAAAAACGGCAGGAAATCGACGATGTTCGCCTCCATGGTCACCACCGCCATCTCCGCCACGATCTCCCAAAACTCCCCCGCCTCCTCCTCCCCAGCCGCCTCCGCCCTCCCCACGATCATCGCCGTCACCACCTTATACGTGTGCTCGAAGAACAGCGTCTTCGCGTCGATCGCCCCACCGGCGCCGCAGATCCCGGCGATTTTCCGAACCAGAGCTCGGGCCTCCTCGGCCCGAACGCCGGCGAGGGATTCGAGCTTGTGCGCGGAGAGGAGTTCGAGGGCGCAGATGCGGCGGAGGTTCCGCCAGTGGTCGCCGTAGGAGGCCCAGGCGAGGCTGGTGAAGTTGTAGCCGAAGTGCTTGCCGTTGAGGAGGTCGGGGCGGTTGGCGAAAACGACGTCGTTCGTGGCGAGGCATTGTCGGGCGGCGGAGGGGGAGGAGATGAGGAGGGCGGGCCGGGAGCCCAGGTGGAGGAAGAGGGCCGGGCCGTGGCGGCGGGCCACCCGAGAGAGGGCCCGGTGGAAAGGGAGAGTGGGGTTGGTGAAGAAGTAGAGGTGGCCGATTAAGGGAAGGATGGGGAAAGGAGTGGGAGGGAGATTTCGAAGTTTGTGAAGAAGGTGCTTGGTTATGGCGTAGAGGAGAATGAAGAGTGGGGGGAGTGATAGGAGGAGAAGATCCATGGCTAGATGAGAGAGAGAGAGGGGAGTTTTTGAAGTGATGCAAATTTCAAATAGTAAGAACATATGCATGTGATAGTTTTAAATTTTATAGAAGAACAGGTCGGAAGTTCGATCGAGGCAACTCAACTGATAAGACGCTTTCCTTTTTATCCATCGCTATATTGAAAGTTCAAGCCATTTGAATTGTGAAGACTTTAGACTTTCTTCAACCTATCAATTAACACATCAAAAATTTGAGGTAACTTTTATTTGTATAAACCAATATATCGGAAGTTCGAGTCAGCATCTCGAAATCAAATTTTGGAAGTTCTAAGAAGTCAAGAGGGAACGGGTAAGAAGAATTAAAAAACATAGGAGTTGACTTTATTGACTAATTAGGTGTCAGTGTGGAGTGAACAAGTGTTTGCGTGCATGAAATCTTGACACCACTTGGCTTCAAAGAGAGATTTAAGTTTGCTTATTAATTTCAAAAATATGGGTAATTGGTGTAACTAATTTAAGGCACACGCAATTTCTTACTTCAAAAAACATTGAATGTACACGTCATCATGCATGACTTCTTTAGTTTCTGACGTATTAGTTTATGGAACTGAAAATGAAATGCCATGCAACACGTTTTTGACCAATATTTGCCTCATGCATCGCGAATTACTCCGCATTGATCGATTATTATGTCGTTTCCATAATGGACAATTAGCATGAGACGTAGAGAATACACCGTCGTATACTTGTATTGCATTTTCTATTTTAACGATGCATGCTAGTAATATTTCAATAATTAGAAATAACAAATAGTAAATTCCTAATAATTTCTAATTTGATACTACCTCCGGCTCAAGTATTCTGACACCTTTTATTATTTTATACCTCACATGTGAATATAAAAGGTGTCAGAATACTTGAGCCGGAGGGAGTAATATTTTGTTACGCACGACCAGCACGACCATCATTTACGGGTACAATACGAAAATGCAATAAATATAAATAATGTTATTTAAAGAATTAGAGCTGGCCCAATTTTTTGATTCAAAATTGAATGGGCTGGCCCATCTTGAAAGAAAACAGCATAAGAACATGTGGTGCTGGCCCACATAATTTGGGCCGTGTTGGGCCGTTTCAAGCCCGACTCGCTATTTTGATATTTCACCAATTAAAATATTCTTATAATATTTCAAATATAAAAAATATAAAAATTATAGCACGTAAAAACAATTTAATTTTTTCCTCAGTATAGAAAATTGTCAGTCAATCATAAACACGCCCACAGCTAAAATTTTGGACGCACGTATTTATTCATAGCACCCGAAAATAACTCCAAATTGGTATCCACTGTCAGAAATAATACTTAAATAAGGAGGAAATTCCACGTCAGCGGTCAGGTGCGTATCAGGTGCCCCCACACCGCCAGCATAGTCCACGTAAGCAGAAAGGAATCTCCGCTCGCCACGTCAGCGCATGCCCCCAATTAAAAAAATATCCTGTGCACCAACCAGCGGGGCGTAGCACAGAATCCCAGCCCACAAACACAGGCCACACACTTAGAAAAATCCCTTTCTTTGCGCCCTAGAATTGTGACACCTGGCACCCTTCCTCACCATTAATCGTACCATGTCGCTTCCACACAATCCCCATGTCCCGAAATATCTTCCGCATCTTCCCCGCCTGATTTTACTAATTTGCCCTCGCCTAGAATGAGTTATTACCGCCTTACCAAGGTACGCTGCATTTGCTTTGAACAATTCTAGGCCACACGATTCTTTTTTTTAATTCTTTTTTTGAATTTGGCCACACAATTATAATTGCATGTTCCCAATTAAGACTCATCTTATTTAAAATGTTGGATAATACTTTCATTTATTAAATTAATTTATTAATCAAAGATAGTGGGTTCAAATTCTATCTTGACCGAGAATAATATCAACAAAAATCTTTAAAATTGAGAATATGTCCAATTTAATATCCAAATTAACAAAGGTTCAGAGTTCGAGTATTTCATGACACGATCTTTAAATTTCATTGTTAAAGCTAAAACTATAAATAAAATTAAAGGTGACAAATTTTTTTAAATGAGACGTCTGAAAATAATAGAACATTTTATATTAGAGAAAGTGAAGATTTTAAAAAGAAATTTAAGCTATAGTTTGAAATAGTTATGGGCTCTACATATATGCATTTTCCCTTAATTATGTGTCCCGATTTGGTCCGACCATGGAAATTAGTGCTCCCATAGTAGTGGTGGCAATACGGTAATTATGTGTTGGAAAAGGGGTGGTTTGGGTGCGTTTGACTGCAAGTTGAATTTAATAAATTTGTTTCTTCCTTCTACTATACCTCTTCTTCTTCTTCTTCTTCTACTACTTTTCTCCTTCCCTTCCTTTGCCCACATCCATATCTTTTTATCATTCACATCCCTCTCTAATTTAAACCGAATTTCTCTTTCTCTTCTCTCTCTTCATTTTGTGAACTGTTTCGGATTTTGATCTCAGTTTCTGCATCGGAGAATTTCGTTTGTAGAATTCTACCCAGAAAAAAAGAAAAAAGGAAACAAAAACATGAAGAAATCGTGTGAGCTGTGTAAACGGCCGGCGCGGATACACTGTGAGTCGGACCAAGCTAGGTTATGCTGGGACTGCGACGCTAAGGTTCACTCCGCCAATTTTCTGGTGGCGCGGCATTCGAGAAACCTTCTCTGCCGCCTATGCCAGTCGCCGACGGCGTGGTCCGCCGCCGGATCCAAGCTGGAACCGACCTACTCCTACTGCCGGAAGTGCGCTGGAAGAACTGCTTGCGGTGGAGAAGACGAAGAGAAGGCGGTGAAGGAGGAGGTCGCCGAGATTCACGTCTTGCCGTCGTCGCCGCCGCCTCCGCCGGAGAGCTCTCTGAGCGGCGGAGATGGTTCGCACGGCGGAGAAGCGGCGGGCGCGCGGAAGCGTGTCAGGATCGGCAACAACGATCGCCCTGCTCTTGTATGAACACTTCTCTCTCTCTCTCTCTCTATTGTGGTTTAGATTTCATGATTAGAACAGTTATTCATACTTTCGGTGGTAAATTGCAGGAGGATCTTAACATCTGCACGCCGTCGTGTCCAACAGCGGCGGAGGCGGCAAGCGCCGCCGACTCCGTCTCCAGAGGAGTACCGACGCCGCCGAGGAAGATCCGGCGAACGGATAACGACGGAGCAGATGTCAAAGTCTCCAAATCTTCGATCGTCGAGGCGGCGAAGAGATCCCGACGAGAAGAAGCGGTTTCCGGCGAGGAAATGCCGGAATATCATAAAATAAGCGCCGCCGCCGCCGGAGCCGTTGATCTGAACCTGACGCTATCACTGGGCCTTTTCAGCCGTTGATCTCGATAAATTAATTTACAGGCATTTTGGGATTAGGATTAGATATTTTTTTAGAATTACTTTATTAAGAAAGGAATTTACACGAGTTTAAGAGTATTTTAATTGTTGGACTATATTTTACTAAATATTTTAGTGCTTGTATTTTGGTTACTTTCGTTAGGTATGGCTAAAATCGGTATCAATATCAATATATATATAATACCGTTACGGATCTTCGTCCTACGTGGCATCGCGTGTGATTTTTATGAATATTTTCCAATATTCTCATTGATTTGGCTTATTAAAAATTTAAATCATTATAATTAGGATTTTCGTCCCACATCGAATTTTTAAAAAAACTTAGCAACAAAATTCCTATATAAATAGATCACGTATCTCCATCAAAATTCATATTTTATTTGAGAAACTATTCGTCCTACGTGGCATTTTTATGAATATTTTTCAATATTCTCATTGATTTGGCTTATTAAAGATTAAATCATTATAATTAGGATTTTCGTCCCACATCGAATTTTTAAAAGAACTTAGCAACAAAATTCCTATATAAATAGATCATGTATCTCCATCAAAATCCATATTTTATTTGAGAAACTATTCGTCCCACGTGGCATCACGTATGATTTTTATGAATATTTTCCAATATTCTCATTGATTTAACTTATTAAAGATTAAAATTTATTAAATATATCACATATATTAATTGATATATATTACGATTATTCTATATGCCCTCAAATAAATAAAAATATATATATATATATATATATATATATATTATCTTCAATTTTTATCCCTACAAACAAAAAATCAATATTCATCGATAATTTACTTCATTTATATTATAATAAGGATTCCCGTCCCACATCGAATTTTCACAAGAATTTAGTGATAAAGTACATATATAAAAAGATTATATGTGTTAATTAAAATCATACTTGATTTGAGGAACTACATTATATTAATATAGAAATCTCAAAAATGAAAAATTCTAAAAAGCCTCGAACGGGCTAACGAAAAAATTAACAGGTAGATTTGCACTAATTATGTTAACGTAAATTAACAGATAGATTTGCACTAATTATGTTAACGTAAATTAACAGGTAAAGATTTGCACTAATTATGTTAACGTTATGCTGAACAACGGGCTAACAGGATATTATAATATTACGCTTTAGCGTATTTTTTTATTGTTACAAGTAACGGGCGGATTGCAATAATTAAATATAGATGCTAACGTTATATCGAACGGGCTAACGAAATTAACGGACATATTTGCACTATTCATGCTAACGTTATGTCGAATAACGGGCTAACATGAGATTATAATATTACGTGTTAACATTTTTTTATTGTTACAAGTAACGTGCGGATTACAATAATTAATATAGATAATTATGTATTTTAGATTAAAAATTTTATGCACGATTGCAAAATAAATTAAATCCCGTCGAAAATTGATATTTACTATGGACATTCCTATTAAGTGATTCAAATCGAATTTTGACGTGACTTAAATCGTATAGTTCTTTAAGAAATGTTAACCCTTTTTATTCCTTCAAAAAAGATCCATCTGAAGGGTGTTTAGATAAAATAAACAACGGGAGGCATAATATATTTTTATTGTATTATAAATTTTGTTTTAAAATAACATTTTCATGTTAGAATTTGACGGGATAAAATATAAAACATATCTATCGTAAAAATGTTAATTTCTTAACCCATTTTCATATTTACTACGAGTAACGGGCTACTTGAAATAATTAATATAAAAAATTATTTAATTTTTATTAAAACTTTTATTTGTAATTACAAAATAATTTGAAACCCGTCGAATTTCGACGGGTACTGCACTAGTATAATTTTAATTCAGTTCGCATTCATGTATGTTATTCACGTATTTAGCACAAAATTTTCGAAATTTCCTTAGTTCTGATTGAACGGCAGTGGAATATTATTTTTTATACAACAAAGAAAGAGAATAATACTCCATTCGTCCCATTATATTAGTCTCATTTGTCATTTTAGTTTGTCCCACCTATTAGTCTCATTTCCTAAAATGGCAAAGAATACTTGACCACAATTCACTCTTTCTCTTCAAGATTAATTACAACCACACATTTTCCACTCACTCTCCACTCACTTGGTTCATGTGCCGAAAGAAATGAGACTAATATAATGAGACGGAGGGAGTAATTAATTTTTTTTAAGCAGAGATTAATAATTATTGTGTGACAATATAACTAACATAATTAATACTAATGAATAGGTTGTTAGTGCTAGTGG
Source organism: Thymus mandschuricus (assembly GCA_029379335.1). NCBI lineage: Eukaryota > Viridiplantae > Streptophyta > Magnoliopsida > Lamiales > Lamiaceae > Thymus > Thymus mandschuricus. The sequence goes on along the minus strand of CM057080.1, from coordinate 33,596,892 downwards.
TTGGGTCCAAAGTAGAAGAGCAAAGTGTATGGACTAATTTACAGCACGTCATTGCCTTATTTAGATAGGCAGAATTGAAGAAAGAGGAACAAAAGGAGCAGCAGTTTTTATTAATAATGATGTAAGAAAAGGCAACTCATCAATTTATACACATCTGGATAAGTTGGGAATTCCTCTTTCGGCTAAACATTATCACTTAATCAATTTTTATTTGCATGAATTTGTTGAGGTCCCATTTTTTCTTTAATTATTAGACTACTACATGGATGTAATGTTGGAAGTTGGATGCTTACTTGATTATTCGAGCGATAAACGATCAGAAACGTAAATGAAAGACGCATATTTGTGTGGATCACCGATAATGATCAGTTGATTACATTTACGGACATAAAACGAACACATAATGAAATATGCTGATCATCCAGGAAACAATAAATTCATTAATGTCCCGGTTCTCCAATCGATTGGCCTGCAATTATACCTACGGCTTCTCCCAATTCAACCAGGTCGCCATAAGTAGGACTCCGTCCATAACATAATTGACAAATCCAGTTCGTCGACGACTGAATGAATTGATTGGCTAGTGTCACACAACTATTGAAGGAAGAAGCTCCCAAGAAACTAATATGTCAAAGTGGTTCCTTTCTAAACACAAATTGTATCGGACGGATAGGTTATAGATTATAGAATGCTCTTAATAAACTAAATGAATAGCGTCAGATAGACTCAACCCAAAATACTATTAAGGCCCAACGCTGTATACCGAGAGACCACCGACCGACAGGTGAATCGAGAGATAGATTCAAGTCACATTAACAAACAGTATAATTAGTATAACAATTAGTCTACTATAATAATATAAGTTATGCAATGATATACTTCAATGTAAGAAATGATTCATCATGAATTTAACAAAGACTATAATCGGTGTCAAGTGTAAATATCTTGATTCATTGAAGATTAATTAATATACTAGTGTCGCACCCGTGCGATGCACGGAGGATATAAAACTATAAATTGTAGTAAGTCTTAAATCGTTTTAATTTTAGTGATTCAATTAATGCCTAAACTAAAAAATCGAATGCTCAAGTTATCCGAGAAGCATTTAGTTTTGTGAGAGTTGAGAGTGGAGGAATGCTCCCTACCCACTGTGGGTATTCTCAGTGTTCACGGTTAATGTGACATATGATTAATAAATAAAGTGATTAAACATATATCTAATCTATCAAAAAAAGTAAAAAACTTAGAACTATTACATTAACGATGGACACACTAAAAATGACCACGGTTGTTAAAGGAGCATTTCTCGTTGAGAGTGTGCTTGCATGTACTAAAAAAATCAATGCCTCGAATTAATTTTAAATATCTGTATCATCACAAAGGAGAAAATATTATAATAGTATAATAATTGAGAGATCATTTACATGAATTCAACATTTATTTTGCTTAATAAAATTGTAAATAAAATATTACTAATAAATTATAATGTGTATATTTATAACGTTTTAAAATACATATACTCTCTCTATCTCATTGACATAGGAATAAGTTCTATGTTTGTCTATCTCACCAATATATGGATATTACTTAAAATGCTAAAATTTAACTCATTCACTATTTTATTCACTATCATCACTCTTGTCTTAAGTCTAATGACCGAAAAATATTATCCCTATATCAACGGGACGGAGAGAGCTAGTATTACACAGAAACAACTTATCTATTACCACAAACATAAAAGTGAAACAAACATTAAATGAGGTGGCTCATTTAGTATTATTCACGATAGTTAGATTTCATCTTTCGGAGCCAGTGTATCACAAAAATCTATATAGTACTCCCTCCGTCCCGCCAAAGACGTTACATTTCTTTTTGTCAATTTCTGGCACGTTTTTTCACGCTTCTTGATGAAGTGTTTTAAAATAGATTTTTGAAGAATTTTTTCTTTTGCGGGATAATACAACTATCATAGTATCCCATAAAAGAAAATTTTCTTCAAAAATCTATTACAGTATTAAACGCATCATCAAGAAGCGTGGGAAAACGTACCAGAAATTGACAAAAGGAAATGTAACGTCTTCGGCGGGACGGAGGTAGTATTATTTAGGCTATAAATTCAGCTTTAACATAAATAAGAAATGCATATTATTCTTCCTTCTTGTTTACTTCTTTGCTTGCTCTCATTTTGACTTGCATATGCTATGATTTTCCATGTGAGAATCATCATATTGAAAAATTATTCAATTCCATATGAAGTTTATTTATGCATTGCCATATATGCTTGCATGAATGTTCTTATGTAAATACATTTTCTGTTAAAATCAATAAATCTTGTTAATTACGATGAAGTACTCGAAGCATGCAAAGATTAATTCTTCGTAATTCATATTTTGTGACAACAATCGTTCTTGGATTCAACACTCAACAAAGTAGTTGCACACATTGTAGGGGGAAAAAGTTTTTAGTGAAGATGTATAATTTTAAACACAAAACTGAAAAAAGATTAGTAAATTGACCTTGCATATATGAAATGAAAGATAAAAGTAACGAAAAATCACACACACAGAAGATCACTAAATTGAGTATGACATACACAAAAGGGAGTATCATAAAAATAGTGAGAGATAAGATGATAGCTTTAGATATATATATATATATATATATATATATATATATATATATATATATATATATATATATATATATAGGAAGATGCTGAAATAATAATTTGCTCCAAGTCTGCATCTTTTGAATTCAATTTATGCTTGGGCTCCAAGGTTTTGAACCCAAATTGTGGTTTTCCATGCTTAATATGTTACATAATATACAATATCCAGTAGTCATTAACATGTACTAGTACATATAAAGTATGCACATGTTGCCATGAAACATCGCATTACCCTCATTCGCTTGCAGCATGCCAAGAAAAGGGTAGACAATTGAGTATTTATTAATCATTGTATGTAACCATCGGTTACAACTATAATCCCTAGTTTTCACCTAAATTATTTAGCAGATTTTTAGATGCTACTTTTGGAGGGAAATGGCAATTCTGTAATATTTGCCAACTATTCTACTTTTATATATTGTACTAATAGATTTATGATTGAAAAATGTATACATTCGTATAATTGGGGCGTGACTTAAATCGATATATAGTGATGATGGGAATATTAAACTAACACCACCAAAGAATATGAAGCTACACTCCATGCACACGTAAAGTATCTTATTTTTTGATCACATCTCTTTCTAAAATATCATTCCATACACTAATAAAATTGATGGCTACAAATAAATGTGAAATTTCTAGATGTGACGGCTAATGCCATTTATATCCGTTAGCATCATCTTCATAATTAAACTATTTGTGTGTATTAAATTATTTTGAGACGGAGCCAACGACCAGACAATATGGGGCGGAGCTAGAAATCTAAAAATTCTCGGACGAAATCTTGTTTTGTGAATTTAATCGGATGAAACTACATATATACATGTAAAAGTTAAAAAATAAAATTTGCCCGAGCGGATGCTGGGGTTGTCAGGCCCTTGGCTCCGCCCCTGCAGACAACCCTGATGGTTACCCGAACAAACAATATTTATTCTATACATATACGTAGTTTTATCCCGTCAAATTCACATATCCGTAATTTTGTCAGAACAGTTCGAAATTTCTAGCTTCGACCCTGAAGTTATTGCTTTTTATTTAGTTCCCACAAACATTCACACATACTTTTATTCAAAAACCTATTTCGATTAGTCTACACCACTAATTAGTCAATTCCCATTTAAATATATATCACAAATTGTGATGGCCTCGTGTCCCAAATTTAGTGAACCATATTTCTTGCTTTTCTTGCTTGGTCCAAAACTAATCCAAATTGGGCTTTATTTTATTTGAATTTTTGGACCCATGTTGGGGGTATTTTGGTAATCAGACTCGCAAAAATATCTTGGTGTTGAATAGGTTATTTAAGTTTGTTACTATGAATTAGGAAAGGGTTAAGTTAATCTCACATGTACATTTGTTTAATTAGTTGAGAGTTTGTGGTTGGCATCAAGTTTCAATGACTTCAACTTTTATTAGACGCTTGAGTTTCCCTTTTTCCTATTTAATAAAAAATTAAAAGTTTATGCGTGTTTAACGGCTTAATTGCAATCATTAATAACTCACCGGCATTGTTTAGAAAAGCAAAATGGACGATGTATATGTATTTTAAATTTTTAATTAGTGGTGTATTAAAGTAACATGTACTCCCTAACGTATAATATTCAAACAGCTCGATTAGAATGAAACGGATGATATCAGTAGACCAGTATAAATTTAATATTCTCATTGATTATACGTATTTCCTTATTTATTTTTTTTGGTACACTATAAAAAGTTATTTGAATGGTTTATTTTATTGTATATAAATATGTCAATTTATGGAAAATGAGATTAAAGATGTGAAATCAAACTGATAGTCTGATAGTACTCCCTCCACCCAGTCGAATTAGTTAAAGGCATTTATGTGTTTTATACTCAAGTATATTCAAGAAACGTCCAGTTCAGTGGGACTGTGAGTTTAGTGGGACTATATACATTTCTATATTTTACATCTCATGTATATTCAAAACGGCTAGTTCAGTGAAACGGAATGAGTACTACGAAAGATTGTGGCTAAGGACAATTCTTAGCATCCACATATACTAGTAGCTCATTATTATTGCTTTGTTGATGGTACAAAATTTGGTATGGGGAGAAATAAAGATAGAGTGTACGTAAAATAATGTGACACAAAAATAGTAAAAGTCAAGAGAATTTAAAAAAAAAAAAAAAAGGTGGAGTTTAGGGCATGTATATGTTTGTGTGGTGGAGAATTATTGGTTGTTGAAAAAATTGATGGTTGTAATTTGATGTGGGAATTTAATAAAAGTCCTCAACACAACAACCCCTCAATGAAGAAGATATTATGTGGATTGTGATTGGTCACTTCAATTAATACTTCCTTATTTTATTTAATGCACCTTTGATGTGGGTTTGTATTTTACAAGAAAAAGAAAATGTTTTTCATGTTGACTTATATTATCCTAGGAATTTTAAGCTTCATGAAATATAGTCCGTCTGTCCCATTCTATTAGTCTTGGAGTGTTGATATATGTGATATAAAAAATACTCTATTCATCTCAATTCACTTATAAATTGAGAAAAATACGCTCTCTGTCCCACTACATTAGCCATGTTTGCTATTCTGAGCAGTCCACTTCACTAGACCAGTTTCCTAAAATGTAAATAAAACCATTACTTCTCATTGTGAACCTCTTACTTTTCTTAACACTGGTGCATAGAATCTTGTACCGAAAAAACAGAACTAGTGAAATGAGACGGAAGGAGTATAAATCTAGTCGAAATTATTACGGGTTGAACACGAAAGTGGATCAAGCCCATTGGGTAAAGCCCATCAGAAGATCCAGCCTGCTATTGAAAGAAGATGGGATGGGCCGGGTTGCTGAAATATATAGCCCATTTAGAAACGGGCCGGCCCGTTTAAGGCGTAGAATAGGCCCGTTTGCATGCTTGTTGGTGGATCAACAGATAATTAAGTGAAATGGGGCAAATGTGTTATGCATATCAGATGTTCGATGAAAATCATTGTAAGTATTTGATGCTGCTCATGCAAAAACATTTACTGTTATCAAAGAGTTGATGTAAGAAATTATTTTCAAGCTCAAATTTTTTTTCATCTAGACACAAGTTGATATCTCCTCTATGAAATTACAGTCATTTGAAGCAAAACTATATCCCGATCTCTTCTGCCAAATCTCAAACGAGATAACTGTCTCGTCTCATCCTGCCTGATTACGTCTCTTATATTTATACGGCATTTTATAGAAGTCGTTAAAAGTGATTTTATTTTAGTAAAATATGATTGTGACGAGGAATATGCATATATATTGTTGGGACGATCCGAAAAGAAAAATTGTGCGTAATGTAAAAGAAGAAGAAAGGATTAAGGAACCTCAAAAAAAATGTTCACTTGAGTTGATCATCAGCATCTTGGTAGTTGTCCTCGTCCTCTCTCTCCTCCGCCGCCTTCTCCTCCTGCTTATACCTCACTACCACCACGGGGCAGGCGCAGTGCTGCACGCAGTAGTCGCTGACGCTGCCGAGCTTCCCTTTGCTCCGCCCCCTCGAGGCGCCGATGCCGCGGCTGCCCATGATGACGGCGCTCAACCCCAGCCGCTCCACCTCCAGGCACAGCCGCTCCTTCATGTCGTGGTCCTTCACGATGTGGATCTTCACCGGCACGTGCGCCTCCACCAGCGGCTGCGCCAGGTTGTTCGCCTTCTTCGCCGTTAGGCTGTCGTACTCCTCCTCCATCTGCCGCGGCGACGCCACGGCCGCAGGCGTGGCGGCGGCGGCGGTCTTGGTGAAGGGGTTGCTGGCGCCGGTGTTGGTGGGGGTGGAGGAGCCCCAGTCGGCGCCGTAGAGGACGGAGGTGGAGCGGACGTGGAGGAGGATGACGGTGTCGCCGGGGCGGATGTAGTTCTCGGCGGCCCATTTGACGGCGAAGGCGCTCTCGTCGCTGAGGTCGACGGCTATGGCGATGCGGCGGAGGGAGGGGGAGGAGGAGGCGTAGATGGAGTTGGGGGTGGCGGGGGGAGGGGGGAAGCGTGGGGAGGAGGTGTTGACCTGGACGGGCTGGATGTTCAGCTTCGGCGGATCGGTGGGCTTTGCGGCGGAGGGCGGCGGCGATGCCATGACGGTTGGTGGCGATCGATTTTGGGGAATTTTTTTGGGGAAGAAACGGTGGTTGTGAGAGATGGGGAGAGAAGTAAGGAAGAATGCAACGAATAAGGCCGAAGACGAAGGTGTTCGTTTCCTGCCTCGCCAAATCGTGACACGTCTCCATGCTGCCACGTCATCTTTACACGTCGTTGCTGAGCTGGCGGCTCCTATTAATCTCACTTTTGGGCCTTTTTTTTAGCCCAATAACCTTGAAATTCAGAAATCTCTTTTCACTCGTTTTGACGTCGAACCCTAGTCCTCCCCTCTCTCTTTTCTCTCACTTCTTTCCCGTCGAACCCTATCCCTCCTCCCCCACCGCCTCTCTCTCTCGGTTGCGCCGCCGGGCTTCTCTTTGCCGGCGACGTATGCCGCCGCTCCTCCTCTTCTCATCCTAACCTATCAACTTATCTCTATTTCCTATCGCACGAACACTCGAATCAACAGTAGATGCTATGAATCCTCGACTCCCTCTCTCTCCGACTGACTTTTTAGCCGTCGGCGCCGTTTCGCGGTTCGACGGATCCGTCACCGGATATTCAGGCCGGAGCGGCGCACCACCCTCTTACTCTCTGTCCCATTCTCCCTCGCCTTCAAGCGAACCCTAATCCAATACTCTCGCCTCCACCTTAACGTCGCGACGATTCGAGTTCCACCGAACCCGAAGCCGTTACTGGCTACCGCTCCGACGGAATCATCGCCGTCGCCTCCGTCCGAGTCCGTCCCCCCAAACAGCCCGTGACGCCGCAGGATAGGAGGTTTTGCCCCCACCTCTCAAACCCTATCTCTTCTGATCTTAACTCTTTGTCTAATCTCATGTCTCTCTTACTCGCAGGTCCTGGAATCTGGCGATGAGGTAGCCGCCGCAGCCTCTGCCGACGAGGTCATCGCCGCCGCCACCGATTCCGACCAGGCCGCTAGTGCAGGTAATCCCCTATAATCAGACAGTTCTCACCCTTTGTTCCCTCAGATGCGCACTTCCTTTCCCTCTCTTTTTAATCCTGTACGATCCGTAATCTAGATTGCATGTATTGATGTATACTCATTGATTCATATACTCATTGATTCGTATACTCAGAGTGGGGTTTGGAGTATGTTTAGGAGATTTTGATTTAGCAATGATATCTGAACTTAGATTTAGAAATTCTCTACAGTGTGCTGTTTTAATTCGTGTACATGATGTCTAGTGTGCATTTGGTTAACTTCTGATTTTGTTTAAACTCTATCTCTTCTGGTTTTGTATGTGATAGCTGAGGATTGAGGAAAGAGCAATGAAAGTGGCTACTCTTACATCTTTTGTTGTTCTTTTACTTGTGTTTTCTCTGTATTTGTAATGCTTGAATGATGGTGTGAGACTGATTTTTGTTTTGACTGTCTTGGGGTGGTGTAGGTACAGACAGTATATATGTTTTGTTGTCCTTGGGGCATAAGGTCTTTTGTTGTCCTTGGTGCATAAGGTCTATTATGAAGTATTACATAAGGTCTTTGAAGCAGTTGTTGCCTACAAGAGAAAATTGGATTCAATGGTATTTCTTCATTCCACTTTTTGAATATTTCTATGGAACGTAAAAGTAATGTGCTTAATGTACTTGACTAGATATTCCTCTCTAATTGCTGATGTTGACAATTGTATTCAGTAACACTTCTCACTGAACCTAAAGCCCCAGGAGCACACGAAGCACCAGTGCGACTGGGTTGCTGCAACATGAACTAACTTCCTCTATAAAATACAGATTGATAGGTAACTGTTGTGGCATTATAATTTTCTTTTTAGTTTTCTTTTTAGTATTATCAAGAGAATCCGTGTTTAACATAAATATACTGATGTTGTATATTCAGGCATCGCCTTTTTTTACGATTTGTCTTAATCAAGATGAATTTTCTATACATGAATTTTTTTTAGTATTTTCTCTGCAGATTAAATTTTGTACATGAAAACTTTATCATGAATTATCTGTGCACACGGATATCTTTTGTATTGATCGTTTTTTCCGTATATTCTTTGCAGATGAATTATGCTTAACATTGAATGCAAACACACAACTCTTTGGTCACAGTCACATCACAGTCACAGGTATGCCATGTTTTGTTTAGAACTCATAATGAGATGAGAAATTGGTTATTTCCCACGATTGGCGAAAATATTGAACTTTATGCCTCTAACACTCTTTTGTATGGTACAGTTGCCATAACGAGCTTGAGGCTGCTAGGATGAATGTCATATTGGGGTACATTGATGCAAACACTGTTGACCCTCGAGTTGGTATGTTGTATGCATTATTCTTCTAGTGTTATTCTACTTTGTTATTATTGAAATGCATCATATTCATTTAATACGAGTAAGGTATAATGAGAGAGTGGTGCTTATGTGCAAGTTGGGATACTGACCAGTTTATGATGGATGTAGCAGAAGAAACTTTAGTTATGCTCTCCATTCATCGATATTATTCTTCTCCATGCACATTTAGAGCTACTTTAAGAAGCATGCATTTCCCAAATAATGAGGTTTTCTTGTTTCCCTACAGAAAGTATTGGCACCCCGAGGATTCGATTTCGAAAACTGTAAGTTTTCCTTGTCAATGTAATCCTCAAAATAAGTGCTAGCAGTTAAAAGTTTTGAAATTACATGCATGAACTTTTCCTAAATTCCCATAAATCATCGAGACTGTGATTGCGATATAGTAATGTGTTGATACTTAACAGGGGAGAGAGAGCACTGATGCTGAGGACCTCTTCATAGCTCATAGAGCGGGTATGGATACGATTTCACGCGAGTTCATGATAATCGAGGTGCGGATTTCTTCACGTTTATGCATGGCCTCTTTTCTGAAACTTCAATCTCACGCATAACTAATTTAAAAGTGAACTTTTACTGAAAAAACATGGTGTTATTCGAGTCTGCAATATAGGAGAGGAAGGAAGATTATTATTATTTATCCCTTTATTTAGTTTCTTGTCCTTTCTAAATTCTTTGCTGGTCTTCTTTACTCTTTGTTGTTTATGCTTTAGAACTTACGTATCTTGGCGTTTCCATGTATGCATGATCCTTTGTTTTGTTTTTCTGGAAAACTAATCTCCTTGGAGATGTTTAGATCCTACCTCTGAAGTATGAAATTATTTCGGTGAGTTCTTGATTATTTTATTTTTTTCCCCTCTTGTGCTCATCTCCTTTCCCTTTTTTTGGGTTGGGTGTGGAGGTCGCATGTACCATTCATTGGTTGATTCCGTAATTTAATAATAACTGGCATCTTGCATCGGTTGAGTATATGCTCTAATGACGGGTGAGTGCTTTCTGTGTTGCTTATGTTTTTTGGATTTGTTTATACACTTATTATGATTTATGAAGTCATCTTCTTTGGGCTTTGGATTGTATTTGAACTTAGTGCGGTAAAGTTGAAAATTAAGAAACTACACGTTTTGGCATGATTTGTCAATTTTGATAAGGTCTTTTACCCTCCTCGATCAGTGGGAAATTCTCTTTTTTATTGATTTCATATGCATCTCATCATCACTAGAAATTTGGTATGATTTTTTATAGTTACCTTGTTCGTCAAAATATTGTTTGTAAATAATAAGTAGTGGGAGTGTTCTTGTGTACTTGAATATTTTCCTAAGAAACCAGGTCTCCACATTTTGACATTTATTATGTGGAGAATAAGGTAAAACTTTGTTCCTCTCCCCACTCTCGGATCTATCCCGGCAATATAAGGTAAGAAAATGACTTCTATCCCGAGGCTTCAAATTTGTGAGGCTGCTGCTTGTTCCATTGGGAAGGCTGGATCACCAAATTTTAAATCTCTATCTGATTTGCATATTGATAAACATCCAGTAACATACGTTTAGACCAAATTTGTGAGGCTGCTGCATATTGATGATACAAAAGCGTGACGTTTTAAATAATTTTTCAATACATCTAGACAAACTTAGGCAAGAATAAGTGTTGCGAATATGGAAAATAGAAACTTACGTTTTATGTAACAAAATTACCGGGCCTACGTTTTATGAACAGAGTATTGTTTAGTCGAAGCTTTATTGAATAAATAGAGGTAGATTAACGTTATGCTGAAGAAAAAAAAAAGCCCATGAAGAAAAATGTTTACTAGTTTGAAATAATTTCGAAAATGCTGGACATATGAAAGAGCGTCGCCAAAGACGAACTGGATTAACGAGTCCACAAGATAAGAAATTACGGCACAGTCCGGTGAAGTTACTGGCACAATAAGCGGGAGTCAGCCACCTAAGAAAATAAATAGGATAAAGTCGGCCCAATTTCAGTATTGGGCTTTTGCTATTGGGTCGGATTCTGTTTTTACAGTGGTTTTTTCTGGCCAAGCCCATAACGTTCTAAATGGACCTTATATTGGGCCGAAATCTGTTCAACTGGACTCAAATTTTCGCGCCAATGCTCATGAGTTTTCTTAATGGGCCTGTTGTTGGGCCGAACTCAGTTCAACTGGACTGAAATTTTCGCGCCAAGGCCCATACGTTTTCTTAATGGGCCTACTGTTGGGCCGAACTCAGTTCAACTGGACTGAAATTTTCGCGCCAAGGCCCATGAGTTTTCTTAATGGGCCTACTATTGGGCCAGACACAGTTCAACTGGACTGAAATTTTCGCGCCAAGGCCCATGAGTTTTCTTAATGGGCCTGTTGTTGGGCCAAACTCAGTTCAACTGGACTGAAATTTTCACGCTAAAGCCCATGTTTTCTTAATGGGCCTATTCTTGGGCCGACCCAAGTTCTACTGGACTGAAATTTTCGCGCCAAACCCCATAAGTTACTTAACGGGCCTATTGCTGGGCCTCATATTTCTAATGCGTAGGGCCCATATTCTTTCAGTGGGCCTTTGATATCTTTAATCAGGCCTTGATGGGCTTTGTTGTTGAGCCAAAAGGTTTCTTAAAAGGAATTGAGCAATCGTCGTTGGGCTCATTTTACGCTTGTTGGGCCGTTGGTTTCGTTACAAGAATTTGTAATATTTTTTTCTTCTAAAGATTTCAGCAGTGCGTATTTACCCACGTTTCTGAAGAACTAGATACTCATTATTTTACCTATTATGCTCAACGCTTCTGAAAATTTTCAAAAGGGAAAAAGATTAAAAATAGAAGGCTATTATTGTGTAGTTTCAAACGATTAATGACACGTAAATTAATATGTTGATTATTTTAGTTCCCTATAATTTTGCGAAAAGGAATGAACACCTGATACAAACAAATTTTAAATATGAAAAAGTAGCTTCTAAAATTTTAAACAAGCCACAAAAAAATCGCAAATTATTTGTAATACCGCCACCTCAAAACGACAAGACACCCACCAAAATAATCGTGTGCCAAAGCCAAATTTCAGTTCACGGAACAAAACAAGGAATTTACTCGTTGAAAATGTTTCTGCAGAATGATGCATGAGATTGATAAGTATTATTGTTTATTCACTAGATATCATTTGCAAACCAACCACTTCAAGAAGCGGCTTAAGTGCCAAAAATAATAATACTTACCAAAGCTCAATGGATAATGATAGATGTCAATTGAAATAATTCAAATACAATAATAATAAGCATTAAAGAGAGTGCTAACCATTATCATTAGCACACTCTTCCAAACAGAAGACGAAGATTTTATAAAATAAAGCATAGAAAACCAAAAGAATGATTTCATAATCCAGTGCAATATCCAAACATCTCATGGGCATACAGTTATGGTAGTAAAGCAGAAGCAACACAACATCACATCAAGCAAAATAAGCCAACATAGCATTCAGAAACGAACATTCTTCGTAACTTACAAATGCTGATGCACGAATCACGGACAAGGGTCAATATATTTTTTCTTGTAGGCAATACCTTAGTATTAGGAGACATTTTGAATACAGATAAGCATAATTCACATTCACCCTACATGAATTCTAAATTATATATAATGAGAACTATTGAGGCCAATACAGATGATATAAATCATTCAAGTCATTCACAATCAAACGAGGTAGTTATAGATGGAAACAAAAAACATTCTATTAAAAGAACTCCACAATAACTGCTTCCCTAGGATTATCTCTAGAACCTTAAAGTATATACTAACTCCCAGACATAAGATACGTTGATGATTTAATAATGAGACCAATATCCCCAGACAGCCTTAAGATTCCGACCAATGTTAGGAGCAGATTCCTCGCAAATTCATATGAATAGATTCAAAATTAAGCAGACACTAGAAGGGTAGAAAGAATACAAACACAATGGCACATGCTTTTAGGGTCTACTCCGACTAACTACTTTAGAATGACTAGCTCTTCCATGCAAGCGTTGTGATTGTGTTGGAAGAGAACAAGGACACTCAGATTAGCACAAATTGCAAAAAATCACATGAGTCAGCCTGGTTGTCTTAAACATAATGACACTACTACTGTTACAACATGATAACTAAAGCACATGCTCTCATAAAAACCTTTTAAACATGAGAATAGAGCTGTAAGAACAAAAGGTAAATCTTCATAAAATCTAAAGATGAAACAAAAGGAGCATGAAAAGGGTGGCAGCTACAGAACCTGTTCGAGCAAAAGTGTAAGTCAAATTTGAATAAAATATAATAAAGTGAACACTAGCAGCCTATATCCCCAACCCCAAGGCCTAGACAACATATATACTGTATATGTAACTACACCATCCCAAGACAACCCAAAACAAATCAGTCCTGCACCATCATTCAAGCAATACACATACAGAGAAAGCACAAGTAGAAGAACAAAAGAGCTAGAGTAAAGGAGAGAATCTGCAGCAACTTAGGAGAAGGGAAAGGGGAGCTGAACTACAGTCACTTTAATTCCTCTTTCCTCATACCTCAGCTCTCACACACCAAAACAGCAAGCACTTAAATCCCTAACACTTTCATAAATTTGTTACAGAACATGGAAGCATACTAGTTTCACATGTAAGTATTATCATAGTCTCATCACCAGATTTTCAGCTTGATTCATGCAAACAAATAGCCCCCAAAATTATATAAAAAATCTAAAGCTATAACTCTTCATGCCCCTTCTGAGTATACGAATCAATACATGCAATCTAGAACACAGATTGTATAGAATTAAAAAGAGATGGAAATGAAGAGCGTATCTGAGGGAACAAAGGGTGAGAACTGTCTGATTGTAAGGGGGGACACCCTGCAGTAGCGGCAGCGACGATGACCTCGTCCGACGGCGTCCTCATTGACATTGATAGTATGTTACTCATGAAAGGAACACTCCACTTCATTAAAACAAAAGACTCTAGCTATAGATAGCAGTAACCGTCACCAAAAAAAAAAGTAACAGTAACTGGAAACACCTGAAAATAAACAGGCATAAATATTTCGAAACCAATATTATAATCATGGACTAAGATGAGAAGAAGTTCGTATCCAGTGATATCAGAATATCGGAAAGAGACCTCGAATAAAAACTTGAAACATCTGGTACTGATCACGGATAGTAATTGCAAGCTGATACATGTGCAAATAAATCAGTAAAATACTTCCAGCAATACCAAGTACCGATAGCAATCATGGTCAGAACAGACGACTCCCTACAGTAATAACTAAAGCATGAGCCTTTTATTTTCCAGTGAGTAAATTTTAACACAAAAAATAAAACAAAACCAGAGGAAGATGGGGTGTACAGATATTCATAACAAAAACCATGATTAGGAACAAGGTTTTGCACAATATTATCCCTTGGCTTCCAAAGATCATCACACATCATCATTGCAAGCTGATTCAATAATGACACAAGATAAGAATGACATTGCTCTAAGGAATTCTCAACTGTGTTAATTAACATAACATCCTAACCAGTTAGAAGCCACAACCATCCAAGCACACCAGCAAACAAGCAAACCTAATTTACATATTTGTGAAATAAGGATTTTGATAAAGGAAACTCGCAAGCAAACTCATAAACAAACGAGAAGATTTTTAAGACATGGGCATTTTGTGAACGATGAATGAATAAGGTCAACAGATGGATATCTAATCGACAAATGGGAGTTCAACACTGGAACACAAATAAGCCTCTATTATGTAAAAATGGCAAAAACATGTCTAAGAACTAAAAACATTGTCTCCTTGTAGGTATCTTCAAGACTAGATGAAGATGGCAAAGCAAAAAGGAATTGCATGGATTCTTTATCATCATGAAGAGGCATGTCAAAGAATGAAATACTATGGTATTCAAATTGAACAAGGATGTTGAAAACAATATAAATAGTCCTAGAATCATTTTCTAGAAAGTTGACCCAGTGTCAAGAAGGGAAGACTATTAAATGTGGATTGAGGATGACAAAGGAAATGACATAATTAACTGGCTAGCTTGATTAATTAGTATGCAATTTGTTTGCATAGTTGAGGTGGCAGGAAGACCCTTCATACAAAAACCGACTCACTAGGGTCAGGAAAAAGGGGCTCTACATCACTAGCTACCTAAATCAAGAATGAAAAGCTATTGGTTAGGCAATCCATCAGTATTTACCAATTTTAAGCATTTAATTAAATACAAATGTAAAAAACAGTGAGGGTTTTGGAGAAGGATGAAGATGAGAACACAGAGCCAAGCATACGAGGATTATCATTTAAACTAATTTGTGCTCTCTTAGGTGAAGTATGCTTCAATTAGATAGAAAGCACAAAAGGAGTTGCACTTCTGCGTCGCCACTAAACCGATTTGTACTGATTGGGATATGGTAAAATCATTCTGAAGAACATAAGTTGTTATTCAGCCCTCTAATTTGATGCCAAGAGTCATCTAATCAACCCAATCGTGGAACTTCAACAGGCACATAGTAAAGGTCAGGGTTAAAATTGACCGTCTATTTCCCGAGACACACGAAAAGGATAAAAATACTAAAAGAATCTCCATGCATATAGTGCACTGTGCAGTAGATCCCCACGTTTCAAAAACATAATATGCACTATACAACGACCAAGTAGCAAAAGCAATACACAACAACTTTGTCATGATTCAAATCAAATTGACGTTCAATAACAAGTGAAGAGACAACACTGAAGAAGAAGCACAAAGTTAACAAAATAAAACAAAAATTCAAGCAAAATTCAATAAAAACAAAATCATCGTACTAGTTCCAGTTTATGTGAACGTACCTTCAGGGAGCCAACCGTAACCACATCGAGAGACGGTGAGCATCGACGTCATCAACGCTGAGGCGTTAGCAGAATTGTACGGCATCATCAACTCCAAGCACGGGCTCAGTTCAGCAGGCGACCTGTCGTAATTACATTCCGCAATGGATTAAAAAAATTAAAAACGAATCCAACGATTCAAATTCACAATCAAATCGGCTTAATGTTCGATCGTTCTCTGCATGAATGAGAGCAGTAGTACCTGAAGATACGATGAGCTACTAAGGGTGGTCTGGAAGGGAAACGGCGGGCAGAGAGGCGAGAGTCTCTCTCTGGGGGCTAGGGTTTGATTGTAGTGGGAAGGAGAATAAGACAGAGAGTAGAGCGAGAGGGCGGAGACCCGCTCCGGCTTGAAGCTCCGGTGACGGCTTGGTAGAACCGCGATCCATCGACGACGCTCGAAAAGTCGGTCGGTGAAAGCGAGAGTCGGGGATTCGTAGCCTCTTCGAGTGCGTGTGCGAATAGAGAGAAGTTGCGAGGTTATGAGAAGGAGAAGAGGAGCGGCGGCGTCCGTCGCCGGCGACGAGAAGCGCCGATGGCGCAGCCGAGAGCGAGAGGAAAGTCGCGAGAGAAAGAGGGAAGGGTTAGGGTTCGGGTGGAGAGACCGAGAGAGAGAGATGGGGCTAGCCGGCTAGGGTTCGACGAGACAGAAGTGAGAAAAGATTTCTCTAATTGGGGGGTTTTACCAACCGGGTCGGGTTACGGGTTCCTGGGATGAAGTAGTAGACGGGCCAGGAGTTGGGCCGAACAAACCCTTGGGCTGAAAAAGAATTAAATTAAATTATGATATAATTAACTAATTAATTAATACTATTATAATTACAATATTAATTAATACAATTATAATTATAAAATAAAATAAAATAAAATAATGATTATAGCTATACCCACGAGCCATTTATTATATGCCCTCCTCCTATGAAACTAGTGTTTGTATACTTATAACTCAAGATCATAATCAATTGCAATCATCCTCCACATTAGCTTAAGCATTGAATTCCCATCACTACTTTATGTTCAATTTCCTTTATGCAACAAAATTAATGTTGTTAGTTAAGTGTTTATGGCTTAGCTTCCTTCAATCAGGAAACAATATTGTGGCTCGATTCAATGCGGAACGAACTTGAATTAAACGTCGAAAGTTCAATTCATTACATAAAATTTCTTCCCTATATGACTGCGAAATTTTCTTTCCAACATTAAATTGTGTATTCTTCTTCTTTGTGTGGCTAGACTAGGTCCAAGATATAAGCATGGAAAGGTAGGATATACAATACCCATGAAAAGGTAGGAAAAATAAAGTGGGTCAATCAAAATTCAGCTACTAACATCAAATCAAAACTATTCTAGAAGTGCACTACCTTAAGCACCAACAAAAAAAAAAAAAAAAAATAATATTATACCACTTCCTTCAAATATTCGTGTAGCTTATTATCTCATCTGAACGAAGTTATATAAGAAAGAAAGATAATGTAATAACGTAATCAGACGATACGAAAAGAGTCGTAATATAAGCGTGCACGGTGGATGTAATGGAATTGGGCTAAATTTTAAGTGGATCTCTTTCCATTGACTTTTCGCCTATGAAATTCCACCCTGTCAATTGACCCTAGTATTTTACAGCTGACCGTTTCTTTTCGTGACCATTTATTCAACCTTTTTTTTAAATATAATAAAAATAAAAATAAAAACATTAAATATTTATCGCTGTTCGTTCATTGCTGAACTACTGTTTCTTTCACAATTCTTGCTCTTCAACTTCCATTTTCTCTCAGTGGATCATCCATGATCTAGCTCTCTCTCTCTCTCTCCTCTCTCTCCTCTCTCTCCTCCCTCTCTCGGTGCAGGTGGCAGCGATGGTTGGGAGAAACCAGAGGTGCACAATGATCCATCTCATCTTCCTTTGTCTCTGCGTCAACGCTTTCTCATCCCTCTCCGAAGATACAATTTCCGGCAACCGAACACTCTCCGGCGACCAGACCCTCGTCTCCGCCGGCGAAAGCTTCGTGCTCGGGTTCTTCAAGCCAGGTGCCTCTCCGAGGTACTACATCGGCATATGGTACAACAAAGTCCCCAATCAGACCGTAGTTTGGGTCGCCAACAGAGAAACCCCCGTCTCCGACAAAAACTCCGCCAAACTCCTCATCTCCGGCGGAAACCTAGTTCTCCTGAACGAGCAAGGCGCCGCGATTTGGTCCACCGGCCTCAATTCAACCTCCCCGAGCAATAATTCCACCGTAGCTGCAGTCCTCCGCGACAATGGAAACCTGGTTCTCACCGACGGCTCTGACTCCGGCCCAAATCCCAGATCCGCGCAGCCTCTGTGGCAGAGCTTGGACAATCCGGTGCACACGTGGCTGCCCGGAGGCAAAATCGCCTACGACAAGCGAACCGGGAAGAAGCAGCTCCTAACTTCGTGGAAGAATGCCGAGGATCCTGCAATGGGGCTGTGGTCGCTCGAGCTCGATCCAAATGGTAGCCAGTACATCATAAAATGGAAGAATACTGAGCAGTACTGGACCAGTGGGCCATGGAACGGCCATATTTTTAGCTCGGTTCCTGAAATGAGATTGAATTACATCTATAATTTTAGCTATGTTAACACCTCTGATGAGACTTATTTCACGTATTCTATGTATGATTCTTCTTACATATCGAGGTTTGTTATGGATGTTTCTGGGCAGATTAAGCAGCAATCTTGGGTTAACAATGATTGGAACTTGTTCTGGAGTCAGCCGAGGGAGCAATGCCAGGTTTATGATTATTGTGGGGGTTTTGGTAGTTGCCAGAATGCTTTGCCTTTCTGTAGTTGTTTACCGGGATTTCGGGTTAAGAATTCGAGTTCTTGGAGTTTGAATGATTATTCTGGTGGATGTGTGAGGGAGTTGAGTTTGCAGTGTGAGGGTAATGGTAGTTCTAATGGGAGGGGGGATAAGTTTTGGGCTGTCCCAAATGTGAAACTGCCCAAGGATCCTCGAAAGTTTCAAGCTTCGGGTAGTGGAGAATGCGAGTCTAGTTGCTTGAGCAACTGTACTTGCAGTGGTTATGCCTTTGATGAAGGGAGTAGTGAGTGTTCTGTTTGGAATGGTGAGTTTATGAATCTGCAGCAGTTGACTGAAGGAGATGGGAATGGTAGAGTGATGAACATTAAGCTCTCTGCCTCTTCTTCGGTTTTTTCTGGTTCGAAGAGTAGTAAGGGCCCCATGATCGGTGTTGTGATAGGGTGTGTAGCTGGTGCTGTAGTTGTGGTTGCAGTTGTGATGGGATTGATTTGGAGGAGGCGGAGACGAGGAAGTTCCAAAGCAGTCGAAGGTTCGTTGATTGCATTTGCATACAAGGATCTGCAGAATGCAACCAAGAACTTCTCAGATAAGTTAGGAGGTGGTGGGTTCGGATCTGTTTTCAAAGGTACTTTAACCGATTCGACTGCCATCGCTGTGAAGAAGCTCGAGAGCGTTACACAAGGGGAGAAGCAGTTTAGGACAGAAGTGAGCACAATTGGGACAATCCAACATGTGAATCTTGTAAGGCTTCGAGGATTCTGTTCCGATGGCAGTAAAAAGCTGTTGGTTTACGATTACATGGTAAATGGCTCCTTGGATTCGTATCTCTTCAACCCGAAGGATTCGAAGTTCTTGGCGTGGAAAACTAGGTACGAGATTGCACTAGGGATCGCTAGAGGGCTGTCGTATCTCCACGAGAAATGCAGAGACTGCATCATCCACTGTGATATAAAACCAGAAAACATATTGCTAGACTCTGAGTTCTGCCCTAAAGTTGCAGATTTCGGCCTAGCCAAGCTCATGGGGCGTGATTTCAGTCGGGTTTTGACTACCATGAGAGGAACGAGAGGCTACCTCGCGCCAGAATGGATTTCCGGAGTTGCTATAACAGCAAAAGCAGATGTCTACAGCTACGGAATGGTGCTTTTTGAGCTAATTTCTGGGAGAAGAAACTCCGAGAATTCTGAAGATGGGACTGTCAAGTTCTTCCCTTCGTATGCTGCTAACACGACTATTAATGGAGGCGACGTGCTTGGATTACTCGATCCGGTTCTGGAGAGAAATGGCGATGAAGAAGAGGTGTTGAAGATCTGCAAAATTGCCTGTTGGTGCGTTCAAGATGATGAGAACATGAGGCCATCAATGGGGCAAGTGGTGCAAATTCTTGAAGGCTTGATGGATGTGAACGTGCCTCCGGTCCCTCGTTCCCTCCAAGTGTTTGTCGAGAGCCAAGAACACATCGTTTTCTTCACGGATTCGTCCTCGACTGAGCAAAGCTCGCAAGCAAAGAGCAACACGTCTAGCGCCTCGAATAACTCCAAGAACAGCGCTTTATCATCGAATTAATTAGCAATTCTTGAGAAGAAATGCTCATTAGCTATCTAAATAAAGAAAAATTGTGTGAGTAATCTCTACATATATAGGAAAGGTTTACTTGATTGAGCTGTGTTGTAAAGTAATATATACATATATATATATTTGTGTTGTTCCTCGTTTATGCATTAGTATACGTTTTTCGAATATATGTAAGGTATATAAAGTACTGAAACGTATAATCTTTTGAATGTACGGTTTTCCCAAAGATTTAATCAAATGGAGACTAGAGAAGCTAAACATCCACTCTACTCTTGCAGCTGATGCCGGCAGCTTCGTCGCATTTTCCGATCACCGGAGGAAGCCGGAAAACAAGAAAATAAACAGCAATGCAAACAAAACTGCACCAACTCTACCCAAAACAACGGTGAAGAAGAGAACGACGAGAAGCAAATACAAACCGGGGTTGATTCGACACGAGC
Organism: Thymus mandschuricus; assembly: GCA_029379335.1. Lineage (NCBI taxonomy): Eukaryota > Viridiplantae > Streptophyta > Magnoliopsida > Lamiales > Lamiaceae > Thymus > Thymus mandschuricus. Next base: position 33,576,159 of record CM057080.1, on the reverse strand, counting down.
ATGGCTTAGCCACGAGGCGAAGTTCACCACTCCTTTCTCCACATTCTTCACGAGACAGCCGTGGCTCCGCTGCCGTCGTTTGTTCGTACGACGATCCCCTTCCGATGGAAACCTTAGCCTCCTCGAGCCCTTTCTCCCTCCTCGATTTCTGCAGGTGCTTCGAGATTCTCCGTAGTGTCGCGTTCTTCGGCTGGAGAAGCAGTTGGCGGCAGTTTCTATCAGAAACCTTTATTTTCTACAGTAGTAACAAAAAAGGAAAAAATGTTAGTATTTGCTAACTTCGTTCCGTCCCGTTGATAAAGAGCTCGTAACTAAGTAACTAACCAGTGAGGCTTTGTGTAGGAGAATTTCAAGAACTTTGGAGAGTGGCCTTTTTGAGTTGTTTCTTCGGACTGAAATTTGATCCTTTTTGTGAGTAATGATGGATTCATCTTTGATTCGATTCGTTTCGGTTTCGGTTTCCAGCACCAGAGGATGGAAGCAAGTGAAGAATTTTCTCTTCATCGATCGTTGATGGAGAATTTGCAGGGAGTTTTCATGTATATAGAGATTGAATATTTGATGGCAAAAACAAGAATTTCGAGGAAGAAAGGTATAAAACTACCAAGTCAAGGAGAAAAAACCAAAATGGTGCATATTTTTAAATTTTGAAAGGAACAAATTTGTGCTTCCAGTTGGTTATTTGCAGGGCCGGCAATCCCAATTTTTGGCACTTATTTGAATAATTAATAGATACTACTATGATTGTTCTATTTCACTTGGTTTCTTTTCAGAATCGAAGTGTTCCAGTTCAATTGGCTTGTTTCTTAAGATGAAACGAACTGACCCTTGCTTTTCATTTTAACATTGAACCTGACATTCTGTATCGAAATAAAATTAGTCGATTCACTTAGGACGTGACGGAACGAGTATTCATAAACCATCATGCAGTATTACCTCAGTAGTTGTATTGTACTAACATGATGAGGTGTTTTGTGGGCTTTTATTTTTGTTAGTGAAGCCTTTTTATCCAAGAAATGTGAAGCCCAACATAATATTTTGGGCCTGTTGGGATGATTACAAATTTACAATTTCATAAAATTTTTAAACATAGAAAGCAAAAAGAAGTTAGGTTGAATATGGATTGAATTAATTCCTGGTCAATAAAAATCTCCAGGTTCCAAGAAAATACTAAAAGGTTGAATAACACTAAATATTATTGACTCATAATTAAGAGAACACGTTGTCAAAAAAGGTGCAATTAATAAACAATTAATTAAAACATACTGTACTCCAGAACTCTGCATGAATATTCATCTCCAACTCCAAGAATGCAAAAGCCTGTACTAAAAAATACTCGCTTCATCCCATTTCATTCCATTTGTAATTTTGGATCGTTCCATCTCATTAGTTTTGTTTATTGGAATGAAAAGAATTAACTTTTATTTTTCAACGTGGACTCCTTATTTTTCACCTCTAATACTTGCAAATAAAATTACAGGCCGAAAAGAAACAAGACTAGTAAATCGGACGGGAGAGGTAAGGAAAGTAAAGTACATATAATTATTCTAAAATTCCTTCTGCCTTTTACGACTAAACATGTTCCATCAAGAGACGTTACTTCAAATTTTAGACAGCTTTTAGGATCTTAATCATATGATTAGTCTAAATTTCTTCTTAAAATAATCTTGTAATACTTTCTATAGTATTTTTTTTTATTTTTATACTCGTATAATAATAATGTAGAAATAATTTCAAGACCTAATCCTCCCACAAAAGGAGAAATTTTGCACTGTTGACCAATTCAAGGCGATAAGTTAATCAATTTCTTGGAAAAATTCCATGCAATGTAAAAGGATTGACACTCAGATTATGTAAATTTCCACACAATTGAATTATTTATCAAAATCAAAAGAAACTTTGGATATTAATCACATATTTTCAGCAGGGAGTCAACTGAAACTCTTAATATTATTAGGAAATTCTTTTCCAATTTATAAGGTGACAAACATTCCACTTTATATATATCTTTGCACATTTCTTCCCATCAACATTTACACTTGCATTCACTATTTAATTAATACTATAGTATTTATAAGTCCAAAATTGCAGGCCTTGACATTTTATATACTTACATATATATGCTGCAAAAAAGTCAAAAATCCATCCTAAATTTCAAAAATATTCCAATATTCCATTCATTGCACAGAGCAGTAGCAATCACATATACAGTTGCTTGAAATCTGTAAGGACAAAACAGATTATACATAGAAATTAAGTACAACGTTGTAATCAAATTTTCTGAGTTTCTATACTCGAGAGTCGGTTAATTATTCGACAAATGGATCTAATAGTATTGTTAAGTCGTTAAGAGAGTGAGTTTGGTTCGTAATGAAGCTAGCCTCGTCGTTAAAAGACCGTATGTAGCTATAATTATAATACTGGATCACATATATCACATATACAAGACTAGAAATAATCACACAATTGATTCTCAGGTTCAACGTACATACTTTACATGGAATGACCTAATTGGGGGACTAATATAAAAACTAATACACACTAGCTATAAGTTAATTTAATTATGTGTGTGTGTACACACTTTTCCATTGACGCGGTGCAACAAGAATTTATTTCACAAGTGATGTGTGAAGCTTGGTGGAAATTTCTAGATCTTTTAACATACTTCTAGCGTGAATCAACATATAAACAGTATTTCCTCCGTTCCACTTATATATGAATAGTTTACCGTCGAAAACAAGTTAATGATTTCGTGTGTTCAATATGATTGCGTCCAATGATCAAGATTTGGGATTAATTCAATGAATCCAGCCATTAAAAACAAGGATATATAATTGTTTAATAAATCAATTAATTAATTATTTATTTATGTATGTTGTTTGTTGAAACTATATATTGATGTGAAATATATTAGCAAAAAAGTACGCGTTCGTGCATATTTACTTCATAGACTCAGTTTTTTAAATTAAAAAAAAAAAAACCAAAGTCTTTTAATAAGAATATTTACTTCTTGGTTTTGATCAACACAATGAATTAGGCACGTGCATGGGTATTATAGGCTGCTACCGCGTAAAATGCCCCGTTCACTACTTCTTATACCATAAATTAAACAAAGACAAATTAAAGGTCTTTTAACAATATTCAATTTTAATATAATTAATTATTATTGATGTATTAGTCCCTTTCCTCAAGTAATCAATTTATGGGTTAATTCTCTATACTGTAATTAAGCTCTTTTAGAACTTATAAACTCTTCAAAGTATCGGTCTTTTCAAATATTCACTAAAAAAAAAAAAAGAAACGGAGAGAGGTAAAATCAAATATACGGAAAAAAAAAATAAAAAATGCATGATTCACATATTTCCTTTTTTCTTGAAAATAATTTATATAAAATTTTAATCATGAGCCGGATGATTCGAATTTGTGAACTTTAGTCTCTTAAACAACATCACGTGAATAACATCAAGTCTCACGTGAATAATTAAACAAGTCAAGTCTCTTTGCTCTCCTAGCTACCCTACAACTTTGTTTACTTACTGCAGTTCAATATTCGTGTCTACTATTTACTGTAGTACTCCTATAATATTACAAAATTACGGCTTCCTATGTTACTTCGTACGTTGACATTGAAAATTCTTTCTTCCTTCAGCCACTCTCTCTCACTTCTTACCACACTCTTAAATAGGACTGAAGAAGTGGCTTCCTCAGTTTTGGAACACACACACACACACACTCCCACACCAAGAGAGAAAGATCTAGAGAGAGAGAGAGAGATGGTGAGGCCAGCTCGTGTTGACAGAAATGGGATAAAAAGGGGAGCTTGGAGTGAGGAAGAAGATGAGAAACTACGGGCTTGTATTAACCGTCTCGGCCGCGCCAAGGTCCCCAACTGGAGGTTGCTGCCGTCGGTTGCCGGTAATTAACCAAGATGTAACCCTAGTTATATACGCACAACACTTAGCATTGAAACCCTGTGGCTATATATATATTTTTTGTGATCAATAATTATATATATACAATATTTTTAGGGCTCGAGAGGTGTGGGAAGAGTTGCAGGTTGAGGTGGCTGAACTATCTGAGGCCCGGTCTGAAGCGCGGAAACTTCACCAAAGACGAAGAGAATCGCATCATTGAATTGCACAAACACCTTCCAAACAAGTATATATATTTTTACGATCATACATAAAAAGAAATCAAGAAATTTGTTTATACATAATTTTGAAATGAATTATGACTGCAGATGGTCAGCCATTGCTGCGTGCTTTCCAGGAAGAACGGACAACGACATCAAGAACTACTGGCATGCCCACATACAGAAGCGAATAAGAAATGGAGCCATCAAGAATCATTACCAGAATCTGCATAAGGATAATCAGCAATCATTTGACACTAGTTCTTGCATAACAACCAGTCTCAATTCTTCTTCTTCTTCTTCTTCTTCTTCTTCGTTCGAGGTTAATGTCTTCGACCAAGGTTCACTACCTACTGAAAACATCGGTGCTGTGGAGTCGAATGCAGATTCTGATTACAATGCTGCTAATTATCTATCTCACAACTTTCTCGAGAAAGAATTTGATATCATGGCTCTACTCTTTGAGTCTTCTTGCAATTCGAGCGCTGCCAAGAGTTTCGATTTCTTGGCTGAACCGGTTGGAGAAGACTTTTTCAACTTCCAGTATTGATGAGTTAGTTTGATCAGTTTGCATGGAGGGAGATAGAAATTGAGCTATATACATATGTGTGTGTGCGTGTGTTGGGGGGGGGGGGGGGTTATTGAGCAATAGTTGTTTGCACTTTTCTATCTATTCAAGTATGCATGAATAAGTTGCTCATTAATTAGAACTTATATATACTGTAATATATTGAGGCATGATGCATATTCCCTTCTCCTTTTGTAATATATAGTTTGATTTATATAGTATATATGTACTCATATATGATCATGTTTTGAGTGGTTTATTTTATTTGCTTTGTTATGTGTCTTGTAATGTTAAATCTTTGAACTTTAATTTGACACGAAGATCATATTTTTGATTGCTGAGAGATCAGAAGCCCAAATATTGAAATTTTTAAGTCGAAACTAACGCAATTAGTCATAAACAACTAAAATAGGGTAAGATTTTCACGATCATGAGTAAACTACACGACTAATCATCGTAAAACCTATATATAGCTAGGCTAGTTTACATGACGTAACCATATATTTTTTTATCGGAAAATGAGAATTTTATTAAAGAGGTGACGAAACCATGTTTTTGATATGAATGTATATTAATAACTACTTTTGTAACTAGGGTTTACCTAACATCACTATAAAAGAGTTGCATCGTATATATTTGCATCAACCATAATCATGTACTAGTTTTTTAAGATTACATTAGAGCACTCCCAATCGAGAGCCAGCTCTGTCCTAAAATTGGCGGGCCCGGTGTCTCAAGACCACCAGGCTTGCGCCCGCTCACAAACGAGATCGGCCGACTCACCCGAGCCCGTGGCTCGCCGGCAACTCCTACAATATGTAGGTGTGTGTGAGTGAAGAAAGAACCTTGATTATTTAAGGGAAGGATATATAGTGAACTAGTACTAGTATTTCTTTGTCATAAAAGGTATAAAAAGGTTGACTAAAAGTCAAATCAATTGTTCATTTTAATTTCCCTCAAGACTAGTATACTCCATGTTATCCACGTTTGTCAAAAGAAAAGATGAGAGATTTTTATTAATTAACTAAATATTTATCGAAAATGACAATTAACGAAAACAAGTTACGTTTTGGGATAACCAGGTGTCTTAGCGCACCTGGCCACCGGACTCCTCCCTTGAAGGAGTGACCCGGGTTCGATCCCTGGTGCGAACGAATTAGGGAGATATAAGGTGGCTTGGAGATTTTCTTAACATCTAATCTAACATTTGCCCAATCAAAAAAAAAAGTTACGTTTTGGGATAATCCAAAATTGTGTTAACTACATGCAACATTACTGTAATAAATACTCCATCGCTTAATATATATAGAAAATTCAAACACCACATGTTTTTTCAATTATTTATATTTGCTTCTATTTATTTAATACTCCCTCCGTCCACCTATTTCTGACACGGTTTCCTTTTTGGGCCGTCCACCTATTTCTGACACGTTTCCTTTTTTGGAAAGAATTAGCCACTAAGTAGTACAATTAGTAAATCCCTTATTACACTTAACATTCCATACTTAAATCTCATCCACTCATTTTTTCTGCACGTAGTTCAATATAATTTAAATTTTGAAAGTTTAAATTATTATAACTTGCTCGTTTGTTATCGGATTTTTATGATTTTTATATCAAATTAAAGGTCTTTATACGATCTTTCATTTAAGATCAGACAAGAACATGTTTTTATGCATATATGATGCTCTGTTTCTAAAATATGTTTATTCCCTACAAAATACACTTTATACACTACATCCATAAACACAATACACTTTACACACTAATCACTTCCGTCTTAAATCTCGTGCAAAAAGCAAACGTGTCAGAAATAGGTGGACGGAGGGAGTAATACCCTGTAATTCGAGGATAAGGTGACGTCGTTTAAGGTGACGTAAGCATCGATTAGGTACACTACAAATTAATTACTTGTTTACTTTTTTTCCTCTTGATCAATCGCATTCATGCATGCAATTATGGCCGTTCTTCAATTTCTTGATCACTTCGATGTACGAGAGAGAGATGAAGATCAATTCCAAATTTCCGTTTCATCAACTTTATGGATGCGAACGAATCGAATCGAAGCAAATATCCGACTAATCGACTCATATTCGACTGTTCGTATTCATATTCGATTTTAACTATTTTTATTTTAAAAGGACGAAAACTATTGCAAATGATCTATATTAAGGCTTGCAGCTTTAGTCAAGTTTCATAATCATTTTAATTTTCCATATAAATAAAACATTATACTCCTTGATTAAACTTGATTAAAATTAAAAAGGTAAAGGAATCAAATATCTATTTAAATAATTGGAGTCAAGTCAATGAATTTTCTCAGTCCAAATTTGTTCGAGTGTGAATCCTAGTTTTGTTCAACGCGGTTTCAATTTTTTTAGAAAGTTGACACTTCTTCACTCAATACTATTTTTGACTTCAACAAGAATATATTTATTTTGGCCCTTCGTTTTATAATTTTGTTTTGTTTGCTACTACACAAGCAGGACTATAAAATACGTTACTCCCCTGTCCGGTTCACGAGCCTACTTTTTGATTAAAACGTAAGTGTAGGGTTGGTTGAATATGTCGATGCAGTCTTATGATTTCATAAAAGCTATGATGTTTGATCTTAAAAAGGAAGATTGTATCGAGACACGTAATTTTATACTATAAAAATTGTATGTACCAGATGCAAAACAAATGAACAAGTTATGATAATTTCAAATCCTGAAATTCAAATTATATTAGTATACGTGTTTATGAGTTTATTAGTTTTTATTGTTTAAGATAAGCCTTGTTATCAATAAAACACCTCACGGTGAAACATGACTCACTAATAATTGGAACGAACGGAGTATAATTAGGACACTACTACAATATTCGGGATGAAAGGAGTGTTACTTATGTAGATAGAGTGGTGAGGATTATTTGAAAAAATGTGACAAAGGTAATTATAAGATTAATAGAGTAATGTTTCACTAAACAAAACAGCAGAATCTAGCAGTAGATAGTCTTCCTTCATGGTCAAAATCTTTCTACACGAACTTTCCAAGAAGAATTGTGAAATTAAAACACACGTTTTTACTACATAATTGATTAAGACCATGATTTAATAATATTATTTAATCGTGCAAGTGTAATGATTAACAGCACATTACCCGTACATGTGGACAGGAGACAATTAACACTAATGAAAACAATTAATTAGCTCCAACTTTGGTGTAAATAAATATTACAAGAATTGATTAATAATATACTCTTAACCCTTTACTTTAAAGAATTAATAAAGATATATACAGCCTGGAAATAGAATTAGTCAAATATTGAGAAAAACTTTTTGTAAAAAGAACTTAGTCAAGTAAAGTTAAAATTTTCAAAGTGGAGTGAAATTCGTGGTTTATGATACTCGTGTATTATGGAAAACATGTTTAGATAAACGTTTCTCTATATATCGTGAATGGCTTGACAATTTTATATCAATAAATTTTGATTTAAAATATAGTTATTTTTATAAAGATTTAGTGTTTTTCTCGCAAACTTTATTTTATAATTATCGCGTCATTGATGTTTAGTATGCAATAATAGGTTAATTATCTATTTTAGGGAGTGTAATTTGGCACTTAATTAACTTAAACCTATAAAAAGCGAATTACTACTAATTTGTTGTCAAATTTGTGCGTCTTTGACGTTTCTTACGCGTTGTATTTCTTTATTAATTATATATATATAATTAAAGTTATGTCACACGTGGTTAAATTAATTAGCCAGCTAGCACTAGAGAAAAACTATATTCTAAATTACTGTATAATGATATGTGAACACTCCTTTTCTTCGTGTCTACACCTTTCGTACTGTCAATTTTTTATACTTATGTTGCTGTCGCATAATATTATTATTACTCTTTATTATTATTATTATTATTATTATTATTATTATTATTATTATTATTATTATTATTATTATTATTATTATGAAAATATCGATGGTCGAAGTTATATTTTTTGAAGCACTACAATAGTAAATTTAAATAAAAGATTGCGACACGGGAGGATTTGACCTCGAGAAAGATTTACGTATTGTTATAATGTAGATGTACACATCTAACGGTTGGAAATTCATGAATTATTCCAATTGAATAAATGAAGATCTCAATTTCACACCTCAAAGTCATTGTACTATGGTCCACACATCATCGATCGTTTAGATGTATTTATTTTTCCTTTGCGATTGATAACTTATCAAGATCCCTTATTTACCCAAATACTTCGTGATTAATCTACTGCGTGGAGAGTATGAATGTTTGAATTTATATATTCAAACCTTGAAAAGAATTTATTTGTTTGCACATAATAAATAAGGTGACACATGTAATAAGCATAGTAAAATACTACATGGGACATAAATACATGCACTAGTTAGTTGAAGTCATTCAATGTAACATGCATCCTCACGGTCCCATAACATGCATCCCATCGGTCCCACTTCAATTTGACGAAAGTGGCTCGACCCGGTTTGCATGCCAGCACTGGTTTTGGGCTAGGCCCCTCGAATGTGGGTCCCAAGAGATCTCGGACAAGGCCACCTCGTTCAGATTGGCATCAAATCCGATGGCTCGTGTTAGCAAGGTCCGAACTATTTTGCACCATACAAAGAAATTCGTGTTGACTCGACCCCACCCGACCCTGTCCCTTGGTATGCACATTAGAGCAATATATTTCAATTGTCTCACAAAGAAAACAAAAATTAACGAAAAACTGCAGGTTGGGGAATCTGGATTAGTATATTTCACTTGTTTGGATTAGTATATTAATCTGTGACAAATTCATGAATCTAAACAGAAAACACCTAAATTAAATTAATTAAACATATATACGAATTGAATAAATAAAATAAAATCCTAAAGTAAAGACAAGGACGTGCCCACACAAAACAAACTTTGAAGCTGACGTCACCAGAAGTCTCCTTGTTCCTTCTCCTCAATTATTATAACTACATTTTCATGTTTTCACAGTTCAAACATTTAATTTACTCTGGATTCCCAGCTTCCTACATCCTTCGTACCCCAACACTCACCTTATTTTGTCCCACTCTCTCTCTCTCTCTCTCTCCCTCTCTATATATAAACACTGAGCTCATTCCTCACAGAAACCACTTCAACACTTCACCACAAACTCAAAAAGCAAAACAATAACTAAATATATATACTACTTTAAAACAAGAAGAAAGAGAAGAAGAAGAAATGGTGAGGCCGCCTTCAATCGACAGCAACGGAATGAAGAAGGGAGCTTGGAGTGAAGACGAAGATGAGAAACTGAGGTCTTATATTCAAAGATATGGCCATTGGAACTGGAGATTGCTCCCCAAATTCGCCGGTGAGTAGTTAATCGAATCGAGATTCAAACCCTAGAAATTTGTGTTTTTTGTTTTATTTTATGTAGTTGTTAATCGATCTTTGAATGTATATTAGGTTTGAAAAGATGTGGGAAGAGCTGCAGATTGAGGTGGGTGAACTACTTGAAACCTGGAGTCAAGAGGGGAAGTTTCAGCAAGGAAGAGCAAGAACTCGTCGTCGAATTGCACAAACGCCTCGGAAATAAGTAGGTTTTTCGTCTCTTGAATCTCGTACTTTAGTACTGTACTCCCTCCGTTCCAAACCCTATTCTGAGTCTGTCAGATTTCAGTCAAACGCCTCGAATAGAATTGGTACGGATGGAGTACTACTGAGAAATAAAAAATTTGTCTTTGTCCAAAACTAACTTGTGGAAAAAATTTCAGGTGGTCAGCCATTGCAGAGAAGCTTCCGGGAAGAACGGATAACGAGATCAAGAACTTCTGGCACACGCGCGTCGAGAAGCGCCGCAAAACTAACCAACATCGTCAGCAAATCAAGAAAACTGCAAACCCCACAGTTGTACCTAAACCTGATCAAAACCCCTTCTACGTGACAGATTCCTCAGAGGAAAAAGCTTCATCTCTCTCACTGCCGTTTGATTACACTAGCCCTAATTCTCTCTCTACAAACCCTGAAGACCAGCTGGAGATGATGCTGTCTGAAATACTGGAGGCGGATGCAGCCAACTGCGCGCAGAACGAGGCTGCTAACTTCGCGCCGTTGCTCGAGGGGGAGTTCGACTATCCTGAGCTGCGGTACACGGAGCCATCGTGCTCCGGATCTTCGACTTGGATGGGGGATAATGGAAGCTTCTGGAATGAATGTTCGAATTCGGAAAGTGAGACTAGTAGCTATAACTACACCTATACTACTACTCCGGTGGAGGAAGAAGGATTGCTTTATAATAATTACAATCCTCTCCTTGTTGAGTATTTCGGATACGAGACGAATCTCTTCTGCTAGCGGATTAGGGTTTATCGAAGATGAAGACGAAGACGAAGACGAAGAAGGCGAAAATAGTGAGTAGCTAGCTAGCTAGGGATTTCTCCTACTGAGAATAATGTTGCTGTTGTGCATAATAGTATATATTTGCACCATTATATGTATGTGTGGAGTTTTTGTAACCCCAGTTTAATTACTACTAGCTTATATCAATAAATGGCAATCATGCTTTGATGCTTTGAAGTTTTATGCATTGATAAGTTAAACCTCAAAACCTAAGAACAATTAGAACAGCTAATTGATATATATTCTCCACAAATCTTCTTAAAGTTTACTGTGTCTACTCCTTCGTTCTGTCCCGTTGATGATGAGTCTTGACTGAGTCTATTATAGTAGTAATATTCATTGAACTCATTGTCAACAAGACGTCGTTAGTAGTTAGAATTTCATGGGTAAGGGGATGAAATGCAAACTTTTATTAAGGAAGAAATCATTCTATAAATTGAGAGATCAAAATTTGATGTTGTTAGGAAATTAAAACACAGAATACGAAAGGCAGCGAAAAACACACGAGAATTTGTTGACCCAGCTCGTCAAGATGACTACGTCTGGGGGCGCTACCAAGCCAGGAGTATGTACTATATTTTCAGATACGGAATACAATGAGAAAACGACTATTTATGAGTGACACAAAAACCTTAAGCCTTACAGGATGCGAATTGGGCCAAAAATGTGTGGCCTAAAATTGTCCAAAAAAGAAAGAAAGAATAAGGAGCCATAATTTGTAAGATAAATTTAGAACATTTAAAATTGGTGCTTCATATTGGGCTGATTAATTTTCAATTTAAAGGCCCATATGTATAATTTCTCACCTCTCAAGCCCATTGGTTTATTTATTCAATCCAATCCAAATTATATTTTGATTATTTTAATAAAATTTTATCAAAAAAAAAGTTTATTAGAATAATTAATCTGAAAATTTATATTCAATATATATTAATTCCTCCTATCAGACATCCTAATAAAAAATGGAAAATAAATGGATACTTAACTAATTTTTTTTTGCAAATAATAAATTTTCTAATTCGAAATTTCCAATGTTGGCAAACTTTTGAGGAAAAATACATACACAAAAATTAAGTTGACAACATTTGAAATTGAATGCCAGAAAGGGACAATCAATCAATTAAAAAACATTCATTCAAATATAATAATACTAGTACAGTAATACTATAATTAATTAGAACAGTAGCGTCAGTGATTTAATTTTTATTTTATTTTATTGTAAATATAGCATGTAAAATTAAATTTAAAATATAGTGGTCCAAATTAATATGTTGTGATTGTAAGGTTACTTTCAACATACTGCCTATATAGATATCAAATGTCGGTACATAATTCATGTGACAATGAAATTTCCCTTCTTATTATTTGGGACCATTTTCTTAATTTACTTAATTACCTAACTACACTCAATGATTATGAGACTATAATTAAATCTACTAAATTTGGAGTCTGCATATAGATTATGACCCTACTCATTTTGACTTGACCTTAATAATAGCATATCACTTTCTCGGTTACATTTCGACTCGTTCGTTAAATATATATAAAGTATAAAATAAAATTATTATGACAAAAAGAAAAGGGGGGAATATGGTATGGGAAAAGCATGGTTTTCAGGGGAATCAAACTTGCAGTTAAAGAAACGCTTTGTCTCTTTTCTTCTACAAAGTGACAAATTTATAATCTTTTTCATCATTTTATTTCCTTTTAATTGCTATACATTTGAGAAATTATTCATGAAATTCTCCATGATTTATCATGCTATAAGCAATAGGGAGAAAGTGTGCATAGATGCATATATCTAAGTAAATTCACATTCCCAAACTAAGTCATCAATAACGCATATCATGCACGTTACGTACAAATACGTCTGAAAATCATAATCACGCTGTCACACACTGACGATTCACAAAAAAACCATAGTCATTCCAGCGGATATATCACCGTTCAAAACCGAAGACAACTAAGACAAATTAACGTCGAGCCCATTTGAGCCCGACGGAGATGTGAAAAGACTAAAATACCCTTACTCATTAGTAATGTTATTATCCAATTTATTGGAGGGCAAGCTAAGGTCCCTCTCAATCCGGCCAAGCATATGTACACTAGTCACTGATCCTTCTGAGAAAGCTGGGAAGAGTTATTAATGGCGAAACTCTCAATCTTTCGACGCCTCTTCCCTCTTGTTTCATGATCCCCTGCCTCACTACTCATCATCTGATTGCTCTGTGATTCTGATATCCAATCCAGCACATTGGCCGGAGTTAACGACCTCGACGCCGCCCCCTCCGCCTCCGCCTCCGCCATCACGTCGTAACATCTCTGCAGATCCTCCTGCGAGCATAAGTGAAAAACAAATTAAGTCCATGCCAACAGCATTTGGAAGCTTAGTATAAAATCCAAAAATCTCACCTTAATCACATAAATGCAGCCATTGATGGCGTCTCTGAAGAATTGAAGCTGAGTTGGGAAAAACTCGTGAGTTGCTGAGAGTAGGGCCGAGGCTGAGATAATCGACGGTTTGAACTCCAGTAGTTTTATCTCTAAAAAAACACAACAATTTGAGAGCTTTTAAGCTACACTCCCTCCGTCTCGTTCTAATAATAACCCTCGTCTCGTCTCTATTGGAACGGGACGGAGGGAGTATTGAGTAAAGAATGTGAATGTTTGATAACCAACCGTTCTGAGATTTCAAGATAATCTGAGTAGCCCTGTGTTTCAAGACTTGGATCGATTGTTCTTGGCTCGAGGTGAAGAATGGGATGAAATAATTGAGGAAGGAGAAAGGATTGATGGAGCGCATCCGCCATTTTAGAGCTCCAAGAACCACCATTTCCATTCTCTCGATCGTCACAGAATCGAACATCAAACCTCCATCATCCTTCAAAAACAAAATGTATGAATTCAGACAAGAACACACACACGTGCGGGTGTGTGTGTGAGATGTTGTAAGAATAAGCTGCAGAAATACCATGAGATGAGAAGCAGAGAACTCTGTTTTCCTCATTTTCAGCGCGAGAGAAACGCAGGAAACAGCTACTAATCTGAAGATCCATGGCTTCCCATCCTTCATCAAACACACATTCTTTTTTATTAGTACACATGAAAAGAAGACAACCTTGTTTTCATCAAAAGTCGAGAAACGGAGAGGAAACGGAGAAGGAGACGGGGGTTACCGGTATGGGGTGAGAGGAGAGGAAGCGATCCATGTAATTGACGGCGAGATACGGCAAGAAAGGGTCGAACTCACGGGAGATGTGGAGGATCGAAGCCGCGATTTCGCCACGTACGAAAAGATTGGAGCTTGATGAGATGAGGGTGTGGATGTAGGCCTCGGAGGGCATGTGATCGACCTCTATGTCGAACAATGAAGGGAAATGCTCATTTGAAGGTGACAATGGATTCTCAAGATCAAACTCCATTGCACAAGCCACCTCTCTCTCTCTCTCTCTCTCTCTCTCTCTCTCTCTCTCACTTATATAGGGAACATGGTTTGTTAAGGGGGAGCAATGGGGGGAGTAAATGGCAAGAGATTAAGGATGGGAATTTGCTGTCTTGTTTGGAAAAGAGAAATTGTGGGGAGAGAGAGAGAGAGAGAGAGAGAGACCTCAACTTCAACTTCACTCTTCACTCTTTCTTTTAACTCATTGGGAATGAAAACTCTTTTCTTAACTATATTATTTTTATGCTTCTTTTTTTGTGTGTGAAATGGAAGGATTGTTGGATGTGTGACACTCAATTGTTTTTCTAAAATATATACATTTAATTGTATACTAACCGAAACGGAACAAAAGAAGTATATCCGGTAGTAGTATAAGTATTTCATTTTGATAACGAGCGAGAGGATTTAGAGCTTGCTTATGAGAACAACGGTGTTAGTTACTAAAAGATTAATTGTGTGAAGATTAGGTCGGTTCCGTGTTTTAAGGGAAAGAGCCGTTCTTTCTACTTCCGTCGCTTGCCCTTTCTCGTTCTCATTCTCGATGTTATTATCCTCTTATCTCGACCAAAATTAAAGCAACTCTTCTAGAGAGCAAACTCTCTTAATTTTCTATACAGATGATAAGATTTATCATAATCAGTTCATCATTGAGAAAACCTTTATGAAAATGTTGAGTGATATTATTCTTTGATTGCTTGTAAAATTTGTTGGGCACTAATAGGAAGATTTTCAAAAGAGTTTTTATACAATAAAAATTATTTTCATAAATTGTTTTTCATTAATTCATCATTTATTACTAAAAATATATAGTAACTGTCAATTATTTATTTATTTATGGCATGTAGAGAACCTCATTGAACATTAGATATATTATTTATTAAATAATTATTTTCACAATATTGGAATGAATTATTCACCCCCATTCAATACAAAAGAGTGTGTAAGAGATTTTATTCTTTATTTATGAAAAATATATATAAATTATTTCCTGCAAATTGAGATGAGATTCCGTGACTATCTGCACAAAGATATTGAAAGAATGTTGTGCATATGAAAAATTACAAAATATACATTTGGACTTTTTTCTTTTTAGTACGAAAAGTTAAAGTCTCTTCTGGAAATAATCAACAAACACAAAATTCTGTTACTATGGCTCCTTCCTAGCTAGGCCCAGACCGATCTCCTTCGATATTCTGTTAACTTCTCGACCGCAATAAATCGATTATACTAACGCCATCGAGTAATGAACATTAAGAGAGGTTTCGTACAACGAATATAACAACACATTTGTCACGTTTCGAGTTAGGGTACGATTTTAACACGTGGATGATAGAATTAGGAGGACTTAAGTTAAACCCTAATTAATTAAATACCTTATTTAAACGTATGCAAGAGATAGTACAAGGGGGGAAAAAAGGTGTGGGCTCCAAATTGCTTCATGAATATTTGTCATTGGACTAAAATCCAAACTTACACAAACACTTTTAACGTCCCTTCTCTCAAATAAAATCAAGAAAATCATCAAATTCTTACAAAGGAGAGACCACTCGAGATTTGTACTAAAAAGGAAAAATTATTTTATTTTATTTTATGTGTGTGTGTGTGATAGTGTTATGTCGTCAAATGTATGGCCATTTTCCCATAGCAACATATATTAAATAGGACAAAAAATTTAGTAACTTTTCAACAAATTCTTTCACATGATTGGAGTTGCAAAAGGAGAAGAGAATGATTGGATTAAGATGAATTAAGACTTGTTTTAAATGTTTCGATTTGAGTCTGTTCTTGTTCATTTTTAAGTGTTTCGATGGTATATAGTTAAAACTTTACCAATTACGGGTACAGTTTTCGAGAATAGTTAAAATGAAATGAGATTAAATTGGGTGATATGTATAGTTCATGTGTCACCATTAAATTGATTTCAAATTTTACTATTTTATTTATTATGAATTAGGCAAGGATAGAGACAATTGATTCACCTAAAACTCTTTAATTTTGATTAACACTCCAATGTGATGGACATTAATTTTTCTTTTCCATTCTATAAAACTATAGTATAATCCCATTTTGGGAATAAACAAGACCAAAACTTTTGACTCTATCCAAAAACTTCGACCTTGCTAATATACACACAATCAGATAAAATATAAGAACCGATGTGCATGTGTTGACCTAGTTATTTGAAAAACGGATAAAATCAATATCAGAATCGCTGAATATCCCCAAGACGTGGATTTTCGGGCTTCATTAATTGGTACAAACTAGCATGAGGCCGTGAATATTATCTAGTCACATTTCATTTCCCCTTATTGAAGATGGACATGACTTATTGTACATGTATAGTTCTTGTGTGTTTCTTTGGATACTCATGGCAAATGAATTAATAATAAGGAATTGTCCCAATATTATATAGGGAAAGTCATAATGAATCGACAGACCCAACGAGAGACAAAAAAGAAAGAGAGAATTGGGAAATGAGAAGAAGAAGAATTGAAGAAGACGAAGAAGAAGCCAAGGTGTTATTAAGTCTCTTCCATCACTTCAAAATATAACCATTGAACACTGTTCCAACTATTATTAATTTCTTTTTTTCATACTTGCCATTCTCCTACGTCTTCCTCTTTGTCTCTTTGTTTCTTGGACAAATACATTATACTTATATATATATCGAGAGAGAGAGAGAGAGTTTCTCTTTATCTCTCATGAAAATGCCCACATATATGCAAGCATGTGTATGTTTAATCTTCTTTTTCTTGTGCATGGATCTTGCTTTGGTAGGAGAGAAAGTTAAATAAAGACTCTAAACATGTTTGTACAATCCAAAGTTAAAACGAAATTGATCGTTGTACGATATTGAGGATATATACATTATAATGTATGATTGTTACATCGACTTGAGAAATGTTCCAAACTCTATATGTATATACATAAATCGAATGATCAGTTCCCTCATAATGTCTTCTAAAGGGTGAACGGCTCGATGCTAACACCAGTCGGTCCAAAAACAATAATGGCTATCGGAGGTATATACCATGCACTATTGTCCAGTTTAGTGTGTTTTGAGCAATGTTTTAAAAACCGAACCGGAGGTCGAACCGGCAAGGCCTTCGGTTCATGGTTTGATCGGTTGAACCGTGGTTTAACCGGTCAAAACCGGAAGTAACCGGGAAAAACCGCGAACCGGAATTACGGCGGTTCATGGTTCAACCGGGTTCAACCGGCGGTTCGGTTAGGTTTTTAAAACACTGGTTTTGAGTCACAAAAAATGTGTTCCAAAATCACTAATAGAATGCTTGAATGTTGCCAAAATCATAGGACGAATGATAACGAGGAGACAATTACGACACACGCCCACCTCAAGATTTTAGGGGACCAATTCCAATTTTTATTCCAAAATATCACCTCCTAAAATTCCTGAAATTCTTTCATATTTGCTCCCTAGTGATACAGATTATTAATTTATTTTATTTTCGGAAAAGATCTTTTATTAAATTTTGTACAAGAGGTACCGACTCGTTACATATTTACAATCTAGTTTACATTCCAAATATTGACCAAATCAAGCGTTCCTCGTCTAATTTGAGAAAAACTATTACTAAAATTTACATCATCTTTTGCTGCAGACCTATTCCAAAATCGACATTTGATCTCATCATATACTCTCCGAAGGACCCCTCACCGGTCCGTTACAATTATTAGTTAATTATCTTGAATATTTTCTTGAAATTCATTTCGATTTTTGTGCTTCTACATCAATTTAAAAAATTGAAGTAGTCCTATATTTGTGGAAATGATGATTGAAAAAAGGACACATGAAGTGGGATAATTGGATTGAATATGTGAATGAATAATTGAATGCTTCTGCAATATTCATCCAAAGGGTAATACTCGGAGTATATGAAACCCATGTGACAGCCTACGTTTCAAGCTCTATTTTACCTTTTTCATTATCAACATTATTATTGTAAAATGCTTTCTCTCCCTCCTATTTTCAACATTTATCAATTCAAACCCCATAATTCATCATGTCCTTCCCTTCAACCTCAGCTATATTGTTTGGAATTTAATCAATATTCCTTATAATCGTATACTCTGCCCGTCCCATTCTAATATTCAGATAATTTATTAAATTGAGACGGAGGGATAGTTAATAAGTTCTAATATTGAAATGAATTATATCGAAAAAATGAAATTAATTAATGTTTAGGTGGAATGAATATATATAGATGAGAATACTGGTGGTGTGTGTATTGATTAATTGATTTGAATACCACCTAAAAAGTGGGTGCTCGTGCTCTTGGTCAAATAATATATAGGTAGGAGTAATTGATTATTAACTAGTAGTAAATTAATACTATTTCGATGATAAAATGAATACAGAAATGATCTCCAGTCAAGATCTTATTATTAATTCAACATTTTGCAATACCAGACAGCAGACAACTCATAGGGGTGGGTGAATGCGATCATCAAATTACACACCTTCCCCACTCTCACTAGGGTCGAACCCGAAAGGCTTACGGTCGATTTTTTCGCAATATGGTGGGGGCTCGAGGAATCACGCCCACGGTTACGTGAAATTTCTCATGATCTGCACGTGATTTTCTGCTGTTTTGAATTTTCCACGCTGCATGTTTTTTACGGGTTTTTCTTCATTTTATTGCTTAGTCTGTATTCATGAGACTCATTTTAAATGTGAAGGCTCGTTTCATAGTATACTATACAGAGGCCCACTTAGGTAAATGAATTAATTTTGGAGCCCATTAGAAAGGGCAATGTTATTCATAGCCACATAATTACTCCTCATAGCCCCACAATTCATAAATAAACACAAAATACCATTTTTAGCCCTATAGCCTCTTAAATTTATTTCTTATTCTCCTCTTCATCGCCATAGCCACCTAATGAAACAAAGAGTAATCTCCACTCAATTCATGTTTATAATATTCACATTTCCTCCAAACTTATTCAACCATTGTCGCTAGTTCTCATCATCCAATTGACTTTCTTGAGCACGAATTATAACACATTCAATTCCTCACTGTACATAAAGAAATTGAGAGACATAACTATAACTCAAGTTAAGCGCCATCAACTTTATTTGCAGGATACGAGAAGAAACTATTAATGTATTCAATTATAATTCTAAAAAAAAATCAGAAGAACCAGTTTCAATTCGACGATGACAAAAAATGGATAATTTTAGTTTTTATTATTCTGAAATTTCTCCTTAATGTCGCTCAACCAAAACAAAAGATGGTTCGTTGATTATATTTATCCTGAAATTGTTGTGAATTTTATTGCGGATGAGTAAATTCTATGCACATACTGGTGTTCTTCCAAGTATTTCAAACCTTGTGTACTTCGTTGAGGCCTATCGGTGGCTATACGAATTTGAGTAGATTAATTGATGAGGAAAAACCATAGCCGGTCTGCTTTTGTTAAGAAACTAATTGAGCTTCCCGTAAAAGAAGAAGAGGAATGAATTGGGGCATAATAGTACATTTATTATTATTAATTGGGGGCTATAGAGAGAGAAATCACGGCTATGTTTAAAATCCCCCATTAGGAATTTTTATTCCTATATTGGGCCTTACTTAGCCCAATAATAATTGGGCCGGGCCAACTAGTTTTGAAATTAGGCCCAATGTTTTTGATATATGGGTAATTCTATCCACAGCCCCCACATTACTCCCCACAGCCCCCTAATATTTGAAAGTACAATAATACCCTTATAGCCCCAATCCATTGTTCAACTACCGTCGCGTGCAGCCCCCCTCATCTATACTCTTTTTTTTTGCCTTCCAAACCAGTTCATCTTTACCTCATTCCCCTACCGCACAAATTATGATTTAGGATTATCAACTCAATCTTCTGTAACATTACTATCCAAATCATCATCTCTCTCAACTTTGATTTACATTTGCAAAGCCTATTTCTGCATTAACTTTAGCATATTCAAGAACCCATTATTCCTTGAAGGAGTTGAGTTTTGTTTCAACCCCCAAAAGCACCACAGAAGTGAGATACAAAAGCATAAAATTGTCATTGCCTTCTAGATTACATTGATGGTAAAAATAAAATGAAAGCGAAATGCACAAACGAGATCGACTCCGAAAACATGAAATCCAGAAATCGAGAATTGAAATTTGTATATGAAGAATCTCTCATATAAAATTTAGGCGATAAGGATTGTTGGTGATGGTCAGCCATACCATGAAGTAGCCGGCGAAGTTTATCATTAATCCGACCGGGAGTATAAACCGCATCAGCGTCACCTTGTTGATGTATAGATTTGTGATCGGTGGAAGAAGGGAAAGAAGACGGCGCTAGAGATCGAGTGGAAAACGGGGGCTGTGTAAAGAAACAAAGGGTAAATCGGTACATTAGCTAAAATTTATTTTAATTAATTGAATTGGGGGCTGTGGGGAGAAAAATGGGGGCTGTGGATAGAATTACCCTTGATATATTAGGCCTCAATGAGTCCACGAAGAACCACTACAATAAAAAGAAGGGGCACACTCCTGTGAGGCCGGCCTCACCGTGAGACCGGATTAAGATTGACACTTTTGTTTATAAAAATTGGCACTTTGAAACATTGACACTTTTGTTTACAAAGATTGGCACTTTTGAAACATTGTCACTTTTATTCATAATAATTGACACTTTTACAAAAAATACGTTAATAATGAATATTAATTTCATGTTATGGAAATAAATAATATGCATATGCAAGTTTCGAATAATGCACTTATATTAATATAATGCATTAGTATAATGCATTATTTGCATTATATTGTTTCGATTTTTTTAGAAAGAAAATACCTTCAATAATGCATTTTGTTTTGTTTTCCAATGCATTAGTACACTATCTATAATGCAGAATGAAAAATAATAATATAATTTATAAATTTTATTCATCACAAAATACTATATTAAATGCATTATGGTATGTAATATTTTGCATTATTTCTAGTATTATTTAATGAATTATAAAAAAATTATTACTATTTTCGTTATGTCAATAAAGAGCTAGCTCCTAGATTATTATTATTATGGATTCAATTTTAATAAAAGTTCAATATTATGAGTTAAAGAATTAATAAATTACTAAATGAAATGATGATATGATTAATGCATTAATTCAATTAGGATAATGCATTTCAAAATGAAACCAAAACAATGACTCAGAAAATTAATTACGTGAAGTATTAACATAGATGTATAGGTAATTGGGTGCAGATGCATAAATAATAATATCCGAGAATGAATTATATTGAAATAAAAATCTTTAGCATTTGTCTTTTTAATTTTTTTAAGAAAAAAGAAGAAAATATGTTTTTGAAATAGCAAAAAATAAAAAAGAAATGAAAAAAAAGAAAACGTAAGATTGTATTTTGTATCATACAAATTATAGGCGTGAAACGAGGATAAATGCCAACCAACAAATGCAAATTACAAAATTAACCCCACCACATTTAATAGATAAGATTGTAATTAAAATATTACAATAAAAATCAACCATAGATCAGTTTAAACGGACGTCTTAGATCTTTTCCTATTTTTTACATAAAATCAGTTTTTTATTTGATCTCTACTCTATATATATATATATATATATATATATATATATATATATATATATATATATAGAGGATGGATCATATAGAAATAAGTCCTGGTGTGAGAAATAGGAATAGATCTGAACCATTGATCTTAATTTGATCTATGGCTGTAATTGATTTAAGCATGATTATAAGTTATTTATAAGCATGACTAGGTTTAAGCATGAATTTGTACATTAAAAAGCATAATGGTGTTGTAAGCATAAATATATACTGACTTAAGCATGATTTTGTATAGTTTTAAGCATCTTTCTCATTTTCTCACGCAAGGATTTATTTGCACACGAACCACTCCCTATATATATATATATATATATATATATATATATATATATATATATATATATATATAAACCATAATATCAAAACATTATAATAACAAGTCGATAAAAAAAATATAAAATTTTCGATATCAAATAGATTGACACTTTCATTCAGAACAATTGACACTTTTATTCATTAAAATTGGCACTTTTGCTGGAGAATTATATATCATAAGTTTCAATTTATAATCCATATTCAACATTATAAAATTGAAGTTAAATACTAAACAATAATTATAAAACCCTAAATTGATATATGAACTCTATAAAGTAATTTTAAAATTACTACATACATACCACTCCGGTCCTAGCTTATTGACTCATTTCTTTTTTGACTTTTCGGCACGCATTTCCACCGAGACGTAGTACGAGTTTTACGATATAATTTTGAAATATTAAGTGTCGTAGTATCCCGTAAAAGAAATAATATTTCAAAATTATATCGTAAAACTCGTACTACGTCTCGGTGGAAATGCGTGCCGAAAAGTCAAAAAAGAAATGAGTCAATAAGCTAGGACCGAAGTGGTACAAATTACGTATAAATTTTTATTTACAAGATTGACACTTTTGTTCATAAAGATTAACACTTTTATTAACAAAGATTGACACTTTACTTAAACGGGTCGGGTTGACCCGATCCGAAATTGAGTCAACCGGGTCGGGTTGACCACAGTTGGGCCGGGCCGGGTCGGGTTGGCGGGCCGGGCAGGTCAAGTGGATCCGGCCGCACCATGCGGCCGGCCACACACAAGTCTTTGTCTAAAAAGAAATAGAAATAGAAATAGAAATAGAAAAACCATATTTTAATTTTAATTAAAAAAAATGTGTGGCGGAAGAAAATCAAATGCATATCGCCTTATCAACTCAGTACATGTGGTGGAAGCTTCATCGCTTCATCTTAATTTACACTTCCTCTCAGAATTCACTCTCTCTTTCCACACAATCGTATTCGTACAGGTACAGCCATGGCTTCCTCAACTACGACGCTATCTCCCGCCATCGTCGCTCCTTCTCAGGTAATTCTTCACTCTTCACCATCCCCTTTTATTCGTTTAATTAGTTATGGGCATCTGAAATTCTGGGGTTGAATAGCTCTGCTCCGGCAAGAATGGGATGAACCGGTGTAGAAATGTGGCGTTGCCGAAGCTGGGGAAGGGGAGAGGGATGAGCGTCCGGTGCATGGCCACCAGCATCCCGGCCGATCGGGTGCCCGACATGGGCAAGAGGGAGCTCATGAACCTGCTGCTTCTCGGCGCCCTTTCTCTTCCTACTGTTGGGATGTTGTACCCTTATACTTACTTCCTCGTTCCGGCTGGGTCAGCTCTCTCTCTCTCTCTCTCTCTCTCTCTAGATTGTTTTGGTTGAACTTTGAAGTGTTTGTTAGCAAAAGTTTGAGTTGGATTGACTGTTTTAATTTGATCTCTGTTTATTTTTTAGGAAAATTTTCTTTGTTTGTTGATTGATAATTTGATTATGTTTTGTGATACTAAAAGCTATTAGTCTCGTGATTAGGCACCATGTGTTGTTGTATTTGATGGTTATAGTCTGAATTTCTTACAATACATAGATCAAGATTCAACTATATGTGCTGTTTCTTGAGTCTTTCGTCTCTGTGTCTGTTTTGGTAACCGAGAACAGCTCCGGAGGGGGCGGTGGAGGCACTGTTGCCAAGGACGCTCTAGGCAACGACATTATTGCAGAGGAATGGGTCAGGACCCACGGACCGGGTGATCGCACCCTCTCTCAGGGATTGAAGGTATTATTCGAAAGATTACATATGTCGATTTGTTAGTAGAGTTTTGTGGGATTTAGGTGTTGATGGTGTCTTTGATGAACTTGTTTAGGGCGACCCGACCTACCTTGTTGTGGAGAACGACAGAACATTGGCCACATATGGCATCAACGCCGTGTGCACCCATCTTGGTTGTGTCGTGCCGTGGAACAAGGCCGAGAACAAGTTCATGTGCCCGTGCCACGGATCTCAATACAACAACCAAGGCAAAGTTGTTAGAGGACCGGCTCCTTTGGTATGTTCGACAACTCATTATCTCATTTTTCTTCGTTTCTGTTGTGTTTTATGCCATGGTTTGGTAGGAGTAGTAGATATACGAATGCATATGATCACTCATGACTGATTTGATCTGTAATGTATTTGTGGTTGTGCAGTCTTTGGCGTTGGCTCACGCAGACATAAGCGACGGGAAGGTAGTGTTCGTCCCATGGACCGAGACCGACTTCAGAACCGGAGAGAACCCATGGTGGTCTTAGAGATCTCTCAGCAACTTCTCCCATCTGTGTATCATATTTTACTCAAGAGAAACTTGATAATTCGCAACTATTTTTGATACACACTCCAATATATAATTCGTGTAAATCATATTAAATTCTGTGTTGAGAGATTGCATGCCTCACATTATATTCTTAGCCAAACTGTTGACAATGTTAGAATGGAGATTTGGTAGGGAAAATATTCATTGCTTGATAATTTCTGCTAGTACATTGGAGCTAGTTATACTACAATTTATATCTATACATGGAATGATATAATTGCAATATTCTATTATATTCTACAAAGATATCGATCTTCCTCAATTGATGCCTTTATTCCCTTGATTCCTTTCCTTCTCTGGCTAACACTCCCCCTCAAGTTAAGTAATGGGATTCCCAATACTTAACTTGCTTAATACCTCACGAAATGATTTAGCACTGACCGCTTTAGTCAAGATATCCGCAAGTTGATCTTCAGATTTGACGAATGGAAGTTCAACTATCTTTGCTTCAATTTTTTCTTTGATGAAGTGCAACATGCTTAGTCCGATCATGTTGAACAGGATTCTCTGAGATACTAATAGCTGCCTTATTGTCACAAAATAGCTGACATGTCTTTGGTGTGAAAAGACTGAGCTCCGTCATGAGTTTCCTTAGCCATAATATCTCAGTGAGGCCATTCTTTATTCCTCGGAATTCTGCTTCAGCACTTGACAGTGCTACTACCTTCTGCTTTTTGCTTCTCCACGTAACAAGATTCCCTCCAACGAAAGTGAAGTATCCAGCAGTCGATCTCATGTCATTTGGGTTCCCGGCCCAATCTGCATCGGTGAAGCCACAAATGTCCAAGTGCCCATGCCTCTCAAATAATAGTCCATGCTCGACAGTTCCCTTCAAATACTGGACAATCCTTATTGCAGCTTTCCAATGATCTTCTTGTGGTGAGTGCATGAATTGACTCACTACTCCTACAGCATACGCGATATCTGGTCTAGTGTGTGACAGATAGATAAGTCTCCCCACTAGTCTCTGATATCTCCCCCTGTCAGCAGGTTTAGCTCCTTCAATCTCTTGCAGCTTGTGATTTTGTATCATAGGGGTATTTGTAGGTTTACATTCTAACATTCCAGTCTCTGCAAGTATGTCAAGAATGTACTTTCTCTGGCTGATGAAGATTCCTTTCTTCGACCTAAGCACTTCGATTCCCAAAAAGTACTTAAGCGGGCCCAAATCTTTCATCTGAAATTCACTAAACAAATTTTTCCTCAGACTGCTTATCTCTTCCATGTCATCTCCAATAATAATCATGTCATCGACATAGATGATGAGACAAGTGATCTTCTCCCCCTTCCTCTTGAGAAACAAAGTATGATCTGAGTTACTCTGTTTGTATCCACATTTCTTCATTGCCTCGGTGAACCTTCCGAACCAAGCTCTCGGAGATTGTTTCAACCCATATAAGGTTCTCTTGAGTTGGCACACTTCTCCATCTTTGAATCCCTCTGCAAACCCTGGTGGGGGGCACATAAACACAGGTTTCGGAAGTTCCCCATGTAAGAAAGCATTTGTTACATCGAATTGGTGAAGAGGCCAGTCTTTGTTGGCTGCAACTGAGAAGAGAACCCTTAGAGTGCTGATTTTTGCCACAGGTGAGAAGGTCTCGGCATAGTCCACTCCATACGTCTGAGTGTACCCTTTGACTACCAATCTTGCCTTGTATCTATCGATCGAGCCATCTGGTTTTCGTTTAATCGTGAATACCCATCTGCACCCAACTGCTTTTACTCCCTCTGGCAGTCTGTCCTTGATCCATGTGTTATTTCGTTGCAGAGCTTCCATTTCGATGTTAATCGCACTTCTCCAGTGTTCAGACTCTATGGCTTCCCTCACATTTCTAGGAATCTCCTCCTCTCTGTAGAGTGCTGCCTCGTATGCTCGAGCCATCTTAGTCAAATTTTTGTTGACTAAGTTAGCCATTCCATACTTGCTTCTGGTACTGACTTTTTCTGGAGAGTATCGTTTGGGGGGAACTCCTCGTGTGCTACGAGGTGGGAGAACATATCTACCCGTGTCACCATCAACAGTGTTATCCTCCTCTTCTTCCAATTCTGCAGTCTTATTGGAGACCATATTCTCACTAGTAATTGGTTCAGAAGTTACCTCGGATATTGGAGTCAGATTCTCAATGGGAGAGGACTTTGGGGACTCTGGTGGAGAGGTATGCTCGGCGATAGTGACTGCTGATGGCTCTTGCTGGTCCACAAGAGAATCGTTCGATTTGTACACAAGCCAACTAAGGTGGTCCCCATATATATTCTCACTCTCCCCCTGACCACTAAGATGGTTTGTGTAAAAGAACTCAGTTTCAAGGAAATTGCAGTTCATGGTGGTGACAATTTTCCTAGTAGATGGGTCAAAACATCTATATCCCTTTTGATTAATCCCATATCCTACAAAGACACATTTCTTAGCACACGGTGCCAGTTTGGTTCTTTCATGCTTGGGAATATGAACATAGACCGTGCATCCAAAAACTTTTGGGGTTAAATTTAAGGATTCCGGAATTTTGGCTTGTTTGGATAACACATCCAGAGGGGTTTTTTTTTTAAGAATTTTTGTGGGAAGTCGGTTTATCAGAAAAACAGAGGTTGCTACAGCTTCAGGCCAGAGAAAAACAGGAACATGGGATTCAATCATTAGAGATCGGGTTATTTCTAAGATGATCCTATTTTTCCTTTCAGCTACCCCATTTTGCTCAGGTGTATAAGCACATGAGGTTTGATGTACTAAACCGTGAGTGGCAAAAAATTCAGACATTGGGTGATTCACAAACTCCCTCCCATTATCAGACCGAAGCACTTGGATGGTAGTTCGGAATTGAGTCTTTACCATGTTAAAGAACAAGACAAACTTATCAAACACTTCAGATTTAGTTTTTAGAAAATAAATCCATGTTACCCTAGTGCAATCATCAATAAAGGTCACAAAATATCGAATGCTATTGCCCCCAATAACAGTAGCAGGACCCCAAACATCAGCATGCACCAAAGAAAACATAGACTTAACTCTAGTATTAGAAGGCTTAAAAGAATGTCTATGGCTCTTCGCCAAAACACAAGTTTCACAGAAAAAATCCTTTGGAATGGAAATGTTTGGAAATAAGAGTCTGAAATAACCCAAAGAAGGATGTCCTAATCTCTGGTGCCATAACCGAACTTCATCTTTTGTGGACCTTTGAGTTAGCATTGCACTACCATGTTGAGCTGCCCCATCCACATAATAGAGCCCTTGTTCCTCAGTGCCACGCCCAATGATCCTCTTCGTCCGGATATCCTGTAGCACACAAAAGTTTGGGAACATTAGCAATGTACAGTTAAGTTCCCGGGTCACATGACTCACAGACATCAATCTTTGAGAAAGACTGGGAACAAACAAACAATTTGATAAGCAGAGATTTGGAGATATCTCTATAGTGCCGGCTCCTGCAACCGCAATCAATTCTCCATTCGCCATTTTGATGAAGGTCTTAGTAATTTCGGTAAAATTACTAAAGTCTTTTACTTCTGGAGTCATTGTATCAGTAGCCCCACAATCAAAAATCCACCCCTTTCTATGTAACTGAGAACCATGTTGCACATGAAAAACAGCGGAAGTATCTTGTAATGGTGCAAAATGATTATAAGAATCAAAGCCATTGTTACCTCCTTCGCCACTCTCTTCGACCTGCAGACCGGAGACTCGATGAGCGAGATTCACGCCTCCTCCGTCGCCCTTTCCTCTGTTGCCCCCTCCGCCTTGCCTACATCCGTCTCTTTTATCTCCGGCAGCGCTGCTGTCGGAGTTCTCTTTTCTCTCATTCTGTGCGATGTTTGCAGAACCGCCCTTTCTGGATTTCTCCTCCCACCATTCCGGGAAGCCGACGAGCAGGAAGCACGATTCTCGGGTGTGCTTCTGTTTCCCACAGTGAGAGCACCAAAGTTTGCTCTTGTCCACAGTCTTGGAGTTGTTGATGGCGGCAGATCTGGCTGACGGCGGTGGTTGTGAGGGAGCTCCGTTCCCTCTGTTCCTCTGGGCACCGTATCCAAATCCGACATCCCCTGATGATGAGTCTGTGATGCCTGCAACGGTTTCTGTGGATGACGGCATGATTTGTCGTCGAGTCGCCTCTCGTTTTACTACGCCGTACGCCGTCTCGACTGAGGGGAGGGGATCTTCCTTGAGAATATCCCGTCGGATACCTTCGTACTTTGGATCTAGTCCAGCCAGGAACTTGAACAACCGTCTTGTGTTGGTGTGTTGTCGGAATTCCTTCACACCCTTATCACAACATGAGATTGGTTGCTTCTGACATCTATCTATGTTGATCCATATTCCATGAATCTTTCTGTAATACTACCTCTATCTCATTAAATTAGCCCCATTGGATGTTTTGACTTTTTCGGCACGCGTTTCCACCGAAACCTAGTACGGGTTTTACGATATAATTTTGAAATATTATTTCTTTTACGGGATAGCCCGACACTCGTAGTATCCCGTAAAAGAAATAATATTCTAATATTATATCGTAAAACCCGTACTAGTTTTCGGTGGAAACGCGTGTCGAAAAAAGTTACTGTTCAACATGGGGCTAATTTAGTGAGATGGAGGTAGTACGTCTCTAGATCCATATCTCCCTGTTTGATGCTGTTTGCCTTCTCCTCCAGGTCGTAAATGGCGTATGGATCTGCCTTGCTTTCATATGTGATTGCAAGGTTATCCCATATGGCCTTTGCTGATTGGTGGTGCGCAAAATCAGCAATAATATCATTCTCGATATTATCGACGATCCACGAGAACACGACGAGATCGGTTTCCTCCCATTCCTCGTATCCTTTATCCCCTTCGTGTTTTGGTTCGTCTCGGATATGTGAGACGGCCCTCTGCACACGATTGCTATCTTCATCAATCTCGACCACAATGGATAATTTTTCCCATTTTGTTTGAATGCCACTGTGACATTCTTGCTAGTTTTTAGTTTATGAGTTTCTGTTTCCTCATTGGTTTGTTTGGTTTCTGACATTTTTCTGGTTTAGGTTTCGAGGAAGGGAAAGGCTATGATCTTGGCTTAGGGTATAAGGGCTATGATGATTTTTTTTGAGCCTGGATCGTTGGCTCTGATACCATGTTGACAATGTTAGAATGGAGATTTGGTAGGGAAAATATTCATTGCTTGATAATTTCTGCTAGTACATTAGAGCTAGTTATACTACAATTTATATCTATACATGGAATGATATAATTGCAATATTCTATTCTATTCTACAAAGATATCGATCTTCCTCAATTGATGCCTTTATTCCCTTGATTCCTTTCCTTCTCTGGCTAACACAAACACTACACATAATTTCACGTGATGCTCTTATAATTGTCTCATCTGCATGCAATGCCACCAGGCATGCATTCACCTCTGTTTACACCACAAAACCTACACGTTCTGCAAAGGTTCTCAGATTGAGCTTCTTCAACAATATACCTCTCTCTCTCTCTCTCTCTCTCTCTCTCTCTCTCTCTCAGTAACATGTCTCGAAATGCTAATTCTACGACTGAAATCTCTGATGGCGACGAAGCTGAGAATGGCGATGTTATAATGTTCGATTTGAGGAAGGGGGTCAAGAATCTTGTAGATACAGTGCCTGATCTGAACAAGTTGCCATCTGAATACATTCTTCCATTAGAGAGAAACCCGTTGCTTGTAAACATTGCCCAGATTCCCATAATCGATATAAGCGGCCTATTCGGAGCTTCTCGGACTAGGATTTCTACCATCAAAGCCATCAGTTCAGCTTGTCAAGACTGGGGAATTTTCACGGTTAGTCCCTTTCTCTCTCATGAATTTTCTTTCAGTTAAAAACTAAGTGCTAAATCACTTTAATTCCACTAGATCATCAATCATGGGATTAATGAAGGATTGATGGAGGAAATGGTGGAAGTTGCAGAAGAATTCTTCTGTCTAAATTTGGAAGAGAAGATGAAATATGTATCAGATGATGTAATGAGCCCATGTAGGTATGGAACAAGTTTGAACACTTCAAAGAAGCATAATCTCCATTGGAGAGACTTCTTCAGGCACTATGGTCTTGACACCTTCCACCTCTGGCCTCTCAATCCTCCTAAATACAGGTTTTATAAATTTCTCGAATATTTAAGCTCGTTTGACCATCTGATCCTTCAAATACTCGATCATATGCATCTGAATGAATTATTCTCTTGTGTGAAAGAAAAGTGGCTAGGGAATACTTGGAGCAAGTAAGGAAGATGGCGATGGCGATAATGGAGGCGATATCGGAAGGTTTAGGGCTCGAAAAAGGGTACATAGAAGAGTCCATGGGAGAGGGGATTCAAATCCTTGCAGCCAACTACTATCCACCTTGTCCTGAGCCAGAAAAAACACTGGGCTTGGCTGCTCACTCAGATCATGGTGCACTCACAATTTTGACACAAAATGGAGTTGATGGATTGCAAATTAAGCATGATGAAACATGGCTTGCAGTGCAACATCTCCCTACCACCTTTCTTGTCAACATTGGAGACTATTTGGAGGTTGATATTTCTTTTCCCTTAATCTTTTCGTGTCGGGCACTCGGCCCGGCCCAAAAATTTGTCGGGCCTCAAATATAACGTGCCTTGGATTAGTGCTCTTTTCCGGGCCAGCCCAAGTAAAAAATAAACCTAATGGGATTTGATGTACAACATAGGTATTGAGCAACGGAAAGTACAAGAGCGTGGAGCATAGAGCAACGGTGAATGGTCGACGGACAAGGATTTCGATAGCCGTGGGCCATGGGCCTCAGCTGTCGAGCTTTATTGGGCCAGCAGGCCCATTTATGGATGAGAAAGATTCGGCCCAGTACGGGCCCATTAAGTACGAAGAGTATATCAGGCTCCAACAAACCACCCCACTCCGTGGGAAGACTGCTCTGCTGGCATTAAGGCCCGATAACTGAAACCAATAAATTTATTATTATTATTGAATAATGTAAGAGAATATTAATGTTTATTTGGAAAATTGGAATGTCTTTTTATTTATTATTTTTTTTTTCATTTTTGTCCATATTTGAAGAATATTTAGTTATTGTCCTATAGTGAGTTAGATTAATTTTAAAAAAATGATTTTTTGGAAAATAACAAGCATATAATAATAAGATAGGAGAGGAATAACAAGGTGAAGACAAACATCCAACCGCGATTCCCTCTTGAATGCATGTGAAGTTGGATTTGTATATTCACTCTTGATCTAAGCCTTTTGTTGTTCAATGAGAAAAAATTCATTCAAATCGATGAATGGTTTTTTTTATTTAAACTAGGAATGACCAACATGCTCCCTTCTTGGACTTTGCTCGAGTTTTGATCTCTGCGTCCATAAAAGTATATTAACTTTTCATCAAGATTCTCCCTCCCTCTCTCTCTCTCTCTCTCTCTCTCCCTCTCTACAAATTGTTGTATAATTTATGTATTAATGACAGCAATTCTTCATATTCTTTGGAGCTTCGTCCTGTCTAATTACGTCTCATCTCGCTTTATTAGTAATGAATAAGTTATAAAAGTTCTCCATGGTGAAAGTAAGATCTCCTCGTCCTGTCTAATTACGTCTTGTCTAAGATCTCCTCGTCCTGTCTAATTACGTCTCGTCTCGTTTTATTAGTAATGAGTAAGTTAAAAAGGTACTCCAGGGTAAAAGTAAAGATCTCGTCGTTCTAATAATACTAATAATGAATATGAAGCGGAAGAAATGTTTGAAATATACAATGGGACAAAATGACAAAAATGACCCCACTCCCCATTTTGTCAACTTCCTTCACGTGAAGCTCCGACGCCACCCAACCCCAACAATTGTACAGAGAGGAAGAAAGAAGGGATCAGGTGGGTAAATTAATGTAATGACAAAAATGCCCAAGAAAGGCAAGCGCCTACAGGAGAGGAAGAGCCAGAATTATTAGGGGTAGAAGCGTCAGCAGCGCAGGAGCAGCGGAGGAATCGTATCTGTCGAACTGTAGGGAATCGACGGCGAGGGGCATGTTCTCCTGGTCCGGGGAGCAGGTGGACTCGCGCGGTGGGTGCGCACTGTACATGATGGCGCGCAATACAGCGGAGACGGTGGGTATGTACGCCGTCTTGTTGCGGGCCAGCAGCCACGTCAGCCCCATCAGCCGGCAGTCCCGGCTCAGCATTTTACTAGTCCGGTCGCCGCCGTCGCCGCCGCTTTTCGTTCCGTTTTTGCCCCCCACTGTCAGCTGCAAGTACAACCACACGCCAAGGGTAATTCAGACTTTTCGCATCGAAATGCACTAAATAATTATGAAAATTAGTTAATTCTAAAAAAACAAATTATTAGGCATCTAATCCAAATTAGTGGTGAATGTATACATATACTGTACAAAAGAAAGAAACAAAGGCGAAGAAAAAGGTG
Source organism: Thymus mandschuricus (assembly GCA_029379335.1). Classification (NCBI taxonomy): domain Eukaryota; kingdom Viridiplantae; phylum Streptophyta; class Magnoliopsida; order Lamiales; family Lamiaceae; genus Thymus; species Thymus mandschuricus. The sequence continues at coordinate 33,542,973 of CM057080.1, read as the reverse complement.
AAAAGATATCAACTTTTTCATGCGGTGGCTCTAGTCACGAAGCAATCAAATGGGGAGCTCTAAACCATTTATTTTAATATTATTAATTTATTATTCATCTCTTTTTCAAAGCCAATTTGTATTTTTTTTCACGTGCAATAAACTGAAAAATAAACATTAATTAATTCTGTGGAAGAGAAACAAAAACCCAGAAATTTAAAGCCAGAATAAAATCAATCAATCAATTTAATTTCTGCTTCTTTAAGTAAAATGTGGTGTTAAATTTTTCTTCCTGTACAAGGCTCGAACTTGGAGCATTAATGGCGGAAGAAGTATTTATGAAGCTCAAACTCAATCATTGGAAATAAATGCGAGGCAAAAGGGAAAAAAATAACTGACCTTTTCGAGAGCGCCGAGGCATTTGGTGCAGCCGGCGTAGGAAGAGTTTTTGCAGTTGTGCTCCAGATTCCTGACGGCGGCGGTCGGCGTGGCGTTCCTGTAACTTCCGGTGACGTTGAAGGCCGCCGGGCAGCTGAGCGAGGTGATCTGGTGGAGGCGGATGCCGCAGAAGCACAAAACGGCGTCGCAGGAGGCGTTCGGCTGGGGGATGTGGATGTTGCGGCTGGCCAGGGAGCTCTGCAGCGTGTTCACGCACTTCTGCGAGTCGTCGGGCATCATCGGCAGGTCGGAGGAGGCGGGGGGCGCCGCCGCCGAGACGGTGAGGGCGGAGCGGGCGTGGGCGGCGAAGAGCCAGGCGGCGAGGACGGGGCAGCACCGGCTGCGGTCGAGGTTCCGGCCGCAGGCGGCGCTGACTCCGCCGAAGAGCTCCGCCGAGAGGTCGAGGTGGCAGGTTTGGGTCGGCGTCTGGACCGGGAAGGCCGGGACCGTGTTGTAGTCGCCCGGCTTGAGCGGCTGGGCCGGTTCGGAGAGCAGACCGGCGAGGGAGCGGTCGAGGAAGAGGAGGAGGAGAAGGACTTTGAGCATTGGGAAATTGTTGAAGAAGAAAAAAATGGAATCTTTTTTTGTGGGCTTTGGTTTTTTGGGGAAATGGAGTGTGAATGAATGGGGATTTTAGCCAAAAAGGAGAAGATAGGAGGAGATGGTGAAGGAAAGTTATCAAACACCTTTCACTTGAAATGGGAGAAGGCAAACTGAACTGTGTGAGAACCTCTTTTTCTATGGAAGTGGGCAAGAAAAAGAGCAGAGCAGAGGGGAGAGAGAGAGAGAGAGAGAGGGGCTATATGGCTAGTGCTTTCTGGGTTCAGGTCTTCAAGAAATGTGTATTTTATTTGTTTATGTACTGTTCAGTCTGTTCCACTTTTAATTATTTGAAAAGATTGGAGTAGGGCTTATTAAAAAAATTAATAAAGGTTATAGTAATAGAAATGATTAAAATTTTGAACTTACATTTGAAATTTCTTTTAAAATTATTCATTTTACATAGTTTGAGGCCTTTTTCCTACATACAGGCTTGAAATATGTAAATAAAGAAATTTAATTAGGCTGCACTCTACATTATTGAACTTTTTTACTACTAACTTTTGATTAGGAAAAAGGGGGAAGTTAGGTATAGGCGACTTGTAAAGAACTTTATATTTTGATATCAAAATGGTATAGCAGGTAAATTATTGGAGAGAGAGAGAGAGAGAGAGAGAGATTGTGTATGCCATGGTGGGAAGGAAGTAAGAAGTTGGATGGTAATCGTGAATTGTTTTCATACGAACGATAATTGCTAGATTAAATTCAAAATACTTATCATCTTTCTATGGAAATGTAACAATTAAACAACAATTATTATCAAAAGAAAACATTCCGTTCCATATCAACAGCAATTTTTAAAGCCTTTTTCATTTGTTTAATAATTCTGCAATAATCAATTGAAGAAAGTGGGGTGAGGTAGAAGAAGTTCATGGAGTGGGTGGAGAGAGAGAGAGAGAGAGAGAGAGAGAGAGAGAGAATCAAAATGAAGACAAAAGACAGTGTTTAGAAAGGGTGAGGGGAAGTGTGTATGTCTCTTTCTGGGCATTTGGCAGTTCTATTACGTCTTTTTCCTTTTCATCTCATTCTTTCTCTCTGTTTCTCTCTCTCTCTCTCCCTCAAATGAACTGACAATGACGTGAAGGTCTATTTTTCTATTTGACTCGTCACTCGTGACTCAGACCGAGTGCACTCAGAGAACTTTCATGCCCAAATAAGAGGCCCAATAAGAGACGTTAAGCCCAATAATCGGCCCAATATATTGAGAAGCATATGTGTGTATGCTTAGCTGGCTGTGTGTATGCTGAGTTGGCAGGCTGATGTGCTGTTCATGCTGATGTGGCGTCATATTACTGGTTGTAGTTAAGTCGGTTAGTTAGCTAATTAGCTGTAGTTAGCTGTAGCTTAGAGCTTAAATACTGTACTTAATCTTTGTAATTAGTTAGTTAGTTTCTACTATTCAGATTGAAATGAAGATGCAGTTATTTTTCTTCTCTCTTTCTCTCTCTATTTTCTGCATCTTTCGTTTCTCTAAGATGGTATCTCGAGCCTGAGATCGGTTGTTTTCCGCTGCAATTTCTGTTCGATTTCTGTTTGAGGGAGCATATTCGTTGTTCTCTCCGGTTTTTCGTCTTTGTTTCGTTGGATTTTGGAGTATTTCTGTTCGATTTCTGTTCGATTTTGTGTATCTAATGGAGGGAAACGGTGCTCGTGGTCTGGTTTTGCCTCAATTTCATGCGATTCAGTTGAAGCTTGATCGTTCGAACTATGCCTTCTGGCGTGCTCTGGTTCATTCTGCTATTCGTGCCCATGGGTTTGACGAGTTCATTTCGGCGACGGCGGAGGTTCCTGCTCCGCTTGTTCCAGCCAGGGATGGTGGTGATATGGTTCCTAATCCCGATTTCGTTACTTGGATCAGGCGTGATCAATTCCTATTGAGCTGGATGCTGTCCTCTGTTGGTGAATCGATGTTAGGTCATGTGGTGCGGTGTAAATCAGCGCGAGAGGTGTGTAGTGCGCTTGAGGCAGTGTTTCATTCTCATTCGAAGGCTCAGGTCTCTCAATATCGTGTGCAACTGCAGTCCACGAAGAAAGGCTCAATGTCTGTTGAGGATTACTTCATGAAGATGCGTGGTGTTGCTGATCAGTTAGCTGCGATTGGGAAGCCGATTGATGATGATGAGCTTTTGCAGTATATTTTGTCTGGTTTTGGTCCAGAATATGAGTCGTTGGTGGTTAATACGATGCAGAGAACTGATGTGTCTAATCTCCAGGAAATTCAGCTTGCTTTTCAAGCTTATGAAGTGCGTCTAGCACAACAGCATTCCTCTCTGTTTGAGCATTCTGCTAATGTGGCGTACCGCCGTGGCCAAGGTGGTGGTTATGGTGGTCAAATTGGTAGTTATGGTGGTCAAGCTAGTGGTACTGCTGGTGCCTCTTTTGGTGGTCGTGGTCAAGGATCTGGTGGTCGAGGAACACCTGCTAGGCCTAATTTTGGGGGTAAAGTGTTGATGTGCCAACTGTGTGGGCGTTCAGGGCATGTGGCTTTGCGATGCTTCAAACGCTTTGATATTCATTTTACTGGGAATGAAGTAGTTGTGTCTGGTGGTGGTCAGAACTCAGGATCTAGTGGTGGTTCCAAAGCTTTTGTTGCTGATTTTTCAGGTGCAGATCATGGTGCATGTTTCACTGATGGTGAGGGCAACTGGTTTGTGGACAGTGGTGCAACTGCTCATGTCACAAATGAGCTTGGGAATCTGACTGTTAATTCACAGTACAATGGGAGTGAAAATCTGATTGTTGGAAATGGTAATCTAGTCCCTATTTCTTCCATAGGCTCTAGTTCTATTCCTGTTGCTACTACATCATCTTCATCTCTTCTGCTGAATAATATTCTGTTTGTTCCTCAAATTACCAAAAATCTGTTGAGCATTTCTCAATTTACTAGGGATAATGATGTTGTTTTTGAGTTTAACTCTGATTCTTGTTTTGTAAAGGACAAGAAATCTCACAAGATCCTGCTGAAGGGGAGTCTAACTGATGGATTGTACAAGTTGGACTTCACTCAGTTTCCTTTCAAGCACAGTGTTCCTGTTCAATCTGCTGTTGCTTCTAGTGGTGCTCTTTCTTCTGCTCCCTCTGCCTATAGTGTTGAGAGTATGACTAGGTCTTTGTTTTCATGTAATGATACTTCTTTGAATGCTGTAAAACCATCTGCTCATACTTTGTCTTTTGACAATTCCTTGCATTCATCTATATCAAAACCAGTGCATTTTGTTGGTTTATGCTTGTCTGATGCAAATGTATTGCATAATATGTTGGGTCATCCAAATGAGGCTGTATTATCAAAAGTGTGTGCATTGATGGGTGTTCCCTTTTCTGCTAAGTCTTTGGCATTCTGTGAAGCTTGTTGTCTAGGGAAGTTACATCAAAAGCCTCATGTTTCTGTTCCTACTAAGACTTCTAGATGTTTTGAGCTTGTTCATTCTGACCCTGGGGTCCTACTCACACACAATCTAGAGATGGTTTTAAGTATTATATAAGTTTTGTAGATGATTTTTCTAGATACACTTGGATCTATCCTCTTCATCTAAAATCTGAGGCTGTTGCTGTTGTTAAGCATTTCTTTAATAAGGTCAGAACTCAATTTCACTCTTCCATAGCCTCTTTTCAGTCTGATTGGGGTGGTGAGTTTAGGCCTCTTGCTTCTTACTTCTTGGAGTTAGGTGTGCATTTTCAACACCCATGTCCTTATATTCATACACAAAATGGGAAAGTTGAAAGGAAACATCAACATGTTGTTGATGTAGGCCTTACTCTTTTAGCTCAAGCTTCCTTGCCTTTGTCTTTCTGGTGGGATGCTATGCATACTGCTGCTTTTCTCATTAATAGGTTACCTTGCTCCTCTTTGTTGTATACTTCTCCCTATCAGCTTTTGTTTGGCAAGGTACCAGATTATAAATTGTTGAAACCTTTTGGTTGTGCTTGTTTTCCTTATCTTAGACCTTATCACAATCACAAACTTCAGTTCAGATCTTCTAAATGTATCTTCCTTGGGTATAGTGATTCCCATAAAGGGTATAGATGTCTTAGCTCTGCTGGTAGGGTGTATATTGCAGACACTGTAAAGTTCAATTCAAATGAGTTTCCCTATGCTTCTGTCAGTGGTGTTTCTTCTGTTGCTAAGCAGTCATCTGCTGTGTTATCTCCTCCTCCAGGATTTGAGGATGTTGTGCCTTTTTGTGTTTCTACTCCTTATAATACCCACTCCTCTGTTTCAAATACTCCATCCCACTCCTCTGCTGCTACTCATGCTTCTGATATTTCAAATCATTCTTTTCATGACAATTCATTATCTCCATCTCATTCATCTGCTGCTGATCATGATTCTCATTCCTCTGCTGCTAGTCATACTCAAGATTCTGATGTTTCCACTCATTCCTCTTCTACTTCTCTGCCTCCTATCAATTCTCACTCTATGATTACCAGATCCAAGAATGGGATTTTTAAGCCCAAAGTGTTTGTGGTTAACACTGGATTACCAACTGAGCCTAAGAATGATAGTGTTGCTTTGGCAGATCCTGATTGGTATCATGCTATGGAGATGGAATATAAGGCATTAATGGATAATAATACTTGGACTCTTGTTCCTTACACTTCTGATATGAAAGTTATTAGTAATAAATGGGTGTATAAAGTCAAGACATTAGCTGATGGATCTCTTGACAAATTAAAGGCCAGGTTAGCGGCTAGAGGGTTTGAACAGTTTGCTGGCATAGATTTTTTGGAGACTTTCAGTCCTGTTGTTAAATCCTCTACTATTAGATTGGTTTTCACTTTAGCTGCTACTCGAGGGTGGTCTGTTCAACAGATAGATGTTTCAAATGCTTTCCTTAATGGTGATCTAGTTGATACCATTTACATGAGTCAGCCTAGGGGTTTTGAGAGTGTTGAGACTCCAGCTTTTGTGTGTAAGCTGCATAAATCTTTGTATGGCTTAAAGCAAGCTCCTAGAGCTTGGTATGACAAGTTAAAGGAGTGTGTGTTGGGACTGGGTTTTCACAGATCTACTTCTGATTTTTCTCTGTTTTCCAGAACTGTTAATGGTTGTTTGACTCTTGTTCTAGTGTATGTTGATGATATTTTGGTGACTGGGGATTCACATGATGAGGTGTTGCTTATTATTCAGCTGTTACAGTCTCAGTTTAAGCTTAAACATTATGGAGAAGTTAAATACTTTCTTGGTCTTGAAGTGGAGAAGTCTGAGTCTGGTTTCCTGTTGTCACAAAAGAAATATGTGACTGAGTTGCTTGAGAGAACTAATATGTCTAGTTGTAATCCATGTCCTACTCCTATGGTGTCTGCACCAAAACTGTGTAAGGAAGGGGGTGATGTGTTTGAAGATCCTTCTATGTACAGGAGTGTTGTTGGTACTCTTCAATATCTAACTCTTACTAGGCCAGACATAGCCTTTAGTGTCAACAAGTTGTCTCAGTTTTTGCAGTCCCCTACTACATTACACTGGATTGCTTGTAAAAGGTTACTAAGGTATTTGAAGGGCACATGCTCTTTTGGCCTCAAGTTTTCTGCTGCTACCTCGTTTGCTCTTGAAGGTTTTGCAGATGCTGATTGGGGTAGTTGTACAGATGATAGAAGATCTACTGGAGGGCATTGTGTATTTTTGGGTGGTAATTTGGTGGTATGGAATGCTAAGAAGCAAGAAGTTGTGTCAAGGAGCAGCACAGAATCTGAGTACAGGTCTTTGGCAAATCTGGTTTGTGATGTTGTGTGGTTGCAATCTGTGCTGAGTGAGTTAGGTGTTGTGCTGAGTTCACCACATAAACTGTGGTGTGATAACTCAGGAGCTATTGCATTGTCTGCAAATCCAGTGTTTCATTCTCGAACCAAACATGTTGAAATCGATGTGCATTTTATCAGAGAAAAGGTTCATTCCAAGGTGGTGGAGGTTGGGTATGTTCCCACTGCAGATCAGGTGGCTGACATTTTTACCAAACCCCTTGCTGTGTCCAGGTTTTTGCTGCTTCGTGATAGACTTAAAATGTGTGATTTTCATGAGTTAGATAAGGTATGTGTGTTACAGAAGGGAGACAGAGATGCAGGTTAGTTGGGGGTGTATTGAGAAGCATATGTGTGTATGCTTAGCTGGCTGTGTGTATGCTGAGTTGGCAGGCTGATGTGCTGTTCATGCTGATGTGGCGTCATATTACTGGTTGTAGTTAAGTCGGTTAGTTAGCTAATTAGTTGTAGTTAGCTGTAGCTTAGAGCTTAAATACTGTACTTAATCTTTGTAATTAGTTAGTTAGTTTCTACTATTCAGATTGAAATGAAGACGCAGTTATTTTTCTTCTCTCTTTCTCTCTCTATTTTCTGCATCTTTCGTTTCTCTAAGACAATATTATTCTGGAATGAAGGATCCGGCCCATAGTAGAGCCCAATAGCAACTGGACTATTATGGGCAAAATTTCATTCTTTTGCATGGATGCATGCATAATCCCAAAGTAAATCCATTACAGGGCCTTCGTTTCGTCGATAATGAGTTCCCTAAATAATATAATAGACTCGTTTTATATAGGCGGGCTACTCTTTTTGAACAATTAATCGTCTTATTTGAAGAAAATTTCATAATTAATGTATTTAACCGATTATAGGATTGTAGCATCTGCAAAAATACTGTATTCAATTGTTGTAATGGCGATAAATAACATATGACTATATGTATTATAAAAATCTAATTTCTAATTTGTACTATTAACATCTAATAAAGTGTCGCCAATTCTCAAAATCTATAACCGGTGCGAATTATTCATTAACGTAATATGTATTTATTATGTTTTTCCTGTATCGTTTCAGTCGTATCTCAACTCTCATGCATTCCAAATATGCCTCATGTTATTTTCATCAATAATTAACATTAATCCAAGTCGTGCTCAATTCTAATAGTGGGCTCAACTATAAAATATTTATAATGAAGATAATTATAATGTTATAGAGCTAAATTTCTTTTCGAGTAGTGCTCTATATACAAAATATTTATATATTTTCTTGTATTTTCCAGTTTACAATAGTGTAACACCTTCATTTAATAAAATTGCTCCACTTCTGCTCATATTTTCTTAATAAATTCTCTTCTTTCTATATTCCTTTCTTCATCTGCTCCTCATCAGTTTCTTGAACTTTGCTATTCTAAAGTGAGTATTTTTATTGTTTATATAATTAATTATTGTTTATTTGGTGTTATATATTCTTATATATTTTGATTGTTTTAATATGGACATTATTTCAAATATATAAATTTGGTTTTCGAAATAAAATGGATCGAACTCAACATTCAGCAATATTCTCATATTTATTTAAATAAACCCAATGAAAAAAATTATATACATTCACCTGAAAACCAGCATGAACCAAAGAAACTTCGACGCCAACTCAAACTTGTCGGAAGGGGAAGAAGACCGGAGAATCAACGGGGAAGAAGTCGACAACAAGTCTAGCGACGACGATGCTGATCTGGATTCCGAAAATCGACGTCACAAGAGGAAGCGCTACCATCGCCACACCCTGCACCAGATTCAAGCAATGGAAGCGTAAGACATACTACTTTTCTTTTCCTATTTTCTATATATGTGTTTGTTTTATATATATAAATGTTATCGATAGTAATAAGATCTAAAAATCGTCGAATCGAATTCGATAGTTTCTTCAAAGAATGCCCTCATCCCGACGCCAAGCAGAGAAATGAGCTTAGCCAGGCACTAGGGTTGGAGCCGCTGCAGATTAAGTTCTGGTTTCAGAACAAGCGTACTCAAATGAAGGTTTGGTTTTTTATTTTTACTTCAAATATTTACTTCATGCTTAGATTATTAGTACGAAACTACTTATGTTTTATTTATTTCTTGGTTTAATTATTAATATAGTCGAAGCATGAGAGGGAGCAGAACAAGCACCTTAGGGCAGAGAACGAGAGGCTGAGAGCGGAGAACATGAGGTACAAGGAAGCTCTGAGCAATGCCACGTGTCCCGCCTGTGGTCGCATGGCAGCCATCAGTGACGTGTCGCTCGACGAGCGCCAGCTCAGGATGGAGAACGCTCGCCTAAGAGAAGAGGTAATTCGCTATACTATACTATATATTCAACGAACGTGTCAACTAGAATGAGACGGAGGAGTATGTGATATAAAGCAATATATAGTATTTTAATTTATATTTTTTGAAAATGCAGATCGATCGTATTTCAGCGGTGGCGGCGAGTTATGTGGGGAAGCCCTTCGCCGTGGGCCGCTCTTCTTCTACTGGGGATGTTGCATCAAGAAACATTGATAACAAGCATAATTAATATTAATATTAATAGTATTTGGAAAACAAATTCCCTTTCTTATTTATAAACGCTTTTTCTGTTTTTTTTTTTTTTTTTTTTTTTTTTTTTTTTTTTTTTTTTAAGATAATAAGAAATTGACGATTCTTCGAAACAACAAGGTTCTTAGGGAGATTGATTCTTGAATCCAGTGATTTTTTTAAGAGCTACTATATATATATCCATAGTATACTATGCATGATTGATTTTTTATTTTTGTACATGCTCTTTTTTGTCCGTCCCGTCTACTTACTTACGTAATCAGAATAATTAGACGGGACGTATGAAATACGATTGATTTGGTTTCAAATGTAACAATGATATAACGCGTAAGGAAAAGTGAGTGCGTAGTTGAATGATTGTGGGTGTGGCGCCGATTTTTTCTTGATATGTGACGCCACATTTTCTTCTTTTCTTTTCATAAGTCGGCAATTTAATTTTTATACATAACAATAATAGAGGGACAAATTAAGCTATAAAGTCACAACACACAATTTATCTCTTTTCGCACTAATTATTACATACAACTTATTTTTAGACTTGAATCAAAATTGCTTTGAATAACTTAACCAATATATGGCCTAAATTTCCACTGAAAAGAGAGAAAAAACACAGATTATCTTCCATCAAAACACGTTACTATAAGATACTCCCCCCGTCCTCTATTTATTGACGTTAATACTATATTGAGACGTCCTCCATTTATTGACAATTTCCATTTTTGGACGTAGACCTCACAATCACTTTAACACTTTAACACTTTATACATCTACTTTTTATTATTTTATCATTTTAATACTATTAAACAATTCAAATGGACCCACAATTATTCCACTTTAATACTTTAACACATTAATTTATTATTATACCATTGCGAAAAAATTCGTGCCCATATTCCCTCCGTCAATAAATAGAGGACGGAGGGAGTATTTGGATTCATATAAAAAATGAGCATTTTGTAAAATTTAAGAAGAAAATATGCACTCAGAGACAAAAATTAACTTTTTTGACTTTGACCCAACTTAAGGGCACGAGTTTTTCAATTTGAATTTAATTTATTTAATTTCTTTATACTTATAATTACAAGTATACTCCTATTTATCAACATAGATTAATTAATAAGAGTCTTAATTTTTAGTAACATGTATATGAATTTCTTCCTCAATTTCAAAGTAATTTACCAACTCCCAATAAACGATCATAACTTTATTTTAGTCCTTCAATTTCCTCCATAATAAAATTAATAAATAAACTAGTATAATAAACTAAACTATTATTACAAGAAAATCAAATGAGTTTACATGAAAGAGTATGCATGTATCAGAATAGATTACAAATGAATTCCCCTACTGTAATTAATTATTTAAACAAAGTAAAGTAAAACAAACTAACTAACTAACTGCCAAAGTTATAAAGAAAATCATCAAGATTCAAACTCTCAGGAACCTCAAACCCTAACAAGTTACTGAAACTCTCCCTCTCCCTCTCCTCTTCCCCTCCGCCGTTAACGAGCGTCGTCGTGGGAGCCGAGTTCAGCGCGGGAGGGCTAGAGAGAGGCGTCGAAAGAACCGAATCGAAGCTGCTGAAACTATGGCAGTTGTTATTAGTATTAGTACTGCTGCTGTTCATCGACTGAAAGCTCGAATTCTCCGACAAATCCGAAACTCCATAGCCAAAGCTAGGCGCTAGCAGATTATCTTGAAACATTTGAGGCTGATTTTGGAAGGAATTACTGTTGAAATTTGGTGGGATTTGTTGGTTTATCGTCGCAACATTTTCAAAGGGATTAGGTTGGGCCGGTAGGGCCGCCGCCATCTGATTCAACAACTGATCACCGCCGTTGGATGAAACCAAACCCATCGCCACCCTCAGCGCCTCCGGGTTCAGCAGCGTCTGGAGACGGAGGAGGCCTTGCAGGTTCAGCTGCGGGGCCGCCGCCCCGCCTAAGACAGACGAGAGGTCGAAGAAATCGAGCCTCGGCGCATGGGTGACCGGATCGATCCCCATCCGGAGCAGCCGCTTCCGGATGTGGGTGTTCCAGTAGTTCTTGATCTCGTTGTCCGTTCGTCCCGGCAGTCTCTCTGCGATCGCCGACCATCTAACCATAAACAAAAAAAAATTAACTATTAGGGTTTTCTGTTTTTCTTGATTACTATTTCAAGAAAATGATGAATGTAAATTAATTTTACTTGTTGCCGAGGAGGCTGTGGAGCTGGATAATGGTTTCTTCTTCCTCGAAAGAGAATCGTCCCCTCTTTATATCGGGCCTTAAGTAGTTAGTCCATCGGAGGCGGCAGCTCTTCCCGCATCGTTGAAGGCCTGCATTCTTGGGAAGATTTCTCCAGTTTCCGGCGCCGTGGGCTTGAATGTATTGGGTGAGCTTGGCGTCTTCCTCCGGCGTCCATGGACCCTTTTTGAGGCCGGTTTTGTCGCAGCATGGCGATCTTCCCATTCTTGATGGAGAGAGAGAGAGAGAGAGAGTTGAGTATATGTTGAATTTGGGGTTATGAAGGAAAGAGAGGAAGAAAGTGTAAAGGTGTAGGTCCGGTTAAGAAAGGAGATGACAAAAAGGGTGTATTTATAGAAGAAAATGGAACAGTGTGGGAAATAGATTGAAGTCAATATGATTGGCGCCGTCCCTCTCTCTCTCTCCCTCTCCCTCTCTCTCTCTCTCTCTCTCGTAAGTCTGCATGCTGTGCTGTGCTGTCTCGAGGTCAAAGGTTAAATTTTAGCAAGAAATTAATGGGATAATGCTTCGATTGGAAGTAAAAAAATTAAGAGAAGGGATATGATTTAGTTTGAAAAAAAGGAGTGGCTAAGGATAGTAGGAGTTTTGAATTCTAAATATGAAGAAGAAGAAGAATTAGAGTCATACAAGAAAGAAATTAACCTAAGTCTTAATTTAGTGAATTTCAAGACTTCTACTATAACATATTTTTTCAACGTACGGACATGTATTATAGTATAGTAGCATTTATTTCTCTATTTATTGCTTCTTAATTTATGTCGTCCACACTTTCATAACTTATTTCTTCATCAAAAAATCAAGAAACAAACTATAGTTCAAAATTAAAATAACAAACTATCATAAAATAAAACACAAAAAGGGTTCAATAAATTGGATTTTCCATCTAAAAATTAGAAATTAAAATGGCATAAGTAGTGATTAATTATTCAAATTATTGTAATTATCTCAATGTAAATTAATCTAGGTAATTAGGGACAAGTGGCAAGCAATAAAGTGGCTTAGCCTTGAAAACATGGCTAATTGGTGGGTAAGGTTGTTACACCCCTACCCAATTATAAACTACTATAGTTTTGTCTAATTTTTCCATCAATTGCTTCAAACCTTAATTAAACAAACACTCATATATTTTCTTTTAATCATCCCATAATTTCAATTTTGTTATTTAAAATGCATCCATTATTTATTTATTTTTTTAAAGTTTTACAACAGAAATTTTAAAGACCGCATCACTCAGGTCCGATACGTTAATCTTAATATTTCTACAGCTAGGCCAACACACGCACAAATGCATCCATTTATGTGAAAATATACATGACATTACCAATTTTTAATTTGAATTTTGGTGCAGAAACTAATTTAGTCATGAGATCTTTCGCGTGGCATGCAATCTTTCCTAATTAAAAAACACGTACTTATATATTTAAATTTTATTTAGGAAAGCATCATTGCTTATCACAAAATTATGTATTTGGTCGTAGTATTGTTTTCTTATTAATTAAGGGTTTCTAATTATGAGTTTAAGTGTAACACGTGTTTACCTGCTACATAATCCCAGTTTCCAAATTGGGGTATTCTGTGTAGCCACGTACAAATACATGACGATTTATTTATGTTTTATAGTTTATTATTCATATATGATTCATGCAGAGCCACTCTCACCTATTATTTCCATAATTTCAACAAATATATATTAATTACTAATAATATATTTGTGTATTATTTTCATGTATATGTGGTGGGGTCTGAGTGTATCAAAATTCTACTTTTCATTGATCAATAGAAATAAATTAGATTAGTAATTAATTAATTAATTCAGAAAAGAGTCTTTAGATGTTTGAATATTTGAGAAAGGTTTGCTTCTAATTATTTGCCTCTCTAATATTCATTGGAAAGTCTGAAATAGTTATACTAGTCTCATCATAATCGACGCATTTTTTCAATATATATATATATGAATATAAAATAATAAAAACATGTCAAATACTACGGGACGGAGGGAGAAGTAATAAATTTATTCATAATTAAGACATAGTGAATGAGAGAAGCAAGCAATCCAAAGCCGTTAGATTTCCGGTAACTGATTCATCAAACTCTTAGCTAACAAAACAGATTTTGGTCAAACTATTTTTTAATAATATTATTACTGTATTACTTTCTTTGCCACAACTAATTTTCACTACATACCTTCAAAGTCAAAAACTCTCTAAATTCCGACGAAGCTTCCATGTCTTAGTTACGTGTTTTACAATTACTTCTTTACAAAGTCAGTTTAATCTGTTTTCGTCGAGTTTAACGCGTTAACATAATTGTATACGAGGTATAAAATAGTTAAACCTGACGGAATAGAGGGTTTCGCCTTAATCTAACATAAATCTAACATAATGTGAACTCAAATTAATTAAGAAAAAATGAGTTCATTATTGTAAGAAAATCGACTACTGCTCCCTGTTAGGGTTTCTCAGACATGTCGATGTTCATAATCATGACAGCAAATCTTAGTAAGAAAATAAATAATAATTAATTAGTGAAAAGATTAATTAAGCACCATATTATCACACACACTTGTCCATGTTTTGTGCTTAAAATAGAACAAAAAACCCATAACACGTAGTAAGAATTAACACTATACTTAATTATATACTACCTTCGTCACCGATATCGAAAAATGACTTGCTTTCTTGCACAAACATACTTCTTCAAGTAATTAATTGTCATTTTTCAATCGAATGCTTACCCTAATTAGCCACCACCACGTCATTAGCTTAATTAAAAACTAAACACTATTTCATATCGTTGATTCCACTGCATGAGGTGTTCCATAACCCTCAACAAACTCTCAATAGTTTATTCTTATATTTCCACGGCTGATTGAATACGAATTCGAAGAATTCGACGAAAACCCGATCCCGTGGACGAACTGTATTGAAGATAAAGAATTTATAGGATTAAATTAGTATGTGGATGTGATGAATAATCGGATGAGTGCATGCAGAAACGTGTGTGGTTGCATGGGGACAGTTTACGCAAAGTGTGCATGAAAAATCGTCATTAGATTAATTAAATAATGAAGGAGATGAATCCAGATGTTTCTAGTGTTAGAGACCTGGTTTGATTAGTTAAATATTTAACAGAATCATTCCATTATAGAGAACGGATTAAGTTTAAATAATTAACGCTTAATGTAAGTAGTTAGGTGGCTAAATATTATGTTACTGTGTTTAATTAATGTATAGTAGTAAATGGAATTCCTAAGTAGGTGTATATGTGTGCAGGTTTCTTGTTAAAATATAAAATTATTAAGGTACAAATGGAACTATGCGATTGTGTGATATCAATTACAAAAATATTTACTCTGTTCGTCTCTCGTTATCTCGCATCAACTTTATAAAGATCTTGTATCTAATTAGCAAGGCCTTATTAAGGGGGATTAATCCATTTTTATAGGGGTATTATAGTGGGTCCAAAGTCGATGCGGTTGATTTGAATCTGTAAATGGATATTCAGCCCATAGTCGTTGCTTTACTCGATGTTGGCTTTAATTTGTTTTGTTCATGTGTAGTGCCGATGATGTATGGTCGGCCTACACGTGAGGAGTGTGTTGAAATCTCCCATTATACTACAACGGCTTAATTTGTATCGATTATGTCTCTACCGTATCAGTTGGATAACCGTTCTTACCCTTTTTACTTAAATAATGTCATATTGAAGGATAATGTCCAAATTTGATCTACAAATTAGGAAAAATACAAAAAATTTGCTCCAAAGCTTTATCTTGTGATTAAATTATCCCGAAAAGCGTAGTCCATTGTTTTCTCAAATCAATTTGGTGTAAATTGGAAGAGTTTCTGCTTTTTATTAAGCAAATGAGATCCTCTATCCCTATATCGAGTCGTTTCTCAAAGAATAAACTAAAAATACTGATAATATATATTAGTATATAGTATTTGTTTTCTGTGTATGCAGTATATTATTTGTTAAGTCTACTCATAATTATTTGTTTTTGTGTCTTTTTTAGAAGAAGTGTGTGGTCAAAATCAGAATATATATATATATATAGGGAGTGGTTCGTGTGCAAATAAATCCTTGCGTACTAAAATGCGAAAGATGCTTAAAACTATACAAAATCATGCTTAAATCAGTATATATTTATGCTTACAACACCATTATGCTTTTTAATGTACAAATTCATGCTTATGATACCTTATAATCATGCTTAAATCAATTACAGCCATATATCAAATCAAGATCAATGGTCCAGATCTATTCCTATTTCTCACACCAGAACTTATTTCTATATGATCCGTCCTCTATATATATACATATATATAAGTTTCTGAGAAAAACATTGAATAATAATGGTGGAAAGGCGCTTAAATTTCTAAGGTAAAAGAACATATTATTGAACAAATGAATTGCCGCTGACTTTGTTCTTGAAACATTTACTTTACAACGCCACGTGTCGTATAACTGCTAATCACAATAATTTCTACAGAAAATCATCCAAATCCCAGCTCTCCGAAATCTCAAACTTGAACAAATTACTGCAGAAGCTTTCTCTCTCATCTTCGCCGCCGCCATTGATTTCCAACCCGGAGTTGCTAAGCGTTTGAGGGCTAGAGAGCGGCGTCGACAGAACCGAATCGAAGCTCAATTCGCCGCCGTTGTTATTGTTGCTGCTGCTGCTGTGGCTGTTGCTGTTCATCGATTGAAAGCTCGTATTCTCCGAAACTCCGTAGCCGAAGCTCGAGAAATCGTGACGGTCGCCGGCATTAGTAGTAGTAGGCATCAAATTATCTTGGAAGAACGGAGTCTGGTTGTGAAACGAAGAGTCGTTGAAAGTTGGTTGTATTTGTTGGGTATTAATAATATTAGCATAATCAAACTGATTAGGTTGGATCTGTGGGGCCGCCGCCGTATTGAACAAGTGGCTGTGACCGCCACCGTTGGATGATGAAGCTAGGGCCGCCGCCGCCTGCCTCAACACCGCCGGGTTCAGCAGCGTCTGGAGGCGGAGGAGGCCCTGGAGGTTCAGCTGCGCTGCCGAGGAGAGGTCGAAGAGGTCGAGCCTCGGGGCGTGGGTGACCGGGTCGATCCCCATTCGGAGAAGACGCTTCCGAATGTGGGTGTTCCAGTAGTTCTTGATCTCGTTGTCCGTTCTTCCCGGCAGTCTCGCTGCGATTGCTGACCATCTGATTTCAAGGAAATGAATTAATTAGTATATATATTAAATCAGGGTTCTCTCTCTCTCTCTCTCTCTCTCTAAAATTTGTACAAATTACAAGGAATGATGGCCGGGATTAGTGTTTCTTACTTGTTGCCGAGGATGCTGTGGAGCTGGATAATGGTTTCTTCTTCCTCGAAAGAGAATCTGCCCCTCTTTATATCTGGCCTTAAGTAGTTAGTCCATCGGAGGCGGCAGCTCTTCCCGCATCGATCAAGGCCAGCATTTTTGGGGAGATTTCTCCAGTTTCCGGCGCCGTGGGCCTGAATGTATTGGGTGAGCTTTTCGTCTTCTTCGGGCGTCCATGGACCCTTTTTGAGGCCGGTTTTGTCGCAGCAAGGTGATCTTCCCATTCTTGTAGAGAGAGAGATGGTTTTTGGTTGAAGAAAGTATTGGAAGAAAAGTGTAATGTTGTAGGTGATGTTGAGAAGTAGATGACAAACAAGGTGTATATATAGAAGGCAAAGGAACAGTGCTGGGCAGTGGGCACACATTCAAGATCAAGTCAATGCAATGTGAATGGCGCCGCCCTCTCTCTCTCTCTCTGGTGCGCTGTCTCAAGGGGACGAGGGTGAAATTAGTATAATAATTGGAGATTAAGGAAAATGTATTACCTTATTAAGGAACTCTTACTTTGAAAATTAAGTGCACCTTCGATCGTTCTTCCTTTATTAAGGAAAGTTTGAAATAGTTATTAATTAAGAGAAATGTGAAAACTAGAAGTATTGGACGGATGTAGTTTTCTCATTTTCTTTTTTTAATTTGACGTCATTTTACATCAATTTATGTCTTGTAAATCCAATTTTCAATCTTGATAAAACATAAATCAGTGTATGAAATGATGATTATTAACACAACATAGTATATAATTAATTATTTAAATTAATTTTAATTAGCTAAGTTAGGGAACAAGTGGCATCCAAAAAATGGGTTTGACTTGTTACACAAAATCCTCAAAACATAGACCGATTGGACGGTATGGTTGTTACATCTCCTACCCAATTGTAATCATATGCTTCATGTTCTTTCTCCCTCAATTGCTTCAAAACTTCAAACACTTATCTGTGTACGTTCCAAGAAACGTGCCAAGAAAAACGGGACGTCCAGAATAACAAAAAGACATATAAGTGCAATGTAATTAGTGAATTTGTGCCATTTCATCACTAAAAGATCATGAATGACTTCAGTTGATCATATTATAATGGAAATGTATAATTATAAGTATTTTAATTGTATTAAGGTAGGCCCAATGAATGGAGAAGGCGAATCATGCTGGTCAAAAAAATAAAAATAAAAATAATAAATTCTTCTATAGTTGTTATTATTATTAATTTTTAATTAATATTTTCTAATTATGAATTTAGGTGTAACACGTGTATACCTGCTACATAATCCCAGTTTCTAAATTGGGGCAATTTATGTGGCCACGTACATATACAGTGACGATTTTTGATCGTGAAATTATGTAGTAATAATATTAATTTCATGTCAACAGCCACCCTCACCTATTATATACTACTCCTATACTGTATTATTTTCCATAATCATTTTTAAATTATTCAATTTTATTGACCACAGCCTGTACGTATAGCTTGCATGAGTGTATTATACATTTATACGTGTATGTGGTGGGGCCCCCACCGTATCCAAATTTCATACTAATACTAATTTATTTGGATTTTCAACTTCTCGTTAATCAGTGATTAGTAGTGGAAGTGGGGCCAATCCTTCTTAATCTTCCCTTTTTTTACTGTAATACTAATTTCTTGATCTTAATTTATACTATTTCAGAGAAAAACAGTAATTAAAATGATTTTAATAAATTATAGCGTAATATGAAACTAATATTTGAATTTACCGATTTTAATTAGGGGAAACTGCGATTTGATTAAATACTTGCAAACCAAAGATTCAATTAATTAAATTTGTCACAATTTGAATACACGGATTCAAAAAGAGATTCTTGGTTTTAAATATTTACCAAACATCGATAAATAACAAATAATTTTTCAATTTAAAAAAATGGTGAAGCCTCACTACACCTGTCGATAATACGTTGTGCTTCAATTGAAATATTTCATAACACGTACATAAAATAAAATAATACTCTATTACCCAACAATATTAACAAAATTATTGAAATGGTGAGTAAATAATTTATCAATTTCGTCATTAGGGTTGAATTTTTTTGTACAAGTTTCTTGCACAAATATACTTCTTGTAGTAATTAGTTGTCAACAGTCTAATTTTTTTTAATAAAGCTTTACCCAAATTAGGCACCACGTACGTAAGTTAGTTTAGACTCTCAATTATTTAATTTTTGGTGATTATATTTATACTACATTAGGTGTTCATAAATCTCAACAAACTCTTAATTAATTATAAGTTCTATTTCTCCCCCTTTCATTAATTAATAACTCGAGCAATTATATAAAAATATGTTATGGATAAGAACTACGTAGAAGATTTCATGCAATTAAATAAATTTGAGAGGGTCAACTATTATACATTTATACTACCTCCATCTCATAAAAATTGTTTGACTTTGGACTTTTTGGGCACGTGTTTTCACTGAACCTAGTACGGGTTTTAAAATATAATTTTGAGGTATTTTTTCTTTCACAAGATACTATGACACTCGTACTATATCGTAAAAGAAAAAATACTTTAAAATTATATTTTAAAACCCGTACTATGTTTCGATGGAAACACGTGCCCAAAAAGTCCAAAGTCAAACATGACTACTTTCGTGAGATGGAGGTAGTAGTAATTATATAAAGGGAAGCGTAAGGGTTTGAAAAATGTACGTAAAAAAAGGAGTATTTACATGCAGATATACGTGTATGGCAGCATGGGGACAATCGACGTAAAGTGTGCATGATAAATAATTAAACAATTAAGGGGACATAACATAACATATGCATGTGTTTATAGTAATCAAGACCAAATCTAAGATGGTGATTAACGTTAATAATTTAACAGAATCCGCTTATAAAATACGGATTAAGATGAATTTAAACACTTAATCAGTAGTTAGGTGGCACAATTAAAAAAATACTGAAAATTAATTGTGTGGAATTCGATTCTTCCACACGCGCACACACACCACACGTTTCATGACGTGTAATGACGTGAGCTTTAATTTTAACAAAGGGTTCTGTTAAGCCCAATATTTGGGCTTGAGTTGATGTTGATCAGCCCATAATTTACAAGCCCTATTTAAGTCACAATGCAGGCCCATAACAATTTGAATCTAATTTTGTCAGTAATCCGATTTAACTGCCGTCCCACTTTAATCGTTCTGTTTTCTCAGTCGAACCGTTATAAATAATTATATTTTCTGAAAAAGAAAGAAATGGAAAATGAATCAACCTTTATTTTACAATTTTGACTAGCTACTTTTCATATTTTACACTGACATCTAAAATTGTGTATCGAGTATCGACTATTAACATGACGATTGAGTTCGTACGGAAAGAGTAATTAATTTCAACCCCCAATTTTCGAAACCCCACATCAACCACCTCGTGTCAACCACCGTTCTGGTTTGAAATTCTGGTACACTGGCGCGCATTATTCTCTCTCTTAATACACACTCTCTCTAAATTCTGTTACATATACAGTACTACTATTTCTCAATTCTTAACGCCATGACAACTGCACTGATCGAAACATGCCGGATTCCGCCGCCGGCGGCGGCGGAGGACGAGCTAATAGTCCCTCTCACTTTCTTTGACATCAAGTGGGTGCACTACCACCTCGTCCGCCGCCTCCTCTTCTACCACCACCCCTGCTCCAAGCCCCAATTCCTAGACACCATCGTTCCCAACCTCAACCACTCTCTCTCTCTAACTCTCAAGCACTACCTCCCCGTCGCCGGGAACTTGCTCTACCCTCACGACACCGAGAAAAAGCCCAAACTCCGCTACGTCGCCGGAGATTCAGTCCCGGTCACGATCGTGGAGTCCGCCGCCGACTTCGACAGCCTCACCGGGAACCACGCCCGAGACGCCGATCAGTTCTACGATTTCGTGCCACCAATGCCGCCGATTGGAGAGGAGTCGGAGTACAGTGTGGTCCCCATTTTCGCCGTGCAGGTGACGCATTTTCTCGGGAAAGGATTCTGCATTGGATTATCCAATCATCACTGCCTCGGCGACGCCAGATCGATCTTCGGATTCATGTCGGCGTGGGCGGTAATCAACAGATCCGGCGGAGACGCCGAGTTTCTGTCGAAATCCGCCGATTCTCTCCCGACATTCGACCGATCCTTCGTCCCCGATCCGAACGAAGTCGACTCTGTTTTCTGGAAAATTATGCGAAACAGGCCTCTACAACCGTCGTCGTTTCCTCTCCCGACGAACAGAGTCAGATCCACCTTCCTCCTCCGTCAATCCGACATCAAAAAGCTCAAAGACGAAGCACAGTCTTCGTCCTTCGTCGCCGCGGCGGCGTACATCTGGAGCTGCTTGGTGAAATCCGGCGAAAAAGCCGACGACAGCACGCCGGAGCTGATCATCATACCCGGAGACGCCAGGGGGCGAACAGATCCGCCGGTTCCGGCGAATTACTTCGGGAACTGCATCGTCGCCGGCATAGTGAGTTTGGAGCACGGGAAGCTGGCGGGCGACGGCGGTTTCGCGGCGGCGGCCGCAGCCATCGGAGAGGAAATCAAGAGGAAACTGACCAACAAAGACGAGATCCTGAAAGGCGCGGAGAATTGGATGACGGAAATCTTCAAATGCTTCGGGAAGAGCGTGGTCGGAATTTCTGGTTCGCCGAAATTCGATTTGGCGAGCGCAGATTTCGGGTGGGGGAAGGCGAAGAAAATGGAAGCGCTGTTGATCGACGGAGAGAATTCGGTGTCGTTGAGTAGCTCCGACGGCGGCGGATTGGAGGTGGGAGTATCGTTGCCTAGAGAGAGAATGGAAGCTTTTGCAGCAGTTTTTGCTCAGGGCCTAACCGCCTCATGAAATAGTTACGCTGTACTTTTTCTCTAATAAGGGAACTGATCCACTGTTTTGGGAAGTGGGCCTAATTGGGCCTAAATTAAATCAAGAATTGGGCTTTTTGTAGTAGACTTCGGCCCATATTATTTTTCTAGAAGCTATGTATTATTTAAAAAAAAAATAATAATAATTCAAAACACTTTGGAAAGAAGATCAATTTGACACATTCACTGCCAAATTGTCAACAATTTGGTAATTCACATTTTCCCTTTCGTCATTAAGCCATTAAATGGTGAAAGTTGCTAAACTTATTGTTAGTATTGACTTATCGACATGCTATGCTACGAATATAGAATTCCGCTGAACCATACACTAATATGTAGAATTTTGATACCAGTCGGTTATAGCAAGGTTATAGCATGTGCTCGTGCTCGTGCTAATAAACAAGATAGTTGACGCATCGTATTTTTCTATAAAAATGTTTCTTTGTTTGGCTAAAACTCACTCTCTTTAGGGTCAAGGCAGAACTAAAATGATGTGTTTCTAATCTTTTCTCCTTTCATTTCTTATCCAGTTTGTCCTTTCAAATGAGCGACCCAAATATCTCGCCCATCCCTTTCCAATGCGAAATTATATTACTTTATTTATTATTTATTACTTTATTTTGTGAAGAACTTCATTCCTTGGTTCGGGTTCGGGTGTGCATGCCATCGATAAGAATATTGGTTTACATATAAATCAACGTCCAATTTCATGATTTATTTATTCATGGTATGTACGTAATATAGTAATGCCTCTAATAAAAGCTAGCATTGTAAACTCGATTAAAATTAAATTTGTTCGTGAAATTCTAGCTTACTTTTTAACATGTAGCAAGTTGGCTTATTCAATTAGGGAGTATAGACTTTCTGCTGTGCGTCGGTCGTCCATTCAACATATACAAATCCTTTACGTCTCTATAAAAATCTATTAATTATACTACGTATATGTTAAATTATTCAATTTAATAGTACTAATATTCATAGAATGAATGAATGTTCTGTTCCATTATAAAAACTACAGCAAATCAAGATAAGAGGCCAATAACTAAAAACGCCATGACAACGGTGGTCGAAACCTGCGCAATCCCACCGGCAGCGGGCGGCGCCGCCGAGCTGACGGTGCCGCTCTGCTTCTTCGACTACTTTTGGCTGCACTTCCACTCGATCCGCCGCCTCGTCTTCTATGACCGTGCTTGCTCCGAGGCCGAGTTCTTGGACACCATTGTCCCGAGCCTCAAGCGCTCTCTCTCTCTAACCCTCAAACACTATCTCCCGGTTGCCGGAAATCTCCTATACCCTTCCGACACCGATAAGCTAAAGGCCGTCATCCGCTACGTCTCCGGCGATTCCATCCCGCTCACTGTCGCCATCTCCGATAGTGATTTCGACGAGCTCGCCGCAAATCACGTCAGAGAATCCGACCAGTTCTACGACTTCCTGCCCATGCTGCCGCCGTTGACGGAGGAGGGAGATTACAAAGTTGTCCCTCTCATCGCCGTGCAGGCGACGCTGTTTCCCGGCCGTGGAATCTGCATCGGTTTGAACAACCACCACTCCCTCGGCGACGCCCGATCCGTCGTCGGATTCATGTGGGCCTGGGCTGAAATCAACAGGCACGGTGGCGACGAGGAGTTTCTGTCGAGAAACGGCCTGCCGCTTTTCCATAGGTCGGTGTTCGGAGACCACAGCAAGGCCGATGAGAAGTACTGGAACGTTTTCAAGAACATTCCGTTAAAGCCGTCAACTTTTCCGTTACCGACGAATCGGGTGAGAGCCGCCTTCACCCTCCACCAATCCGACATCAAGAAACTGAAGAACCTGGTACAGTCAAAGAATTCGGACCTTGTCCACGTGTCATCCTTCGTCGTCACGGCGGCGTACACGTGGACCTCCGTCTTGAAATCTGCCGACGCCGCCGGAGAGGAAGCAGGCGAGGATAAGTACGAAATGTTCTTCTTCCCGGCCGACGGCCGAGGGCGGCCGAACGCTCTCGTAGATCCGCCGGTGCCGTTGAACTTCTTCGGGAACTGCTTAGGTGGCGGGATGGTGAAATTGAAGCACAGTGAGGCGGCGGGGGACGGCGGCTTTCTGGCGGCGGCGGAGGCTATATCAGATGCAATCAAGAACCAAGTGAACGACGGTGAGAAGTTTTTGAAGGGCTCCGACGACTGGACGTCGGAATTGGCGAACTTCACCAAGTACAGTACATTTGGAGTATCTGGTTCGCCGAAATTCGATTTGTCGAGTACGGATTTCGGTTGGGGGAAGGGGAGGAGGCTCGAGGTTTTGTCCATGGACGGAGAGAAGTATTCAATGTCGTTAAGTAATTCGTCGGAGTCCGCCGGCGGATTGGTGGTCGGAGTGTCGCTGCCTAGAGAGAGAATGGAGGCCTTTGCTGCAATATTTGAAGATGGACTCAAACTATGATTGTTTTACTATGAAATGACGAAGTGTTTTGTTCCTTGAGATTTTTGTTTGAATAAGTAGTATAGCACAATTGGTTGTTGGCCTCCATATTTTTAAAACAGATCGAATCAACAGTTGAATCATGAACCGATTACGATTTTGTTTTGCAACTTTTTCAATAATTAAAAAACCATGAATCGAAGGCTTCATTAGTTCGACTCCTATTCAATTTTTAAAACATTGGTTAATGTAGCCATAAGAGTAAGTGTTGTGAGTTGGGCTTTGAAAGTATAGAAAATATAAATTGATCATTACATTGGGCTTCGAACATGCACCACTATACACATTTGGGCTTTGAATAGTTAGTGGACTTTTTAAACATACCATTAAAAGTAGCCCAATATATCAAAAATTTTTTTGACAAATATCTTCAATCTTATTTTATTTAGCAATATTCATTAAATTAAATATATGTAAAGTATAAATTCTCATTACTTTGGCTTTTCACTTTGATCTATGTCGGTATTGGAATACTTTTTAACGTTTAGGAAGTTGGTCGACTCTAGACTTTTTTAATGTATAAAATCAAAGATAACTCGGCCAATAACTGAAAACATCTCTCGTTCAATAAACCTCCACTACCGTTATGACCACCGCCGTGCTCGAAACCTCCGCAATCCCACCGACGGCGGGCGCCGCCGCCGAGCTGACGGTGCCGCTCTGCTTCTTCGACTTATTTTGGCTGCATTTCCACTCCATCCGCCGCCTTGTATTCTACGACCACCCTTGCTCCGAGGCAGAGTTCTTGGACACCATTCTTCCAAACCTCAAGCATTCTCTCTCTCTAACCCTCAACCACTATCTCCCAGTTGCCGGAAATCTCTTGTACCCTTTAGATACCGATATACTAAGGCCCGTGATCCGCTACGTCGCCGGCGACTCCGTCCTGCTAACGGCAGCCGTCTCGGACCGTGATTTCGACGAGCTCGTCGGAAATCACGCCAGAGAAGCCGACAAGTTCTATGAATTCCTGCCAATGCTGCCGCCGTTGAGGGAAGATGGAGATTACAGAATTGTCCCTCTCATCGCCGTGCAGGCGACGCTGTTTCCCGGCCGTGGAGTCTGCATCGGTTTGAACAACCACCACTGCCTCGGCGACGCCCGATCCGTCGTCGGATTCATGTGGGCCTGGGCCCAAATCAACAAATTCGGCGGCGACGAGGAGTTCCTATCGGGAAACGGAGGATCATCTTTGCTGCTTTTCGATAAATCGGTGTTCGGAGATCACAGCGGGGCCGACGAGAAGTACTGAAATTTTTTCAAGAACATTCCGTTAAAGCCGTCAACTTTTCCGTTACCGACGAACAGGTTGAGAGCCGCCTTCACCTTCCACCAATCCGACATCAAGAAACTGAAGAACCTGGTTCAGTCCAAGAATTCGGACCTTGTCCACGTCTCCTCCTTCGTCGTCACGGCGGCGTACACGTGGAGCTCCATTTTGAAGTCCGCCGATGCCGTCGGCGAGGAAGCCGGTGAGGATACGTACCAAGTGTTCTTCTTCCCGATCGACGGCAGGGGGCGGCCAAACGCTCTGGTTGATCCTCCGGTGCCGGTGAATTTCTTCGGGAACTTCTTAGGTAGCGGGATAGTGAAATTGAAGCATAAGGAGGTGGCAGGGGACGGCGGCTT
Source organism: Thymus mandschuricus (assembly GCA_029379335.1). NCBI lineage: Eukaryota > Viridiplantae > Streptophyta > Magnoliopsida > Lamiales > Lamiaceae > Thymus > Thymus mandschuricus. The sequence continues at coordinate 33,517,092 of CM057080.1, read as the reverse complement.
TCTGGCGGCGGCGGCGGCTATTTCAGATGTGATCAAGAACCAAGTGAACGACGGAGAGAAGTTTATGAAAGGAGCTGACGATTGGACGTTGGACATGGCGAGTTTCGGCAAGTACAGTACCTTTGGAGTAACTGGTTCGCCGAAATTCGATTTGTCGAATTCGGATTTCGGTTGGGGGAAGGGGAAGAGGCTCGAGGTTTTATCGATGGACGGAGAGAAATACGCCATGTCCTTAAGTAACTCGTCGGAGTCCGCCGGTGGTTTGGTGGTCGGAATGTCGCTGCCTAGGGAGAGAATGGAGGCCTTTGCTGCTATATTTGAAGATGGACTTAAACTATGACTGTTTTTTTAAGTGTTTTATTTCTCCACGGGATTTTAATTTACGATAAAAAGAAATAATTTTGAAAAATGTTGCAAGTTTCTTGCAAATTTTGTTGTTACTACGACTCTCGTGTGTTTGGATGCGGTCTCTCTTTACTGCTCGCTTTGTTTCATTAAAATATATACCTTGTAGTTGTTCATATTTGAATATTCGAGACAAATATGAGCAATTGCAATAAGTGGAGTATAACTTATCATAACTCCTTGCAAGGAAATTTTTGGAATCAACAAAAACTATCGATATATACATGTCTTTTTCATTAGGTAAAAATATGATTTTCCATTGCAAAGTACATATAATCATCTTTACCCTCAATCTCTGTGTGTAAAATAAAATGCCACGAAGTATTGTGAGTGTGTTGGTCTAACGACGAGGGTTTAAATTTCGGGACTAAATGTCTCGATTAAATTATGTGAATGTAATACAAATATTATAAAAGACTTATCTAAGTCACATGATATATGTCTTCCTTGTATTTAGTTATTCTGTTGTAACTATATTCTTGTTTATTTTTTATGCTATATATCAAGTCACACCATAATCAAGGTGCATGGGGTTAACTAATTAATTACCCTAAAAATCAATACTAGAGGCCGCCATGACCACCGTGCTCGAGACCACCGGAATCCAACCTCCGACGACCGCCGCCGCCGAGCTAACGGTTCCCCTTTCCTTCTTTGACATTTTATGGTTGCATTTCCACCCAATCCGCCAACTCGTCTTCTACGATCACCCATGTTCAGAGGCCGACTTCTTGGACACCATTGTTCCAAACCTCAAGGACTCTCTCTCTCTAACCCTCAACCACTATCTTCCGGTTTCAGGAAACCTCCTCTACCCTTCCGACACCGAGAAATCGAAACCCGTATTCCGTTACGTCTCCGGCGACGCAGTCCTGCTCACAGTCGCCGTCTCTGGCTGTGACTTCGACGAGCTCACCGGTAGTCATGCCAGAGATTCCGACCAGTTCTACGATTTCTCGCCGGAGATACCGCGGTCAAGGGAGGAAGCAGATTACAAAATTGTCCCTCTCATCGCTCTGCAAGCGACGCTGTTTCCGGGCCGTGGGATTTGCGTCGGTATAACTTGCCACCACTGCCTCGGCGACGCCAGATCGGTCGTCGGATTCCTGTGCGCCTGGGCTGAAATCAACAGACGCGGCGGCGACGATGAATATCTGTCGAGAAACGGCGAATCGTTGCCGTTATTCGATCGGTCGGTTTTAGGAGACTGTCGCAGAATTGATGAGGCTTCTTGGAACTTGATGAGGAACGCTCCGTTAGCGCCGTTAACTTCTCCGTTACCGACGAACAGGGTGAGAGCCTCCTTCACCCTCCGTCAATCCCACATTACGAAGCTCAAAAATCTTGTCCTATCAAAAAATCCAGACCTTGCTCACGTTTCCTCCTTCGTCGTGACGGTGGCGTATACCTGGATCTGCACGGTGAAATCCGCCGCCGCCGCCGTAGAAGAGGAGATCAGCGAGGACAAGCTCGAGGTCCTCTATCTCATGGCCGACGGCAGGGGGCGGCCGAACGCCCTGGTCGATCCGCCGGTGCCATTGAATTACTTCGGAAGTTGCTTGGGATGCGTAAGGGCGGAATTGGAGCATAAGACGGCCGTGGCGGCGGAAGGAGGTTTCGTGGCGGCGGTGGAGGCTATAGCTAGTGTAATAAAGAACAAAATCATCAATAAGGCCAACTTTTTAGGTAATCTTGAAAATCAGATATCTACTAATGAGGCGGAACGGAGGGAGATAAGTAGCTTTATGGTTTCCGGTTCGCCGAAATCCGATACGTTGAATGTAGATTTCGGTTGGGGAAAGGGAAGGAGGCTGGAGGTGTTATCCATGGATGCGGAGGAATACTCGATGTCTTTATGCAATGCATCGGATTCCGGCGGCGGTTTCGTGGTCGGAATGTCGTTGCCTAGAGAGAGAATGGAAGCTTTTGCTTTTATGTTTTCTAAAGTTATGAATTTTCAATATTATGCTAGAATGTGAGTTAATGTAACCTTATTACTATCCGTAGTTGGGACAGACGATACCATCCGTTATCCGATAATAATTGTAATTTTGCTTTATACCCTAAGGGTAATCTTGTCTTTTCGTCTATGCCATAATGTTGGTTGGTGTAATTTGTGGCTGATATAATGTTGGGTTATGGTGGTTGGTGTTTTTTGTGGCCGATGGTGTGAACTGAAGTACACTGCTTTTGAGTACTCTTCAATAATGCTTTACCCACTTTTGAGATTCTCATGTTCATTTAAACACGCGATTCCGGCAAAATCAGTACCAGATTCCGCCATGACCACCGTGCTCGAGACCTCCAGAACCCTACCTCCGACGACCGCCGCCGCCGCCGAGGTGACGGTGCCCCTTTCTTTCTCTGACATGTTCTGGCTGCACTACCCCCCACTCCGCTACCTCATCTTCTACGATCATCCGTGTTCGGAGCCAAAATTCCTCGACACCATTGTTCCGAACCTCAAGCACTCTCTCTCTCTAACCCTCAAACACTATCTTCCGGTAGCCGGAAACCTACTCTACCCTTCCGACACCGAGAAATTGAAACCCGTTCTCCGTTACTCCTCCGGCGATGCAGTCCTACTTACGATCGCCGTATCAGGTAGTGACTTCGACGAGCTCACCGGCAGTCATGCCAGAGAATCCGACCAGTTCTACGATTTCTCGCCGCCGCTGCCGCCGTTAAGGGAAGAAGGAGATTACAAAATTGTCCCTCTCATCGCCCTGCAAGCGACGCTGTTTCCCGGCCGTGGGATTTGCGTCGGTTTGACCTGCCACCACTGCCTCGGCGACGCCAGATCGTTCGCCGGATTCATGTGCGATTGGGCTGAAATCAACAGACGCGGCGGTGACGAGGAGTATATTTCGAGAAACGGCGATTCGTTGCCGTTATTCGATCGTTCGGTTTTCGGAGACTGCCGCAGAATCGATGAGATGTTCTGGAACGCGATGAGTAACGTTCCGTTATCGCCGTCACCTCCTCCGTTACCGACGAACAGGGTCAGAGCCTCCTTCACACTCCACCAATCCGACATTACGAAGCTCAAAAATCTAGTCCTGTCCAAATATCCAGACCTAGTCCACGTCTCGTCCTTCGTCGTGGCGGTGGCGTATACCTGGATCTGCGTGGCGAAATCCGCCACCGCCACGACAGACGACAAAGCCGAGTATCTCTATATCGTGGCCGACGGCAGGGGGAGGCCGAACGCCCTTGTCGATCCGCCGGTGCCGGTGAATTACTTCGGGAATTGCTTGGGCGGCGGTAGGGCGGAGTTGGAGCATAACAAGGCCGTGGCGGAAGGCGGCTTCGTGGCGGCGGCAGAGGCATTAGCTAGTGAAATAAAGAACAAAATAAACAATAAGGAGAATTTCTTAAAAAACCCGGAAATTATGTTATCTGCTAATGAAGTGGAACAGAGGGAGGTAAGTAACTTTGCCGTTTCGGGTTCGCCGAAATTCGACATGTTGAATGCAGACTTCGGATGGGGAAACGGGAGGAGGGTGGAGGTGTTGTCGATGGATGGGCAGGAATATATGATGTCTTTGTGTAATGCATCGGATTCCGGCGGCGGTTTGGTGGTCGGAATTTCGCTGCCTAGAGAGAGAATGGAGACCTTTGCTGCTCTATTTGAAGATGGGCTCAATCTATGATTTTGATTGTTGTACGACTATTTTGATGAAAGTTACTTCAATAATATTTTGTGTGATTGTTTGTTAGTTTTGTTTTATTGTGACATTATAAAAAGCTTGATAATTAAATAATGGTGTGGATTGCTACACAACTAGTTTAAATAAGGATTCAAAATATTATCTAAATCATTATGAAAGAGGCATTTTTATTAATCAATTTGAAGGAAAAAGACATGTACAATAGTATAGTATTAAACCACGTACCATATATTGATATATGCATGAATTCTATTAAATCAAAACCAAGGCCAATAATTGCCATGACCACCGTGCTTGAAACCTTCCAAATCCCTCCTCCGCCGGCCGCCGCGGCCGCCGAGCTGACGATACCACTTTCCTTCTTCGACATAACGTGGCTGCATTTCAGTCCAATCCGCCGCCTCATCTTCTACGACCACCCTTGTTCCAACTCCGATTTCTTCGATACAATCGTTCCCAATCTCAAACACTCTCTCTCTCTAACCCTCAAACACTATCTTCCGGTGGCCGGAAATCTCCTCTACCCTTCCGACACTGAGAATTTGAAGCCCGTCTTTCGTTACGTCTCTGGCGACACTGTTCCGCTCACAGTCGCTGTCTCCGGCCTTGATTTCGACGAACTCGTCGGGAATCATGCCAGAGACTCCGATCAGTTCTACGATTTCATGCCGCCGCTGCCGCCGGTGGCGGAGGAAGTTGATTACAAAATAGTCCCCTTGATTGCTCTGCAAGCGACGCTGTTTCCCGGCAGTGGAATTTGCATCGGTATGAACAACCACCACTGCCTCGGCGACGCCCGATCCATCGTCAGATTCTTATGGGCGTGGGCTGAGATCACTAAACACGGCGGCGACGAGGATTTTCCGGCGAGAAACGGTGGGAATTTGCCGGTTTTTGACAGACCGGTTTTTGGAGATTCCGGCACACTTCATGATGTATACTGGAGTATGATGAAACGGATTCCGTTTACTCCGCCGCCGTCTCCGTTACTGCCGACGAAAAGGGTGAGAGCCTCATTCATTCTCACCCAATCCGACATTAGACACCTCAAGAGTCTAGTCGCGGCGGCGAAACCGGCGCTGCACAGAGTTTCGTCTTTTGCCGTAACGGCGGCGTATTTCTGGAGCAGTTTGGTGAAATCCGGCGACGTCACCGGCGAAGAAGTGGGTGAGGATGAAAACGAACTGTTCATATTTCCGGCCGACGGCAGGGGCCGGCCGAACGCCTTGATTACTCCACCGGTGGCGGCGAACTACTTCGGGAATTGCTTAGGCGGCGGAGCAGCGAGCATCGAGCATAAGAAGTTGGCGGCAGAAGACGGATTTCTCGCGGCGGCGGAGGCCATCGCCGGTGAAATCGAGAAGAGAATCTACGATGGAGACGAGTTCCTCAAGTGCCCGGAGAAGCAGCTGGCGGAGATGAGGAAACTGAAGGGAGCGAGAGTATTCGTAGTTTCTGGGTCGCCGAAATTTGACTTTTCGGAAGGCGATTTCGGGTGGGGGAAGGGGAGGAAGGTGGAGGTTCTGTCGTTGGATGGAGGGAAGTATTCGATGTCGCTGTGTGCTTCTGACGGCGGCGGACTTGTCGCCGGCCTGTCGTTGCCGGAGAAGATGATGGAGGCCTTTGCTGCTATATTTGCAGATGGCCTCAACTCATCATGAAATATTGTATTAATTGTTGTGATTTTATTTTATTTTGCTTTACATAATTTATTGTGTGCATGTATAATGCGATGTACTTTTAATAAATAAATAAAAGCTAAAATATAATTGGTAGGAGTATATTTTAATATATCTAAAAACGTAAATCTTTGTATATTTTATACTTCACATTTTAAATATAAAGGGATCAAATCAGAATAAACAGAGAGTATATAAAATGAAATAAGTTAGGTAAGTGGATCGGCCCAAAAAAGTGTGGGCTAAAAACTAAATGGGCCTAAATTAGACGCACCAATCTTTTCGTTTCCATGAAAGAACCATAAAAGTCGCCCAAAAATCCACCCATGCAACGTACTCGAATTCATGCATAAATCGCCGTTTTCCTAAATTCTAAAATAAACACACACAAAAAATAAATAAACTAATCATATTTCGAATCGCCATGCCTACTGTGAAAGAAACCATCGGGATTCCTCCTCCGCCCGGAGCGTCGGCGGAGCTGAAGCTACCGCTATCTCTCTTTGACGTCTGGTGGATTCACGTCCAGCCCACGCGCCGCCTTCTCTTCTACAACTACCCCTGCTCCACCGCCAATTTCCTGGACACAGTCGTTCCCAAGCTTAAGGAATCCCTCTCCCTCACTCTCAAGCACTACCTTCTCGCCGCCGGCAACCTGCTCGTCCCTTCCGATGGCAGTCGGAAACCTGAGTTCCGTTATGTCTCTGGAGACTCGGTCCCGCTCACGATCACGGAATCGAGCCGCGATTTCGCAGATCTCACCGGGAATCATCCCCGGGATGCGGATCAGTTCTACGAATTCATGCCGCCGTTGCCGCCGGCGAAGGAGGAGCCAGGGTTTAGAGTAGTCCCTCTCTTAGCCCTGCAGGTGACTCTGTTTCCCGGCCGTGGTTTGAGCATCGGCGCCGCCAGCCACCACAGCCTTGGCGACGCGAGGTCGATGGTCGGATTCATGTCGGCGTGGGCGGAAATCAACAAATCCGGCGGTGATAGCGAGTTTCTGAAGAAGGATCCGGAATCTCTACCGATCTTCGACAGATCGGTAGTCAAAGATTCCGCCGGAATCGATTCCATACTGTGGAACGTAGTGAAACAGATTCCGTTCAATCCGTCGCCGCCGCCTCCATTACCGACAAATAGAGTCAGATCCACGTTCCTCCTCCGCCAATCGGACTTGAAAAAACTCAAATCCTCGATCTCCGCAGCAAAACCGAGCGTAGGTCCGGCAACGACGTCGTTCGTCGCCGCGGCTGCGTACACCTGGTCGTGCCTGGCGAAATCCGCCGACGCGGCTGGGGAAAAAATCGACGGCGGCGCGAAGGAGGCATTCTTCATCATAGCCGACGCGAGGGGGAGGCCGAACGCCATAATAGATCCGCCGGTGCCGGCCAATTACTTCGGAAACTGCTTGGGCGGCGGGGCGGCGGTCGTCGACCATGAGGTGCTGGCGTCGGAGGAGGGTTTCCCGGCGGCGGCGGAGGCAATCGCGGAGGAGATCAAGCAGCGAGTTAACAACAAGGATGAATTCCTGAAAGGGGCAGAGAATTGGGCGTCGGGAGTGGAGAAATACATGGGGATGAGGAGTTTGGGTGTGGCTGATTCGCCTAAATTCGATTTGTATGCAGCAGATTTTGGATGGGGGAAGCCGAAGAAGGTGGAGCTTGTGTTCATCGACGAAGGAAATTACACCATGTCGTTGTGTAACTCCGACGCCGGCGGATTGGAAGTCGGAATGTCCTTGCCTAAGGAAATTATGGAAGCTTTTGCAGCTATATTCGCGAGTGGCCTCGACCGGTGATCGAGCAGATTCGAGTGGAACGGCCTGATAAGGAAAATTAGAAATATCTAATAAAACAAAAGGAGTAATATATATTACCGTTGGGATGACTAAATATTAGATTCATATAAATAAATTCATTGTCAATGTGTGAAAGTATTCGGATAGGATCTTTTATCCTCAAATTGGTGTACCAATGGTGTACCCGATACAAATTAGGAAGTTTTGACATACATTAATAACCAAACTTAAAATGAAAACTAAGAGAGAGAATTCAAAACTTCCTAATTTTGTATCGGGTACACCAATTTGGGGACAGAGGATCCCATCCAGAAAGTATTGGGAAAAATAATATAAACATAAAGATTCTACCTCTCTTTACAAGTTTGAGCTGTTAAATGAAACAGAATTTTACAATGGTATCAGAGTCTTCGACTAACACCGAGGTCATGTGTTTAAATCCTGTAAGTTTGAACTTTTAGTTGAGGCGAAATTCTAATAGCTACCTCACAACTTCATCACTAAATGCCTATAAATTCCCTAACGTTGTTCAAACGAGAAGCACACACCATGGCAACCTTGCTCGAAACTTCTCTCGTCTCGCCGCCGTCCGCCGCCGAGGAGCTCACGCTTCCGCTCACCTTCTTTGATATGTGGTGGGTCCATTTCCACCCGATCCGCCGCGTCCTCTTCTACCACCACCCTTGTTCCACCTCCGACTTCCTCACCACCATCGTTCCAAACCTCAAACACTCACTCTCCCTCACCCTCAAGCACTTCCCCACCGCCGCCGGCAACCTCCTCTACCCTTCCGACACCGAACAAAAGCCCTTACTCCGCTACTCCGCCGGAGATGCCGTCCACCTCACCGTCGCCGAGTCAGACCGCGACTTCGACGAGCTCACCGCGAATCACGCGCGTGACGCTGACATGTTCTACGATTTTGTCCCGGAGATGCCGCCGGTGAGAGAAGGCGGCGGCGGCTACAAAGTGGTCCCTCTCATGGCGGTGCAGGCGACGGTGCTCCCCGGCCGCGGCGTGGCTCTCGGCATCGTCAATCTTCACTGCCTCGGCGATGGAAGCTCCGTCAATGCCAGCTTGATCTTCGCTTGGGCTTCGATCAACAAATGCGGCGGAGATTCGGAATTTCTGAAGGAAAAAGGCGAAAATCTGCCGATTTTCGATAGATCGGTGATTAAAGATCCTATCGGAATCGATTCTATTTTCTGGGAAGAAATGAGGAAGACTCCTTTCAAGCCGTCGCCTTTTCCTCTCCCCACGAACCGGGTCCGGGCCACGTTCACCCTCCGCCCATCCGACATCGAGAAGCTCAAGAACCGGGTTCTAGCGAAGAAACCGGGGCTGAACCGGGTTTCTTCCTTCATAGTCACCGCATGCTACGTCTGGAGCTGCATGGTGAAATCCGGCGACGCCGCCGGCGAGGAGGAATACAACGCCGACATTTTCGAGCTGCTCGTGATCCCCGTCGATGCGAGGGGGCGGCGTAACGCACTGATCAATCCGCCAGTGCCGGCTAACTACTTCGGCAACTGCATAGCATTCGCAATAGCGACAATACGCCACGAGGAGCTGGCGGGGGAGGGAGGCTTCGAGGCCGCGGCGGAGGTGGTGGCGAAGGAAATCAAGAACGGAGTGAACGACGCGGCAGCGCTGCTGAAAGGCGCGGAGAATTGGATGTCGGAGATGAAGAAGTGCCAGGAGCAGAAGATGAGGGTTTTCGGGGTGTCTGGTTCGCCGAAGTTCGACCTGGCGGTAGCGGATTTCGGGTGGGGGAAGGCGAGGAAGCTGGAGTATGTAACGCTGGATGGGGAGAAGTATTCAATGTCTTTGGCTAATGCCAGAGATTCTGGCGGAGGGCTGGAGTTTGGGTTGTCGTTGCCTGAGAAGAGGATGGAAGCTTTTGCTGCTTTATTTGGGGAAGGTCTCATGTAATGAATGTTAGTTTTTTTGTCTATTGCTACAATCTTTTGTGCCCTAAAATAATAAGGCTTTATTTGGTGTAGTATTTCATCAAATGTACTAGTAATACCTTTTTATAATTTTTGTTTTTAAGTATCCCAATTTATTGCATCAGGATTCTCTCGTATTCTGATATGTCATTCTCTATTTAATCGATTTTCTCGTATTCTGGTATGTCATTCTCTATCTAATCGTTAGATACTTGTTACGTATATCAATTATCAGATAGCGTAATAGTATATGCAACATCAAGTGAACAACCGATAATTCAATAGTAAATTTCAGATGAAAATGCAATAGACGATCCAAAACTATATGGCTCGGCCTGTTCGGCACGATGGGTCAGCCCATTTTTAGGTTTAAACTTAAATGGACAAGACTTAGGGTAATTCTAAACACAGCCACCAAATTTCTCCACACAGCCCCCAATTAAAAATAATAGTGATAAATAATTAGGAATATACTAAAATACCCTCACAGCCCCCTCTTCAAAGTAGCCCCCTCTTCAAAAAACCGTGCTTTGCACTTGTATGGAACTATGAATTTATTATCTCTCTCTCTCTCTTTTTTTAACTGTCTCCCTCATAATTCTGTCTTCGTCTTTGAATGTGTGTCCGGCTTAGTATGAAACTTATGATCTGCATAAATCAGATGTCATTTTTGAAATTGAAACTCAAGACTTCTATTTAAGCATTGTTCTTCCCTACTCCCTCAATCGTTAACGCTCGCAGCGACGGAAGCTTTCGACCTTCCCATTCCACCTCCAACTTCACCGGCGGCAAACCACCACCGATGGCGTCTACAAGGTGGAAGACTTCCTACGGATCACCTTCACATCCGGCTTTGACGATACTCCGGGAGGAAGACCAATCTTCCGGCTTCCGGCGGACAAATTCTTGTCGGAGAAATCTAGGATGCTCTGTACAAGCGTTGTTATTGGGAATTTAGAGATGATGAGGCTTACTTCGACCCCATTTTGATATTTGACTTTCCAACATCAGTTGTCGGCTAAAACTACTTGCTGGTTCCGGAATAAATCGGCCGGAGAATCGGGCAAGTGGATCCGACGAGCGGGGTGACAGAGGCAAAGGGGAGAGCGGAGGCTCGGGGAGCAATATGGTTTCGAGGAGATCAGCCATGGCGACTTTGGAATTCTATAATCATTGTTTGATTTCATCTTGAATTCTGGAACTCGTTCGGTGTTTGCGTTCATGTCTTGAAGACATTGGGGGCTGTAAGGGCTGGGGGCTGCAAGGGTAAGTTAGTACATTCCTTATTTTTATAAATTATGTTTTTAATTGGGGGCTGTAGGGAGTAATTCGGTGGCTGTGTATAGAATTACCCCAAGACTTATAATAGGGGTTCAAAATATTTTCGGACAGGCCCAGCCCAACACTTTGATTATGTTTGATTAAGTTAAGGCAATAAACAAACATGCATTTTATATACTCAAATGAGAGCAACCAAATTGAGACATAAATATGCAAAATCAATAAATCATCACCTTCCAATCATTATAAAAAGAGACAAAAAAGGAAATAATAATATTTGAAGAATCAAACCAAATTTAGAAGGCCTTGAGCAAATATTGCAGCAAAAGCTTCCATCCTCTCCTTCTCCAACGACATCCCAACCTCCAATCCGCCGTCGGAGCCTCTCGACCGGCACAGCGACATCGAATACTTCTCTCCGTCGATCGACAGCACCTCCATCTTCCTCGCCTCTCCCCACCCGAAGTCCGCCGCGCACAGATCGAATTTCGGCGAACCTGAAACCCCGAGCATTTGTTTCCCGCTCAATTCATTGATGCTCTCCGCCCAATTCTGCATTCGTTTCACCACTTCTCCCTTCTTATTGACCCTCTCCCTTATTTCCAGGCTAATCGCCTCCGCCGCCGCCGCAAACCCTTCCTCCACCGCGAGGCGGCCGCGCTCCTCATTCACCAGGGCGAAGCTCAGGCAGTTGCCGAAGTAGTTCGCCGGCACGGCGGGATCTAAACGTCCCCGTACGTCCACGACGAAGACGAAGTAGTCCACGTCGCCGTTTTCCGCCTCCGCCCCGACGGCGCCGCCGGATTTCGCGAGGCAGCTCCACACGTACGACGTCGTTGCCACGAAGGAGGAGACGTGAGCCAGACCGGGTTTTTTCGACGAGATCGCATCTTTCAGCTTCTTTATATCGGTCTGGTTCAGAACGAATGTCGCTCGAACCCGGTTCGTCGGGAGGGGGAGAGACGAAGCCGGCGGCGTGAAGGGAACTTCTCTTGTCAATTTCCAAATCACCGTGTCGAGTCCGTCGGGATCGCTGATGACGCCTCGGTCGAAAAACGGCAGGTTATCGGCGGGAATCTCGGCGGCGGCGGCGCCGAGTTTGCAGATCGAAGCCCAGGCTCGGATGAATCCGACGATCGAGCTCGCGTCGCCGAGGACGTGATGATTGGCGAAGCCAATGCAGATTCCACGGCCGGGAAACAGCGTCGCTTGGAGGGAGAAAACGGGGACGGATTTGTAACCGGCGGCGTCGGTCACCGGCGGATACGGAGGAAGGAAGGCGTGGAACTGATCGGCGTCCCGCGCGTGGTTCCCGGTGAGATGATCGAAGTCTCCGGCGGAGACGGCGACCGTGAATGGGATGGCATCGCCGGCGACGTAACGGATTACCGGCTTCTCCGCGGCGTCCGAAGGGCAGAGCAGGTTTCCGGCGACGGCAAGGTAGTGTTTAAGAGTTAGAGAGAGAGAGTGCTTGAGCTGCGGAACGACAGTTTCCGTGAAATGTAGCTCGGAGCAAGGGTGGCCGTAGAAGAGAAGGCGGCGGATCGGGATGAAATTGATCCAGGGGACGTCGAGGTAGGTGAGCGGCAGCGTTAGCTCGGCGGCGGCACCAGGTGGCGGCGGAACACGGCAGGTTTCGAGGACGGTTGTCATGGCGGCCTTTTAGGGTTTGAAGTGATGGTCTGACTCTGGTTTTTTATTCTTATTAATTTCAGTAAATTTATTTGGCTATAAAAGTATGAAAATTTGAGTAAACTTTAATGGAAAGTCAGATTCCTTTTAATCTGTACATTGAATTTGATTTTATTATTTAGGTCGCCTCTTTTGAAAAATGCTAATCAAATTTGAATGCAATTTGCAGTTTTCGTTACAAGATCTCTTACCATTTAATGTTTCATAATAATATGGCAATTTGCATTTATTTATATGTTTAACTTTTCTTTCCTTTCTATCGAGCTTGCTTTTTTCGACATGAGATTTAAGAAGATTGTAATAAAATAAAGACTATTGTATTGGTTTAATATAAAAATCAAATGTATAAATGAGTCGTTATTCAATTATTTTTTTGTCGTTTGAATAAATAATTAACTCGTTATGAATGAGACTTAATTAATAACATTATAAATAAGCCATTTCAAGTTTAATAATTAAGCTCACTTTGTTAATCAAAAGTTTACACCAAAAGGGAAATAACACATAGACAGGTTACAGCTCAATACAACAACATTTTGAGCCCTTATTCATCCCACTATATAAGGTGGTGGCCTAGCTAGGCATCGGTGAAAAATGTTACGGGTTCGAATCTCACCAATAGTATACAGTACAAGCATAAACGAAACTAAAATTTTAAAATGGAAAAGAAACTTCTTGATCGTTTCAATCATGTCATTTTATTCTTCCGTAGTCGGTCAAGTATACTTCTCCGATGAATCAGAACTGTAGGCCTTCGACACAGATCCATTCGGAGACGAAGATCTTGTCGCAGTCGAGGTTGGGGTTGAGGACATTGAAAGCAGCGGTAGTGAGGTTGAAGGTTTTGGCAATGCTGAAGCAAGTGTCACCAGCTACTGCTCCATAAACTTCTGAACATATTAAGATTGGTGGTGCTCCTTTTCCATGCTCTGAAAACATTCAATAAATTAATTACATTAATATGCATGCTAATAAATTGAAAATTCATATAACTAATAAAAAGAAAGAATTAATCTTACTAGTGGGAAGAACTCGACTTTCAGCAACTTGAATTACAACAAGAGAAAATAAAAGTGCTGCAACACTTAGAAGAATGGCTGCCTTACTGTAATTAGCCATTTCGAATTAGCTTAATTATATATGTAATGATAATTAGTGAGATGATTAGAGATGCTAATTGTGTTCATGATTGGTTGTATTTATAGCAAAACCGTTGGTTTCCACGAGGGAAAACCGCCGGCTCTTGCCTTATTTTCTACTCCAAATATGTTAAAACTTTGTGAAAAACTGGGTTCGAATGTTTTTGTTTTTCCAACTGTGCTGTGTACAATGTCCACAAAGCAGAATTTTTAAGTTTAATAGTGTTAATTAGAGTGATGATTGGCGGATATTTTGCTAAGATTCTCTCATTAGTATCAATTATAAATATTTCTTTCTTTCCATCCTTCGAGTGTTTGATAGGATCATCCTGATTGCTAACAAATACTCCCTCGTCCCACCAAACTGCAGACGTTTCTTGATAAACATCAGTTCGGTGGGATGGAGAGAATAGAACCCTAGTTTACTATTCATATTTATTAATCTTATTCCATTTCTTTATTTTTATTAATGGGCCAAAAGGAATCCACTTAATTAGAATTCAAGTTTTTGGGCTTTTGAAATGGGCCAATAAACTTGAATTTTGGGTAATTCTATTCATAACCCCCATTTTACTATTTGTAGCCCCAAATGATTAACTTTCTCATTCTAACCCTATAGCCCCGCAATCAAAATATATTGCGCGTAATAAAATAAAATAAAGTTTCACATAGCCCCTCCTGCAATCCTGAAGAACAAAACCCCTTTCCAGTTTATAAGAATAATTGGAAATTATTGTTTCTAACTTCGTTCTTAATAAATATATTGAATAAGGCACAATAATTTTCAATTTAAATATGCCTAATTACTTAACAATATATGGTGGCTATAATTTTATCGTTTGCCCATAATGGATTAGTCTCTTTTTTTGTAAGAGAGTGTTAGTCGATTATGTATAGTGGATTCCAAAAAATATAAAGATGATTATCAATGAATTATAAGAAAACTTACCGTAGAATCATATTGCTTTGTTCACTCTTTAATACCATGAGGAAAAAAAAAAAACAAAGTTCTACGAATTTGTTTGGGTAGTGTATTAACCTTGAATTCTCGAGTTTATGATTTTCACATTTTACTGAGGGGTATAAAGATGATTTTAAAATGGCGTAGAATCAATTTTGTGACTTTTGTCTCTAATTTTTTTGGATGGGGGCTATGGGTATTAGTGGGGGTTATAGGGATAATTTAGTCGAACAGTTAATTAAGGAGGTTACGGGTATTAGTGGGGTTATAGGGTTAAATTTGTCCAATAGTTAATTAAGGGGGCTATGAACAGTAAAATGGGGGTAATGTTTAGAATCACCCTTTAATTTTTTGTTTATGAAACTAAATTTATAAAACCCATTTATATAAAAAATTAAATATATTTATTAATAATTGTTGTTGAAAGGAATTGTTGAACGCCGACATGAATGGAAAAATAAAGTGAATAAGGTCTGATAATTTGGACTAAGGGTGCCCCCAACAGAGAAGTCACAATTCCAGCTTCCAAAATGTCACGTCAGCTTTGGAACCTAACCACTTTCTTCCTCCAACAATAAACCCAGTTTCTTACTATTTATGGCCCCCACCTTTTAATATTATTATATATATATATATATATATATATATATATATATATATATATATTCATTATTAATAAATCTATTATTAGTACATCTTGTATTATATTTGTGTTTATTTTTTCTAATTTATTATTTACATATGAAAAAATAATATATTGAATTATAATAACTCTTTCTTTACATATTAAAAAAATGATTTATTAGAAAATATAAATTGAATCTAATTTATGTATGTCGGTAAATAATTTAATTGAATTATTGAAAACAAATAATTTATTCACAAAACATTATTGAAAATATTATCGGAAATAATGATTTCATGAAAAGAGATAAAACAAAATACGAAAAAAAACAAATCGGCTAGCAATTTTAGAAAAAAGAAAAGGAAACATTATTGAAACAATTCTTGCTAATTTCAGCTGGAAATAAAAAGAAAAGAAAAAAGAACTAAAATTTTGAAGGAAAACAAATCGGCAAAGCAATAAAAGAAAAGGGAAAAAAAAAAGGAAAGAGTAAAAGAAAAGAAAAAAGAATAAAAATTGGAGGTGGGTCCCATAAGAAACTGGTTCTTGTTTGGAACCTAGTTTTCACTTTCAATTTTTAGAACTAGTTTCACTTAACCTCCAATGGTAGTTCCAACTTTTGGAACCCAAAAAAATTCACCATTGGGGGCACCCTAAGTTTACCTAAGTAACAACTAATTATCAACAGTTACAATCTCACCAAATCCGCAACAAAAAAAAAAAAGAAAAAAAAAAAAAAAGATATATTCTCACTTAAAATTGCGTGCAATTTCTTACAAAATCATTAACTGTAAATTAGTTCAACTAATATAGTTGTCAATATTGATGTGACAAACTGTATACATAGTTCTCGACCTTATCCTTACCGTCGCCATAATTTTATAATTACATTCACCTATATTTAAAGAATAATGTCGTCTCATATGGAACGGAACGTAAAAACATATGAGTAAGTTGTTAGTTTGAACTTTGACTTTGAATGAATATGTCTTCCGTTGACCCATACCAAATTAAAATGAGGTCATATAGTTTGAATATTATACCCCAAAAAAAAGGTGGATTGTGTAGTTTGGGCTAATCCACTATGAGGCCACATCGTGATTTAGGTGTAGGATAAAGTGGGCCCAATAAACAAGAAAAATATAACGATTGAATTTTTATTTTATTTATTTTTATTATAAATCATCAATTTATTTTATAATTATATTTGAGTAATTAAGTGTTGGTGTTCAATGTATTAATCTATCTAAAAAAAAGTCATAGAATATTTATTATCAAGAGTTGGTGAGGATGTGAAGGGCAATCGTCGGTTGTGGGGTATTAACTAACTACTAACTATAAAATATGCTTATTAATTAACAAATACATAACTCTTTTTTTATTTAATTAATGTTTTGTGAGTTGACAAACCTACAAATTCCACCTCAGTCAAATCCGCGTAATTACGGAACACTAATCCATCTCTAATAAGGAAGGTTAGATGAGAATTTCAAATTTAGTACCTCTTCAAAAGAGATTTGATAACAAGTGTTTGAATGCTAGCTCTTAGTTATAATTCTCGGGTTCGTAAATGTGAGCTCGTTATAAATGAGACGAGGAAAATGAAGTGTATAAAGTAGGGACAAGATTATCAAACTTTTGCGACTTTGATCCATTTGCTATAAGTGTGAAATATTTTTTGTACCAATTAAAATCGGCCACTAATTTTGATTTTGTCCATGTGCACCCACTCTTTGTGCTTAATTGCCGACTTATTTATATTATAAATATATTTAAATTTAAAATTTCAGAGCAATTTGGTTTTCCCCAAAATCACAGTTTAAAAAGCCAAAGAGGCAGAGAGCTTCTTCTTCTTCTTCTTCAACCTCTCCGTTTTGTTCATGGCGAAAACTCACGAGAATCCGATGGCCGCCGCCGTGCTCGACCGCTGCCAAATCCAGCCGTGGCCGGACACGGTGGCGGAGCTGACTCTGCCTCTCCCCCACTTCGACATCACGTGGCTCTACTTCCACCCCGTCCAACGCCTCCTCTTCTTCGATCTCCCCTGCTCTAGAGACCATTTTCTGCAGCTTATTGTTCCCGAGCTTAAGAGATCTCTGCTCGTGACGCTGAATCACTTCCTGCCCCTTGCCGGAAATATTGTCCATCCGATTAACTCCGGTAGGCCTTTTTCTCGTTTTGTAATCGGTGATTCGGTGGTGCTTACCGTTGCAGAGTGCGATAAGGACTTTAAGCACCTCACTGGGAACCATCCACGATTGTCAGATGAGTTTTACGCCTTTGTGCCGGAGCTTCCGCCGGCGAAGACCACGCCGGACGCTGTGATACTGCCGGTTCTCGCGCTGCAAGCGACGCTCTTCCCCGACCACGGCGTATGTTTAGGGTTTACCAACCACCACGCTATCGGCGATGCGAGCACCATCGTCCGGTTTATCAAAGCCTGGGCCTCCGTCAACCGCTTCGGCGGCGATTCGAAGCTGATCGACGAGAAATCGCTGCCTTTCTTCGATCGGACCTCCGTCACGGATCCAGATGGACTGGATTCGAAATACTGGGAGATCATAAAGCGGACGCGCGGCGTGGAGCCGCGGCGGTTCTCGTTCCCGTTCAATAAAGCTCGCGCGACGTTCCTCATCCGCCGCGACGACATCGAGACGCTCAAGGCCTTAGTCGCGCGGCGGCGGCCGGAGATGCACATCACGGCTTTCACGATGACGTGCGCGCTGGTCTGGGCGTGCCTGGTGCGGGCGGAGGCCGGATCCGTGCCGGACGACGAGCCAGAGTACTTCTGCTTCGCCGCCGACTGCCGCGGCCGGCTGGATCCGCCGCTCCCAGCGACATACTTCGGCAACTGCCTCGCGCTCGTGAAGGCAAAGACGACGCACGGGCTGCTCAAGGGGAAGGAAGGATTCCTCGTCGCGGCGGAGAGCATCGGAGTCGCAATACAGAGGACGGTGTACAACGAGAGAGGAATTCTCGACGGCGCCGAGGAGTGGCCGGCGGAGTTCCGCAAACTGATCGGCAAGCGCCTCTTCGGAGTGGCCGGATCGCCGCGATTCGACCTCTACGACGCCGACTACGGCTGGGGGCGGCCGCGGAAGTTCGAATCGGCCTCGATCGATCGAGACACCTCGATGTCGCTCTGCAAATCGAGAGATTCCGACGGCGGATTGGAATTCACGCTGTCGAGGCCGAAGCGAATCCTCGATTCATTCGCAGCTGTTTTCATGGAAGCAATCAGAACTCTGTGAAATCGGTCGCCGCGGCGGCGGCGATGGCAGTGATAATTAGGGTTTCGAAAAGCTTGGATTATTTTCCCGGTGATGGCGGCGGGAATATTTAATTATTGAATCAGGTAATTTTGTTAACATTTAACATCACGTGATTTCAGGTTAATTACATTCATTAATTATTAATGTGTTTTTAACAGTTCAAGTTGACCGTGATTTGTACATAATTACTACTGTAATTACCGTTATGTAAAATCTATGCTAATTTTACTTTAGAATAATTTAATTAGGCCAACATGTGTGGGTTTTGTCGTTTTGTGGTGGAGTTAAATACTTCCTCCGTCCACCTATTTCTGACACGCTTTCCTTTTTGGGCCGTTCCCCTATTTCTGACACGTTTCCTTTTTCCGAAAGAATTAGCCGCTAAGTAGTACTACAATTAGTAAATCTCTTATTACACTTAACATTTCATACTTAAATCTCATCCACTCATTTTTCTGCACGTAGTTCAATATAATTTAAATTTCGAAAGTTTAAATTATTATAACTTGCTCGTTTGTTATCGGGATTTTATGATTTTTATATCATATTAAAGGTCTTTATACGATCTTTCATTTAAGATCAGACAAGGACATGTTTATATGCATATATGATGCTCTGTTTCTAAAATATGTTTAAATACATAAACCACATTGCATTCCCTACAAAATACACTTTATACACTAATCACTTCCGTCTTAAATCCCGTGCAAAAAGCAAACGTGTCAAAAATAGGTGGACGGAGGGAGTATTAGTTAGTGTTAATACTAACTAATAAAATTAAAATGATACTGGTATATTAAGTGGCAGACACGATTATAGGCGTGGATTTGAAGTTTCTTTATGTTTATTTAATGATTATATTAACTCAAATAATCAAATTAAAGATATGCTCAAAATTCAAATATTTTACTATGATTTAATAAGTGAAAATATACTTTTCGTCGGTGACACTTCATTTGTTGTAGCCTTATATTTTTTGAGATAGTCAATTCGGAAGGAAAGTGAGATTAGCACATAAAGAAAAAGTCAAATCTTTGTGAATTGTCAATTTGTGTGCTCACACATACGTGCATTCAAGGTGATTCAAACTGTCGACATTTTAAGTGGAACGAAAACGTCTTAACAACTGTATTATACTTGGTCGTCAACATTACGCAAATCTTCTTATAAGCTAATGGGCTCAACTCTGATCCACTATATATCTTAAAGTGAAAGCTATTGGGCCCTTATTGGGCTGGGCCTGAACAATTTATCACTGGGTAATTCTAAACATAGCTATAATCTTTTAATAAAATTAATAAATATAGCCCACATAATAAAGTAGTGACTAAATTAATCATTTGAATTTTCATTTTTGCCCTTGTATATTACAAATTAATTAGGTGCAACTAATTAATAATTTCTCATCTAACTTAATTAATTAACTGTTAGCTAAAGATACACTTCAAAGATTCATCTATATTTTGATTGACAGCCAAATTTGGGGACTTCAAAAGATTCTTCCTTTCGTTCTACTTTATTTTTTTTAATATAATAAATTTAATAGTGTGATGATGTACTATAATTAATCTCGTACACATGGTATGTAACTTCATAATCAGTTAACAATGTGCATAAACAGCTAAGTTTTGTCAACAATTTTAAGTCAATGGATTAATTTCTACTTAATTATTGCCTCTATAAATACTTCACACTATAGTTTTTGAAAACTCATCAAATTTAATTTCGATGGATAATTCATCAATAGAGATGGATTTATCCTCTCTCCCTAGAGAAAATTGGTGGGGCGATGATTATCTCTATCAAGTTGGTGACTTTTGGCTCTTGCCTCAATTTGTTCAATCCATTTATAGAGTTGTTAAGCATTTCAAGCCCCTCCCAAGTGACATAATCTTGGCTTCTTTCCCCAAAACCGGCACCACTTGGCTCAAATCCCTCGTTTTCTCGATCGTCCATCGATCCTCGAAGCATCGTCTATCCGTCCATCACCCCCACGAGTTGGTCCCGACTTTAGAGGTTCAAGTCTATGCGACGTCTAGCGAACCTTTCACTAGTTCTGGTGATCAGTCGAGTCGAATATTCAGCACCCACATCCCGTACCAGCTCCTGTCAGAAACCCTAGATCCGTCCGATTGTAAGATCGTGTATGTTACACGAAACCCTAAAGACACCCTCGTCTCGACTTGGCATTTCGTGAACAAGTGGAGGAAGGTGGAAGGCGGCCCCTGGCCGCTTGAGACGGCGATTGACAACTTTCGGCGCGGGGTCACCCCGTGCGGGCCCTACTACGACCACGTGATGGGGTACAAGACGCTGAGCTCGGAGAGGCCGGAGAACGTCCTCTTCGTTACCTACGAGGAGCTTAGGGCTGATCCAACGACCCATGTCAAGAGATTGGCCGAGTTTTTAGGATTTCCTTTTGAAGTAGAGGAAGAAGTGAAGGAGGTTATCAAAAGTTGTAGCTTTGAAGTATTGAGCAATTATGAGGTGAATAAATCGGAGGAATCTCCACCATGGTTCCAACTCCCATATAATTCCTTTTTTAGAAAAGGAAATGTCGGTGATCACAAGAACTACCTCAACGATGAGACTATTGAGGCCATTGATTCTCTCACTAGAGAGAAGTTTCATTCCTTAGGTTTCACTTATGGAATCTAACACTCTCTATTACGTATCGACCGACGTCTTTATATTATTTTACACTTACATATATTCAATATACGTGTCAATTAGGATGAGACGGACGAAGTAATTTACTTATTTTAATAAGTCATTTTTATGGTTCATAAAATCATGATGTTTTAAGTAATGAGTGGTTTATTTCAATTATTTTAATCATGTACATCTAAAAGATAAAATCTTGGATTGAATAATGCCAATTATCGAATTATATAACACTATTAACTTTAATCATAATATTAAAGGTGATGAAGCCCACTGATTAAGACCAATATTAATTAATCACGCCAACAACTATGACTTAATATGTATTCCCATGGATAAGGTAGCGTGAATTCGCATGCAAAACT
Source organism: Thymus mandschuricus (assembly GCA_029379335.1). Classification (NCBI taxonomy): domain Eukaryota; kingdom Viridiplantae; phylum Streptophyta; class Magnoliopsida; order Lamiales; family Lamiaceae; genus Thymus; species Thymus mandschuricus. The sequence goes on along the minus strand of CM057080.1, from coordinate 33,495,591 downwards.
TTGTAGGGTCGTAAACAATCCCGGATCATCGATTTCATTTCGGTGCAAAATTTTTTCTAAATCGACATTTTTATTACAATGAATTTGAGACATAGTGGAATCAGATGCCTTGAATTCTTTTAATGTAGGGGGCCGAATAAAGGCAGATTGAATTATTGAGAATATTCAAAATTGAATCTTCCAAAATCCAAAAAAAAAAAGGAAAAAAAAAAAAAAAGAAAAAAAAAAAAAAAAAAAAAAAAAAAAAAAAAAAAGAGAGAGAACCGGCCAACTGTAATAACGGCCAATCGCATTCCTTTGCAATTTCTTCCGCGAAACAACTCATTCATTGCAAATTGGGCTAATTACTTACACTACCGGTTCACCTATTCATCACTTTAATGCGGATTTCTTCTCTCTCCCCCTCTCTCTCTCTCCGCCCCTCTCTATTCATATACCGCCACGTTCATCACGCGTCGATGCTATCTAAATAATTAATCTTGATATAGTCAGGCTGGAAACTTCATCAAGATCCGAGTTTCGCTGCACATTCATCTACGAACCCATCACTAATCTGTATATATCTCTCTCTCGGGTTGAGTTTTGGACTTTTTGTGTTTAAATTCAATCTGGGCTGACTGGGTTTGATTTTCTCCGCGTTGATCGTTTAGGAAATTGGTATTCTTGTCGTTGAATTTTGGGGGGTTTTCGAGAAGAAGTTGGTGTCTCTGTTGTGGTAATCGATGAGTTTGACTCTCTTTTTTATGTGTTTGATGAAATGCCTCAATGCTCTTTGAATGTGATTTCAAGTGGGAAATGATTTAAAGTGTTTAGGGTATAATGCTGAATTATCGAGAGAGATGTTATTGATGAATAGGGTATTCAATTTATATATAGGGTGTCTTTTCTTGATTTGGGTGCAACGGAATAAACAATTCCGATCATAGAATCGCGGTGTTCGTCTGTTAAGTGTGACTACAAGATAGGATTGGCAATGTTGTTTTGAAAGTAAGTGTTTTTGAAATCCTCAAATTCTGAATTTGTGATGCAGTTGTTGATTCGGAGTTTGGATAATGGCAAGTGAGGATCTTGATAACGACGATTTCATCAAAAAGTTTTACCTCCCGAGCTCCATACTCGAGCAAGGAACGGAGGTTCCATGTTGGCCTTGTAAACCCGAATGCCCCGTTGTTGTATTCATCAATTCGAGAAGTGGTGGTCAGCTTGGGGGAGAGCTTCTTATCACATATAGGTCTATACTAAATGAAAAGCAGGTGGAAATTATAGCTATTGCTTCATTGCTATGTTGATTGGATGTCTTCTTTTAGTCTCATTTATATTACTTTTAGGTTATTGATTTAGGAGAAGAAACTCCTGATAGCGTACTTCGGAGGGTTTTCGTCAATCTGGAAAGACTGAAGAATCAAGGTGATCAAATTGCTTCTGATGTCCAGAAGAATTTGAGGCTGATCGTAAGTTGTGAACGAAAATAATATTAGGAAGTTTGTTCTCTTCTTGATATTTAATGGATAATAAATATCTCATAGCCTCGATATTCAGGTAGCTGGCGGAGACGGTACTGCCGGATGGCTTCTTGGGGTGGTTTCTGATCTTAAGTTATCTCAGCCTCCACCGATTGCTACTGTGCCTTTGGGAACTGGAAATAATCTGCCATTTGCATTTGGCTGGGTAAGTACGATAAAAGTCATATACATTTATTAAATAGCAATGCATAGTAGTTATAATAATCTCAATCCACTTTATGGAAACTTCAGGGTAAGAGAAATCCTGGAACGGATCGTGGTTCCGTGCTGTCATTCATGGATCAAGTTCAGAAAGCAAAAGAAATGATGATAGACAGGTAAACTCCGTTCAACTTGCCTAAATTGCACCTTTTATTCGTATTTCACATAGACATGCTGACCTCACACATGCTTTTCTTTGAGCTATCTTAGCCCTCAGTAGTTTCCTCGAATATCTTGCTGTAATACTTATGGAACTGAGAACTGAGAAGTGGCAACTGGGAATTTTCTAGACAGTGTGTTGACATGAAACACATAAGTATGTTTCGTTGGAATTTAATATTTTCTTATTACCTAATTCTGTGAATTTTTGTAACCTACCAGTTGGCACCTTCTGATGCGAATGAAAGCAAAACAATCTTGTGATCCAGTTGCTCCTCTGGAGCTGCCACACTCATTGCATGCATTTCATCGACTTTCTCCGACTGATGATCTCAATAAGGTTGGGAATTTTTTCTCTTCCTCGGTTTAAATAAAGGCTCTCTTTCTTTCTCTACATCTTGTGCCATCACACTGTATCTTCTACAATTAATTAGATGAACTGAATTTTGAAGATGCTTCTTCCAGTGTTTCACTTATCAGCGTACTAATGTTTCAGGAAGGTTCTGATACATATCGAGGAGGATTCTGGAACTACTTCAGCATGGGTAAGCAAATCTTCCTAAAATCTTGAACAGACACCTTTCGGTTGTCAAAAGTTTTTTTTTTCATTCTTTTCATTTTCTATGTTTTTGGCATTCTTCAGGAATGGATGCTCAGGTTTCGTATGCATTCCACACCGAGCGAAAGCTGAATCCAGAAAAATTCAAAAACCAGCTTGTTAATCAGGTACGATGGTGGCCTAAGTCTCTGCTCGTTTCTTTTCCTACAAAAATATTTTGATTTATGCCAATACGTATCATATGTTTATGATGATTCTTTGATCCATTACAGAGTACATACGCGAAGCTTGGATGCTCACAAGGATGGTTTTTGCCTTCTCACTTCAGTCATGCTGCAAGGTGAGCTTGTGTTCTCTTAATGGGGGTTTTGCTCGACTTCCGATCTACCATAAAAAAGCAGCAAATATAAAGTTATTCAAACAATTTCAGAATCATCCATGTCTTATCATATCTGCAATCAAAGCTCTTAAGCATCTGTTGAATCTTTGAACAAAATGTTCGTCAGTTGAAATTTTTAAATTCGACTTTGTATTTTATGATACTGAGCGCAAATTCTGCATATCATAGTCTGCTTCTGCATACTTGCCAATAAATTATATGTCGTGGATTCTCAAAATATGCAACATTATTACCTGTCTATTTCTTGTGATGTTTTCTTTGTCTGATGCTGAATACATTATACATCCATTGCAGCATTTCTCAACTTTGTAAGGTGAAGATAATGAAAAAGCATACGGGTTGGGAAGACCTTGAAATTCCAAACAGGTACGACACTTATCTACTATACATAGGCATTCGACTTCGTGCTGGTGAATGAAATTTCAAACTTACCGAAGACAATTTCACTCTGATTCTTTTATTTAGTATTCTTGAGTAGGAATTCTGCAACAACTTTACTTGCACTAATGCATCTTTTTTTCTAACATACAGCATTAGGTCAATCGTATGCCTCAATTTGCCGAGCTTTTCTGGAGGGCTAAGTCCTTGGGGCACTCCAAGTAGTCATAAACGTCGTGATGTCAGTAGTCTTCTCAACAGATATTTTTCCAATCAATCTGACCTAAACTTCTATGAATTTTAAACTAACTAATGCATCCTCTGCTCCTATAACAGAGAGACTTAACCCCGCCCTACGTGGATGATGGCCTACTCGAGATTGTTGGCTTCAGAAACGCTTGGCATGGGCTCGTTCTACTCGCTCCAAATGGACATGGGACACGTCTTGCACAGGTTTAACACACGTCTTTTATAATCGAAATGTTGATTTCCACCGTATAAACTTTGATGGCATGATTAGAAGGGGAAAAAAACTTCCATTTCCAAGTGAACTTTGCATGATCATTTCTTTGTTTTCTCATACGTAGGCACATAGAATCAGATTCGAGTTCCGCAAAGGCGCAGCTCAAGAAACGTACATGAGAATCGACGGGGAGCCATGGAAACAGCCTCTTCCAGAGAACGACGAGACTGTTGAAATAGAGATTTCCCATCTCAGGCAAGTAAAGATGCTTGCTACACATGATTGTAGATCCAAGAGTGCTCTCGACCCCTCGTCTCCAGTAGTGCACGATGTAGATGAAAAGGATAGTGACAAGGAAGACGAAACCATCGGAGAGGAATGGAGAAAGTTCGGTGCTGCAGACACTTTCAAAATTCCAGACGGGGTTGATATCTCCCATTTCAGTTAATTCCCTCATCACATCTTCTTCTCTATATATATTTCTTGGGGTTATACTTAGTTAGGTCTAACACTCACTATTTGGAACTGTATTCTTAATTTTTTCATTTTTTATTGAAAATTTATTATATTTGGGATGTTTCGCTTCGTTATAATTTAGTACTATCTTCAAAGACAGTCAATTATCAATATATGAGTGATTCGGAGGAAGTACTTAATAATGCAAGAGAATCGTACTCGATTATCGAAGATGTTGCATAGCAAGATTGGATTTTATAAGGTCTCTCTCCACCCTAACAAAGAGGGCTACCAAGAAACAATGAAGTGAAGTTATAGACAAAAATTACATTAATATTTCAATTACAAGAATCCCAACTCTCTTGAGAGATCTCATCTCTCTTTCTACTTCACTTTACAGCAACCTCTCTCTCTATCATACAAACTGTATCAACTTAGGATAATCCATTCTTTATCATACAACAGTTCAACATCGAGAGGGTTGCATACGCCTCGATTGATACTGACGTAGAAGATGTATCGTTTACGAGATTTGTACTTCACCGGTCATCTTTTTGACAGCTTCGCTGGCCTTTTGAGTTGCTGCCCTTTCTTCTAATTTCTTCTTTTCCCTATTTCGATGCATAAGAAAAGTGTGAACATCCGACAGCAACATTACAGGGAAACCGTCGAAAGTAACTCTTGCCTATGAGACTTCTACAATAAACATACAGCAATATTGCATTTTGGAAAAGACCCATGCAGGTTAAATGGCTCTTTATGCATAGTATAGAGTTTAAAGAGAAGATCTTTACCTGTCGACATACTCCTTCAACAACTCCTTAGCTTGGACCAGCTTGGAGAGCAGGTTTCGGTAGACATCGAGGTCCCGATCAACACTTTTCTTGTTTATATTTAGAGCAGCACAGAGCTGTTGAGTTTTCCATTCAGCATTGTGCACATAACATAGAGATTTATTAGATTCTGTGAAGAAAGTGATTAGGAGAAGAAAGCACTTACTTCTTACCATCACAGTTTTCTTTCATGAAACAATTAGGCTTCTCAAGTAAGACCGAAAGCACGTGAAATAAACTGCTTCGGCTTGTAAGTTGTAATACAAGTAAATCATGCAATATAACTTGTTTCAAAGTGCAAGTTCAAAGTTAAAAATGATAATAAAATAGTAACATATCATTCTCTCTTCCATTATGAGTGCATATATTATGAGTAAAAGTACTTCGTTAAAAATCTTATTAAGCCTCGTCAAAAAAATTATTGAATGTCAAACTCGATCACTTACCTTGTCTAAGATGGTTGGTTCAGTTGCATTTGATAACTCAAGCAGGCGGAAGAGACCGACAGCAAAGAACCTACTGTAGCTGAAATTTCCTTTGCTCCCTGCTCTTTCTGCGATGTCTTTTAGAATGTCCTCGATTTCTCCTCCTCGGGATGCAAAATCAACTAGAGTGGTAGCAGATTGGGAACGCGCCCATTCTTCCATCTTCTGAGCATCAGCCCTGATGCAAAAAACTTTCTTTATCACTAGGATCACAGAAAGCTAAAACTCTTCTTTATCTTTCAATTTCTCAGCACGAAATATAGGTTTAGCTGACAGCAGAATTAGCATTCTACTAACAATTGCATTTCATGTTTTCGTACACATCAATCATTTGATGTCAGCTCCAGGAAGATGTCTTTCAGATGCAGGCATCAATTCACATAAAAATTGACTAACTACCTTTACTATACTATCATCTCTACATTTTACTATCAAGTAAATTACGTTAACTGGAAAAACACTGAATCATGCATCAAATATTAGTTCAAGGGTGTTCCAGACAAGCCTGTATTTAGAAGGATCTTCACTTAGAGCCTCGATGTAAGCTTTGAAAATGGCCTCTCTATCTTCATCACTTGGGTATCCATCCATGAGTTGATCGTACACCGTAACAAAACCAAGGGCAAACACAGGATCGTACTGGTATGACTTCTTGTACCTCATCAAATGCTGCTGTACAATCAGCTCTTGTAATACTGTGTTGTATATACTAGGAATCGGTCTCTTGTACGCCTTCAAGAAATTCAACTTCGTCTCCGCAACTGTGGGAGGATCTGAAAGTAATGTCCATAGGATGTTTCAGAATGAGTAAATGACGATTACAGATTACCCTCACCAATAACACTAGAAATAAATTCACCAAACCACTGAAAACTACAGCTCTAAATCAAATTTCGAGAAAGCAACACAGGAATCAAAGTGCATTAACTCATTTCATACAACTGAAATCTCCAACATAAAATTTCATCAATCCCCAACCAGTCAAGCAGTTAATTTCTAGCAAATCAACATAGCTGCTGCATTACTCGAGCTACTTTTCCTTATAAAAAACAGTACAAATCCATAAAAAATCAGGAAATTATCGAAGACGGCTTCACAATTCTCATAATTTCAAGCACGAGAGCTCTAAAAAGCCCTAGAGAGAGAATGGCGCTTGCCTGCGGCGGCGGACATGCAGTGAACCACCACGCCGGAGCTCGAACTCCGGCTCCGCAACTTGCACGAACCACCGGGCGACCGGAGCTTGAGGACGGAGAAATTCGACACCAGACATCTGTGGGAAGGTGGAATTGAGAACTTCCGGTCGGCCGACTGAGATAATGAGGCAAAGGACACCGACGCCACCGCCGCCATTGTTGATTTTCGCGGAGGATTAGAAAAGGGGGAAAGGTTTCTCCGTTTCCGATTTTTTTTCCTTTAGATTTGGGGAGTCGGGAGTTGTCCAATGGAAATTTGACACGTGGACCTAATCCTCCCGTGAGGGGCTGACCTCTCACTCGCGATGGCGACTGTCCCCATCTGTTTATGTAAATGTGTGGTTAAGGTTTCTTATTCATCAAAATTAATATACATCCAAATTGCACTCGCTCGACATTTCGTTTGGACACGAAGGTTAAGAATGTAGCATTTTAGAAAATTTAATTATGTAAGCTATCTTATTTATTTAATTTGGTATAGAGAATGGGTATCAAAATATATTTTAGTTGACTCTTAACATCCTATTATTACATGAAGTAAAGAAGGCGGCAAAAATATCCGACTACTTATACAATTCTACTGCAAAATACTTCCTCCCTAAGTGATACTTACGTATAATTTTCTTTCCGACATTCAGAAATAACTATGATACAATTTAATACTCACTCCATTTTAATATTCATTCGTTATAAATACTAAAATTCGTGCGAGAAGATCATGCACAAGACATTAAATCAAAAGTAGTATCAATTCATGTAGCCTTGTGAAGAAGCCAGAAACTAATTTGTTGGTCAACAATTACAGATTTTGATTAAATTCATTATCAACTTATATAAGCTGAAAATATGAACTACAAATATTAATTACATTACAAGATTACTATAGAACTTTTTTACACACAAATATTAACGATCGAACACTAATAAAATAGAATCAATGGGAAGCTTAGGATCTACTTAGTGGGACCCCAACAAATGAGGTGCATAATCTTCTCAGCCTTCTCAGCCTCCTTTATTCTTCTCATTGCATAATCCTCGTGTTGAATGTTTGTACCATTTCCCAAGCTCTCTGCGGCGGCGGCGGCGGCGACGTTGTACGCCCATTTGCCACGGCTGCAGGCGTCGGAGGACTCCGGAGCGGACATCGACGGCGGAGAATGATTAAAGCCGGCGGTAGCTGCCATGTTGTTCCTCTGCAGCATTTAGAAAACTAGTAGCTTAATTTAGAGGAGATGTTAGTGAGTTAAGTTTTATTCTTGACGTCTGATATTTGTAGTAGAATCGTGTGGTTTGGATGAGCAAAACTAGAGGCTGTGGCCCCAAGTTTTATAGTTTCTACAAGCTCACCTCGATTCTCTAGAGAGAGAGAGAGAGAGAGAGAGCATTAGTAACCACAAGATATATCTCTTGGCATTGGTTTTTCCTCTAATTTCTTATACCGTAGTTTAAGCAATAGATGGTGAATACCTTATCTACTTTGAATGATGATACGAATACAAGGAATGCAAGGTCATTAAGTATAGTAGTAGTAGTATTACACTATTACTTAAGAGATGACTTGTAGAGTTATTCTCCATGTCCCGTTCAAAACGTTAAGTTCTTTTTCTAAACTCTCTGTTCAAATATCCATTTTCCTATTCATAAAGAAGCAATGTGGATGGACTATACAATTTTTAATAGGTTTAAATTTTACTATTTAAGATAATATTCATATATAAATGAGACAGATAAAAATAAAACTTATCCCATAATGAATCGAACAAGGGAACAGTATTTGAGATTTGGAGATACCATATAGGCCCAACTAAGAATAGTAGTACTGCATGTCTGCATGTACATCAGGTATAGCCGTATAGGGCTTAAATTTATTGGGCCGAAAAAAGTTTACTTGGGCCCAAAACCCCCTCGGCCCATATTTCGGTTACGGCCCATATTCCGAATTTACGGCCCTAATCTTATAATCCATAGTTAAATCAAAAGATTAAGCTAAAAGTCATCAGTTCAGGGGCCCCACCATTAATATTCGAACCTAAGAAAATGACTTGTTGTGATGGCAATTTCTAGATAGAGAGTAGTAATAGTGACGTGTCGTTTGTTTAGTCGATTAACACATTAAAATAGCCATTAAGTATTTGATTAAATATTTCCCCCTAAACCACTAAACAGACACTGTAGAAACGTTGAATGATTCCCTCGATTTCACAACAATTTATATTCATGTAAAACTCTAGTTGGTGTAGAGATTTTCTTTAATTAATTATGTCCTTATCTATGAATTAATACTACCTCCATCTCACTAAATTAGTCTCATTTGCTTTATTGACTTTTTCGGCACGCGTTTCCACCGAAACCTAGTACGAGTTTTAAAATATAATTTCGAAGTATTTTTTCGTTTACGGGATACATCGACACTCATAGTATCCCGTAAACAAAAAAAATACTTCGAAATTATATTTTAAAACTCGTACTAGGTTTCGGTGGAAACGCGTGCCGAAAAAGTCAATAAAGCAAATGAGGCTAATTTAGTGAGATGGAGGTAGTATGTGTATAAATAAACACAAGATCTGGCTTTATTAGAGCATGTACAATGGAGTGGTTCTTGTCTATGTGGCAAAAACAAGAACTCACACCTTAGTTAGCACCCCCATTGGAGATCCCCTAAATAAGAACTCGGGTTCTTATATAAAATACTGGTTCTTAAGAAAAAGTGGGGCCCACATTCCTTTTTATTTTTTTCCTCTCTCTCTTATTTTCTCAAATAATTAAATTAGTGGGACCCTTTAATTATGATAAGAACTTTTATTAAGAATCTTACCATTGTGATTTTTTAATATGAATGAGATCTTGTCTATGTGGCACCTTTAAGAACCTCATTTGGAGTTCTAGCATTGAACATGCCCTTAAGTGGAAGTGGAACTCGATTATCGTGATTAGTATAATAGATTAGATTCAAAAAAGCTACAAAGTGCTTGCAATAATTGCAGCCAAAATAATTACACCCCAACTTTTAACCAAAAAGTGTAAAGGAGAAAATTATTTCCAAAGATCAAAAATTGGGAACCAAAGATAATATAAACGTTTGATTCGAGCCTTCGTTTGTAATAGTAGTACCCCATTGGTTATATTTTACTTGACTTGTCTTATTTTAAAACAGAATTTTATATACAGTCTGTAATGTAAAAAGTAAGTAAGGATTAATTCTTTTCATTTTTAGAAATCATGTCAATTGAAATGAGACGTCCCGATTAGGAATGGAAGCCAAGTAAAGTAGAGCGGGGGAGTAATTATATTTTATTTCTACTTAATTTTTAACATTTCCTAAATATTTGAATCAAACATATGTATTACAAACGTTTGTATTGTATCGTTTCCTTTCGCTTGCTCACTCAGTCACTCAGTCACGAGGCTCACTAAATAAAGTGTAACCGGATTGGACTATTGTGGCCACGTGGGAAGGGCGATGGTCGGCGACGGCGTCGGACGATCGGCGAAGAATTTGATGCTTAAAGGTGGTGGCAACCCACGCGGATTGCACGTGACGCTACGGACTCCGATATTATTGCATCCAGTCCAGTCATCGCTACAACCTTCCCACACTCTCTTCGCAGCTCTTTTTTGGTGGGCTCCACATGTATAAATTAAATTACCCACAAATATCATAAAAAACGAAAAAAATAAATTATTTAAAACAAAACTGGACTGGGCCGAAGCGGTGTAATTGGGAAGACGACAAAAGTCCAAAGGGCAAAAGGGGAAAATTAGAATAAGGATAGAATGGGAGTGGGGCCCATGGTTTTGGGTGACAATGAAACCTGTGGGTCTCCCATTGGGCGCATGTTGATGGCTTCTGGATAAGCTCGCCACCTGTCCCACACGACTCAATTATTTACCCATTTATTATTTTATTATAATTTGCTACTAATCCTATTTACCGTTTCGCGATACGGTATGTTGAAGATGCTGCACGAGATGCGCGAGTTCTCTTCTTAGTTTTATAAGAATAAAAGGAAAAGAATTGCTGTATTTCGTTTTTGACTCATTTATTGCATGGATATTAATTTCAGGCTCAATAAACCTTTTTAAATTGAGATTGAGGACATTTATATTCCTATATATGTTTCTACATTTTAAAATTGTATGTCATTATTTATTTCATGATAAGTAACAATTATTTATTTGCATGGTAGTAGTACACATTCATGTTTTAACCCATGAATTTAACATATTATACAATTTAAATAATAAACTTGTGACTTGTTCATCAAACTTGTATGGAAAATCTAAGTACGAGTGACTGTGATTAGAAATATAAACAATTGTAGCATGTAATTTGAACATTGCATATGAGTTTTGATAAAAAAAATTTAATATGCGAGTCATTCTGTCACTATCATAAATGGTTGGTAGATATCACTGTCATATGAACACTTATTCAACCATAACTCAATGTTAAATTAAAAGTTACAAAACAAGTGAGTCGTTAAAGTTAGCAACATCTCGTAGCTTGTATACGTTTTTCTAATGTTATAGTTTTACAAATTAATTTGTTATCTAAAATCAACCATGAAATATATAGGAAAAATTGAATAGTAGTGCATACAATATACTTGTATTTTCATACACGAACCATGGAATATGTAAGAAAAATTGCAATTGGAATCTTCACTCAATTATTTACAAATTACTTTTCAGAGCTTTTTTTAATTTGTAAGTAAAAAAAATCTAATAAAACCCATGGATGATTTTTATATAACTTCAAAAATAAGAGACCAAAAAGCAAATACACATCATATCAAAATCTCGCGCCTCTTTGAAAACCCAAAATCTCACGAGACGAGAAGACCTCGACGGATAAGAGCACACGGCTAAATTTGTCCCCACCTCAGAAACTTCCAAAAGCATAAGCGGTTTTACCAAACTGCCCTCGCCCGCCTATAAATAAAGTTCCCCCATTTCCTTGAGAAAATCCAACAGAAACAAAAAATAACAGAGTTTTTCATAGCCAAAAAAAATCTCTTTTTACAGTTTCCAACTGAAGAACTAAAAAAACCGCCGTGAAATACTAGGATGAGTTACATGAACAGAGTGTGGATGGCTGCCAGCGTTGCCGTCGTCAACAGCCACTCGGAGCAAGGGCAGAAGCTGAGATCCGGCCTCAAGTCCGTCAATCACGGCAAGAAGCGCTTCTTCTCCGCCGATCTCCGCCCCTTCTCCGGCGCGGATATGGACGGATTCGTCTCTTCCGGCGGCGGCGATGAGACGAGGGGGCAGACGGACGATTCTCTCCGGCAAGTTATGTACTTGAACTGCTGGGGCCAGAGCTGATCATCGTTGGATCCGGCTGTTTCCGCAGGGGTAGGATTGTAAATTCACGGAGTCAACCGAGTGCGCTCGCTGAGTCAGAACGGGTGCGGTTGAGAATCGGAGTTGGCTCGAGGGCCTGGGCCAGTGAAGTGAGTTGGATCGGCCCATTGGGCCTCCGGGTCCGGATTTTGGGTGGATTTGGTTCGGGTTGTCCTTGAAATGTTAGATATTGAAAGATGGAGGACCCAATTGTAAATATTGTAGAATTGTATATAGTATGAGAATGGAAGGGGCAATGAATATACGAAACTTTCATCGAAACAACCCTTTTTGTGGTCACCTATAACTATAATGTTCGATTTTATGCGTCACATGTGAATATCGGAGAGATCATTTAAAATAGTTACATTGTTTCCTTTCAAAAGGTTAATCCCTAGTTCCTAACTCTTTTACGATGTCAACTTCATTTGTTTATCCAACATAACGTTATCTGATACGTGCATAAAATGCGAAACGAAACTTCGAGTTGTCGTACATCCAACACTACTATTACTAGCTCCTAACATGGCTCTTTTTTTCTTCTTCTGAATTAATTTGTTGTCCACCACTAGCTAATAGTAGTAAGACTAAAGTAACAAAATTAAATATTCTCAACCTCTAATTGTTGCACCATTTTCATTACAATAAATTTTGATTCAATATGGGAAGTTTTGAAAAAATGCAAATAAAATTGCTCATTACTGTACATCTTTGTTGGTTGATAAATAAAAATTATCAAAACAAAAACAAATTGTGATTTTTACGAACTTTGTTGTACACATAAAAACAAAATAATACTCCCTCCGTTTTTTCTAACGTGTCATGTTTGCCAATTTGAGTTGTTTTCTTTCAGTTGACCTGTTTTCTTTTACGGCATAACAAACATCACTATTATCCCTAACATTACATTTATCTTAAACTCATACCATATGAAACTTTTTATATATTTCTTAAATTTCATGTCGAAAAGAAAACATGTCATGTCGAAAACAACGTAGGGAATATATATTTAGATGAGTGGAATATCTACAAAAATATCCGCCAATGATCTCGTTGAAATGTAATTTACCCTAAATCTAACCATAAAAAGGCTGCTTTGTCAACCTTGTGCACAGATTGAATGGAAAAAAAATAATTAATTAAGTTAAACTTTTCACAATGCAAAATTAACAGATTTAAGTTTATAAAAAAGCAAGGCAAAAGCCGGCGATTTTCCCTCGTGGAAACCAACGGTTTTACTATAAATACAACCAATCACGAATACAATTAGTATCTCTAATCATCTCACTAATTATCATTACATATATAATTAAGCTAATTCGAAATGGCTAATTACAGTAAGGCAGCCATTCTTCTAAGTGTTGCAGCACTTTTATTTTCTCTTGTTGTAATTCAAGTTGCTGAAAGTCGAGTTCTTCCCACTAGTAAGATTATTTATTTCCTTTTATTTAATTATCTGAATTTTCAATTTATTAGCATGCATATTAATGTAATTAATTTATTGAATGTTTTCAGAGCATGGGAAAGGAGCACCACCAATCTTAATATGTTCAGAAGTTTATGGAGCTGTAGCTGGTGACACTTGCTTCAGCATTGCTAAGACCTTCAACCTCACTACCGCTGCTTTCAATGTCCTCAACCCCAACCTCGACTGCGACAAGATCTTCGTCTCCGAATGGATCTGTGTCGAAGGCCTACAGTTCTGATTCGATGAGGAAGAAGTTGATCGGTGTTTAATTTGAATAATAAAGTCTAATTCTTGGGACTAAATATTGGGATCTTAATTAGCGATGCATGTATTTCTACTGTTTGATTTTCTATTATCTATGAAATGACATTGTATTGTTTTGAAACAATGGAAAGAATAAATATAAAAACTACGTTGATAAATAAAGTCACTGTTGAATTACTTGAATTTGCTTTATACTAGTATATACTTTCACACCGAGCTAGTTTATGTGTTCGTTGAATATACATATAAAGTATGAAATAATGAAACGACTCAACAAACTTCCAACGGAGGGAATATTATACTGTGTAAATTTGAAGTTCTTGATGAGAAGCAAGAACAAGAAGTTAATGTTTGCTAAAAAGTATATTTCCTACATTTGATAAGTTCCTCATAACTTGATCACATTAATTATTCTAAACTCTAAACTCAAGAGCATGATGAACTTGGACTAACTCATTTGTTCCTATTATTTGGGCCGGATTTGGACAATGAATTTCTCAGCCTGATGGAATATCGGGTCGTGCTGGCCGTCCCACTTTTACTTGAAGCCCAACGGGTTCGGAGTCGGAGGCCCAGCCCATCTTATTATGTACAGAAGTTCATGGAGCAGTAGCTGGTGATACTTGCTTAAGCATTGCCATATCCTTCAATCTCACTGCTGAGGCTTTCGATGTCCTCAACCCCAACCTCAACTGCAACAAGATCTTCGTCTCCGAATGGATTTGTGTCGAAGGTTTCTTGATCTGATATACGTCGTATAAGAAGTTGATCGGTGTTGGAATAAATAAAGTCTGGTTCTTGGACTAGTTGGGATCTTATTAGCAATGTAGTTTCATTTTGTTGCTCTTTGAGATTAATAAAGTTCTATGTTCTATAGTTATTAATAATTCTGAAACAATTTCCAACTACAAAGAATGAAGAAAACAAACAGAGGGGAAGTGCAAAATTCTTAATAAGAAGAGAAGAATATTTACTTGTCAATAATGCACAAAGAAAATTACCTATGACAGTAATCCCATGTACATTACTCTCCTCGTCTCATTAGTAATGTCCCGATTTTACACATTTCGTACCTCGGATAAATATTGTACCTCAAAGTGACACAAAAGGTAATAGGCCTGCTATATGTATCATGATCTCAGTACCGGCCTTGCCGGCAGAAAAAAACATTCCAATAATTCATCAAATACAGTGTTGAGAGAATTAAAGCGTTATTTCCAAAGTGTTATTCTCCTTATAAATACTGATGCATACTAACCAGACCCATTCATCACTACTTATACTCAGCATCGAACAGTTCATTCGATCGATAATATTAATAACCAAGCGATGGCACATCAGACTAACTCCGTCTCCGGCGCCACCTTCTTCTTCAAGTTAGCTCTTGTGCTCGGCCTTGTCCTCATGATGTCCATGCCTGCACACACCAAACTTGTCGGTACGTAATTACTTCTTTATTTCCATAATTACACATATACCCTTATATCTTTCGTCATAACTCTCTCTCTCTGTCTCTGCTAGCTGCAGTTGGATTCGGGAAGCAGGCGAAGGATGCAGAAGTAGTGTGCAGCTCAGTGCACGAGACGGAGAGCGGGGAGACGTGTTCGGGTGTGGCGGGAGATTTCGGTCTCTCTCTAGAAGATTTCCTCACCATTAATCCCAATATCAACTGCAACTCCATCTTTGTTGGCCAGTGGCTCTGTGTCGATGGCTCTGCACCCTAACTGCCTTCCTATCTCTATATGGAAGTGATCCGAACCAACGATATATCTACGTCGATGACAAGGATATTTACCATTTTCTAGCTATACTTCATCTTGTTAGTACCTAGTTCTGAGTTGCTTCACTGTAATGTGTGCAATCGTTATTTCAATAAAAAGTTGGTGATCTTTATCTTATATTATGAGAGCATATATACCTATTTATCATAAGTTTAATTGTTTCAACAAGAATAACAACAATACGAAAATTGTTACATTGTGCTTGTTCACATGTTATGAAAATAAGTTGAAGTTAAACTTGATTATATGTAATTGGGAGTTGAAATGAAAAGAATAGGGTTGTTAATTTCTTTTCACTATACATGTGTTGTTTTACACGTACAGTTAAGTAGAGTGGGACGGAGGGAGTATAACCTATCGTTATATACCAATCGTTACATGTGTTAGTTATAACTTTCGACATTGATCATTCTAATTTCTTGGATTTTCTTCTAGCAATATTATATACTGACACGTTTGAATTATTTGTGTTTCAGCTCAAACTCCCACAAGAATTCATCATCATTTTCCTCTGTTTTCACTATACTCTAGAAGATATAAAAATGGTTCATACAAGTACTAGTGAAGATTATACACAAAACAATAATACTATATTCGTCTGGTTGATAATGAACTCGTGATATGATAATCAACGGGCCGGATCGAGGAAGTATAATAGTATTCCATATCAAAGCTTCACTAGCATATGCTCTCTTGAGTCTTGACAACTCCAATGATCCTCTAAAGATTCTCACCGCCATTGACGGCAAACATTCCACTACACTTTCTCCAATTTCAATTTACTCATCATCCAACATTGTAAACTAAACGGCACTAAATACAAATTTTTTTATTTTATTTTTCTTTGATTTCTTGTACAATAGACGGTGGTGACACTTGATTATATTAAAGAGTAGCATATACTCCTCCAAACGGTATTTCCAATGTATTTATTCGTATAAATACTCAACACAATTCACCACTAATCACAATCAAATACTCATACGTTACCTTCCTCCTCCTTCAAATTCATCTATATCAAGATGTCTTACCAGAGAAACACCACCTTCTTCTTCTTCTTCAAATTGGCTATCGTGCTCAGTCTCGTTATCGCGATGTCGATGGCCGCAGAGAGCAGAGTTATCGGCAGTAAGTATATACATTCCTTCTTTTGTTTCGACTGTCTGCCCAAAGTTCGTGTATTTAAATGCAATTAACGAGAAACGAGCATGCATGCATGCATTCTGAAACTCTCTCTCTCTCTACGTGTGTAGTTGGATTTGGAAAGAAAGCTGCAGGTATAGTTTGCAACACCATCTATGGACACAAGAAGGATGAGACATGCTCGAGTGTGGCTGCAGATTTCAATCTCTCTCTTGATCAGTTTCTGGCCATTAATCCCAACATCAACTGCGACTCCATCTTCGTCGGCCAATGGCTCTGCGTCGACGCCTCTGCTTAATTTAACCCCACGCGCCGCCGCCATCCTCGACAAATTAAAACCATTTTCTCATTACTACTACTACTACTATTTTATCTGAGGTTTCGAATTTATTTTTCTTGTTCTTGCTTAGTTCTTCTAATAAAGCGATAGAGTTGCTTAACTGTAATGTTGTTGCAACTGTACGTTATTGCAATTCATTAATGTTACTAAATTGATTACAAATCGCAGTCAAGGGGTAAGGCGACTCATCTCCAACGAAGAAGTCGAAGATTTGAGACATGTCGGGTGTGTGAGTGTCAGAATGTGTATGTCTTGTATTACAAGAAATTAATGTTAGTGAACTTTCGTCCGAGTCAAGAATTACACCGTTCGTTCCGATTAATTAACTTGTCTATGAGTGTATTTTCATGTTTCGTTTAGTTTATGCCTATATTTTCTAATCTACCAATTATGCATATTAATATATTAATTTGAGATAAAAATGGTAGAAATCGAAAAATAAACGAACAAATTTAGTATAGTAGTAATAATTTTAAATTTTGTAATTCATACTATAAAAAGTACCTTAAATTAGTAGCAGTACAGCTTCCATAAATGTTTAAAACCCAAAACCCGCGATTTGTTCTCGCCGCCAAAGCCGCCGCCGCGCTACCTCGTCGGCGCCGCCGGGCAAATTGAAACGGTCTTGATCAACCCTAAGAGTGCGATTCTAGCCAGAGGAGTGTAAAGAATGAAGATTGAAGACTGTTTGAAGTTTGTTGGAGCTGGCTGGAGTTTAAGTTTATATGCATGAAGATTGTTTACTGTTTTATCAAAGTCGCACTTTGTACTTATTTTCTGTTTTTACGTTTTTAGCTTTATTGCTTTTATTCCCAGCCGTTAGATATTTTGCCCTATATCTGATGGCTTAGATTTGAAGAGAGTGAGATATTTAAACTCTTGTACTGGTTTTGGGAAGTGTATTTATTTTGGGAATGAAGAAACTCTTAGCTGCTTTACTGTTTCATTGAATGCTTCTTTCTCTCTCGAAATATCTCACTCTCAACATGGTATCAAGAGCAAAGGTTCCGTTATTTTTCTGTTAAATGGTTAAAATCATTCCACAATTCTGGGAAAATATGGGAAATGATGATCAAGAGACGCCGCTTTCACCGAAGAAGGAGACAAATGATGAAGAAAATAAAAAGGGTCGAAAGATCGAAGGCATTGGACTGACCGAGGTCCAGATCGAGGAGATCCTTAACCTTCCTGTCACGGATCACTCGGGGATGCAGCTTATATCGAGCTATCTCACAGGCGCGAATTTCTTGAACTGGAGCAAGTCGATCAAGCGAGCTCTTGCTGCACGCAGCAAGCTCGAACTATTGGATGGTACATTTCCTGAACCTGATGCTGAATCTCCCTATTATAAACGATGGTTAAAGGTTGATTATATTGTGTCTACATGGATATGTAATTCTATCTCAAAAGAATTGGTTGATGCATATTCTCATATAGAAAGCACATATAAGTTATGGAATGCTCTGTCTCATCGTTTTGGTGGAAGTAATGGGCCAAAAATACTCAAGTTACAGAGGGAGATTTATGCATTTAGGCAAGGGAATTTGTCTGTTGCAGCTTATTTCAATCAACTGAACTCTATGTGGGAAGAAATGGATATGATTCTCCCACCATTGGATTGTGTTTGTCACGCTAAGAAGAAGTCTATGCAAGAGAGGACCAGATCAGGCTTGTAGCTTTTCTTGTGGGCTTAAATGAAGTTTATGAATCCACAAAGACACAGATTATGCTGCTGAAACCTCTGCCTAACCTTGATCAAGCTTACTCCATGGTTGTTCAAGTGGAGGATCAGAAGCGTTTGAGTGATCAAGTTGGAGATAACAAGGATTTGATGGCAATGAATGTTCAAAAAGTGAACTATGGGAATACTCAACAACAGTATGGACCCAAACCTGCTTATCAGAACCAAAAACAGACACAATATCAGAAACAAGGAGGAGTTCCTTTTAAGAAAAGGATCAGCAAGGAGGAGAAAAGGAAACTGAAGTGTTCCCACTGTCAAGAAATGGGCCATGATGCCAGTGAGTGCTTTAAACTCCATGGTGTACCAGACTGGTACAAGAAACTTAAGGAGAATCAAGGACAAAACAGAGCAAACTTTGTTGATACTGCTACAGATATGGAAGCTGCTATGTCAGATAGATCAGAGCAAAAGGATTCAGGTCAAGACATAAGTAAGCTGATTCAAAATGAGATTGCAAAATGCATGGGGCAATACATTCAGAAGCAAGCAGGAGGAAACTCAAAAGGAGATGCCAATATGGTGCATCAAGGAGCACAGAGAACAAGTCCTTTTGAAGGGCACTATGCTTTTTCTATCCTACCTAGCATGGAAGTGGTGGAATGGATAGTTGATTCAGGGGCTAGCACCCATATCTGTGCTAACCCTGAACTACTTTATACCATATACACACTGGAAACCCCTACTCTTATCTTCTTCCCTGATGGAACTTCCAGGACAGTGACACAAGCTGGAAAAGCCAAGATCAACAAGGATATTGTTCTTGATGATGTGTTATTTGCACCAGGTTTCACACACAACTTAATTTCTGTGGCAAGGTTAATGAAATGCATGAATATTAAGTGTACTTTCTTTCCTACACACTGCACATTTCAAAGAATGCACACAGATCACCTTGTTGGGGTAGGAAAGATGATGAAGAATCTGTATGTTGTGGAAGCTATTAAGGAACAACATCTCATTAGCTTTTTCAATCCAAGGGATATGAGCTTACTGGATTGGCACATATTCATGGGCCATCCTTCAATTACTACCTTAAAGCATATGCAGATTCCAAAGGGCAAGAAGTTTGATGAGCTGGTGCAGATCATTGAGAATTGTGAAGTCTGCATCAAAAGCCAAACAGGCCAGAGATCACTTCCCTGTCTTGAATAGAAGAACTAACTCAATGTTTGAGATGGTGCATGGGGATATCTGGGGTCCCTATGCTCAGAGCAATATCTGTAATGTATCTTATGTTTTGACTCTTGTTGAAGATTTCAGCAGGGTCATATGGACTTTTTTGGTTAACTCTAAGGATCAAGTGGCACAGATCCTTCATGGTTACATTCAAATGGTGTCTACACAGTTTGAAAGAAAGATTAAAGTCTTTAGATCTGACCATGGAAGTGAATTCCTCAACAACAAAGTAAATCAGTTGTTCACAGACCATGGAATACTTCACCAGAAATCTTGTGTCTATAGTCCACAGCAAAATGGAATAGTTGAGAGAAGACATAGGAACCTTTTAGCTACTGCAAGAGCTCTCATGTATCAAAGTGGTATACCCATTCGTTTTTGGCCATATTCCATCCTTACTGCCACTTGGCTTATTAACAGATTGCCCAGTGTTGTTCTTGATTGGAAGACACCTTATGAGTTATTGTTTGGTAACCCACCAGACTTCTCCATGCTCAGACCATATGGTTGTCTGGCCTATGCTGCAAATCTCACCCCAAACAGAGGTAAATTTGATACCAGAAGTGTAAAATCTGTTTTTCTTGGATATGATGTTTGCCACAAAGGATACTTGCTTTTTTGATCTGGAAAAACAAAGGGTTTTTGTTTCTAGAGATGTGAAATTTGTCACAGACTCTTTTCCTTTCCTACATTCATCATCACCCTCACCCACTTCTCACACTGAACCTCCTATTTCATATCCTGCAGTCAGCACACAGCCTCACTTAGATGTGCCTCCTCTGGAAGTGGTCAGTGATGGTGTGATTGATTCCACAGATAGCTATGAACATGCTCTACCTTTTGTATCTCCAGAAACTATAAGTCCAGAGAGTGATCCACACAATGATAGTTTGATTCAGGTGCCTCTACATACTGATTCTACTTCACCTGTGCAGAGAAGGGGAACAAGGCAAAGACATCCACCCACCTGGATGCAAGATTACATTGGATCAGTAATCACACCTCAACTTTTCACTCACCATGTGTCTATTACTCCACCCACTTTCCCTTATGCTGTTAGTCACTCCCTCTCACAGTCACACACTTCTTACCTTTTCAATATGACAATGGTCAGAGAACCAAAGTCATTTAAGGAAGCAATACAATACCCAGAGTGGGTAGATGCCATTAACCAAGAGCTGAGTGCTCTGACCAAGAATGAAACATGGACCATCACTGATTTACCAGCTGGTGTGAAACCTATTGGCTGCAAGTGGATTTTTAAAGTGAAACTGAAGCCGGATGGTTCTGTAGAGAGATGCAAAGCAAGACTAGTAGCCAAGGGGTACACACAACAACCATGTATTGATTACCAAGAAGTATTCTCTCCAGTAGCTAACCTAGTTACAGTGAGACTCTTCTTTGCTATTGCAACTGCAAAATCATGGCCAATACATCAGCTTGATGTTAATAATGCCTTCCTACATGGGCACTTGAAGGATAATATCTACATGACTCTACCTCCTGGTATAGATGGACACCATGGCAAAGTTTGCAAACTGCAGAAGAGTTTGTATGGTTTAAAACAGGCTGCCAGAGAATGGAACTCTGAGTTTTCTAAATTTCTTTGCTCTCTGGGTTTTACTGCATCTATACATGATCCATGCTTGTTTACAAAAGGAGAGGGCCCTCTTTTCTTGCTTTATTGGTATATGTTGATGATGCTGTCATTACAGGCCCCTCCCTCTCTTTGCTTACTGAATTGAAGTCTTCCTTGGATGATGCTTTTACAATTAAGGACTTAGGTCCTGCCAAATTCTTCTTAGGAATGGAGATTGCTCGTGGTATAGATGGGCAGCTTTGAACCAGAGGAAGTACATCCTGGACATTCTTTCAAATCATGGTTTGCTTTGTTGCAAACCTAGTGCTACACCACTTCCACCTGGTTTAAATCTGTCAAAAGATGATGATGAATTGCTTCCAAACCCTGAACAATACAGGAGCTTGGTGGGTCAATTACTATATCTCAACCTCACCAGGCCTGATCTCTCACATGCAACTCAGCAACTAAGTCAGTACATGACCAAACCTTCTAAAGTACATTGGCATGCTGCCTTCCATGTTCTGAAATACTTAAAGGGATGTCCCTCCCTTGGTGTTTTCTACTCTGTGGATTCTTCTTTCAACCTTTCTGCTTACTCTGATGCTGATTGGGCCACATGCCAGGAGTCAAGGAAGTCTTTAACTGGGTTTTGTGTGTTTATGGGATCCAATCTCATCTCTTGGAGATGTAAGAAACAGTCCACTGTCTCAGCTAGCTCTGCTGAGGCAGAGTATAGAGCTTTGGCCATCACCACAAAGGAATTGGTTTGGCTGCATAGTCTACTCTCTTCATTTCAGGTCTCTCCTTCTACCCCTATCCCTATATTCTGTGATAATGATGCTGCTCTTCAAATCACTCGCAATCCTGTCTTCCATGAGCGCACCAAACACATTGAGATTGATTGTCACATAGTGAGGGAGAAATATGTGAATGCTTTTGTTATCCCAACTGCTATTTCATCCACTGATCAACTGGCTGATTTCTATACTAAACCACTCTTTGGACCTCGGTTCCACACTTTCTTGTCCAAGATGGCGGTGCTTGACCTTCACCACCTTCATCTTGAGGGGGGGTGTAAAGAATGAAGATTGAAGTTTGTTGGAGCTGGCTGGAGTTTAAGTTTATATGCATGAAGATTGTTTACTGTTTTATCAAAGTCGCACTTTGTACTTATTTTCTGTTTTTACGTTTTTAGCTTTATTGCTTTTATTCCCAGCCGTTAGATATTTTGCCCTATATCTGATGGCTTAGATTTGAAGAGAGTGAGATATTTAAACTCTTGTACTGGTTTTGGGAAGTGTAGTTATTTTGGGAATGAAGAAACTCTTAGCTGCTTTACTGTTTCATTGAATGCTTCTTTCTCTCTCGAAATATCTCACTCTCAACAAGGAGCCACTTTGTTTTTCACCTGAGGTATCGCACAATCGCCTTCGACTACAGGGAAGAAGACGCCGCCGTCGGCGAAGGGAATGCCACCATCTTTAGGTTGTAATCCTTCCTTCTTTCTGAATCATGAAATTGATTTCTGTGAGTCGATATAGCCGCCGAAGAAATTTTTGCTGATTCAGTATTTGATCAATGGCCATATTTTTGGTGAAGAGTTTAGTTAAATTCATCCCAATTAGAGTATCTAGGGTTTCTGCGTTACCTGTCTTAGCTAATTCAGTTGGAAATCGACTGTTATTTTCGTCACAAATTTCCCCAGCAGAAACCACTGATGAACTCCTGAATCAAATACTTGCTGCTAGGGAGGACTCTTCTGTTTCAAGGGAAGATTTTTGTATAGGTTATATTAGGAAACTATGTGCTGCTGGAAATTTCACTGTTGCAGCTAGTTTACCCCGATTTTTACGCGATAAGAACATTATTGTTAGCCCTCGTGTGTATAATTGCATTCTGGAAGCTGCAGTGAAAGAAAATGATATTGATTTGCTCTCCCAAATTTTCAAGGATCTTCTTGTTTCTGGTGGTTCCGTAGGATTGGATTCGTATCTTGTTGTTGCTAGAGGTTTCGGAAAGCAAAGTAGCCGTGCTATGTTATTGAATTTTATCAGAGAACTGCATGAAATGGAATTACCGAGGATTGATATAGTTTTGAACAGGTTTATTCATGCTTTGGGTAAATGTGGGAATCCTGAAGATGCCTTACAAGTATTCGAAAATATGAAGAGTTTGGGACATGCACCGGACATAGTAACATACAATACGGTTTTGGCAATTTTGGGTCGTTTAGGGCAAGTTGAGGAACTGCTGCGTGTGTTTTCTTCTATAAGAGAAGTTGGTCTTCTTCCGGATGTATTCACGTATAATACCATGTTAAATAGCTTGAGAAAAAATTATCAAAACAAAAACAATTTGTGATTTTTACGAACTTTGTTGTACACATAAAAACAAAATAATACTCCCTCCGTTTTTTCTAACCTGTCATGTTTGTCAATTTGAGTTGTTTTCCTTCAGTTGGCTTGTTTTCTTTTACGGCATAACAAACACCATTGTTATCTCTAACATTACATTTATCTTAAACTCAAACCATATATGAACCTTTTTATATATTTCTTAAACATCATGTCGAAAAGAAAACATGTCACGTCGAAAACAACGGAGAGAATATATATTTAGACGAGTGGAATATCTACAAAAATATCCGCCAATGATCTCGTTGAAATGTAATTTACCCTAAATCTAACCATAAAAGGCTGCTTTGTCCACCTTGTGCAGAGATTGAATGGAAAGAAATAATTAATTAAGTTAATCTTTTCGCAATGCAAAATTAACAGATTGAAAGTTTATAAAAAAGCAAGGCAAAAGCCGGCGATTTTCCCTCGTGGAAACCAACGGTTTTACTATAAATACAACCAATCACAAACACAATTAGTATCTCTAATCATCTCATTAATTATCATTACATATATATAATTAAGTTAGTAATTAAGCTTAAAAATGGCTAATTACAGTAGAGCAGCCATTCTTCTTAGTGTTGCAGCACTTTTATTTTCTCTTGCTGTGATTCAAGTTGCTGAAAGTCGAGTTCTTCCCACTAGTAAGATTAATTCTTTCTTTTTATTAGTTATATGAATTTTCAATTTATTAGCATGCATATTAATGTAATTAATTAATTGGATATATGTTTTCAGAGCATGGGAAAGGAGCACCACCAATCTTAATATGTTCAGAAGTTTATGGAGCTGTAGCTGGTGACACTTGCTTCAGCATTGCTAAGACCTTCAACCTCACTACCGCTGATTTCAATGTCCTCAACCCCAACCTCGACTGCGACAAGATCTTCGTCTCCGAATGGATCTGTGTCGAAGGCCTCCAGCTCTGATATACGCCGGAGAAGAAGTTGATCTGGAAGAAATAAAGTCTGATACTTGGGACTAGTTTGGATCTTATTAGCAATGTAGTTTCCTACTGTTGCTCTTTTGAGATTAATAAAGTTCTATGTGTTAATGATTATTAATTCTGAAATATTTTCCAACTACAACAAGAATGAAGAGAAACAAAAACCTTAACAAGAAGAGAAGAATATTACTTGTCAATAATGCAAAAGAGTATTACCTATAACTGTAATATACGTACATTAATTACTCTCCCCGTCTCATTAGTAATGTCCCGATTTTACACACATTTCGTACCTGGATGAAATACCGTACCTCAAAGTGACACAAAAGGTAAGAATCAGCATAAGATTCCTACTGTATTTGCCAATTGTAGTTCTTTATGTTTCTTGTTTTAGAACTTCCATGCTGTGTGTGGAAAATCCTTTATTTTGAGAACTTTCTATTATTTCTCTATTATTTCAAGGTGATGATTAATTTATTACTCCCTCCGTCCCACTGGGATAGGGGCCTTTTTTTTCGGCGCGGGAATTAAGACGAGAATGATGATAGTGGGATAAAGTGAAAGGTAATGGGTTAAAGTGATGTGTTAAAATTTTATTGAGTTAGAATTTTCCATTTTAAGAAATGGACATCCCGAAAAGGAAAAGGTCCCTATATCAGTGGGACAGAGAGAGAGGGGAGAGGAGGACTTGACTCTCGACCTCATTAATAGTAGCCTTTTGATTTGGGCCTATTGGGCTGCGGTTTTTTGGTTCGGTTGGGCCTATTGGGCTGAACTTTTCGGTTCTATTGGCCCTATTGGGCTGAAATTTTTTTAAAGAAATAAAAAATAGTCCTACTCTATGTATGATCTCAGTACCGGCCTTGCCGGCAAAAAAAACAAACACACACTCGAATAATTCATCTTCATATGCAAATACAGTGTTGAGAAAAAGCGTTATTTCCGAAGTGTTATTCACCTTATAAATACTGATGCATACTAACCAGAGCTATTCATCACTACTTATACTCAGCATCGATCGATCGATCATTTAATTCGACAATATTAATAACCGCTCGATGGCGCATCAGACTAACTCCGTCTCCGGCGCCGCCTTCTTCTTCAAGTTAGCTCTTGTTCTCAGCCTTGTCCTCATGATGTCCATGCCTGCACACACCAAACTTGTCGGTACGTACGTACTTCTTTATTTCCATAATTACACATATACCCTTTTATCTTTCGTCATAACTCTCTCTCTCTGTCTCTGCTAGCTGCAGTTGGATTCGGGAAGCAGGCGAAGGATGCAGAAGTAGTGTGCAGCTCAGTGCACGAGACGGAGAGCGGGGAGACGTGTTCGGGTGTGGCGCAAGATTTCGGTCTCTCTCTAGAAGATTTCCTCACCATTAATCCCAATATCAACTGCAACTCCATCTTTGTTGGCCAATGGCTCTGTGTCGATGGCTCTGCACCCTAACTGCCTTCCTATCTCTATATGGAAGTGATCCCAACCAACGATATATCTACGTCGATGACAAGGATATTTACCATTTCTAGCTATTCTTCATCTTGTTAGCACCTAGTTCTGAGTTGCTTCACTGTAATGTGTGCAATCGTTATTTCAATAAAAAGTTGGTGATCTTTATCTTATTTTATGAGAGCATATATACATATTTATCATAAGTTTAATTGTTTTAAATGGCTAACAAGAGTAACATGCAACAACAATAATAAAATTGTTATATTGTGCTTGTTCACATGTTATGAAAATAAGTTGAAGTTAAACTTGATTATGTATAATTGGAAGTTGAAAATGAAAAGGATAGGGTTGTTTCTTTCACTATGCATATGTTGTGGTACATATACAGTCAAATAGAGTGAGACGGAGGTACGTAGTATAACCTATCGTTATATACCAATCGTTACATGTGTTAGTTATAACTTTCGTTATTGATCAATTCTAATTTCTTGGATTTTCTTCTAGCAATATTATATACCGTCACGTTTGAATTATTTGTGTTTCAGCGCAAACTCCCACGAGAATTCATCATTTTCCATCTTTGTTTTCACTATACTCGAGAAGATATAAAAACGGTTCATAAAAGTGAAGATTATACACATATCCATCGAAATTAATATCAATTTCTAAACAAACAATAATACTACATTCGTCTGGTTGACAATGAACTCGTTATACGATAATCAACAGGGCAGATCGAGGAAGTATAATCGTCTAAAGATTCTCACCGCCCTTGACGGCAAACATTCCACAACAGTTTCTCCAATTTTAATTTACTCATCATCCAACATTGTAAACTAAACGGCACTAAATACAATATTTTTTTTTAAAAAAAATATATTTTCCCTTAATTTCTTGTAATAATATATGGTGACACTTGATTAATTATATTAAAGAGTAGCATATACTCTCCTCCAAACGGTATTTCCAATGTATTTGTTCGTATAAATACTCAACACAAATTACCAACATTCTTCACCACTAATCATAATCAAATACTCATACTACATTACCTTCCTCCTTCTTTAAATTCATCTATATCAAGATGTCTTACCAGAGAAACACCACCTTCTTCTTCTTCTTCTTCAAATTGGCTATCGTGCTCAGTCTCGTTATCGCGATGTCGATGGCCGCAGAGAGCAGAGTTATCGGCAGTAAGTATATATATACATTCCTTCTTTTGTTTCGACTGTCTGCCCAAAGTTCGTGTATTTAAATGCAATTAACGAGAAACAAGCACGCATGCATGCATGCATTCTGAAACTCTCTCTCTCTCTACGTGTGTAGTTGGATTTGGAAAGAAAGCTGCAGGTATAGTTTGCAACACCATCTATGGACACAAGAAGGATGAGACATGCTCGAGTGTGGCTGCAGATTTCAATCTCTCTCTTGATCAGTTTCTGGCCATTAATCCCAACATCAACTGCGACTCCATCTTCGTCGGCCAATGGCTCTGCGTCGACGCCTCTGCTTAATTTAACCCCACGCGCCGCCGCCATCCTCGACAAATTAAAACCATTTTCTCATTACTACTACTACTACTATTTTATCTTAGGTTTCGAATTTATTTTTCTTGTTCTTGCTTAGTTCTTCTAATAAAGCGATAGAGTTGCTTAACTGTAATGTTGTTGCAACTGTACGTTATTGCAATTCATTAATGTTACTAAATTGATTACAAATCGCAGTCAAGGGGTAAGGCGACTCATCTCCAACGAAGAAGTCGAAGATTTGAGACATGTCGGGTGTGTGAGTGCGTATGTCTTGTACTATTACAAGAAATTAATGTTAGTGAATTTTAATTTCTTCGTAGTTAAGAATTACTCCGTTCGTTCCAATTAATTTACTTGTCACGCATAATTTAAGCGTGTATATTTAGATTATGTCTATAACTCTAATCTACCAATTATGCATTTTGATATATTGCTTTTAATTTGAAATAAAAATGGTAGAAATCGAAAAATAAACGAACAAATTATAATACTCCGTAATTTAAAATTTTGTAATTCATATAATAAAAAGTACCTTAAATTAGTAGCAGTCCAACTACCATAAATGTTTAAAACCCAAAACCCGCTATTTGTTCTCGCCGCCAAAGCCGCCGCCGCGCTACCTCATCGGCGCCGCCGGGGAAATTGAAACGGTCTTGATCAACCCTAAGAGTGCGATTCTAGCCAGAGGAGCTGTTACGCACCACTTTGTTTTTCACCTGAGGTATCGCCCAATCGCCTTCGACTACAGGGAAGACGCCGCCGTATTACCACATCGGCACCGCCGTCGGCGAAGGGAATGCCACCATATTTAGGTTGTAATCCTTCCTTCTTTCTGAATCATGAAATTGATTTCTGTGAGTCGATATAGCCGCCGAAGAAATTTTTGCTGATTCAGTATTTGATCAATGGCCATATTTTTGGTGAAGAGTTTTGTTAAATTCATCCCAATTAGAGTATCTAGGGTTTCTGCGTTACCTGTCTTAGCTAATTCAGTAGGAAATCGACTGTTATTTTCGTCACAAATTTCCCCAGCAGAAACCACTGATGAACTCCTGAATCAAATACTTGCTGTTAGGGAGGACTCTTCTGTTTCAAGGGAAGAATGTTGTATAGGTTACATTAGGAAACTATGTGCTGCTGGAAATTTCACTGTTGCAGCTAGTTTACCCCGATTTTTATGCGATAAGAACATTTCTGTTAGTCCTCGTGTGTATAATTGCATTCTGGAAGCTGCAGTGAAAGAGAATGATATTGATTTGCTCTCCCAAATTTTCAAGGATCTTCTTGTTTCTGGTGGTTCCGTAGGATTGGATTCGTATCTTGTTGTTGCTAGAGGTTTCGGAAAGCAAAGTAGCCGTGCTATGTTATTGAATTTTATCAGAGAACTGCATGAAATGGACTTACCGAGGATTGATATAGTTTTGAACAGGTTTATTCATGCATTGGGTAAATGTGGGCATCCTGAAGATGCCTTATCAGTATTCGAAAGTATGAAGAGTTTGGGACATAAACCAGACATAGTAACATATAATACGGTTTTGGCGATTTTGGGTCGTTTAGGGCAAGTTGAGGAATTGCTGCGTGTGTTTTCTTCTATAAGAGAAGTTGGTCTTCTTCCGGATGTATTCACGTATAATACCATGTTAAACAGCTTGAGAAAGATGGGTAGGTTAGAATTGTGCTTGGTGCATTTCAAGGAGATGATTGAGAGAGGAATCCAACCCGATCTTTTGACATTCAAAGCTTTGATTGAGAGCTTCGGCAGAGCAGGGAAAATTGAAGAAGCCTTGAATATATTTGAGGAGATGAAATATAGGCAAATCAGCCCTTCAATTCCTGTATACCGTGCACTGATCTTTAGTTTAAAGAAGATGGGGAAGATGGAGTTGGCGTTAAAATTCTCCAAGGAGATGAATGATCTAATCCGAGGTTCTATTGTTCGGAGAGGATCCTATTACAAGAACAATTGATTTTACTCGAGCGCTTTTTGGTCAAGTAGAGACAGATTTGCTATCTTGTCACTGCTTCATCCTTCTGGATATTCAGATAACCCGACTCCTCAGGTAACATAAAGAATGATGATATGTTTTAGATATGTGGTTTAGGTTCTATTCCTTCTATTTGTTCATGTATCGAAAAGTTCAACTATAAGAAGATCTAGATTTATACATTGATATCGCTCTCTTCTGTAATTGAGCAGGTTGGAAATGTTAATGATGCCTTCATTATCTCTGATGGGAAGACTCTGGGGAAAGCATCTGCACCAAAGCAAGTTCGATGAAGGATTCATGTCGGATACAGCTCTTATGCAGGATCTAAGATTCTTCTTTATGGCATTTGTGGTCTTCATATTATGCATAATTTTGCCAGAAATATTATAATGCTGCATTTCTCTTGATAACACATTGTTTTAAGAATCGTTAGAAAAATATCAATGCTAAGTTTTCCAGTCAATAGCTCACATCGTTGTCATTTCAAGACCGAAAATATTCTACTATATCTTGTGTAGCCCTGTTCATGTCCATTAAACCTGTGTGCAGTTGATTCATGTTTGCTTCAGATTATAGTAGTTTATCATTCCGTGCTAGTTAAAGCATATGCTTTTCGATATTTAAGTATCGTCTAATGGTACAGGTTGTGTTGAGTTTCGACACTAAAGGTATATAAGGTACCATAAGAATCTCATTTGATAAGAGAAAAACGGGAAATAAAATTGTCCTAAACTCAATCTCTATGGCTGAACGCAACAGTGCTTATTAGATATGACTACCAAAATTTTGCAGAAATGCTTAAGCTGAAGTTTTTCTATAAAGAATGCTGAAGCTAGTGACATGACGATCCAATTGTCATATCTAGATGTTAGTTTCATATTTTACTCGAGTCTCTTCCGAATATGAAACGCCTTCCCCAGTCCGAGACCACCAGCACTCTTGTGCGCCAGCTCACGAGCTTACTGCACACACAGATAAGTAGCAACACATTATAACAGAGACGCATTAACACGGTGTATTAATGTTTGCCATATGTTTTGTGCAGATTTTTACCTGGCATAGACAGAGTACCAGAGCCACTGAGTGCTGTGACCTATCGAAACCCAGTCCCCGGGAAGCTGAGCAGCAGTCTGTTCTCCACCCAGCGGGGCAAACTGCCCTAGATGTTTGTACCTTGCAATTGTACAATCGGCGTAAGATAAGTGATCCGTATTTTCAGAATAATGCATAGATGAAAGTCTACTGGTGATGATTGGTAATTCTACCTGAATGCCTTGAAGCGATGCTTTCCTGATCCACGGAACCTTATTGGGCCTTCAGGATTCTTCTCGCATTCTTCCATTCGGTTGAAACAATCAGCAAGATACGAACCTTGTTGAGCAGCCACCTATATAACAAAGAACCCTAACTTTGAATCATATTCATTATCGGAGAGAAGGATTTTGGAAGCTAAATTTTATTGTCACTTCTAACCTGTGCTGTTGCAGGAAGATTTTTCATCTGTGCGTCCACTTCAGAGAGCGCTAGCTTGAATTTCTCGATATCCAGTTCATCACCCCCTTGAGCATCCTTGAGAAGTTGGAGGAAGTTCTTTAGCTGCTTCTTCTTCAAATGGATCGCCACCTGTGGATACCTTTCACTTATGTCGTTGATCACTTCCTTGAAGTCGTCAGCCTTGAGTTTACCTGATCCATTCTTGTCTGCCTTGCTGAAGATGGCCGAGATATCTTCCTGGTAATAACGAATCAACCCCATTTATTTCATAAGATCGAGAAACATTTATAGATAATTTGAAAAGAAAACGACATACCATGACTCTGCGTTGATTGATAGTGGCACAATCACCTAGAGCATAGATGTCATCACATCCTTCCACCCTTAGCCATTCATCAGTTGCTAAAACTCGCCTGTTGCTCTGTTTTCGAGAGACGGTAGTTAGTATTGTACCAAGTAAAAATCATCAAGAACTTCATAGTTAGTACTGCTGATATAACAGAGCACAAACCTGTCCGATCTGCTTCATGAAATCCATCACGACAGGCCTCGTTCCAATACCAGTTGACCAGACAACCATCCCATACGGTATAGACACCATCTGCCCAGAAGCTCTCTCTTTAGTACATATCTCTTTCTCAGTCACCTTTGTAACCATGGAACCAACTTTCAAGTCAATACCATCTCTCTTGAACTTATCTTCCGCAAATTGCGTAATCCTTTTGTCGAACCTACAATTATGCAAGGAAGAAACATTGTAAGAACAGAAAGCATAGATATTTTAAAAATCTTTTCAATCTCTCTCTCTCTCTCTTTACATGTTCAGGATGTGGTCTCCAGCTTCAAGAAGAGTGATTGTGACATAGCTCTTGAGATTCGGGTAGAGCTTTGCTAGATCCTCGATAACAAAATCGTGAAGCTCAGCTGCAAACTCCACACCCGTGGGGCCTCCACCCACCACCACAAAGTGCAGAATCCGCTTCTTTTCCTCTTCGCTTATGCTTGGTAAGCTTGCCTTCTCGAAGCAGTCTATTACCGTTTTCCTAATCTTCTGAGCATCTTCTATTTCCTGAAGAAGTTTTGCATTTTTATGCATTAGTTAATGAGTACATAACACATACCATTTTAGGATTGAAACCGTTGACAAGCATCGTATATATATTTGTTACCTTAAGAAAGTGGGTGTGCTCAACGACACCAGGGGTGTTAAATGTGTTGGAACGAGCTCCCATGGCTATAACCAGATAATCGTAATCCACCGTGAATTCCTCAGTCGCGCCTATGTTGTTCTCCTGTGTAGATCTACAATGCACTTTCTTGCTTTTCGTATCGATTTTGTAGCACTCTGCTTCCCTGAACTGAACATCGAACTTTTTCTGCAGCCAAGAAATAAATAAACACATTTAGCCGGTGCAGATTCATTATAACCTCTCCTAAGTTCTTTCACACACCAATGTAGACATGTGTTGCAGTAGATGAACTGACCTTTCGGACGATGTTACGGATGGGCTCGACGATGCTACGAGCTTCGACTGTGCCATTGGTGACAGATGGCAGCAGAGGAGTGAAGGCGAAGTAGTTTCTGGGAGAGACAACCTGAACCTCATAAGAAGGATCTTTCAAGTTCTTAAGGAAGCTGGTTCCAGCCCAGCCCGTTCCCAGCACCACCACCTTCTTCTTCGGGATTTCGGCCCGGCCCGTGTCGGCAAACGCAGTCCTTAACGGGCTACTCTCCGAGAATGCCAATAGCCCTCCACCACTGCAGAAACATCCCCATACATCATATACTCGCAGGAAAAAAAAAAAGAAGCAACTCTCATTAAATATACAAATATACTCCATACACACACACACACAAAAAAAAAAAAAGGGAACAGAAATTGCAGAAGAAAACTAAATTAATAAACAATTGATTTAACTCATAAACAAATCAACAACCCAAATCCAACTCCCAACATTCATGCAAATAGGAATAACCAAGTTTATCGCAGTATAAAATAATGAAACGATTCAATTCCTACGAAGAGAGAGGTGTGATGTACTCCACAAATCTAAACACTTTACAAACACACCACAAATCCAGATTGATGTGCATTGTAGCTACAAAAAACGGAAAAAAAAAAAACCAAAAAAAAAAAAGAGAGAGAGAGAGAGAGAGAGAAAAGGTGACAGACCTGACGGTAGAAATGACAAGCAAATTATAGAGATTCCGGCGGCTCTGATAGGCCTCAGAAGCCTTCTGGTAAAATCTGTAGCCGCTCATTGTACAAAACTCGTTTCTTGCAAAACAAGAACAAAACTGAAACAAACCCTACTGCTATTTAATTTTGTGTGCTATACATGTATATAAATAATAAATGGAGGTGTATATTCGTATAGGAAATGTAATTTACATGGGAAGCAGAAAAGGAATTTAATTAATTACCTACCAAAAAGTAATTTTTATATATATTTTTAAATTGTGAAAATAGTATTTTGAAAGGTGGATTAGCAGTCACGCAAACGAGGAGAATGAGGGTGTACCGTCCACTTCCTTTTTCCGTGGAGAAATGTGGGGATCGGTTTCTGCTAGCCGTGCGATGCGGGTCTATGCTACGTCATCGGACGGTTATAATTTTTTTAATTAGTTTTTATTTATTTATTTAAGTAGGGTTTGTCATGATATTTAAATGACCCCAATAAATGTTTTTATTTTCCATTGAAAATCTAAAAAGAAGCCTAATAAAAAGTAAATCAAATTTGATTTTATGAAATTGTGTAAACTGAGTGAATCGAAATTGATTAATGACGTCATTAATAAGATGTGCATAATTTTGATTAAATTCACAAAATTTGCAAATTACAAACAACTGAGTTGACCAGGTTTGATTCACCAAATTATACAAATCTAAAGGCCCATATGAGGCCCAAATAGAAAAGGCAAGGCCCAAATGAGGCCCAAATGGAAAAGGTAAGGCCCATTATACAAACATAATCCAAGCTTTCAAATCTCACAAGTTTGAAAGAAAGTACATACTATGAAAGAATCTGAATATCCATAACCATTTTCTCCATCTTCTTCTTGTTTCATTCATCTTCATATACGGCTGGAGTCCCTCCCAAAGATGAACCTCCTGGTCCAGTCACCGACGACGAGGTACCTCGTGCGCCAGCTCACTTGTTTACTGCACACATAATCATGATTTCATTTATGGAAGAAAAGGTGTATGGCTTATTCTTTCTTCTTTTTCTGGAAACTATAACTAGACTCACCTTGCATAGATGGAATACCAAAGCCATTGCGTACTGTGGCCCACGGAAACCCAGTCTCCGGGCAGCTCCGCTGCTGCCTGCTCCCCTCCTAGAGGTGCAAACTGCCCCAGATGCCGGTACCTAGTTTCCAAGGCACGAGAAAGAAGAAGGTACTGTGAATCTAGAGATTTGTAGATAGGATTAGTAAAGCTTAGTGATCCTTGGTTGCCTGGACATGCATTTTCGATTCTTAGGTTCTTGTAGTGTTTGTAATGATTCCTTCACTTGATTGCCAGTCATATTATTGGGAGACGAAGAATGACTGAAACGGGAGATATTTAGTAAAGAGGACGATTACATTGCCATTAAAGGAAAAAATGTGTACCTGAAAGGAAGAAACTCATGACGACCGCCACTTCTGAACTTCCGAGGACCCTCAGGCTCTGCGAAGCATTTCTCCCGCGTGTTGAAGCACTTGGCAAGGTATACACCTTGTTGTGCAGCAACCTTATACATACGGCAACAGATCAAAATTAAACTTCACTTCTATTCTCATAATAATTGAAATTAGACTTACTAGTCGAGAGTCAGTATAAGCTGGCTTACTTGAGCAGTAGCCGGAAGGCTCTTCATTTGTTTATCTACGTTAGATAGTGCTAACTTGAACTCTTCAATATCCACTTCTTCTCTCTCGTTTCCGTGTGCATCTTTCAGTAGGTCTGTTATATTGGAGAGATGATTGTTCTGCAAATATAGTTCGACTTGGGGGTATCGGATGGCGATATCTTCAATCACATCTTTGAATTCTTCTACAGTTAGGGTTCCAGAATTGTCTTTGTCTGCAACTTTAAATATTTCGGCTATATCCTCCTGAAACACAAAATAAACGTATGTAACGTAAATACCTTTCCTTCGAGGGAGACCTTTTCAGATGTCTAGTGCTGAAAAAACAAAAATATTTTTCCTTAGAGAAAGCGAAGAACTTAGTTACCATGATTTTTTTCTGATCCACAGTGGCACAATCGCCAAGACTATAAACATCGTCACATCCCTTTACTTTTAACCATTCATCGGTAGCCAGAACCTTCCGACTGCCCTGTAAGTGCAGTAGAGGAGATGGTAATCTACTGTGGTGGGAAAATGGGGTCACGTTGGAATGTTCTGTAATAATGGAGAAAGTACCTGTCCGATTTGCTCCATAAAGTCCTTCACGATTGGCCTTGTTCCAACCCCAGTTGACCAGACTACCATTCCATGAGGTATAGAAACATTCCGACCTGTAGATTTTGATTTGACATCGATCATTTTGTCTGAAACAGCCAGCACTCGATGTCCTGTTAAAACTTCGATGCCATCTCTTTGAAACTTCCGCTCAGCAAATGTACTAATTCTCTCATCGTACCTACAGGATGATCCGACACCATATGTGTTAAAACATGTTTGCAGTCACATACGAGAATGTTCCTCGAGATATCAAGCTATGAAAAGTACTGTTCTAGTCTTATGGTCACGTAACTCAAGAAAATATAACGAAGTGCCTTGATTGAGAGGGTGATTGTGCCATGAATACTTACGTGTTGAGGATATGATCACCGGATTGTATCAGTGAAATCGCCACCAACTCTTTAACCGAAGGATATATTTTGATCAAATCCTCATGAACAAAATCATGAAGCTCTGCAGCAAATTCCACACCAGTTGGACCTCCTCCTACTATCACGAAATGAAGATTAATCCTCCTTTCTTCCTCAGTCAGCTCCGGAAGGACAGCTTTTTCGAAGCAATCTATCACAGCTCTACGGATGCTTTGAGCATCTTCAACTTCCTAAACAAAACAATACTCCTAATTAGTAGTAATAAACAACAACAAAACGATATTTCCATTTCTGTGCGAACAAGGATATTACCTTAAGAAAGTAGCAATTCTCCGAGACTCCAGGAGTATTGAATGTGTTCACTTGCGCTCCAACAGCGATAACTAGATAATCGTATTCTAAAGAGAAGTCGTTTTTCCCAGGTAGATTCTCATTAGCATTGGATCGACAGATAACCTTCTTGTTTATAGCATCAACTTTGAGACATTCAGCTTCCCAGAACTTAATCTCTCCATTCTTCTGCAAGATTTTCGTCTTTGTCAACAAGGTGTATGATGGAGCCGTTACGGTAAATAATAAAACAACACAAAAACATGTGCAAGGCTAGCATAAGCCGCGCACTTCACCTTAAATAACATTTTTCGCATACCTTTTTCACAAGATTTCGAACTGGCTCCACAATGCTTCGTGCCTCTACAGTTCCACAAGTGACACTAGGTAACAAAGGGGTGAATGCAAAGTAGTTTCTCGGTGAAACAACCTGAACATCGTAACGTGAGATATCTAGAGCTTTCAAGAAGCTGATACCAGCCCATCCAGTCCCAAGAACCAGTACTTTTTTCTTTCTAGGTTCCTTTTCATCATGTACAAGAGCTGATTTCTCCTTATCTGGCTGACTATCTGCATACGCAACGAGCCCTCCGGTCCCGCCGCTGTAAACACCCAGCAAGCAAGAAAATACTCAATAACAATCTCACTTTTGAATGACCAGCTGATTTATGTAGATTCTAAACGCATCAGGTACAGCACCACAAGAATTCAAGTGCT
Organism: Thymus mandschuricus; assembly: GCA_029379335.1. Classification (NCBI taxonomy): domain Eukaryota; kingdom Viridiplantae; phylum Streptophyta; class Magnoliopsida; order Lamiales; family Lamiaceae; genus Thymus; species Thymus mandschuricus. Next base: position 33,458,412 of record CM057080.1, on the reverse strand, counting down.
AGTTCTTCATTTAGTTTCACCAACAATCCTCCCCAAAATCCTTCCATAAACATACATTCATCAATTTCCCAAGAAATTCCTCATTTAAAAAGCTTTCTTCCCATTTATTCGAGTTGGGTTTTCGCACAAATGGCGAAAAATGGGCAGTCATGAAGGAAACTACAGAGGTTATTAGGCTTCACATACCAGATGAAGTTCTTGAGAGAGAGAGAGAGAGCAAGATTATTCATTATCTTACACAAAACATAGGAATCAATCACAGATCACATACCAATTGCAAGAAAACAACAAAAGGAGGGCCAAGAAGTTGGGAACAAGAAAAGAGTTCTTCAAGAAACACACCACACCAACTTCAAGATTAATCAAGAAACTATGCAAAACCCATGAAAATAAAATCAAGAGGAATCAAGAAATGTACGGACGAAACCAAACCTGAGAGAGCACAGAACCAAAAGCTTAGCTGAAGTAGGGTGGCTATGAAGAATTCTGTTGAAAAAACTCATCTTTTTTTCTTCTTCTTCCTAAATTTCCACTGATAAACTTTCAAGAATCTGATGGGAATGTGCAATTTCTTCAGGAAAAGTAACCCCACAACAATCACTTCAGTTTAGTAGTGTCGAATCCATAAAAGAGCAAACTTGCTTCCCTTTTTCTTTTGGTAGTTAGAATCTCAATAGGGGTTTCAACAGTCAACACGATTCATCTTTTCCAGTTGTTAGAGTACTGTGTTTAAACAATTAATGAATTAATCACTCTCATAATTGAGATACAAAATCCTTACACCCATGTGTAATCAACTGTTTTTTATTTTATTTTATTATTTCCTTTATTCTTTAAAGAAACCACGTGGAGTTCCTCAGGTTGGTGGGCAAGAGTTGGGCTTTATCCAAACAGTTGAAAGCAGATCTTGTGTTTCTCGACTCGTTTCTTAAATATATATGTGAATATAAAATAATGAAAACGTATCGAGAATGAAACAATAACGTAAAGGGATGATCGTAATAATAAAACAAGAACAAGAAGCGGAAGGAGAAGGAGGAGACGAAGAAAGAATAGAACTATGGCTTGAACAAAAGTGAAAAAAAAGCTACATATTCTAAACAATCATCCATGTCAAATGCCGGTATCCCGCCCATTTCGCAGCGACTCTAACACCTATGGCCATCGCAGCAAGCAGCAACGGGACGGGCGCCCTCTCGATCGCTCCGGCGGTCCCTTCCCTTTCTTTCGAATCTACCGAGTTTCTGGCATGGTGAAAGATAGCCAACGCCAGGTACGAAGCCATCACGATAACTCTAACCCAAGGCTCTCCGATAGCAGCTGAAACGGCCGCCACAGGCAATGCAGATGACACGTAATCTCGTTTCTTCACGAACCTGGAAAAGCAGAACATGCCTACTAGAAGTGTCCAGAAGAATAGCTCTGTTATGTAGTTTCTTACTGCGGCGAACCCGACTATCCCGGCAATCGTGAGTAGAAGAGGCTGGCTGTTGACGGAATTAGGGGAAGCGGTCTCGGAGACGGCAAGGACAGCAGATGTTAGAACGATGATGAGTGTTAGCTCTGGGATTGGAGCATATGCGATTATGCCGGAGTAGAACGATCGGATACCATAGAATGATGTCTCGACTAGGCGTATTGTGGAAGTGAGGGGATCTCCGATGAAGTGGAATATGAGGGCTAATACTAGTTTCGAGATGTACCCCAGGAACAGACCGACTAATCCGAGGGTGTTTTTCCAGTTTGAAAGCTCCCACAGTACAGTTCTCCACGCATACAGCAAGAATGCTAGCACTGAGAGAAAGATGAAGAAACATAATCAGTGGCAGAAAAAAGTACGCTATCCCAGTTTCAGTGCAAACGATGATAGATTACAACCATATGCCCTAAGAAGATAGATCACAGACAATTTTCGTAAATTTGATTCTACGAAAGCCATAGGCCATATTGTCAATGGTTAAATTTGCAGTTCATCCACAAAACAAAAAATTTGTTTGGAAAGGGTGGTTTATTTGTAATCCAAACTCTTTAAACTAAATACATAGGATTAACGAGCAGTGACAACAGCAACCAAATTACCTTATTCCTTACGGGAAATACAGGGTCACTTTTTCAGCAAGGGAGAAGTTACAGATCAAGTAGAACCGGGAAATCCATAAGCATAATACAGAACAGAAGCAGAAGAGAGGTTATAAGTATAGTCTACAAGATATCAGACTTTAATCGATCCATATTTCACGAAACATATACATACAAAAGAGCAACATGAGGAATTGAAAATCCAGGTTATATATATTCCATAAAAGTCTTGAGAACATCAGAAATCATAGACGATCTAATGGAATTTAATGCTGCCACTAACTCAAATAAGTCTACCACAAAATCGGATACTATTATTTTCCATATCCTCAGGATTGTGACTGCAAAAGTCTGCAGTAGGCATATCGTGTGTAACGGACTAGAAGATTCGTTTACTCCTAAGAGGACATTCGAAATAAGAAAAAGTTTGGTAGTATACTTGTTACCGTCAGCTACCTCATTCAGTTCACACAAGAAAACTATGGTGCCAAAGTAGCACCTTTACTTCACCCGAAAACTTATTGTATCCCACACCTTCTGCACTATTTCATACTGGAGAGGTTAAATGCTTCAAAGGAAAATGATAGAGCAATATAAAGGACCAATTTATCATTGCAAGCCCCACTAACATCCTTGTTACTACTATCTACTAAGAACTCCCTCCGTCGCAACGAACTTGAGGCGTTTCTTAACCATACATGAGCTATAAAACAATGAAACGACTCGAGCCCGTATCACACACCCATAACACGAGAAAAGCTCATAGCTTGAAGCTAAATAAAACGAAATAAAACGAAACCAACCATGGCTAGCAACTCCCAAAATCATCGAGCCAATATCAAATGCATATAAACTGCAAAAGTAATTACTTTTTTTATATAAAAAAAATAGCAAAATTAAGCTTACCGATGAGCAATGGCCACCGGACAGGCTTATCAGGCGCTTCTTTAGTCAAATATCTGAATCTTTCCGGCATGCTGCTTTCACCGCGAACATCCATCTCTTCTTCCCCACCACCGTTCTCAACGGAACCGCTTTCATTTTGAGCTTTTACCACAAACCCATCAACAGATTTCTTGAACGAGCCGTAGAAACTGTGGGAAATCAGCAGTTTGTTCAAAGGTTTTGCCTTTTTGGTTAGTGGAGAGAATATCGGCGGAGACGAGCTGTTGGAATGGTGAAGCCGAGGGGAAATTTGAGGTGGGGAGGTTTTAATTGGGGTTTTGGAGAAGAGGGTCGAGAGGGTGATCGACATGATTAAAGGGGTTGTGGAATTCAGAGAGTGCAGAGTTCCGCCATTGATGAACTGGTAGCGCCGACGATGAAGGATAGGGGTTTTGGGAGAATCGGCGGAACGAGTAATTACTGAAAACTTTTTATTCCTTTTCGAAAATAGCAGGAAAATTAGATTAGTAATTAAATAAATACTCTCGTCGTCTCACTCCATTACTATATTTTGCTATTTTAGATCGTCCATCTCATTAGTCTTATTTGCTAAAATAAAAATAATTGACTTTTACCTGTGAACCTTAAACTTTTCTCTTTTATCACTTACGTATAAAATCTCGTGCCACAAAAAAGTAGGACTCGTGAAGTGGAACGGATGAAGTATTAGATTAGTAAATTAGATAACATGTGTTTGACCTAGCGATAGGATTTAAGTTTCGAGATATTAAAATTTGAATTCTTTGTGGCTCGAGTCCTTATATTTATATCGTTAAAACCAAAAAATCTCCCTCTGTTCCATTAACAACGAACTAAGTTCATTACATTATCAACGAGACGGGATAGTATACAACGTTATCCCCAAGCCCATAGCCTCAACCAATTAATTCGTGCAACGCCAAGCCCAACATCATTCAAGCCTTAGCCCAAAATTTTCTTCTCGGCCCGAAAAAATACTCATCTCAAATGATATTGGGCCTAACCATCTGGCCCGGCCCATCTCAAATATTTAGCCCTAATTATAAAATTTTAATTCATAATATTTTTTCGTTTTTTTTTTTTTTTGGAGTGTATATAGCAAATGGGGGGGACAGAGGATCTTGGGGGAAAAGTGACATGATCGCATTTACACTGAAGAATTTGCCAAATTTCACGTTAAAAATATATATGCCTAATTTGGCCTATAACTGTCGAAACAATAGGCCATTTTCACATATATAACGACAACGTACTAATTTTTCAAGGGGCATATTATTTATCAAAAAATTCCAAGCATACAAGACAAAATTAGATGGGTCATACACCTTTAAAATAATGACACATGTCGAATGAGACGAGACGGAAAAATACTTATTTTTGGTTAGAATTTGATAATATAGATTCAAATTTTAGATACCATAAATCTAACTAGTTGATCAAGAGTATGTTACTAAATTTAGAAGGTGGGATTATAATAAAGCATGGCAAAACAAATCTTCACACCTTAGTGTACTTATTATGATGTTGAAACAGCACATGGAACAAATTGTCCTACGAATCGAGGAGACGGGGAGCAAATGTCACGAGTTCGAAATCTACGAGGCGTACGCTGTACTGTGGAACCTCTTTATAGTACAGAGGTTGAGAATCCTAAGTAAAACAGGGTTGCTAGTGCACCTAGGAGTCTTGAACTGGCTCAAAGCTGCCCCATTTGCAATGAAGGACTCCATTATCTTCTTGAACGTCCCCTTCTCCACAATGCAGAGCTCCAAAGGGCCGATCGAGTTGCACTTCCTCGAAACGACGTAGCCTTGATCGACAAACGACGCATCCATCTCCCTACAACACTCCCTCAGGAGCCCCTCCTCGACTTCGCCCTCGATCTCCCAGTAGATGATGTAGTGCCCCGGCTGCTTCGCCACGTCGGCATGACTCGTGAAGTCGACTAGCTCTGCTCTCGTGTTCCTCAATATCTTCGAGCCCCGTTCGACGACCGATTGGAGGTCCCTTTCAGTGTTCTTGTCGATGTTCACGGTTAGAATTAGCTTTCTCCGGCAGATGAAGTTTAGTTTCGGGGTGTTGCGGTGGAATCCCGCGACCTCGACCACGTCTCCGAGTCTATAACGATAGAGCCCTACACATGATATACAAGTATAGTGATGACGTTAACGTTACTATATATGCAATCAGTGACGAATGCAGAAAATATTATTATGAACATACTCACTCTACTATAAACATATAAACCATATTGCCCTAAATGTGCTTCAAAATTGGGGACATAACATATTAAAGTGTCAATTCATTATTCAATTATGTGTCAGAAAATAGTTATAATCATACATATGAAAATAAATGTGAATATAGGAGTACTATTTACTAACCAACCTTCATGAAAAATACTCTTAGAACTAGTAATTCTTACTCACCGGTGAAAGTTGTTAGCACAATCTCGTACTCCTGCCCCATTTTCACTCGAGAAAGCGGCACCGGTTCGCCCTCGACGAAGTCGTCGGTGCTGGAGTTGGAGCCGTCGTTGGGGCGGTGGAGAGGTATGAACTCGAAGTACGAAAACGTGGGTATAACCGCGAATGTTACCTTATCCGGTGGTGAAGACGGGTCCACATTCACACCAATCCAGCTCTCTGTGGACCCATAATCTGCACTAACTAGAGGCAAGTTGCCTGCGTAATGTTTAAGCTTGCTCAAATAATGGTGCATTGAACCGGTCATGATTGAGTACACATACTTCGCATTAGGCCACAGCTCCGGTATTAGCCCAACCCAGTCCTTCCCTTCCAAATCCTGGCACCTGGCCTCGATTCTCGAGGCCAGGCCAGGATTAGGGCGAAGGGCGGTGTCCAGCACCGCCCTTCGCACCTCGGGTATCGTGACCCTGGAGCTCAGGCTCCCGTCCCGGATGTCGTTGCAAATCTCCCTCCATTGCTCTTGGAAGGACCGGAAGGCTTGCACGACGCTGTAGGCGAACGTCGAGGCCACGTACTCGACCTCGTCGGAGAAGAGGAGGCCTAGGAGGAGGTGGCAATAGGTGGATTGCTTGTAGTCGCCGCTAGAGATGACTTCCTGTGGGCTACATGTGAATGACTTCGTTTCTTGTTGCTTGATCTTGAACTCCTCGCTTGCGTAGACGTGTGTCGTGGCGGTTCCGACGGTTATTCCGCCCTTGGTTTTCGACCGTTTGCTGCCGTATATGAACTCGAGAACCCTCCCCTTCTCTCGGGTCGGGTACGCCCTGTGTCGGGAACAGGGAACCACGACCATCACCGTAAGTAGCGGTTGCGGGTTTTTGAAAAACCGGGAAAAAGAAAATGAAATAAAAATTAATCGAGAAAAATAGAACGGAAGCGTACCTCGACCTATAGGCCGCGGCGATTTTGGAAATTTGGAGAGTCGTGGTCGAGCTATGGCGAGTGAAGGGCACGTACTTCGGCCTTCCCTCGGTCGTACCAGAACTAAAACAACAACAACGATAATAATAATAATTATAATCCCGAGTCGAAACAAAAACAAACTTTTTCTCTCTCCTTTTCCTACCAAATCAAGAAAATCGAAAGAGCCCTTTTCTCGATTATCTAAACTATAATTAATATTCAACTCAATCATGTCAACGCCTCCTCTACTTAAAATGTACGAAAAATAAAAATTTTAAAAAAGAAGCAAACCTCAAAGAGAGAGTTGTGATTGGTTCTTGAGTGAGGAGCGGCGACGCGTCGCCGTCGGCGATTCGTTGAATGTAAGGCTCCAAATCTGCATGCGAAACCAGAGGCACAGAGCGAGTGAAGAGCGATTCCAATGCAGCCGGTTCGAGGTCTCGCACGCTGACGTCACCCAGCCATTTCTTGAGGTAAGCCGCCCCGCAGTTCCTCTCGAGGATACGGCGGAGCGTCTCCGTCTGTGTGGCGCCGGCCTCCTCCGACGCCGCCTCGAACCACCCCATGACGTCGTCGTCGCTTCGACAGCTCATGCTCGATATATTACAGATAATACGGTGTGCGTTAGCTAGCTAGCGTATATATATTGGTAGGGAAAAGATATATCGAATGTGTACATAATTAAATAAAAACAAAAATGTGAATGAAATTTGTAATGTTAAGTCCAATTCATCATCGTCCTCTTCTTACATTTTCATTATGAAGGAAAAGTTAGGCCCCACTTTTATTTATGAGAATTTCTGATTAGTTATCTATCAAAAAAAAGGAAATCGTATAGTATTGCAGCAGAGAATTCAAGTATCCAACCTTATTATTATCTCTCATTATTCATCATTTTTTTTTTTAATAATTAAAATAAGTGATAGTTTAGAGGTCCACGAGAATCGCAATGGCTGGCCAGGGATGCTTTTTACAGATTCCTGAAGTGAAAATTTTGAATCCACAAGTGGATGGATGCGCGAAAATTTCTTGTTGCGTCGAACGGTGCAGTCGAAATCGTTATTTTAGGATTTTTTTCATCTCCAATTTCGATGTATTGTGATTTAACGTTTTGATTTTATCGATCACCAGTGGTTTATAAACGATGATAAATCTTGTTGATAATATTGATAAATTGATTGACGTACTATAATTGTGATAGATCGATAGATAGATCGAGAATCCCACGTGGTTTTCCTCCTCCTCCACGTGGGTCTTCATAAGGGCAAAAGATGGAAAAGAAGATTGGGGGGCCTTTGGATTTGCACTATTTGGATTTTGTGGAGATGGAGGAACGAGACTCTCTTCGATAAGAGACCGTGGGAGTTTAGAAGGATTAAGGATGAAATAAAGTGTCGCTTTTGGAGTCGGTGCGTCGTTCGCGGGGAGGTGGAGGCTACCTTGAGTTTCCATTTTTGGTCAAATGTTGAACTGGTGAATCTGTGGGAGCAGCGCCACTTAGCTGCTGTTATTCTTTGTATGGTACCTCTGGTGCCTTCTTCAATTATTAATACAATTTATTTGTTTTCGGATCAAAAAAAAAAAAAAAAAAAAAATAATAATAATAATAATAAAATTAAATTAGATTTACTTATTTTGGAGTACACGTCACAATTTATAAAGCTGACATGGACATGAATTTACACGTTTTATTATTATAAATTAGGGCATGTTCAATGCTAGAACTCCAAATGAGGTTCTTAAAGGTGCCACATAGATAAGATCTCATTCATATTAAAAAATCACAATGGTAAAGTTCTTAATAAAGATTCTTATCATAATTAAAGGGTCCCACTAATTTAATTATTTAAGAAAATAAGAGAGGGGAAAAAAATAAAAAGGAATGTGGGCCCCACTTTTTCTTAAGAACCAGTATCTTATATAAGAACTCGGGTTCTTATTTAGGGGATCTCCAATAGGGGTGCTAATTAAGGTGTGGGTTCTTGTTTTTGACACATAGACAAGAACCACTCCATTGTACATGCTCTTATGAAGTTTAATTAAAAGAAGAGGTATCTTAATTAATTGTTGCAATTAATAGTCTGGTCAATAATTTGACTGTAATTTTCTCCATATTAGTTGGTTTATCATTTGATGCGACATGGGTGACTAATTATAATATCATCAAAAATCATCTATCAGAGACTTTTATGTCCGATCAAATAGTACTCGTCTATACGGTTGAACGGATGGAGTACACCCTCCGTCTTTAAATAAGTGTCCCCCTCCGTGAGAGAGGAGGGGACACTTATTAGGGGACGGAGGGAGTAATATTTATATAATCAGTTGGTCTAACTAATTGTCTATATCATATTAGTGCAGCGTCAGTTTAAAAACGACGATATCGTTATATCAATAGGTGAATTCTAAGAACCAGTTATTATATGTGCATAGGAGTTTCCTAGATATTTTATAACAAAAATTTACCAAGGAAGAAAAACAAAAATATAATAGCTGTTCCATGGCCAAAAGGTCGAGATCTACAATGAGACGAGGAAAAACAAGAGGACAACTCTTTTCCGTTATATAAATGGGACCAAAGTATTTATGGTACAATTTTGATAAAGATTGTTCTCTTGTTATTTATTTGTATGTACATACTGATTTTTTAGTATGTTCGATCGTATGTATATACATTGGAGGAATCATATGAGCGAATGTGGCCATCGATCTATGTTATCCTCTCAAGTTGGATAGCAATGGGTCGGACTTGGACATGACTTGGTTTTGTCGATATTCAGATTTTTAAGCTTTAGTGCTAATTTATCTATGTTATCCTCTCAAGTTGGATAGCAATGGGTCGGACTTGGACATGACTTGGTTTTGTCGATATTCAGATTTTTAAGCTTTAGTGCTAATTTGGCCCGATTTCATCGAATCTAATGAAAAAAATCAGAAACCCTAAAACGGATTACAGTTTTGGATTCGAATTCATAGCTTATACATTCGATAAATTACAAAAAGGAAATGAAAGAAAATACCAACACTTCAATTTAGAACCTTGAAAAAAAGACAAATGATGTCTGCCTAATTGTAATACTACTATATTTTGAATTATGAATTTGGATTTTATATTTTAAATAAGTGGTGGTATATATAAATTAATGTTATTGATGTGTGATATGAGATGTCTCACAAATTATGTTACTCGAAATCATTTTCATTCCATCTTTGGCCAATACTAATTGGACTATGTGGTGCAACCGTCCTAATCATAAATTCATCATTTACTCCACTTTATATGTCACATTTTTCAAGGAAAAATGCAGTGTCGGCAGCGTAACGAAAAATACTACTCTGTTCGTCCCATTATACTAACTTCATCTGTTAAATATATTACGTATAAAATAGTTTAATGAGATATAGTGAGACGGAGAATATATGAATTGATAATGATTAATCGAGTGAAATAAAATCCGACGAAAACAAGACAAAAAAAAAAAGATATAAACCCATCAAGATTTGAATATCATCACATGTGAATAATGTCGCTTTAATCTTGAGGTTCAGATTCAGCTACGTAGATGCATGTTTGTACATATAACCACAAGAAAAAGGAACACTCGAAATTTTCAATTGATTATGTGGGGACAACAATCTTAGCAACCTTGGAGAAATTTTAGTACCAAAAGTAATAATCCTTCCGTTCCTACGAGTTTCATAATGTTATCGCATATTAGATATACAAACAACTAAGATGAATATATAATGCTTAAACTTCCAATGGCATGCTAGTTTTTTTTTTCCTTTTTTTTTTCTCAGTATATGCATAACGATATAGTTTTGCAAATGCTTAGATTATATACAAATTTCATTACTATGTACCGCTTATCTTGCACTTAATCGTTACTCGTTATCTGCCGTGATGCAAGCAAAGTTCGATTGTAGATGTAGTGATTGTTTAAGTTCATATCATGCATCATCTCTCTCATACAAAGGGGCTTAATTGATTTGGTAATGACCCAAGTTGGAATGTCTCACCAATTTTGAATCTATAACGGTCAAATATAATTCTGATTTTCATAAAAGTAAAAAAAAGCAAATTGGAAAAAAAAAAAAAAAAAAAAAAAAAGTGGGCACATTTTTGGGCTGGCAGCAGATTGTACATTCATAAAAGTACAAGCTTATCATTTTTGGGCCCAATTACAAAAAATAAAAAATTACTCCTTCCGTCCCAACTTAATTGTCTCTGCTTTCTTATCGAATGTCCCATTTAATTGTTGACTTATTCAAAATAAAAATTTTATATTCTCACAACTAATATAATATAAACCTCTCAATCTCTTACTATATTGATTATTGTGTTGATTTTGTAGTGGATAATTAAATAGGACAAAAGAATATTAAATTGCTGAACTATATCTATCCAATTGATATGACTCGAACACTATTTCCTCAATTGAATAAAATTTTTGGTAGAATAGTTAAATCCATTCCAACTATAGTCCTCTTATACTTTTTTCATTCTGTCATTATTTTTTTTCGATTCAAGAAACATGACAATTCATGTTAGACAACTCGATTAAAAATGCAAGACAATTAAAATGAGACGGAGAAATGACATACTTCATTTTATATATATTCAACAACCGAGTTAAATAGAATACTACGGATGAACAAATGTATCATTTTTAGATTTTATTACTCCCTCCGTCCTCCATTTAGTGACGGAGGGAGTTTGGGCAAGCGTTTTTTCGCATTTTATGGTATAATAATAAATTAATGTGTTAAAGTGTTAAAGTGGAATAATTGTGGGTCCATTTGAATTGTTTAATAGTATTAAAATGATAAAATAATAAAAAGTAGATGTATAAAGTGATAAAGTGTTAAAGTGATTGTGGGGTATACGTCCTAAAACGGAAATTGTCAGTAAATGGAGGACGTCCCAATATAGTATTAACGTCACTAAATGGAGGACGGAGAGAGTACTAGAATTTAATAATGGCATGCATATCATTACTTATTTGAGGAATCTTTGATGTTGAAACGGGCCGGCCCAACCCATATTTGTTTGTAGTGAATTTCAAATCCAAACTCGGAATTCTCTCTAATTTGACCACTAATTCAAAGTTTTGTTCACAGCTGGAGCAAAATCTTAGTATTAACGAATAATTTCTAAGTACAAAAACTCTGACACTCCGTCCCGTTACCTTCTTTCGACATATTTTTATTATTTTACATTCATATACATTTACGTATTAGAAATGTGGCGCTTGAATAAAACAATCTTTGTTTAAATTGGGAGAAGCAAGAAACAGAGTCAAAGCAAAGGAAGGAAAAGTGAGAGAAAAAGAAGGCACCCGTGTTTATGAACGTATGTCAGGAATTTTGTCATTTCATTAGTACATTTCAAGAATCTATATAAAAACCCAATCCAATCGCCACCCTTAATTTGTGAATACTTTACCATTGTTGCAGCTGCTTAAGTTTAATCGAACCCATTTAATTTAATAAACTATGCTCTTAATTATTACTCGAAACCCAAATCTTAAGCAATCTCTCTATGGTTTCCCCCTCCTCTCTCTCTCTCTCTCTCTCTCTCCCTCTCTCCCAACTTTACTCTTTCTGTCGGGAATTTACAACGGCAGCACCGGTGTTTTCTTTCACTTCTACCATAGCAGCTTCTTAATAGTAAGAATTTATTCATCACTTTAATTACTTTGATCCTAAGCCTGCATCTTTTTAGTTGGATTTCAAGCTGGAAAGATTCTTTCTTGGGTGTTACTTACTTATAAATCAAGATTTTGTTTGCTGTACATGTTTTGGGCACTTTTTGTTGCAAAGATTGAGTCTTGAGGGAATCCCATTTTGCATCTGGTTATGGTTGTTTATGGGTGATTGGATCTAAGGAGAGGTTGTTTTCTGGGAGGTAGAAGGTTTGCTTTTGTTGAGATAAACAAACACTTTTTTGGGTTCTTGAATTTGAATAAAGTCAATAATTTGAGTTTAATCTGTTTCCATTGATATTGGTGTATATGCTTCATCTTCATTTTCGGTTGGCTTGATTTATTATGTATATTCAAGAACCCTTATTTTGCCAACCGTTTTGCATTTTAAGGGGGTGCCCTAGAGAAAGGCTGTTACTTTTGTCGGTGGAGATTTGAGAATCTTGAAGCTGTTGCCCTATTTATATATACTGTATAGCAATTCTTTAAGAAAAGGTTGAGTTTTTTGTGTTCCCTTCAAAAGTGGAGCTCTTAAGAAATAGGTATGAGGAAAAATGGCCATCCTCATTCAGGAAGGATGTTTAGTGACAGAAGATGGAAGATTCCGTTCTTTGTGAATTTGTTAGTGTCGATCACTCTGTTTATGGGTGCTGTTTTCGGATTGTATCTGTCACAATATGGCCGAGATCAAATGCAATTCGATGATGCATCATTTGAAGAGGCTGGGGAGCCTGAGGGGTATTTCATAGAAGCTGATTTGAGGAAATCCTTGAAATCGAGTGAAGTTGCTGAAGTGGAGCCGCCGAGATTTGCTTATCTGATTTCAGGAACGAAAGGTGATAGCCAAAGGATGTTGAGGACATTGCAGGCTGTTTATCATCCCAGAAATCAGTATATTCTTCACATGGATCTCGAGGCTCCACCTCGGGAGAGGCTGAATTTGACGATTTCGGTGAAAAATGATCCAACATTTAGTGTGGTGGAGAATGTACGCGTTATGGCTCAGTCGAATTTGGTGACGTACAAGGGTCCTACGATGATTGCCTGCACTCTCCAAGCTATATCAATTCTGCTGAAAGAGAGCTTAAATTGGGATTGGTTTATCAATCTGAGTGCTTCTGATTATCCTCTTGTGACTCAAGATGGTGAGTTCTCTACCTCCCAATTATCATAATATGCTTTTGCATTCGTTGTGCCCTAAAATTTTGGTGGTTTGCTCTAGTTTTTGGAAGTGTCGACCATGTATGTCATCTGATCTCGAGATTATGTGCTTTGTGTGCCTATGTGCTCTAGTTGTGCTCTAGGAAGTAGATCCCCACTATGATTACCTAATTATAGATATTATTTGAGAAGTAGGTCGTTTTTCTGTGTTTTTTATTGCAAGTTTCAAAGTATTGCGCTTTTAGTTTACACGAGTCTACCAATTACGTAACACAGTCATCGAAAGAAAAATGTGTTCAGGGAATCATCCAACTGGTTGCTCAGTATTTTGTTTAAGTTAAATATAGTAAGCTTTGGCTTCTTTTGGTACTTATCTGTTGCTCTAGATGCAAACAACGTTTGAATTAAGTCTTGATTTGGGAACATTCTCGGTTTTCTGGTTCACTGGACTACACATTAGTTAGTTAGGTGATGCATTTCTTGTTCGTTACTGCTTTACCTACTACATAGAAACGTGACATAACATAGAAGCCAATTATGGTTTAAGAGTTGAGCATTCAAAGGAGGAAATTAAACTAGTCCTCTCCTGGTCGAATTGCAGGTTGTAACCTTGCATATTTACTTACAGCGTAGCTAGATTGTCGACTTCAACTTTCTTTTAGTCTCACATAATACCTGTCAATTCTCTTTTTTCATAGAGTACTGCTACTGAAGTTTAAATGGAACTGGTCGTAACTCAGCCATAACGTTCTTACGTGTGATCTTGTAGAACCGTCTTTTCCCAGTCCATATGTTCTCTCCGAAAAATGATGTGTTTCAGTTTAGGATTTTTCACCTCTTATAAAACAAATTTGACCTATAAAGTATCAACTATACCCTTTTGAATTCATAAAACTTTATAATGACCCGAAGATTCTGTGTTAACTCCCGAGGCAGTTTCTGTGTTATCTGATTTGAAGAGATTTATGCCTTATATTCTTGGAGAATGATCCATTATCTCTTCATTGTGCAGATATGCTTTATGTTTTCTCAAATCTGTCTCGAAACCTCAACTTTATCGAGCATACACAGATCTATGGCTGGAAGCTGTAAGTATCTATGCACTTGGTTATAATACTTTTTCCCAGAAGAATTTGGTACAACACGAAGATGACTTTGGATTATCATGCTTTTTCCAGGAATCAGAGAGCAAAGCCTATCATAATCGATCCAGGTCTCTACTTGAGTAAAAAATCCGACATTGCCTGGACTACTCAGCGCCGTTCTCTCCCTACATCTTTTAAGTTGTTTACTGGTGCGCTTCATCCCCTAGTCATCGATTATGCATAGTTTTATGGCTATAGAATGCAGTTTCTTGCAAAATGCAGTCAACGATTTCCCGAGTCTGACTCGTTCCTTCTTCTATAGGATCAGCCTGGGTAGTTCTAACTCGCTCCTTCGTGGAATACTGCATATGGGGATGGGACAATCTCCCACGAACCATCCTCATGTACTACACGAACTTCGTCTCATCACCCGAAGGCTACTTCCACACAGTAATCTGCAACACCGAGGAATTCCAGCAAACCGCCATAAGTCACGATCTTCACTACATCGCTTGGGATTCCCCTCCGAAGCAGCACCCTCGATCTCTTACCATGAAGGACTTCAACAAGATGGTAAACAGCAGCTCCCCCTTTGCCAGAAAGTTCCACAAGGACGACCCGATCCTCGACAAGATCGACCGAGAGCTACTCGGCCGCCGAACCGGCCAGTTCTCTCCCGGGGCGTGGTGCTTGGGAAGCTCGGAAGGCGGGGCCGACCCTTGCTCGATAAGGGGAGACGACTCGGTGTTCAGACCGGGGCCCGGCGCCGAGAGGATGCTGGGGTTGGTTAAGACATTGCTGTCTGAGGAATCTGGGAGTAGGCAGTGCTTGAATCAGGGATGAAAAGAGAGTTGATTTTGAGATGAGAAGCTGTTTGCAATTTTTTTCCTAAGCAAGTAGTGTTCTCTCTAACAAGAGTGAATGTTGAAAAATGTACATTAATTTGTTCATATTTTTTTATTTTAATTTTTTTTTTTCAAGAAATGGATTTTTTTTTTTTAAAACAAAATAAAATAAAAGAATAAGATGAATAAAACGTTACGTCGAAGTAGTTAAAGAAATGGCCAAATATTTGAGTCAACTCCATTAATATTGAAGAGTGAGCTTTTTCCTACAATTGCTCAATTAATGCGGTGGTTTGATCCACTTTTCTGCAACTGCAAGTATAAGAAGACAACCCAGAATCTCCGCCCTCTCTCTCTCTCTCTCTCCATCCATTCTTGCTTTCTCCGCCACTGTCGATACATAAATGCATGTAAAACTGTGCCTCTCTCTCTCTCTCTCTCTCTCTCATGCAGCATGTGTGGAGGAGAGAAATAATTGCTGGTTGGAGGCCTTTTTGACATGAGAAGCAACATGCATTCTGTGAGCTGCCCTCTAGCCCTCATTACTCGTTTTCATTCATTCATCTTCTCATCACAGTTCTAGAGAGAGAGAGAGAGAGAGGGAGGGAGTTGGGATGGGGGGGACGATGAAGGGGGCACATGGGAATATACATGCAGCATACAGCAGGAGGAAATGGAGCAACGTGTACGTGGTAATGGTGGTAGTTTGTTCTGTGTTTGGATGTTTAATTCTGGGGTTAATGGGAATTCACAGGCTAAGAGAGAGACGCTCTCTCAACCTCATTATCAATGAAAAAGACGATCAAATCCTCTCCCTCCATCGTCTCCTGCAGGTTAGTTAAACACCCTCTCTCTCTCTCTCTCTCTAAATTCTTCTGCTGCTTTACAATATCCTCATACTGTGTTTGAATTTCCTGCAAATTAACACAGAAAGAAAGGGGACGCGTGGAGGAGGCGAAGAAGAAGACGGAGGAGATGAGGACGAAGATGATGAACCTTGGCTCTGAGAAGGCAGATCTCAGCACCAGAATCTCGGAGATGCA
Source organism: Thymus mandschuricus (assembly GCA_029379335.1). Lineage (NCBI taxonomy): Eukaryota > Viridiplantae > Streptophyta > Magnoliopsida > Lamiales > Lamiaceae > Thymus > Thymus mandschuricus. The sequence continues at coordinate 33,442,178 of CM057080.1, read as the reverse complement.
GTCGACCATAGCTTCTCTCAGAGAAGAGCAAAGAGCAGTGGAGTCAGCCTTTCAGGAGAAGCAGAACGAGGCGAATTCGATGAGAGAGAAGTACGAACAATTCGAAGCTCTGAAGGAGGAGCTACGTCGTAAAGAAGGCGAAATCGAGGAACTGAAGCTTCGTCTGCAGCTCCGTGATGCTGAGGTTCGATCAGCAGGCGAAAGCCAGCTGACGAATGCAACGAGCGAGGTGAAGAAAGAGGAGAATGTGCTCGGTGAGAATGAGGGTTCAGCAGCAACTGGTACAGAAGCGATCCAGACAAGTGCTGGAAACGGAGGGGCTAATGCAGGCGAGGAGGCTGAGCCGAAGAGCAAGAAAGAAGGCGAAGGCGAAGATTCGGGGAAAGAGGAGCGGAGTCAGTCACATAGTAATGACAATCAGGAAACGGGAGTTCGTCAAGGTTGGAAGAAGATGGAAGTTGAGGAAACTCCTCATAGATTCCGAGGGAGACGCGGCTATCTGAGGCGGGCTAAGGCGAAGAGATGGAGATTGATTAGTAAAAATATAGAAGGAAAGGGGACTTCTTCGAGCAATGTAGGTTCAACAACGGCTGATCAAGGCTCGTCGAATGTAACAAGCAGTGTCGAAGACAGTTCACAAAGCCAAGGCACTGAGGACTCGAGGCATAACGCTCTCAGAAACTCGAGCTCAGAGACGACAACTGATCCTTCACTAGAGGAACTGGCCAAGAACTCAGCAATGAAGATCGATGATGTAAAACAGACAGATGAAACCGAGCACTCGGAAGAACAGATCAGTGTCAAGAAACCAGCAGAGGATGAGAACGAGAAGCACGACACCCATTCGGACGAACAGATCAGTATCAAGAAACTAACAGAGGATGAGAACGAGAAGCACGACACCGATCTTCCCGTACAAAAAGAAGCTTCCGGAAGAAATGGAGAAGAACAAGATGCTGCCCTAACCACAGATTCTGAAGAAAGTGATAGCAAAGAAGAAACAGAGGATCCAGACTTTTAGTTCTAAAAAAACTTTCTAAAATGTTAGTGTAATTGCATATGTTTGTTGCAGTTTCTATTTCACAATTCACAATTAGTACAAATGTTAATTAATTTCATTCTGTTGAAAATGAATTCAAGAAAATACTGAGAGAGAGAGAGAGAGAGAGAGAGAGAGAGAGAGAGAGAGAATAAGATGAATTAATTGTAATAAATATTGTGTAGCAACAAATTCATGGACAAACCCCAGAGAGAGATTAAGTTAACAAGAAACTATATGCTATTGCTTAACATTATATTACAACAGCTCACTCAACAAATTTGATAAACTAAATATGAAGAAGGGCTAAACCAACTTACCTTGCATAAATTGCTTTCTAACCATCCCAGTGTACAAAAACAGTTGCCTTCAAAACTTGGACGAGCGAACGAATTCGAGACTAATGGACGTTGCAGTGTTGCAGAAGAGGATGGCTGTAGTCGACGTATTTATCCCAGAGGGGTTTGTACTTCTCCATTCCGATCTTTAGCCAGGGCTTCGAGTTCCCGTTGAAGTGCAGGACTGCTCCCTTCTCGATCAAGTGTGGATCGATATTCGTGTAGCCCAAACCGAGGACATGCCATGAAGGGTTCAGAGGTTCGGTTAGCCCGTAAAAGGTTAACAAGCCTGGAGGTAGAGTTCCGAGTTTCCAGAGAGTTCTGTCGACGTTCTTCTCCTGCCAGTAATGGTAGATGCCTGTAACATTCCTTCTCCTCCATTCAACTAAATCGAAAACATTCATCCCAAATGCCCAGCCACAAGCATCGGGATCAAAATGCTCACGGATTAATGGGTGTGAGTAGTTTAGATACTTGTGGTACCTATGGAATGTTTCCATGCACGTCTCAACTGCACCGTTCACATTCCCGTTCAGATTCAGAGAGAAGAGAGGTGCAAGATCTTTCTGGACTACGACATCGTCATCGAGAAACACGACTTTCTTCAGCGAAGGAAATACTTCAGGAATGTAGAATCTTAGGTGGTTGAGCATGGATAAGTATTTGGGGTTTCTGAACTTGATCGGAGTCCGATTATCGCCACCATTCCCAGAAAAGTAGTAGCTCTGAGTTTCAGAGTCTTGGAGCTGTTTGAGAACTGGAACATAAGAAGCATTCAACCAACTGAAGTCTTCGATCTTCTGAACTTCAACAGTCACTCCTCCAAAAGTATTCATGGTGAACCAAGCCTTCATTGCTGCATAATTTACTTCATCGGTGACTAAATGGAAGACGACTTCATCAGGATTTTTAGAATTCAAAGATGTCGAATTCACAACCACTGAAGTTGCAAGGATGTTATCTGAGAAGACACAGAAGTGATACAAGTTGTTATCTTTGAGCTTCAAAGCCGTTTGTCGATTCTCTTTGAGCTTCCTCTGTAAATATGCATTCCTAAACCATTCACCAGTTAATCGAACTCCAAGACAGAACAAACTCTTTGGGATTTCTTCAGCCGCGATTTGTCCATACTTTGCACTCTTCTCATTGATGGAGCTCATTTGTTCTTCAAGACCTTGTATCTTGGCCTTTAATCTCATGATCATGGTAGCACTATCGTAATGAAGTTGCTGAGCTTGGAAGAGAAGAAGCGCCATGTCACGAACAGCAGTTTCTGATTCGCTGATTGTTAAAGGAGTCCTCCTTAATGCTGCATTTGATAGAAGGATCTGTGAATTACGAATCTGTGCACTAAGTTCCCATGCGAATTGAAGATTGTTGCTTTCTTTTGCAATAACAAGAAACCCCTTCGCCAAAGAGATTTGGTCATTCAGTTGCCTTGTTACAGAATCGGGACTTAACATTTCGTCTGTGATGTTAAGTCCTTCCATAAATTTTTCATGTCTCGGGGGTCTCTGCATAGCGTAAAAATTATATTAACAATTGCAATAATAATTTGAGGGTAAAATGGCAAGGAAGGCAATTAATGCGTTAGTACGAAACAAAATGGTCCGACACAAACAGTTCAAAATCTGTCCCCTGGTTACATTATTTATTGAAGAAACTCTTCACACCACTTGAGAACCTACTTTATATGGAATGCAAGGAAATAGAAAGATCTCTGAGATCCATATTCATTACACGAGAAAATATACATATTCAATAATCAAAATTTCAAGCTGTAACTAAAGTACATATGCATGGGGTGCAATTGATCTTCATATAAAGCCCAGTTACATAATTCTAAGCTGGTTCACATCTTTCAAGTATGTCAGGATTACTTATGACCCAATAGGATTAATATCATACTGCTGTTGAGCGAAAGTAAAGCACGACTATCTAAAGTATCTTACTATTACCATTTTTTACAGATCTCAACTGCACATAAGTTTTAACATAAAAACTCTAAGCAACCACTGTAGCTAATTATTCTGAATATCAACACATGGCTAGCCTTCCTAACAATAAAATCGACCCTTCCTCCACTTCTACATACAGAATCGTTAGCCATATCACATACAAAGATCATTTCTCAAGTAAACTGTCTGATTGAACTATTCAAAAACCAAAGTAGGGCAATACGATGAACCAAATATCAGTCTGATATCAATTTTTAATTAAAACCAAAACACACAATCACCATAATTAGTACAATACGATTAACCTCTGATTTTTCTTAATAAGGGACTGCTGAATTCGCAGCATCAAGACTTCAAGACATCATCATCCACACAGTAGCATTGGAGCCTAGCTCTAGAACATTACCATTCTTGGCAATCTAATTATTCACTTCACACCGTATATAAGCCATTCCACAACCTCCAACATACAAAAAGATCTAGTGCAAGTAATCCTTCAGATTATGGTTGAATCGGATCGTAAAGCATATTCGCAAATTCAGCCAACATTTCTGGACTACATCACCTAACAGCCCTTAAAAGCTTAACTTTAGCAATCAACAAACAAAACATTTTCACTACTCCTTTCCAATCTTGAGGCTACTTTAACAAATGCTTCACACTTCACACAACCTAACCAACTTTTCACTGCGTCTCGACTTTCGAAGTCATTAGATCACATGTTCCATTTCAATCCTGTTAAACTCTCATCAAAATTGAAAAAGAAAAGTACTCAATCCTACCAATCCAAGCTGAAAAGCTCAATCAAAGAAATCACTTTAGCACGCAGATTACTCTAACTTGAAAGCAGAAACCGGATCGATAAAACTCACCTTGTTATAAGCCGATCTCGAAGCGGGATGTTGATTCTCGCGCCTCAACACCAAAATGAATAGCAGAATCGCCAATCCACAAATAGTTACCCAGAACACATTCGGAATCTTCCGCCTCGCCGGCCGCCGGTAATCTGCACCCCGCCGCCGCATTTACTCGGCGCGAATAGAACCAGACAAAATTCCCCCCCAAACCTACCTAATTCCGGCTCGGGCAGCCCGGGATTTGCAGAATCGCAGCTCAATCTGGGAGCAGACTTCTGGCTTTCCGCGAATCAGATGCAAAAATTCAGTAGAGATGGGCAGTGAAGAGCTACTGCTTGAGAGAGAGAGAGAGAGAGATCTCACTTGTTTGGGAAAAAAAAAAAAGAAATTGGGGAAAACCCAAATTAAAGAAGGCGAATTTTTATCGATTATTTTACAAGGCGACGATAACGGTATAGAGATGAGTTGTCCTTGTCTTTTCAACCCACCATCAAAGCCATTGTCATCGTTTTCATGGCCGATTTCTTTCTCTCTTTTGATCACTCAGAAAAATTTACAGACGATGAATTTCTATTTTTTTTTTTTTTGAATTTTATAAAAGTGAAGTAAAAGGGGGAGAACATATAAGTTTAGTCCTAAATTCCTAATTAATTATTATTGATGATTGTGTCCCACCTAATTACGTTACTATCAGTGAATATTTAATTATGATTAGGGAAAAAATCATTATTAAGACTAATTACCAATTAAATTAAACTCTCATTAAACAAGTGCGAAATTTGCAGCCCTAATTCGAGGCTAATGTCGGTGGGCTACCATCCAATTCTTGCCGTAGGGTTTTTAATTTAGCACTCGTTTCTCCTTCAATTAGCAGGTTTCCTTCTCCAATTCTGCAGCGAAACGATGTCGGATTACTTTCCGGCGGATCTCTGGATCGAAATCCTCATCAAACTGCCGGCGAAATCCCTAATTCGCTTCACCGCCGTCTCGAAATCGTGGAATTCCCTCATCACGAGCCCCAATTTCATCTCCGCGCATCTTTCCAGTGCTAAAATTCGGACGATTCTCCGTCGTTACGATAAGCATGACAAGCGCGAGCACTATTCCCTGCTCGAGTTCGCCGGAAAAAATGGGGACTTTGGGGTTAATTCGTGGCCGGAGTTCGAATTCCCGTTCAAATCCCAAATTGGGTACTTTAGGATCGTGGGTTCCTGTGATGGGCTTGTGTGCTTGACTGACGATTTCTTCCTTTATCCTTCTCAGCCGGTGATTCTGTGGAATCCTTCCGTTAGAAATCACGTGATTTTGCCGCAGGCCATCACCAATCCGAAGGGGCCCCACATCGTCGTGCTAGGGTTCGGAGTCTCCGATCGTGTTTACAAGGTTGTGCGCCTCGTTTACTGCCGGAAACCCGATGATTACGGCTTCGGCGTTCCGCCTCAGGCTGAAATATTCTCGGTTGGGACGGGGGCGTGGAGACAGGTGAGCGGATTGGATATCAAGCTTCGGATTCTTGAATTTATGTGGTGTCAAGTTTTGTTGAAAGGTGTTGTTCATTGGCTTGGTTACGAACCGATTGATGATGATAAGAGTTCCCGTAGTTCGATTCTGGCGTTTAATATCGGCAGTGAGGTGTTCAGTGAAGTGATGCTGCCGGATGTGTTAGCGAAGGAAGCTGTGATGAGCTTGTGTCTTTTCTCGAATGGCGGATCGCTTGCTGTGGTGAAATACAGCAGTGCTTCGGATATTGAAGCCTGTGATGTTTGGATTATGAAGGAGTATGGTGTGAAGGAGTCTTGGAGTAAGATGTATAGGATTGATTTGAACAAAGGGTTCGAAAGAGTAGTTGGTTTTAGGAATGGCGAAGCTCTGCTTGCTTATCAAGGGATGGACTTGGTTGCCTGCAATCTAGAGACGGGGAGGACTAGCAATCTTGGCATTCATGGTACTCCGAGGTCTTTCTATATTGATAATTATGTCGAGAGCCTTCTCTTGCTCAAAGTCAACAGTGAACGTGTCGTGGAGGATTTGAATGAGCAGGAATTAGAGAGGATGGATTTGGAGTGATGTTGTATAGTATGAGTTGAAGAGCTCGCGGCTGGGGAGCAAGATCAGAAATGTTGGTCTATTGCTGGATCAACAGGCAGGCTTCCGATTTTAGTCCAGTATAACTTAAGCCGAGGATAGATTTCATTTTATCTTTATGTTTCAAAAAGAAAAGAAATTTGGTTTTCTGAATTAGGTACCTTTGACATTTGTGTTTAGATGCTATTCTGTTTCTTTGATATAACGATAAATTCAACGGTATGATATGCTGAAGTTGAATGGTTATTGTCTATTTCTTCGTCTACTAATGCTTACTGTTCCGATGCAACTTCTCTGCTGTTTCGCTGTTTTTCACTTTGCTGAAGTTGAATGGTTATTGATTTCTTCGTTTGTGTTTAGTTTTACTTTTTTTGGATTAGTGCTTCCTAAGTCTAAGCTTTGGATGATTAGATGCTTAATCTAACCACCGTCTCTCGTAGAATTTGAGGATCGAGAAAACACTGCTCGTAGTTCCATCCAGAGGCCTTCATAGCTTACTAATGATGGCCATTCGATAGTAGTATGACTATACTTATTTAAGTTGGGTTTGAAGAAGATCAGATGAAATTGGGTTGCATGTCTCATGAGCAGTAGAAGTGACGAGAACATGAGAAGAGACAGCACCTATTGCTCGTCTCCGAGCAGAGTATTAGACAGTTTTCCTCAGATCACAGAGTAGATGCCCCAAATAGTTTGAAATGAGCCTAGAATTTGATCACATTGTGCTAACTCCATGCCTCCATCAATGATCCAGTGAGCAAAACTATACTCGAATGTCGATTCGATTCAAATACAGAATTAAATGATACTTTTGGGCAGATTCATACTAACAGCCCTCATTCTTACTGTGAAAGATTTGGGTTTTTTTCCCAATCTAATCTAAATCTGAGCCGTTGACATTGCAAGAAGCCCTTGATTCTGACTTTGTATGCAGGAATGCAAGCATTATAAGGTATTTTTAATTACATTTTTATGCAACATGTATTAGATTTAATCACGTATGTATGTATGTATATATATACCGCGTTCATGGAATATTACTTCTTCTAGCTGCAGAAAACATGAGGCTTATGACCAAAATGTGGATCTGCTATACTTCATCATGTTTCGTAATGGTCTCCGCTATCATTACGTTTACCGTCCTCTGCTTCGTTGCCCTCGAACCGAGACTCTACGTGCAAGAGTTGTACGTTCCTGCCCTCGCTAATACCACCACAAGCCTCAACACTTCCATTTACATGGACCTCAAGTTCAAGAGAGTGTCGACCTTCATCGCCCTCAGCTACGTTGATCTCAACATCACCCTGTTTTACCACTCCAACAGAAGCTCCTCTGTTGGCTACCTCGTCTTCCCCGGATTTGAGCAGAGCCATAAGAAGACTGTCCACCGGAAGATGGTGGTGGAGGCTATGTTGCCGTGGGAGGATGCGGTGCAGAGGATTTCCAGCGGGTCTGCGGTGGTTTTCACGGTGGCACTGGCCACCAAGTATAGGGTGGAGAGGTGTAGTGATGATGAGTGTAGCTATACGCAAGCTACAACGATGGTCGTTGGTGCTGATGTGGAGGTCGATGGCTCCGGCCACAAGGTCTCCAAGAAGGCTATACGTTTTCGTTAGTTATGGAACAGAAGTTTACTTTGAGAAACATAAGTTCTGATGCAACTTCTATGCTGTTTAGCTGTTTTTTACTTCTAGATTAGTGCTTCCTATGTCTAAGCTTTGGATGATTAGATGCTTAATCTAACCACCGTCTCTCTTGTAGAATTCGAGGATTGAGGAAACACCGGACGTCGTTCCATCTAGAGGCACTCGATAGTAGTATGATTGTTCTCCTTGCAGTATTGAGTAGCTGTGTTATTTATCTCTAACCTGTTCTTCTTTAAGTTGGGTTTGAAGAACATCAAACAGACAAAATCGGGTGTCTCGTGAGCAGTAGAAGTGGCACGAACACGAGAAGTGATAGCGCCTATTGCTTGTCTCCGAGCAGACTACTAGATAGTTTTCCCTCAGATGCCCCCAGTAGTTTGAAATCTATTGATGATAGACAACGAATTCGACCTCTTTCTTTAATTTCTATGAGTGAAAGAGGTCGGTTTTGATGGGACGGAGCGAGTATTTGATTCAGTACTCAACCGCGTTCATGGAGTATTACAACCTCAATACATAATATTTTAATGGATGGTTGCTGAAAACAATTATTCTTCTTCTTCTTCTTCATTATTTATAATCCTTATGTAACCCTAGTCAAGAGAGAGAGCAAGTCGTCTTCTTCTTCTTTGGCAAATAACTTCTTCTACTAGTTGCAGAGAAACTTGAGGCCTATGTCTAAAGGCTGTATCTGCTATACTTCATCATGTTTCATAATGGTCTTTGCTTTCATTACCTTAGTCGTCCTCGGCTTCGTCGCCCTTGAACCGAGGCTCTACGTGCAAGAGTTGTACGTTCCCGGCCTCGCTAATTCCACAGGATACAACTCCACGGGCTTCAACACCTCCATTTACATGGACCTCAAGTCCAAGAGAGTGTCGGCCTTCGTCGCCCTCAGCTACGTGGATATCAACATCACCCTGTTTTACAACTCCAACAGGAGCTCCCCCGTTGGCTACCTCGTCTTCCCCAGATTCGTGCAGCGCCAAAAGGTGACGGTCCACCGGAAAATGGTGGTGGACGGCAGTGTGGTGCCGTGGGAGGATGCGTTCCAGAAGATTTCCGACAGGTCCGCGGTGGTTTTCACGGTGGCACTGGCCACCAAGTATAGGGTGAAGAGGTGTACTGGATCTACTGGTGAAGTGGTGATGATTGTAGCTATACAGAAGCACGAACGATTGCGGTCGATGCTGACGTGGGGGTCGATGGCTCTGGCCACAAGGTTGCTAAGAAGGCTATAAGATTACGTTAGTTATCGAACGGAACTTTGTGTCCGATTGTCTCACTACAAGAAACACACGAAATGACGACGAAAATGGAACTGCAGCAGATTAGCTAACGAAAGTTTGTAGCCTTGTCATGATCCGAGTTTGTATTTGGTGGAATAATTGGTTGTGTCCATATTTTAGTTGATGTGTTACACCAAAAGTAATGAAATTTTTTATCTTATGATGTATCTCATTCTACTTTATCATATATTTAAGAAATCGTCTAACTTAAAACTTAAAGTGAGACGACCAGAATAGTATTCAAATGAAAAAGGGGTATAATTGGGAAATTATAGACCAACTTCCTCTCATGACTTTGGATGAAGCTGCTTATACATTTTGACAAATAAGCCGTTGACTTTTCCAATTGTCAACGCTTAGATCTATATATTGATATTTACCATCTTTTCGAGGAAACTATATGTCATTCCTTCACACACATGTACATCTCTTCTTCTTCAAGTTGGCACATTACTTCTCTATTTTCTATACACATCCAAATGACTCGAATCTCGTACCAGTTCATCCGAGGTGAAATATCTGATACGACGTATCAATATCCGCCAATCGATACAAGCGACCGAGTTAGCTTCGTGTTCAACAATTAAAATATACACACTACATTCTCCTCAATTTCCCCATTGACTAATACACAAATCTCCAAATCCTAGTATCACCAAATAATTTCCTACAACTTTCCTTACTAAAAAAAGGAATAAAAATAGAACGACCGTTTCCTCCCGCGTAAGAAAACATATTTTAACACTAAAAATAGTTAATTATTATCGTTCCATTCCACCGTCTTTCTTCACCTACAAAAGATGTTCGTCGCTCATGTTGTTGTCACTACACACAGTTTTTCTTGTAGTGAATCGATCTCACTATCATGACTTCGAAGGATGGCGGCAGAAACGTCTGCTTCTCCATCTGCTTCGTCTTCGTCTTCATCTTCGCCATCGCCATTACTACAGTAGCAATAAGCTACGTTCATGGAAAGCCGAGGCTCTATGTCCAAGATTTATACATTCCATCTCTCAAAAACTCCACTCTTTCCAACTCCACTAACATCAACTCCACCATTTTCATCGACTTCAAGTTCTTGAGGACGATGCCGTTGAACACACTCCGTTTCGAAGATTTCAACGTGACTCTCTTCTACGGCACCGACCGGAGCCTTCCGGTGGGGAACCAAACGCTTCGGGGGTTCAGCCAGGGGTTAAAGGGGAGGTCACACAGGAGGGTGGCGGTGGAGGCCCACGCGCTGCCGTGGGAGGATGCGTTCCGGAGGATCTCCGGCGGGATGGCGGTGGCGTTGGTGGTGGAGCTGGTGGTGATAGCGAGGTACAAGGACTGTGATTACGACCGTCCGAGCCAGTGCACCTGGTCGGAAGGGGAGGCGGAGGCGGTGGCGGCGGATGTTTTGGTGGATGGCTCCGGCGAGAAGGTGGGTCCCAAGCCCATCAGGCTTCGGAAAGTTAAATCGTAGAGTTCGGCCCAATAAGCTTACTGTAGGCCCAAAATCGAAAAGCCCATAAACTCGGCCCAATCACACTTGCTTTAGTCACTAGTGGTAGTTTTTTGAGTACTTTTTATTTTATTATTATATCTCAAAAAGTCAAACCAAAAACTAAAGTTGGAATTTGCAAAATATATTTCCGTGCACAATTTACTAATCATGTTGACTTTTTAGCTCGTTATTCTAAAAGTTTATTTTAAAATCATCATTCCGAAGCTTCAAAACGAACTAAAAAGTCAAAAGGGTTAGTAAATAGTGGACCGATATGGTGTATTTTTTGCACACTCGGTCTTCCTCCATTAAACAACATATTCTTCATTCTTCAATATTGTGTTTTTCATTTTTTTTAGAATTACATCTCCTTCTTCAATAACCAAGACTTGGAAAAAAAAAAAAAAAACCATGAGGCCGGTGACCAAATTTTTGATGTGCTATTCTTCATCGTGTTTCATATCGGCCGCCGCTCTCTACACCCTAATCTACGCCCTCAACTCCGTCGCCGTGAAACCTAGACTCTACGTGCAAGAGTTGTACGTTCCATCCCTCGTCAACTCCACAGGGTACAACTCCTCAAGCTTCAACACCTCCATTTTCATGGAGCTCAAGTTCAAGAGGGAGTCGACCTTCACCGCCCTCAGCTACGCTCATCTCAACATCACCCTTTTTTACAGCTCTAACAGAAGCTCCGCCGTCGGCTACTATCTCCTCCCCGGTTTCGCGCAGGGACATAGGAAAACGGCTCGCCGGAGCGCGGTGGTGGAGGGCAGCCGAGTGCCGTGGGAGGACGAGGTTCGGAAGGTTTCCGGTGGGTCCACGGTGGGTTTTACGGTGGCGGTGGCTGCTGAATATAGGGTGGAGAGGTGTGGTAGGGCTGAGTGTAGGTATGGACGAGCAACGGCGATGGCGGTCGAAGCTGACGTGGAGGTCGACGGCTCCGGTCGCAAGGTGTTTAAGAAGCCTATAAGACTTCGTCAATTGTCTTAAATTTGATTCGTTTTAATATTATTCTTATGTTTCGGACGATCTGTTTTATTATTTTATACTACTACATTTGATACATGTTTAACATATATTTTACTACTATTACTATTGGTTGATGGAAGTGGAGCGTTGACATATGATGCAAGAGAACGTGATTTTGTTGAAAAATTGTATTAGTTGACTATCACATTACTTAATTAGTACACAAATAGTATTTTACTATAATTTACACATGCTCGCTAATCAAGTGGGACAGAAGAAGTATTCTCACAATAGAATTCTTTCCCTTGTCGAGATAAGTTTGTTTGATGAGGACATATAACAATTTTACTCGAACTCTAACTCAAACTCGAGTCTATTTAGGATTAAGATTCACCTCCTTGTCCAATAACAATGCATGATACTACTATATATATGTGTAATTAGATGTAATTAAACATAGAATTAATAATCATACAATGATGGAGGAGGAGAGAACGAACAATGGCGAGGAGAGTCCGATGGCCAATGCAATAGCTTGTTGCATTGTTACCGTGATTCTTGCCCCGTTCCTGATAATACTAATACTAACTATTCTATCCATTACACAGCGCCCCAACCTCGTATACATACAAGATGTATACATCCCAGCCCTAGATACTACCAACATTACGTCGAGGGCCGGTAACGGAACGTCGTCCATCTTCGTCTACCTCAAATACCAAACAGATATGCCCCCGTTTAGCTACCCGAACGAGGAGTCGGATTTGCTTGTGATTTACGGCCACGGGATAACCGCGGCGGGCGGCTCCAGGGTTGAGGCTTTCGGCATGGGCGGGCACACAAAAGTCCACAAGATGGTGGTGGTGGAAGCGCCGGAGCTGCCGTGGGAGGAGGCGATTCGGGCGGTTTCAGCTGGGTTGACGTTGGAGCTGGAGATACAGTTGAGGAAAGTACGCGACGGGGGCGCGTTGATGAGGCATGTGGCGGTGGACGCCTCCGGTCACATGGTTCTTAAAGGCCTTCAACTCTTTTAGGGTTTTATCATATTATTAGTACTATTATAGTAGTATATAGTTTAGGATTTTAGGGTTTAGGGTTTTTACTTTTTGATTATGCTTTATTTTGTAATGATGTTAGTTGGTTTTGTTAATTCATATATAGCAACACTTTACACTCTCCATCTCTCAACAACTCCACTCTTTCCAACTCCACCATTTTCATCGACTTCAAGTTCTTGAGGACGATGCCGTTAAACACACTCCGTTTCGAAGATTTCAACGTCACTCTCTTCTACGGCACCGACCGGAGCCTTCGGTGGGGAACCAGACGCTCCGAGGGTTCAGCCAGGGGTTAAAGGGGAGATCACACAGGAGGGTGGCGGTGGATGCCCACGCGCTGCCGTGGGATGATGCGTTCCGGAGGATCTCCGGCGGGATGGCGGTGGAGCTGGTGGTGATAGCGAAGTACAAGGACTGTGATTACGACCGTCCGAGCCAGTGCACCTGGTCGGAAGGGGAGGCGGAGGCGGTGGCGGCGGATGTTTTTTTGGATGGCTCCGGCGAGAAGGTGGATCCGAAGCCCATTAGGCTTCGGAAAGTTAAATAGTAGAGTTCGGCCCAATAAGTTTATTGTAGGCCCAAAATCGAAAAGCCCATAAACTCGGCCCAATCACACTTGCTTTAGTCACTAGTGGTAGTTTTTTTAAGTACTTTTTATTTTATTATATGTCAAAAGGTCAAACCAAAAACTAAAGTTGGAATTTGCAAAATATATTTCCGTCCACAATTTACTGATTATGTTGACTTTTTAGCTCGTTTTAAAGTAGAAATACATATCCTAAAAGTTCATAATAAAATCCATCATTTCGAAACCTCAAAACGAACTAAAAAGTCAACAGGGTTAGCAAATAGTGGACCGAGACGATGTATTTTTTGCACACTCGGTCTTCCTCCATCATACAACACATTCTTCATTCTTCAACATTGTGTTTTTCATTTTTTTTTTTCGAATAACATGTCCTTCATTAACCAAGGTTATGCAAAAAAAAAAAAAAAAAAAAAAAAAAAAAAAGAGAGGAGGCCGGTGACCAAATTTTTGATGTGTATTCATCATGTTTCATATCGGCCGCCGCTCTCTACACCCTAATCTACGGCCTCAGCTCCGTCGCCGTGAAACCTAGACTCTACGTGCAAGAGTTGTAAGTTCCATCCCTCGTCAACTCCACAGGGTACAACTCCTCAAGCTTCAACACCTCCATTTTCATGGAGCTCAAGTTCAAGAGCGAGTCGACCTTCACCGCCCTCAGCTACGTACATCTCAACATCACCCTCTTTTACAGCTCCAACAGAAGCTCCGGCGCCGTCGGCTCGTGCAGGGCCATAAGAAAACGGCCCGCCGGAGTGCGGTGGTGGAGGGCAGCCTGGTGCCGTGGGAGGACGCGGTTTGGAAAGTATCCGGTGGATACCGTGGGTTTTACGGTGGCGGTGGCTGCTTAATATAGGGTGGAGAGGTGTGGTAAGTGTTGTAGTATACCCTAAAAGAAAAAATTCTTCAAAAATCCGTTTTAAAGTTCATCATCTAGAGGCGTGGAAAAGCGTGCCGAAAAACACAAAAAAAAGGTCCCTATATCAGTGGGACGGAGGGAGTAGTTTATATTGTTTTTTGAAACTATCTAGTTTAGGATTTTAGGGCTAGGGTTTTTACTTTTTGTTTATGCTTTATTTTGTAATGATTTTAGTTGGTTTTGTTAATTCATATATAGCAACACTTTACACTCTCCATCACCCCTTGAAATTGTTAAGAAAAACACAAAATCCAGAAATCAACGATTTCAGAACACATCAATTAAGCACGAGTTCATATATAGGGAGTGCGCGCGAAGGCAACGGCGAGTGCAGTTATACGAAGCCGAAGGTGAACCGGCAGTGGATGGATTTGATGTGGAGATTTATAAGAAGCCTTTGAGACTCCATTGATGTAGTATCATCGATCTGTTTTTAGGGATTTTTGATTCATTTGCTTTTGCTATTACACAATATTTGTGGAGGGATGCTCTCCTTTCAATTGTTAATATACCTTTAAAAAATACATAAATCGTACAAACAAAACTAACCCTATTAAAGAAAACTAAATTCTAAAAAAATAAAAAAAAACCATCGTCGACCAATGAATATACTTTAATTTATGTCAACACCATGGTAGAATTGAAGAGCATTTGTATGGAACTATCTGCTTTCTTTTTTAGTTGGAAATCATTATAGAATTCCTTTCCCTCGTCGAGATAAGTTTGTTTGATCGGGATAAAGACAAATTTTCTCAAACTCGAACTCGAACTCTAGTCTATTTAGGGTTTGAATCCTATCTCCTTGTCTAATAAGACATGATACTACTATATAGGGTTTAGATCACAGAGAAGATGCGTTCCGGAGGATCTCCGGCGGGATGGCGGTGGCGTTGGTGGTGGAGCTGGTGGTGATAGCGAGGTACAAGGACTGTGATTACGACCGTCTGAGCCAGTGCACCTGGTCGGAAGGGGAGGCGGATGTTTTGGTGGATGGCTCCGGCGAGAAGGTGGATCCGAAGCCCATCACGCTTCGTAAAGTAAAATCGTAGAGTTCGGCCCAATAAGCTTATTATAGGCCCAAAATCAAAGCCCAAACTCGGCCCAATTACACTTGGTTTTTTATTTTTTAATTTGTTATATCTCAAAAGTCAAACCAAAAACTAAAGTTGGAATTAGCAAAATATACTTTCATCCACATTTACTGATCATGTTGAGTTTTTAACTCGTTTTAGTGTAAAAGTATATTCTAAAACTTCATTTTAAAATTTATCATTTTGAAGCCTCAAAATACGTTAAGAAATAAACAGAGTTAGCAAATAGTGGATAAAGTCGGTCTTCCTCAATTAAACAACATCTTCTTCGTTCTTCAATACCGTGTTTTCATTTTTTTTTTTTTTAGAATTACATCTCCTTCATTTTTTTTCTTTTATTGAACAAAAATATCATTATAAAATAGACGGAGAGTATTATATATACGCACCCAAATGACTCAAAATTCTATACCTATTCATAAGGGTTGAATTAATATCTACTAATTCATGTATATTCTCCTCAAGTTTCCCATTGACTAAAATTGAGGCACTTGAATTTGATTAACAATTCTTTCTGATTTATGTAGTGTAGGCATTTTTCATAACGTAACCTTAGATTACTCGATCACGTATATATATAAATACTTAAATCTAGATACCGCGATCCTCATCAACATTTCCAATATGTCCAACCGGCCAATATATAACACTCCCTCTGTCCGATTCATATATATGATGATAACTTTCGCAGCACGAGAATTAAGATAGTGGCAAATATAATAATGTGAATGAATTTAATGGGTTACATATTTTTCATTTAAGGTAATATCCGTATATCAGCGAAACAAACGAAAATAAAAACGTATACCTTAATGAATGAAACAGAGCCAGAGCCATGTAGGGAGTATAATATTATTAATCATGCAGGAATCAGTCTTCCTCCATTAAACAACATCTTATTCATTCTTCAATAATTTTGTTTTCTTTTCAGAACAATATATATATATATATATATATATATATATATATATATATATATATATATATATAACATCGATCTCTCCTTCGTTTATAACCAAGATTTTGCAAGAAAAAAAGAAAAGAAAAAGAAAATGAGGGCCACGTCCGAATGTTTGATATGCTGTGTTTCAGTATCTTTCATAATCGCCGCCACTTTCTACGTCCTAGTTTTCGCCCTCAGCTCCGTCGCCGCGAAGCCTAGATTCTACGTGCAGGAGTTGTACGTTCCGTTCCTCGGTAACTCCACAGGGTACAACTCCTCAAGCTCAAGCGTCAACGCCTCCATTTTCGTGGACCTCAAGTTCAGGAGGCGGTCGACCTTCACCCCCCTCAGATACGATCATCTCAACATTACTCTGTTTTACAACTTCAACCGGAGCTCCGCCGTCGGCTACTACGCGCTCCCCGGATTCGTGCAGGGCTACAAGAAGACCGCCCACAGGAGAGCGGTGGTGGAGGGCCGCGGGGTGCCGTGGGAGGACGCGATTCAGAAGGTTTCCGGTGGGTCCACCGTGGCTTTCACGGTGGCGGTGGCGGCTGAATATAGGCTGGAGAGGTGTACTAAGGATAGTTGTAGCTATCAACGAGCAACGCCGGCGGAGGTGGCGGTCGAAGCTGACGTGGAGGTCGACGGCTCCGGTCGCAAGGTCTTTAAGAAGCCTATAAGACTTCGGTAAATTGTCTTTGATCAGTTGGTCTGTTTTATTATTTTGTACATTACGTACATTTAAGAAGTTAATCAATTAAGTGAAGTGGAATGGAACGATTCACTACAATAAATTCGCTAAATAACAACCGAATTAACTACGGAAAAATTTCAGTCGCTATTTACCAACTAATTCGCTACCGAATAAAGACTGAAATGGAACGATCTTTTTTGCGACTGAAATAGCGACTCAATATGGTCGTTGAACTTAACTACTAAAATATTCAGTCGTTAACTTACTACGGATTAAATTGGTAGCTAATTGGCGACTATTTTTGTAGATAATTCAGTCGGCATTTAACAACGGTAGTTTTGGTCGTGATTTCCGAAGTCAATTTGACTACCAATTAATTAATTGCTTCACTTTTCTTTTTCCCGCTTTCAAAATTAGATTGAGCCCTAATTTCCAAACTTCACTCATGCCGTCTCCCGCGCCACCTCCGCCACGGTGAGGCCACTCCGACACGGGCTCTGCGTCCTCTCTCTCTCTCTTCCACGCGCGCGCGAGCATGCTTTCTCTATCTCTCGGTCTCTCTGTCAATCGCTCTAACCTCCACAGTTCGCCGCACGAGCTCAGCCGCTGAAATTCTCCGTTACCTGAAGCAGTCGCAGCTGCTGACCGGGAGAGAGAGAAGTATCCGGAAAATCTACATTGTTCTCTATTATTACCTGAAGCCTCAACAATTCTTATGATATTTTCTTCTTCTTCTCCAATCAGGTATTGCTCACGTCTTTGGTTGGCTGGATATAGTGCTTCGTCGCGTGGAAAGCTCGGAATTCATCTGCCTCAGTTCCAAAAGCAAGGTATCATTTCCGCTCGGAATCTCAACAGTCCCCTATTTTTTTGAATTTTATTTAATGTCGCCATTCTATGCAGTACTGTCAATTTCCAGCAGAGAATGTATGTCCTCATTTGAAAATTATTATCGAGAATTCTGCATAAAATTCTTCAGCATATTATAAATATAAATTTTGGCAGATAAGTATGAAAATGGAACCGACAGTTTTATTCCTGACTTCTTTATACAGATATGGGGCTCGACTCTTCAGTATGTAAAATAATTTGCATAGTGGTGGTTATAAGTTAGTTTGTAGAACCAGTCAACTGGAAAATTAGAAAAAAGACTTAGAGCAAAATTCTTAGTTCTGTCTATAGTGGAGACTTTAAAAGATTTTGCAAGACTAAAATGTAGTTATTTTGACCTAGTAGATATGAGAGGCAGCTAGTAGATGTTTGTTTTTGTATTTGAATCATTGACTTACAAATAATTTGTGAAAGTAGTAAGGATATTGTCAAGCAAAGTAGTTATTTTAGCATGTTGATATCTCATTGCTGAATCTGGGCTCTTAGAAGATGTAATTGAACTGTTGAACTCACTCAAACACCATTTATCTTGAATATAAGCCTTTAAGGTGTATTGGAAATCAATTATTGCTTATTTTCTTTGGTTTCAGCTTCATAAAAACAGAGTTGTATAGAAGACTTTCATCTCGTAGAGTTAAAAAAACGTGTTTAAAGAGATGATCTGATAAAACAACCATATAACTGGATGCAAATAATTTGTGAAGATGGAGTTACTAATTATTCGTCTCTGATCGAAAGATTTCATGTGTTGTAGTTTGAAATACTTCCTTTCGGTTGCCTAGTTTTGGGAAGGGCTGTACATGTTCAATACTAACTTTTGCTGAAAAAAGAGAACACAAGGTGAGTCAATTTTGCACAGTTTTAGAAGCTCTTCTTTTGCATTACACAATATCTGACTTTATTATATATTGTGATGCTTAAATTAGATGTTTGATTGCAATATGTAAGCATGTAATTTTTATGATGTCCCTATTTGACTAGTTTGCCACTTTGACAAGTAAATCGAGTTTATTTTTTCCAGCTGTAGTTTGGTAATTCTAAGTTAATTTCCAGCTGTAATTTTGATTTGTTGAGCAAAAAGTAAACAATCTTCTTAGTTAAGTAGCAATCTAATTAATCCTTTTATTGATACTTTTTCTATTAATTTATGTAGAAGAAATGTTGTTGGGATGAGGGTACATTGAGTACATCTTTTGTAAGGAAGATGTGGGAGAGGACAGCAGCTATGGCATACAAAGATTTTGTGTCACGCATTAAAAGTAAATATTTAAAGGGTCAGCGTCATAAGATCAAGATCGTCCTTCCTAATGTTCTGGAGTCATGGATAGTGCATTGGCAACTACCTGAAGTTAAAGCCAAGAGTGAGCAAGCTAGCAGAAACCGAAGATCGGGACCTGATGGGCCAGGGACAGGACCAGTTATACATCATGGGGGTTCGAGAAATGCTGAGCTTCATGCATTGGATTTGGTAATTAGCTAGCCTACGCTTATTTTGATTATTCATAAATTACATATATTGTTTTGTCACTTGAACTATTTTAATTATTGAAAAATAGGCCAAGTCTCAAAACATTGAATTTCAACATACCGGTGTTCTTACAATCAAGCGTTTACACTGCGTGGATGGGGTATGGACTGATGCACGCGCAAAGAACATATATGTAAGTTTTAAAATACAAAATATATTCATGTTTGCATCATATGTAGGATAGGGTTATGGGGTTTTGCATAGTTTAATGATATTGAAGAGATGTTGAGATTCCATTTTACATACATGATCTGTTAGATACTAAAAATTGGTACCTATTTTTTTACGTTTGTTTTCTCAATGGACAGGGGATCCTTCCCTTCTATCAGTCTGATGTTTTCTTTCCTATCTTATTATCTTCTCACTTAGACTATGATAGTGAGTCTGGTTTTGTTGGTATGATCCGTTGTCCTTGGGGAAACTAAAACAAATAAATAAACACTATTGGAGTTGCAGGGCATTTATTATACATCTGCTGCAATGTTGGCATATACATTTGGATTTTGCAATAAGTGAACAATTGCAGGGCATTTATTATAAGTGGACAAGCACTTTTGGAGTTGCTCAATTATGAGTTTATGTGATTTTGCACTATTTATTTATTTTTAGCAATCTGTATCAGCCTTTGTTAAACGTGTATGTGATTGTTTTCTTCATATGTATTAACAATTCCATGTTTACATATTTAGGATGAGGTTATGAGGCAAGCCCATGAGGAGCGTGCTCCACTTTCGGGTACTAATGAAGAGCGTATCGTTACGGCTGACAGGATTGAGGAGATCTATAGGGAGGTGTCCAAAGTTGATGAAAAAGGACGAATGATTGGAAAAGGAGTTTTATGTCAGATGTACTCAACTCGTTGTGGCCAGTCTTCATCGATGCCTTTTATCACACAGGAGGCTCGTATCCAAGAGCTTGAGAAAAAGGTTGAACAACAACAAGAAGAGATGAAGGCTCGGGAAGAGGAGCGTACACGATCTGATGCAGAACGCAATAAGGAATTTGGACAGCTGCAGCGAACATTGCAGCAGATGGTGGACTTCTTCTCATCCTCGCCCGCCTTCGAGAGCTTCACCTCACTGCGCACATCTGCATCTCACCGTTAGACTTTCAGTTTTCGGTATGGATGGTCGTATTCGAATGTTTTTTATATATTAGGATTCGTAAGATACAAGGTTTGAAGTGTTAGAAGTCTACTATGATGTTTGAATGATTTTGATTTCGGTATGTCTAATGACAGTAATCGTATTTTAGGATTGCTTAAATTTGTGCTTGCATTTTTTTTTGGTTGATGCTTGTTTGTGTAGGGCAATTGAAAATCAACGAAGGTGCTGTTGACTTTTTTGAAAAACAACTACGGAAGTAACTACTAAATATAGTTTGTAGTTAATACATGGCATAATTGAATTCAACTACGGGTAGATTTCGGTCGTTGATTAACAACGGATATATTAGTCGTTATATGTGCGTTGACCGAAGACTGAATTAACTACGGAATTTTAGTAGTTATTTCGGTAGTTAAATTGGCGACTGATCTGGCCGTCGCGGTTTGATCTACTACGAGCGCTCCTGCAACGGTACTTGTGCGTCTCTAAATTAGTCGTTAATGATAATAGCTACCGAATTTCCTCATTTAACTACAGAATTTTCCGTAGTTAATTGCCATTTTTCTTGTAGTGATTATTGTGGTGTTTGTCCAAGTAATATAAGTGGTGCGTTGACATATGATGCTAAGGGAACATGATTTTGTAGAAAATTGTAGTTGACTATATATCACGTTACTCGTTATTAATTACCGACGATGAGAATTTTTAATTAGAGTTTGTTAATAAGTATATTAAATATTAAAATAATGTAATACTTTAATCTCAACATATTTTGTGACGTATTTACACCCAATCTAGCATTTAATTAATATTATTATATTTTAGACTAACCATGGAAAAAAAGAGAGAATAAAATATAAGCTAGAGGAGAGAAATTGCCGGGAAATTATGGAACTGTTGTATTTTTATCTTACACTCCCTCCGTCCCGTCCCGACCGACTTGGCCACGTTTTCTAATCGGGAAATTATGGAACTGTTGTATGATAGAATTCTTTCCCTTGTCGAGATAAGTTTGTTCGATGAGATATAAAACAACTTTACTCGAACTCGAGTTTGTTTAGGGTTTAAATTCATCTCCTTGTCAAATAAGGATGCATGATACTACTATATATACATGTATGTAGATGTAATTAAACATAGAATTAATAATCATACAATCATGGAGGAGGAGAGAACGAACATTGGCGAGGAGAGACCGAATCCCAATATAATAGCTTGTTGCATTACTTACTGTCTTGCCCTGGTCTTCATAATAGCAATAATACTACTTGCTCTATACATTACACAGGGCCCCAACCTCGTATATGTACAAGATGTATACGTCCCGGCCCTAGATACGTCGAGGCCCGGTAACGGAACGACGTCCATCTTCGTCAACCTCAAATACCAAACAGATTTTCCCAAGTTAAGCCACCAGCGGAACGAGGAGTCGGATTTGGTTGTGGTTTATGGCCATGGGATAACCGCGGTGGGCAGCTATAGGGTTGAGGCTTTCGGCATGGGCAGGCACACAAAAGTCCACAAGATGGTGGTGGTGGAAATGCCGGAGCTGCCGTGGGAGGAGGCGATCCGGGCGGTTTCAGCTGGGTTGATGGTGGAGCTGGAGATACAGTTGAGGAAAGTACGCGACGGGGGCGAGTTGACGGGGCATGTGGCGGTGGACGCCTCCGGTCACATGTTTCCTAAGGAACCTGTTAAACTCTTTTAGGGTTTTATCATTTTATTAGTATAGTACTATTATTGTCTATATAGTTTTTTGAAACTATCTATTTTAGGATTTTAGGGCTAGGGTTTTTACTTTTTGTTCATGCGTTATTTTGTAATGATTTAAGTTGGTTTGTTATAGTCTGATTAATTACTAAGGTAGAAGAGCATTTGTATATATGGAACTATCTGCTTTCTTTTTTAGTTGGAAATCATGATAGAATTCTTTCCCTCGTCAACATAAGTTTGTTTGACCGGGATCAGGCCCGTCTCAATGTATATTGAGGTCCTGTATCATAATATAATTAGGTCCCTTAAATTTTATCAACATATGTCTTAAAATAATATTTATTAAAATATTAAAAGAAATATGCAAAAAGATTTTTTTAGGAGAATTCAAAATTATTTGCAAAATAAATAGTAAAAAGAAATATTAAAAGAAAAAGAAAGGAAAAGAAAAAAATATAGCCCAAAAACGGAAGAGGAAAAGAAAGAGGGGAGAGAGAAGAGAGAGAGAGATTTGTGCTTTTAAATTAAATTGGGCTTGATATAGAAGGAAAAAAAAAGTGTCAACTAATATTTTATAAAGAGAAAACTTGAGAAAAAAAAACATTTGGGCTTTAAAAAAAAATTGGGCTTAATATATTTTAGGGGCCCTATTTTTCATCGGGCCCTGTTCTGTAGAACTTGTTGGGTCTGCTCATAGACGGGCCTGACCGGGATAAAGAAAAATTTCCTCGAACTCGAACTCGAACTCGAACTCTAGTCTGTTTAGGGTTTAAATTCATCTCCTTGTCGAATAATGATACATGCACTACTATATATGTGTATTAAACATAGAGAGTTAATCATAATCATTCATAATCATGGAGGAGGATGGAACGATTGACGAGATAATAGATTCTTACGTGGCTGCCTCGGTACTTGCGTCCATGCCGATAGGCATACTTCTAATACTTTTGTTATGTCATATACTAGGCAAAACGAGCATATACGTACAACATGTATACATCCCAACCCTAGATACTTCTACCGGCAACGGAAGGGCGCCGTTCAACGCCTCCATCATCGTCGACCTCAAGTACCATACAGATTTGCCCACGATGTTTGTCCATCCGAACAAGGAATCGGAGTTGGTTGTGTTCTACGGCCACGGGATAACCCCGGTGGCCGGCTACAGGGTTGGGCCTTTCCGCATGGGCCGGCACACAAACGTCCACAAGATAGCGGCGATGGAAGCTCCGGAGCTGCCGTGGGAGGAGGCGTTCCGGGAGGTTTCCGCTGGGTCGACGGTGGAGCTGGTGCTGCAGTTGAGGAATGTACGCAGGACTGACAACAAGGGCGTGTTGGTGGCGCATGTGGCGGTGGACGCCTCCGGCCACATGGTTCCTAAGGGACCTGTTAGACTCACTTAGGGTTTTTTTTTTTTTTTTAATTATTCCTGTCTTAATTCTCGTAACGAAAAGGCCCACACTTAGGGTTTGTTTTAATATTGCTAATTATTCCCGTCTTAATTCTCGTAACGAAAAAGCCCTTCTGTGGAAATTATCTTCTAATTATTACGGTGTATAGATTAATAAAAATATATTAATGCTGATGTATATAGGCTTTTAATTTGTTATAATTGAAATCTATTGTAAAATTTTAATTAAAAACGAGCAAGTTACAAATATCTAGTATAATATTGTCCACAAACATATACTCACTCCGTTTCATCACAAACTAAAAAATAAACGTTCATATATATATATGCGTAATTTAATGAGAAGAAACAGAATACCACTATTCCCGCAGGGAATATTATTCACCGGGTAAAAAAAAAATAGAGATAAGTACATGACTCTATTCCGTTTAGGATTTGAATTTATTTCCTTGTAAAACAATGATTCGTGCTGAGTTTTACAAATATATATACATGGAAACGTACTTAATTAGAATCATCATATCAAAAGTAGAGAGAGAGAGGCCTGAAAACATGAGTCACGTTGAATTGTCGGCGATGAATAATTCTACGAGCGACGACGAAGCTTTCGTCGGAGAAGAAGATGCTTTGATGGGGAAGAATTCTACTGAGAATTCGACGAAAGAAGAAGATGCTTCCATGGAGAAGAATTCTATGTCTTTGGGGAATCGTGAGCGGTTGGTAATTTGCTTGGGAGTTAGCTTGATTTTAACCTTCTTCGTGATAATGATCACAGCAGCGGCTGTAAGTGTTGTAATGGGCCAGACGAGCATATACATACAAGATGTATACATCCCAGCCCTAGATACTTATACGTCGACCGCTAACGGGACGGCGCCGTTCAACGCCTCCATCATCGTCGACCTCAAGTACCACAGAGCGGCGGCCACAGAAGATGGCGGCGATTTCGAGGAGTCACGGTTAGTTGTGTACTACAACCACGGGATAACCCCGGCGGCGGGCTACAGGATTGAGGCTTTCAGCATGGGAGATAACACAACCGTCCACGAGATAGCGGCTATGGAGGCGCCGGGGCTGCCGTGGGAGGAGGCGTTCCGTGCGGTTTCGGCAGGGTCGACGGTGGAGCTGGTGGTGGAGTTGGGGAAACTACGTCGGAATCCCGAGGTGTACGACCATGTGTTGTCGGCGCATGTGGCGGTGGACGCCTCCGGCCACATGGTTCCTGAGGGCCCTATTGGTTTAACCTACATTACTTATTACTAGTACTATTATTTAGTTTAGGGTTTGGGCTCCTTTGTTAAGATTTAGGGTTAAAGGTATTAATTTTTTTATTTTTTATTTTTGAAGATTTTAGTTGTTTGTTACCTTCCATACCATCCGTACAATCATATTAGTCTCGTCAATGTTCGACAAATGAAACTAATATAACGAGGGAGCGAGTAACTATTATGGAGCATAGATTATTAATTAACGTATCAATTCTGATGTTAAACTAAAAATCGTATGTATACCTTTAATTAATATACAAATCGTAAAATTTTAAACACTAACAAGTACTACCTCCCTCCCGCCAAAGACGTTACATTTCTTTTTGTCAATTTCTGGCACGTTTTTCCACGCTTCTTGATGATGCGTTTTAAAATAGATTTTTGAAGAATTTTTTCTTCTACGGGATACTATGATAGTTGTATTATCCCGCAAAAGAAAGAAATCTTTAAAAAATCTATTTTAAAACACTTCATCAATAAGCGTGGAAAAACGTGCCAGAAATTGACAAAAAGAAATGTAACGTCTTTGGCGGGACGAAGGGAGTAGTAATTAGTTACAATTGTATATAAAATATTGCACGTAAAAACATACTCCGTTTGTTCGACTGAAAAGATACACTTTAAAAAAGAATAATGAACTTTGAAATAAATTAAAAGGAGTAATTTAGTTGTTGACACAGAGAGACTATTAAAGAAGATATTGGAGTATTAAATTATTAATAATATAATACTAAATATTTTGTTTAAATTGTAATCTTATGAAAATCATAATATTTGCATGAAAAAAAGTTGAATGCACACATGTCTTGTATTAGGGTAAATCTCATGAAAGGAGAAAAAATTCACTCTCTTTCCTTTTGTAACGTGGTTAATTCCGTGGGCAGAATAGTAATTCCAGAAGGGTCACGCCGTTAGTCAAACTCTGCTGACGTGGCACGCCGTTAGTCAAACTCTACATGCATACATACATTCACATGTGCATACAGATTTCTGTATCTATATTTATGGTGGGCCGGGTGGGGCCCAAGCCCGTTTAAGAGAGCTAATTTTCCCTCATTTCTCGCCCTTTATATATCGAGGCGGTTGCCTCCTTTTTTCCCCTCTTCAAACAATTCCCCAGTTTTCAATTCCACACTGCAACAAAACCCTAATTCTTCCGATTAATTGAGAATCTCTGTGAAATGGGTGAGGTAATTAATCAAACACCTTTCACTCCTTCTATTTTCTTCTTCTGATTATGATACAGTTCCTTTAATCTGTTTCCGCAATTGTACCGGATCTGTTTCCGTCGATTTTTTCCGATGAATCGGCGGTTTTGCTGAGGTTTTCGTTTCCTTTTTTTCAGAAAGGCGGAGAGAAGAAGGCGGCAGCGGCGGAAGGAAGGCGATCAGAAAAAGGCCGACGGCGGCGGAAAGGAGGAGGCGGGGCCGATGACCGTCGTGTTGCAGCTTGACTTACATTGCGAAGGCTGTGCGAAGAAGGTCTAAAAGGCCATTAGCCATTTCGAAGGTACTGCGACTACTCACTATTTTATTTTAATTTAATTTTTGTTCTTACTCCAGAATTTCCATGAAAATTTTGTGAAGAAATTCACTCGAGTAATTAAAAAAATAAACCAAAATTTAATTCATTTGTATTGCCGTGTCTCTCTTCTCAAATTAGTATGAGAGACAGAGAGAGATTCAATGAATTACACCATGATTTTTACCTTATCAAATCCGTTTCCCTTCGGTTTAAACACTTATTTTTTTAACAAATCGTCAACTACCTAAATTTTTTTTATGTGGATTAGGTGAAATTAATCGTTGTAAAAGTAGTTGTTTAATAATCATAGAAACTGTGTGTGCCGATAATTCCTTGATTTGTTCGCAACCAACATAGAACTTTCCTGAGCTCTCAAGGAACAAACAAACAAACACCTTCCCCATTAACGGCCCCAGCAAAGATAATTTCCTTCACTGTTCAATTTCCCTGTACTACTGTTTAGTAAATAATTCAATTTGAGTTGGGGCCTAATAGTAATTTCCCATTTATGAAGGTGTTGAGAAAGTGAAGGCCGACTGTGACCGTCACCGGCAATGTGGACGTGGCGGCGCTCTGCGACCGGGTCGAGTACAAAACCAAGAAGAAGGTGGAGCTCGTCTCCCCTCAGCCCAAAAAGGACGCCGCCCCTGCCGGAGACAAGAAGGCCGACGATAAGCCGGCGGAGAAGAAGGCTGATGACAAAAAGAGCGATGAGAAGAAACCTAAAGAGGTGAATTTGTAATGTATGCACCTTAGAGTTTTTAAGGAAAATCGTGTTGGATCAAGGTTACTTGTAAGTTTCAAGATGTATTTGATTTGAAATCGCTCTACGTGTGAATTCTTAAACAAAAAAAATGCTCTAATCTGAACACCTTGTACTGACAGTGGCAGAGATCAAGGCACTGCAGTCAAATTTGATACTGGACCAGATTCAGGCTGGGCAAATCGGATAGGGAAATGAGGTAAATCAAACCCCATTACTCGGAAGAGTACTCTTTTCTCACTGTCATACATAGTGGTCGGATTTAGAGTCCAACAAGAGTGACTTATTATCTTTGTTGGAAGAACATCTTCACATTATACTTGTTGTTACTCGAGGATTGATCAATTGTGAATCTGGTTCAGGGCATTTATGGAGTCTCATCTGCCAGCTTTTAAAGAGATGTTTCCTCAGCTTTAGGTGGTCACTGAATTAGATCGGGGTTATCATCTACTTTTGAAAGGATTCTACAGTAAGTTCTCTATCTCTGTACCCCATGTTCCTTTTGGTTTCTTAGTCTTCTTACGGTAAATTCAGTTGTTCACTTGTGCCAGTACGTGTTCATTTGCAAGATTTAGACTGTAGTATATATATATATATATATTTTTTTTATCAATGATTGTTTTTTAAAATCTTGGATGTCTAGAAACTTATTGTGATAGATTCAAGGGTGTCTACTATCTTAGATTAGTTGGAAAATAACATAGATCTGGAGATTATATAATTAAGAGAAACTGAGATCCCTGAGTATTTGGTTCTGTAATATATCCCAAATCTTCATTCCTAGAAGAAATTTGTGTTCCTATCATCATGTGTCAGTGGCCTTTTCTAATGAAAGCTTGAAATATTGTGGTTCTCTGTTAAATAAGATATTTTGACTTTATCATAAAAGTGTGTAGTTTTATTACCTTATTGTAATAGAAGTACTGTTACTGTAATAGTAGTAGTGTTATTATGTTTCTTACGACCGTACTGTCCTTTGTGATTTTTTCAAGGCTTGCACGTAAGAACTGGTCATTCTAAAGTAGCTAGTCGATGTGGACCCTAAGACCAAGTACCATTGTGTCCGTATTCTTTCTAATACTACCCTCTAGTGCCTATGCTTGGTTTTGAATCTGTTCATATGCATTTGTGAGGAATCTGCTCCTAATATTGGTCTGAATCTTACGGCTGTTGGGGCATATTGTTCTTATTATCAAATCATCTACGTGTCTTATGTCTTGGGGATATGCCAGTTATTTTGGAGTTTTAATATAATGTTTTCTGTTTCTCAGTGATTTGAAGTTTTCTTGTACTCTGGAGCTGTTATTACCAGCAAGATTGCATGTTTTCTTTCCTTAGTAAGGGATCAGAAAATCATTGCTTCCTTTCAATACATGTGTATATGTATGATGTGCCTCTCAAGTGTGCTTTTTGGATTTTATCTCGGAAGTTGGTATGCTTTTCATGTTCATTTCCTGCGACCATATGCTTTGTACGTTTTAAAATAATTATCCCAGACTTATATATGTTTGGAGAAGATGCCTTCTTGGTTTACTCTTATGGTGCATTCCAGAAGTAATGCACTTTGATTGTGAATTACTTGAATGATTAAGATCATCCACCTTGGCCTGTTAAGTCCTCGTTTTAAATAACTTGTGTTTATCTATGTTCTAAGTTAAGAATAAGGTGTCTCTAAATGCTTTATTGGGGTCTATTTTGCCCTTGATGAACTATTCTTTTGTTTCGGCTTTACTACTTTAATTGTATGCCCTGGAGATGTTTGTATGCCCCAGAGATATTTTAAATAGTTTGATTTTCGATGCTTTTATTTAATCAGCCTTTTCTGGTCATTACGGGACTCAGTTATGACATGCTTTTTTTGTTTAGAGTCTGCTGCTGATGATACTGGTTAACAATCATCACAATTTCACTTCCATTGACCATTGTTTTAGGCACTTAAGACGTTTCTTACAGTCGCTGGTTTGAAAATGAATTTTATTTAATAAACTTCATAATCTCATGCTTCATGAGTCTCTCATTGATTTACACCTTTTGTATGTAGCTTGCATTTTGTATGAACATTTTTCACGGATTAAATTCCAAATATGCACAAAAACAATGGACTTTTTAATGTAGCTTGATTGGCTTTCACAGTAAAGTATCATCTCTCTTGATATTACTTGAGCAAGGGTTAGGGCCATGAGTTGTTTTGGATTTGATGTTCCTGGTGTTTGGCTTTGTGGGGACATTTTATTATGGTGGTTTATTTTGTCAATTTGTTTGCATTAATTTGTGACTTGTTAATCTTTTCCAATCATTAGAAGCATCTTTCCTATTTTTATATTTTGGAGTTCTTTTAATATAATGTGTTCTGTTTGTCAGTGATTTGAAGTTTTCTTGTACTCTGGATCTGTTATTACCAGCAAGATTACATGTGTTCTTTCCTTAGTAAGAGATCAGAAAATCATTGCTTCCTTCAATACATGTGTATATGTTTGATGTGCCTCTCAAGTGCTTTTTGGATTTTATCTCGGATGTTGGTATGTTTTTCATGTTCATTTCCTACTACCATATGCTTTGTACGTGATTTAAATAATTATCCCAGACTTGTATATGTTTGGAGAAGATGCCTTCTTGGTTTACTCTTATGGTGCATTCTAGAACTAATGCACTTTGATTTTGAATTATTTGAATTATTAAGATCATCCACCTTGGCCTGGTAAGTCCTTGTTTTAAATAACTTGTGTTTATCTATGTTCTAAGTTTAGAATAAGGTGTCTCTAAATGCTTTATTGGTCTATTTTGCCCTTGATGAACTATTCTTTTGTTTCGGCTTTACTACTTTAATTGTATGCCCTGGAGATGTTTTAAACAGCTTGATTTTCGATGCTTTTATTTACTCAGCCTTTTCTGGTCATTACGGGACTCAATTATGTCATGCTTTTGTTGTTTGGGATTGTTTTAATTGACAATCATCACGATTTCAATTCCGTTGACCATTGGTTAATATTGTTGTTTTAGGCACTTAAGATGTTTCTTACAGTCGTTGATTTGAAAATGAATTTTATTGAATAAACGTCATAATTTCATGCTTCATGCGTCTCTGTTACACCCTTTGTATGTAGCTTGCATTTTGCAGGAACACTTTCACGGGTTAAATTCCATGCATGCACAAAAACAATGGACTTTTTAATGGTTGCTAGTTTGATTGACTTTCAGAGTAAAGTATCATCTCTCTTGATATTTACTTGCGGAAGGGTTAAGGGCCATGAGTTGTTTGGCTGTGACATTTTATTATGGTGATTTATTTTGTCAATTTGTTTGCATTAATTTGTGACTTGTTAATATTTTCAAATCGTTAGAAGCATCTTTCCTATTTTTATATTAGCATGAACCACTGAGATCAAAACACAAAATGTTTTCAGGCATCAAATATGTATTTCTTATATTTTTTTGATTTCCTACAAACAAAAGTTTGTCATGCTAAGCCGTTAATGGAACCATTTGGAAAATTTTCAGCAAAATAAGTACTAAAAGAAATATACAATTTACCATTCCGCAACAAACTGTACATGGAAAAATTTAGGTACAATTAGAAAATTAAACTAGTTGGGTCAGAAGGGACAGGAACTTAAAACAAAGCCTGACCCAATTAGGAAAAATCGCCCGACAGGCCCAATAAGGAAAATACTGGCAATGAACAAAGGCCAGCGAAAATAGTAGGCCCGTAAACAGACATAATTGCTACGTTAGCCGAATAAGGAAAACGAGGGCCCAATATGGAACAGTGGCCCATCAGGAAAGTTGAGGCCCAATTACGGAACAGTTGGCCCATTAAGAAAATTTCAAGCCCAACAAGAAATATTTCGGGCCCAATAAAAATTTCGTGACCCAGTTTAAAATATATTGGGCCCATTAAGAAAATTTCTGGGCCAGCAACAAATATTTTGGGCCCATTGAGAAAATCACTGGCCCAATCGGAATTGTTTGGGCCTACTATTGGGCCGAGCACAGTTTTACTGGACTGATATTTTCGCGCCAAAGCCCAGAACTTTCTTAATGGGCCCACTGTTGGGCCAAACTCTGTTTTACTGGATTGAAATTTTCGCGCCAAGGTCCATAAGCTTGTTAATGGGCCTACTATTGGGCCGAGCACAGTTCTACTGGACTTATATATTCGCGCCAAGACCCATAACTTTCTTAATGGGCCAACAATTGGGCCGAGCACAGCTTTACTGGACTGAGATTTTCGCGCCAAGGCCAAACAGTTTGTTAATGGGCCTGCTATTGGGCTGAAATCTGTTTTAGTGGACTCATATTTTCGCGCCAAGGCTATCCCAATACGGCTATTGCAATTTGACTGGGGCAATTTTTTTGCCATTCCTGCCATTTTTTCTGTTACAGTTTCGCCGAAGAACAGATTGTTTGATTTATGGTCCAGTTCCATTTTTTTATTATGAGCCATTGTGTTCAATTACTAAGAAAAATATAGAGGAAATCCAGTATGACGTTAGGATTTTCTCAACAAAATTCGTCCAAATATAGGAAACCGAGTGTCATTTTACGATTTTCTCAACAAAATTCGTCCAATTACATCGTTTGTTCACAGGGAAAAAAAAAAAAAAAAAAAAAAGAAGGTAAATTTGGCTTTAAAATTTTTACGAGTCAGATAGTTTCAAGTTTGTTCTTGCTGCTACAAGTTGAATAAAACTATATCAATGAATTTTGAAAAACTCGTAATCGACTCCACTCTATCGTGAAAACAGAGATGGAAAAGGTATGGAATATAATAACAATTCAATATAAAAGATGCGCATTTCACAGACAGATCTAGCCTCGACATTTGCTGATCCACCCCAACGATGGCACAAAAAGAGCAGCCCCGCATATTCCAAGTATTCCCAATAGTATTATTTTCTTATCTTATATTGGTGGGGAGAGTAACATAGTTCATTACATTATCTCCACATAATGCCTAATTAAGTTGATAAGTAGAGACCTAGATTCTTTGAACATTTATTCAGATTACACACACAAAGCCCGTTCCCACAGTATCACCTTACTCTTCAAATCGTAAACATACAAATCATATATTCAGAAAACAACAAAACTAACTATAGAAAAACATACAACATTCTTATTCTATACGTGACCTTGATAAGTTATGTTGTCTAAGTTGGGGACCTCACATAATCCTTATTCAGAAAATTAGATAATAAAACAGAATGCACATAAAATCAATTTCAAGAGGCCAGCAGGTGAATCAACAGAGTTCCAGACAGACTACCGGGATAGATAGACGCAGCACACATGCAGATTGATTAGTATAGTGCATGTGAGTGGGAACGGGAACCCTAGCCTAGACTAAATAGATTCCAGTGCAAATTTGAAAAATCGTGCCTAAACGTGTAGTTTCTTAATTTTCACCACAGGAAGTCCAAAGACTACACAAAGCTCAACAAAGATGACTTCACAATAAGTGTATAAACAAATCCACAAAAAATATAAGCAACATAGAAAGCACTCATCCATTATTAATTCACAATTTCACATTCAATCGGGGCATAAAAGAGAAGAAAATCAAAAACTTACCAAAATAATTTCATACTTTAGAGGCAGCATCCAAACATCTCCCACAAATTAAGTCCTCCAGAGCAACCAAACCAAGGATCAGGTGCTTATATGGAAACCCCTAGGTACGTAAGTTCTAAAGCATAAACAAAAACTGTTAAGTAAAACCAACAGAGAATTCAGAGACTAACAATCATCATAACTTCCCCACACATTGATTGACTAATATTAAAAAGTAATTATGGTTTTCGTTCGTTTGACAACACCTTACCATACTGAGACATTTTGAACACAGATGAGGACAAGGCAGGTCAGTTTACCACTCATGAACTCTAAATATCTTAAATTTAAGACGAATACTATCCAAACAAAGGCAATAACAAAATTACTTAGGTAATTCACATTCAAATGGGTTAGTTCTCAAGACACCACCTAAACTCCTAAGAAACAAACCAAAGTACCTTCTCCAGACTGCCTTTAATCATCTAAACCACAGAATAGTTTCCTCATAGCGTTAGAAGATCCCTGAACAAAAGATCAGATTAGACTCTCCGGAACCAAAAGTACTATAGCAGACTTTTAAGAACAAAATAAACTGAGAATAATCTTGAATAGCAATAACCAAACCACCTCGGATTATTGTTTAAAAGGTACAAAGCATATGCTAGCAACATGAACAGGATTTCACGAAAAGAACCACATTCGAAAAGCACATCATATAAAAACAATATGTATAGGTGGATGGAGGCCATGATTTCCTAATCTCTATACTGAGGAAACCAATGCCTCCGATGTATATGCTAATACCAGAATAAAAGTAAACCCGAATCACTGAAAAAACAAAGATCTTTTAAGCTTTTCTTGATTGTCACCATTACGAATTTATACAAACAAATGAGTAAACATCAAAGTCCAGCCAATGACAAAGTTGAATAATCCTTCAGACATATAAGTAAAAGGAGAATAAGATTAGTCAAAATGCAGGGAGATGTATGTGGTCAGACACATACCATATTAACCTTCGTAATCATCCCAATTGCCATGTAGTTGACTGCTATACCATCCCCTTTACCCTGACGAAGTGAGTAGAAAATGACTTATTAGAGAGGGATGGTGTTGTTTTTATAACAGCATCAAACGGAAATAATATGTTGAATATAGCAAGACTGCAAGAGACACTCACATATAGCAGGAACCTACAACATGCAAAAAGACCCCCAAATGGATCAAAAGAGGACATGTATTTGACGATAGATAAAGAAAAGGAGGACTATATTTTACATATTGGAACTGGTAGCAAAATTTAAAACACAGCATAGGCTCCCAAGAGTGAGAAGAAGCATAAGTAGATTTAGATGCCTCCAAATGCTAAATAGCCAACAATATTTCAAAGAATTTTAAAGACTGTAACGACTCAAAAAGAATATGGAGCCCAAGGACCATCTTATAGAATCATACACAGCAAGAATGAATACACAGTTGTCAGTTCCTGAGAATGAACATAAAAATATTTGAACCAAGGGAAACTGAAATACCTTGGGGTACCCTCTCCTAGCCCACCAGTTCTAGTGGGAATCTCAACAGTGGGAAGACCATTTTTTGAAGGCAATTTCCCCACAGCAAACGACGGCCCAGGAACATAGTCATCAGCCCCTTCAGCAGATTCCACTTGCGCTGGAGAATCTCCAAGCGTATCCACTACCAGGAAAGATGCAAGAATTAGCCATAGGTAACATTCTGAGAAGGAAAGTGGCAAATTATCATCTATATAGGAGGTGGACTATGCTTCGTAAAATTGCTACCTATTCGCTACCATTAGTAAGTAAAAACTAGGATAAGCACAATCACCTCACCAATACCTCCTTGTAAAGTAGTTAGGGGCTTTAGATGCTTGTTTTTGTACTTTTCAAGGTTAGCTTGCCTGCACCTCCTGCTTTCCTCCTTAATTATCTCAAATTATCCTCTTACTGTTCAGCAAGTTGCACTGCCATATTTTCTTGATAGCCCTCTTGCTTGTCATCACCCCTGTGACCACAGCAAATGAAATTAATCAGCCTTTGAAGGTGATGAAGATTAACAAGAATTATAACAAAATTCTAAAATATAAATGGGACACAAAAGGTGCTCCACCACTTAAAATTTAGAAAGGCACTCAATCTTTTAAAATAGTACTACCTCCATCCCGTTTAAGTTGGGACGTTTCTAAATGGCACAAGAGCCAAGGAAAATGGGATAAAAGGGTGATGTGATGGAGATGTGATGGTAAATTAGAGTTTAATTTAATTTAAATTATTAGTACTACTCACATCCATTTTTAATTAAAATTAATTTAGGCTAATTAAGTGTGATGTAGATGGTGATGTGATGTTAAATTATTTCCTTTTATGGAAACAGGTCTAATAAATGAGACGTCCCGAAATGGAATACGTCCCAACTTAAACGGGATGGAGGTAGTATAAAATATAATTACATTAAATACTCGAATTTTCATTAATTTATATTGATCTGTTGACTTCAAATTACTCAAGAGAACTTATTCTTAACAAGAGCCCAACAAAGAGACAATGTTCTAATTCTAAATCCGGTCAAGGATTCAACCAAAGATATAAATTGTGCCAGGAAGAAAGAAGGATCCAGCATTCTTCAATATGTCCTCTTCAATTTTATCCCAATACGGTCAACATCCACAATGAAAAATGTAAGTAATTATACCATGCTCCATACATATGATTAACGAAAGGGAAAAAAATAAAAAAATCAGTGACAATTCTAGAAGAAAAAAGCTAATAAACACGATAGATACAACCAGAAACTACATTAGAATACTTATATTATGATTACAGAGATATATCCAAATAGCTATGTTAAAGAATTCATGTTTTCCACATGAACTGATCAAATCATATATTATAGGTGGAAGATGACTCATCAATAAAGGCAGATAGGCAAGAGAAAACCTTAAGCCTTCACTGTTATAACAACTTTAGCGTAATCTAATCTAACAGATTTAATGGATTCTAGAAGATTTGAAGCAGATTATTATTCAAGTTTACCAATGTCCATATGAACTACAATTAGTCATCATGATACCGTTTTGGTTAATCTTTCCAATATCACACCTCAATCAAGACAATACTATTTCAATATCAATGTTGAATTGCTGATTACCTAAGCTTAAAATCTTGTAAATAAGCATAATTAAATTCCTTCTGCAATTAAGAAAACTAACAAACCAAAAAGAGTTCATACCTTGTCCTATGGAGAATCAGGACATAACAACTTCGCCAATTTAAATGGAGACAGTGACCATTCTATAATCCTGCAGCAGCTGCTGTTCTGAAATTACAAATCATTAAACCGATAAATTCCTTCCCTTAATTGAATCAAGTATTTTGTAATAAAAAGGAATTTTTAATAAGTTAATCAGTTGTAATCAAGCATTAACTTTTTTAGGACATTAAGCAATTAAATGAAAGATCAAAACTCAGCTCCCGAACCAAATTGTTAATTCCATAACCTCTTGGACAGTCATAAAAGTTGGCTAAGCCAAATAATTACCTTGTATTGTAACCTCGTTCAACAAAATCACCCTATCAGCCAAAAATATGATTTCAACAGACATCGTACAAAAATAATAAAATGCAAATCCAAATGAACATTGTTACATTTGACCAAGTCTTACAATCAACATAAATCCGTCATTTCAGTCTTCTGGGAAATGGATACGCTTAGGGAAACTTTGCCCAGCACCAAAGCATAACTATGGAATGCAAATCCAGTGAAGCAAATATACGAATTAATGATGCTAGAAATAAAAATTTACAGGATAAACACAACGTACACTGAAAGATGCAATGAATAAGCCAATCGAGGAAAATAAACATGTAAATTGATCGAGCGAGTCCAACAAACCTCTGCCGATTTTCCAATTCCCTTTCCGAAACCTCGTTCTATCACCCTCCATTTCTCCCCTCTCCTCGCCGCTCCGGCGGTGATAGTCGTCGGTGGAGGAGGAACGCGTTGGCTCGATCGATTCGCAGCCACAACCGCTAGAGATGGTTTCGAACGAAACAAAATCAGGATCCAATCTCTAGGGTTTAAAACGAAAGGATGAAATCAGGATCGAGGGATTACCTGAGATTAGGGTTTGATGCAACACGGCGGAATCTCGACTGCGGGGAGGGTTTGAGAATTATTGCCAAGGTAAAGATGGCGAAAACCCTATCGATTCCGTATTTCGCAAGTAAATAGGGAGAGAATGTGATTTTATACTTCAGTACTTTCTCTCTCTACGAAAAAAGGGCCTTATTCTTCGACTATCTAATTTATTTGTTCCTTTACCTAAGTTCAATACTCCCTCGGTCCAACTTTTCCAATCGTGATATCTTGTTTTTAACTGACTTGTTTTCTAAAATAAAAAAAGTTAATCCTTACTTTTAATATAGACACCTTACTTAATTTTCACTTTTAATACAGTGTATAAAATATCGTGTCGAAATGAAACAAGTCAAGTGAAGTGTGACGAATGAATTATAGATTAATTACTTTTAATATAGACACCTTACTTAATTTTCACTTTTAATACAGTGTATAAAATATCGTGTCGAAATGAAACAAGTCAAGTGAAGTGTGACGAATGAATTATAGATTAACGCATTATAAAACCTTTTAAAATCTGTTTATCTAGAGACAAATATATATATATATATATATATATATATATATATATATATATATATATATATAGAGTATAAATCATATAGAAACTAAATATCCAGTGAAATATAGAAACCGATGATATCCGTTGATTTCGGAGATCTAACGGTTGATAATTAATATCATTTAATATTTAAAAACTATTTTTCCGATTTTTTAAATATTTTTGCTGATGTCATAAGGATATTTCTGACTTTTTCAATTATTTGTAATTGAATATTCATTAAATATGCAATATTTAATTATTTTCTTTCCTTAATTTTAGGGATTTTCCAAAACTGAAATACGCTCTAACATTAAGTCGATTTCCGTCCAAATCCTAACGAGAATCAAAAAATGGACAATTGGGTTTTATTCTACTCAAGGAGACGAAGAGATTGATGGGTGGATCACTCGTTTTGGTGGAGAAACGAAGGAGATATTCGCCGAAGAAATCGAACCAGTAGCAAAATTGAGACTGCCGGATCCGACGTAAACTTCCAAATGCGATTTCGGCCTCATCGACGATCGGATTTAGATGGGCAACATACCGTTGGAAACGTCTTGAAGAGTAGAACACTTTTTTGAGTGGTTAAATCCGATTTGGTTGAGATTTGAGTTCAAAATTAGCAAACATGCGTAACAGCAATCGAAAATGCATTAAAATGACTAGGATATGCATATTATGTCGATTTTGTTGCATTTTAGAGATCAATCTGATGCATTTTAGAATATGCTTCTGATATGGGTCAGGATTTAGTTTCCCCTACAAGTTAGGGTTTAGCTTTTCGTACAACTTAGGTTTTCGATATCCATACAAGTTAGGGTTTAAATTTCCCTAATGGGTATAGGGTTTTAGTTTCGATTATTGATACACATTAAAAAAATTATGTATTATGTATTTATATGTTTCTAAATGCATAGTAAACGTATTTTACTTCCTTTATATTATATTTTGATGCATTATATTTTTGTAGGTGGTACATATGTTAATGATGATTGTCTTAAAGACAAGTTTGTTCAGCAAAAATCGAATATCTTAGATGGCGAGCATGTCCCTTTGTGTGATGATGATAAGAAACCTTATTTTATAGAATTCTTTATAAGAATATTGTATCATTTAAGAAAGGTTGTGCAATGAATTAACTTTTCTTTATTTCTGATTTCATAAGCGGATTGCAACCGTTTCTCAATATTGTGCAACATATTTTGAAAATTGTGCAATCAGTTAAAGAAAATTTTGTTTTCTTCGCTAACTTCTATTATAATCCAAGTCACAGTTTATATGCAACATAAACTCCACTTTCATGAAATACATGAAAAATATAAGATTCATATTTGAGTTCAAATATTGTTGATCGTAACATAGAACATCTCACAGAATATTTGATACCACACCAAATTCTTCAAAAGTCAAATACACATCGTAAGTCTACATAAATAACACATGTTGAGAGGTTCATCCATAAAATCATCGTCGGATAATTCTTTATCTTGAACACCTGATGCTTTTGTGTCTTTTTTTTGCTCTCTGACCCCGTCTTTGCTGCACAAATACAAACTATCTAGCTTACATATGCAAATGCAATGTAAGTGTTAAAAAATGCAACAATATTTCTCACATATGCAATGATCATACACTACAAAAGGACTACTAATTATAAAAAATCACGTAAATAGACCCTCATTATTGTCTCCTATTTGAACTTGTTTGCATCAATTTCATTATATATGCTACAAAAACTCGTATAAATGCATAACAACCATTTATAACCAATAAATTATCAAAAATTAGTATAAATATCAAAGATTCATCTACATTAACATCCACCGAAAGCAAGACGACACCAAACTTTGTATATATATTGCATATTATCAGAAAGATGAATTGTTGCATACTTGAATACCTTTCATATTACCATCCTTCGAATTTGTTGCATTATTATAAACATGCAACGTAAATATAGAAATATGCAACAAAACTGACAAATAGTGCAACATTAAATATCTCAAATCCTACTAGCATATACGAACACAATTCCTATTTATTTTAGTTTTAAATACAAATTTCTCTAACAGACGTTTCAACAAACATATTGTGAGCATAAACATGAACATATACCACTCATTCGACCTTTTAAACCAATCTATCAAAATATTTTGATATACAACATAATATATCAGTTTGTTAGTTTAAATGCAACAAAAATGTTGATACAACATTCCAATTCGTTCAAAATATGTATTGTATGCATCAAACTTATGAACCAGATAAATTAGTCAAGAACCCTAAATTCTATATTTGTTAAATTTGCAAAATCGACAATAATATTTGCAGTATATAAACTGAAACTAACCTTGCTTTGCATTTGCTCGTGTTTCCTCTGCATCGTCCTGTGATTTATCTCGATTTTGTGTTCTCTCTCGCGTTGTTCTCCTTGAAGCCGTCACACAATCTATCGAGTTTGCTTGTTTTCTCTGCGTTTAGTTTATCTTAAATCTTGCTACTGTGATTTTGTGAAGATATGGAATTAATTACGTGAGGGTGGTGGTTGTGCAGTTATGGGAAATTCCTACTTTGCAGGGAAGTAAATCTTATTTCCATATTTAATTAATATTTTTTTGGTAGTTCATTGACAAGTTTGACCCTATGTCGATAAATTACTATTATTTTAATCATAATCTTAGCTTTAATCTCAGCCCTAGATTAGCCACTAATCAATGGTTGTTAGTGGTTTCTAGATTTCACTAAAACATTAGTTTTCACCATAGTGTAACCCTATATATATATATATATATATATATATATATATATATATATATATATATATATATTGTATTAGTAAACTATTTGTAAAGATTAATTATTACTATTCTCACCGTCTCATTTATATATATTGGAATAACTTTTTCTCGGCACGTGAAGTAGGATGTGGATTTGAAGAGTACCTTATGTGATAGGATACGGCCCAACTACTAGGCCTAGGCATTGGACTCGATCTAAATAGGGCCAACAACAGAGCTCGGCCTATGCAGCTCGGCCCATGAAGAAGTCTTCCAATGACACTATATCTCGAACCTAAGAGACGTAGGAGCCTTGGACGCTTATCACAAACTATGAGATAGACAATGCCCCTTTTTTCTAACCTTCTCTCCTGAAAACAGTCAAAAAATCCCTGTTATAGTGAAACTCTATGTACTCATATGTATATATATAGAGAGAGGTTAGATTAGAATTAGAGATTCATACACACTTTTGTACTCCATACACGATCAATAAACATTCATCCCTCTTCCTTCCGTGAACGTAGATCTGTTTTAACATATCGAATCACGTAAATCCATGTGTGTGCTCGTTCCGTTTCTTTCCTCCATGTGTGTGCTCGTTCCGTTTCTTTCCTTTAATTGAGTGTATTTATTGCAAGGAAAACATAATCGATCACCATGCAAGTAAGATAAATTAAACAACGAACATACTAACAAACTAGATGGGCGTAAATATTTCTAAGAATCGAAGGTAGACAACAATACTAATAGCATAAGAGCCTAAAACTATTCGACGTCCCAATCTTGAAATCATGATATTCTTTCCCTCGCCGAGATAAGTTTGTTTGATCGGGATAAAGACAAATTTCCTCGAACTCGAACTCGAACTCTAGTAGGGTTTAATCCATCTCCTTGTCTAATAATGATACATGATAGTACTATATATATATATGTGTAGATGTAATTAAACATAGAGAGTTAATCATAATCATCCATAATCATGGAGGAGGAGGGAACGATTTGTGGAAAGGAATCGATTTGCAATTGCGTGATTGTCTCGATAGCTTGCCTGGTAGGCGTGATAATACTTTATCTATGTATTATACAGCTCCCCGACTTCATATATGTACAAGACGTATACGTTCCAGCCCTAGATACTACCGATACATCGACCGGTAACGGAACGACGCCGTTCGACGCCTCCATCTTCGTCAACCTCGGATACTATGCAACTTTTCCCACGCTTAGCAAATTGAATGAGGAATCGGAGTTGGCTGTGTTTTACGGCCAAGGGATAACCCCGGTGGCCGGCTACACGGTTGGGGCTTTCAGCACGGGCTGGCACACAACCGTCTACAAGATGGCGGCGATGGAAGCGCCGGAGCTGCCGTGGGAGGAGGCGATCCGGGCGGTTTCGGCTGGGTTGACGGTGGAGCTGGAGCTACAGTTGAGGGAAGTAGGCGACGGGTGCGCGTTGGTGGCGCGTGTGTCGGTGGACGCCTCCGGTCACATGGTTCCTAACGGACCTGTTGAACTCTATTAGGGTTTTATCATTTTATTAGTATACTATTATGTTATTGTTATGATAATACACCTTTAATACACATTTTATACATAGGAAGTATACCATCTCTCTCTCTCTCTAGAACTTTGCAGATTCGATCCGATGAACATTACCATATGGATGTGCTGCATATGTTGCTTTTTTGCTATTTGCCTCTCCAATTGTTATGATAATACACCTTTAATTTACTGCGGCGTAGGGCAAGAGCCCAGATTATACATATGATGAGTTTATAAAGATTCATAGTAACACTTTATCACCATTAATTACCCCTTGAAATTGTTAAGAAAAACAAAAGTTCCACAAATTAACGATTTCATAACACATCAATCACAAATTTGTAGGAATTTCGTTGAAACGCATCAAAACAGAAGCTTCTTTGAGGAATTAAGTTATCGATTTGTGTGTGACTTTTGAAACGGATAGAAATTAATAATTGGTGCAAACAACATATCCCGACATAATCACAGCGTAAAAGATTTCCATCCTTGAAATCAGCTTCACCTCCGGCACCGGGAAAATCCCATCCTTGGGCTTCGACACCCCCACTCGGTCACAAGCACTTCGCCGTCGCCGCTCTCTATATCATGAAATAACATTACTAGTACTAGCACTCAAGTCACGCACACACGAATTCTTTTCACCACGCTATAACACAATATGTTAACAATAAACAAATTAATAATTCCAATGCCTAATAATTTTCCATTTAAAAAAAGAAAAAGATAAGTACACGACTAGAATATGTCGATTTCCTGGTATAATGCGAACTCTATTCCGTTTAGGATTATAATTTATTTCCTTGTACAACAATGATTCGTGTTGAATTTTATCAATATATATACACATGGAAAACTACGTCGAATCATCATAATCAAAAGCTAATAGAGGCCTAAAAACATGAGTCACGTTGAATTGTCGGCAACGAATAATGCTATGAGCGACGACGAAGAAGCTTTCATCGGAGAAGAAGATGCTTTAATGGGGAAGAATTCTACGAAAGAAGAAGACGCTTCCATGGAGGAGGAGAATTCTAAAATAGCGGATAGTCCGTGGTTCTTTCTTTGCATGCTTATCCTGGCTTTTTCCTACTTCCCCTTAATGATGATAGGAGTTTCAAGAATTGAAATGATAGAAACGAAGGAATACATACAAGATGTATACATCCCAGCCCTAGATACTTATACATCGGCCGGGCCGCCGTTCAACGCCACCATCATCGTCGACCTCAAGTACCACAGAGAGGTGGCCACGGAAATCGACGATCAGCAGGAGCTAAACTTGGACGTGTACTACAGCCACGGGATAAACCCGGTGGCGAACTACACGATTGAGGCTTTCAGCATGGGCGAGAACCAAACAACCGTCCACAAGATAGCGGCAATGGAAGCGCCAGAGCTGCCGTGGGAGGAGGCGTTCCGGGCGGTTTCGGCTGGGTCGAGGGTGGAGCTGGTGGTGTGGTTGGGGAAACTACGTCGTAGGTGTCCCGATGCTGTGGCGCACGGCTATGCGTGGTCGGCGCGTGGGGCGGTCGACGCCTCCGGTCACATGGTTCCTGAGGGTCCTGTTGGTTTTAGCTATAATGATTATTAGTATTATTGTGTGTTTTTTTTTTTGAAAATTTTAGTTTAGGGTTGGGGGCAACCCCATACGACTTTAGGGTTAAAAGGAAGTTACCTCAGTTTAATAGTACTTGTTTTTTTATTTTTATTTTTTCATTATATAATAAAAGATTTCGTCGTAAATTCTTTGTAAAGTTTGGGATGAGATGATATGTTAATCATGATAAATCTCTTTCCCTTCTCGAGAATTATAAGTACGAAAAGTATAGTATGGATTCTTATAAGACACACACATATACAAGTGAATGTATACGTAGTAGAATCATAAGCAGTTCAGCTAGAAGAGGCCTAGAATCATGAGCGACGTCGTATTCTCGCCGGAGAATTCTACGAGGCGCGAGCTTCCGAGGGTCGAAAAATGTTATAATCTAACCGTCCCCATCACGGCTGTCTTCGCAATCGTCTTTCCCTTTGTAGCCGCGGTATGTAGAGGTCTGAGCTATGGGAGCATATATATACAAGATGTATACATACCAGCCCTAGATATTAATGGAACGGCGCCATCGTCGTCGTTCAATGCCTCCATCTTCGTCGACCTCAAATTCCAGAGACCCGTGGCCATGCTTGACATGATTTACTAAGATTCGGGGTTGATTCTGTTTTACGGCCGTGGGACAACTCCGGTAGCGGGCTACAGGGTTCAGGGTTT
This sequence comes from Thymus mandschuricus, assembly GCA_029379335.1. Classification (NCBI taxonomy): domain Eukaryota; kingdom Viridiplantae; phylum Streptophyta; class Magnoliopsida; order Lamiales; family Lamiaceae; genus Thymus; species Thymus mandschuricus. Next base: position 33,398,161 of record CM057080.1, on the reverse strand, counting down.
CAGCATGGGCCGGGAGAGGAGGGTCCACAAGACGGCGATCATGGAAGCGCCGGAGCTTCCATGGTGGGAGGCGCTCCGGATGGTTTCCGGTGGGTTGACGGTGGAGCTGGTGGTGGAGTTTCGGAAGATTTATAGGACTCAGAGCATGTGTTGGTGGCGTATGTGACAGTGGACGCCTCCGGTCATATGGTTTCCGGCGAGGGCCCTATCAAACTTGTAAATACTCCTATTAGATATCGAAATTGTTAATTTTAGATAGAAATTAGGGTTTAGGGTTTTGAGATTATTTATTATTATTATTATTATTATTATAAATTTATTTTATTTTAATAAATAAGTAACAGATTTTAGTTGACTTTTTAAAATGGTACTAGTAATTTTATTGATAATTAGTATTTTTTTTCTTAGCTCATTCATTTAATCTTTATTGGACGGAGGAAGTATTATTCATCGTTATCTTTATACGAGAATCATTTTAAAAAAGGCCAGATAAGGACGGGGCACTCTATTTTGTGGATCGGGATAAACACGACTTTCCCTGTACAATATGAACTCTATTCTGTTAGGATTTGAATTTATTTTCCTCGTATATATAGCAACGATTCGTTTGATTTTCATAAATATTTATATATACACACGTAAACGTAACTAGATTCATATTCAAAAGTTGAGAGGCCTGAAAACATGTGTAACGTTGAATTGTCGCCGATGAATATTTCTATGAGCGACGACGAAGCTTTCATCGGAGAAGAAGATGCTTTAATGGCGAAGAATTCTACGGAGAACTCCACTAAAGAAGAAGATGCACGGAAGAAGAAATTGTGGTTGGATTTGTGCTCTTTTTTTTGCTTCATTATCGTGGGTGTTTCCCTCATGTTGATAATCGGAGCAAAAATGATTGCGTTTCGTGATATGATGCAAACGTACATAAATATAGAAGATGTATACATCCCAGCCCTAGATACTTATGCATCGACCGGGAACGGAACGGCGCCGTTCAACGCCTCCATCATCGTCGACCTCAAGTACCATAGGGAGTTGGCCATGTTCAGCGACGATTTCGGGGAGTCACAGTTGGTTGTGTACTACAGCCACGACATAACCCCGGCGGCGGGATATAGGGTTGAGGCGTTCAGCATGGGCAAGCGCAAAACCGTCCACAAGATAGCGGCGATGGGAGCGCCGGGGGTGCCGTGGGAGGAGGCGGTCCGGGCGGTTTCGGCTGGGTCGACGGTGGGGCTGGTGGTGGAGTTCGAGGGAATACGTTGCCGTGTGGCGGTGGACGCCTCCGGTCACATGGTTCCTAGTTAAGGGACCTGTTGGACTCAATTAGGGTTTACTCTTATATAGCTCGAAGATTTAATCTCATTTTAATAAAATCATCGTATCACATTAATGATGATAAATGTAGAAATTAGTGGTTTCTTTTGTTTCAAACATTTTAGTTGATTTTTGATATTTTTAACCAGTCGATCTGGTTGGTATTTACATGTTTTGGAATTTTATTATCAACATATTTTTATACCACATTGAATGATACAACTATTTGAAGAAGGCGTGCAGTTCGTTTGAGACGGAGAAATAGAACCCTCAAAAGAGCTCTAAACATGAAGAGAATACTATGTCGCACTAACTATGAATTAGTCTACTAACAGAGAATACTAAAAATCAGGGTAATTTCCATGAATAAATACACATGGAAATTATGTTGGTAGATTCATAATCAAAATTAGAGGCCTAAAAACATGTGTCACGTTATTGCATTGCCGCCGATGAATAATCCTATGATGAGTGACGATGAAGCTCTCGTCGGAGAAGAAGATGCTTTCATGGGGAAGGCTTCTCTTGAGATTCCCGCCAAAGAAGAAGATGCTTCCATGAACAAGAATTCTAATTCTACGGAGGATTCGTGCTCCGGTGTTTGGGCCATCGCGTTTTCTTCCGTCGTCTTCACGATAATCTTCACAGCATTGGTTGTAAGTGCTGAAATGGGCCAAACGAACATATACATACAAGATGTATACATCCCAGCCCTAGATACTTCTACATCGTCCGGGAGCAACGGAACGGCGTCGTTCAACACCTCCATCATCGTTGACCTCAAGTACCATAGAGAGTTGGCCATTACAAGCCAGGATCACTGGGAGTCACAGTTGGATGTGTACTACAGCCACGAGATAACCCCGGCTGGGGGTTACAGGGTTGAGGGGTTCAGCACGGGCCGGATAAAAACCGTCCACAAGATAGCGGCGATGGAAGCGCCGGGGGTGCCCTGGGAGGCGGCATTCCGGGCGGATTCCGCTGGGTCGACGGTGGAGCTGGTGGTGGAGTTGGGGAAACTACGTCGGGGTACTCGTGAGCAGTCCGGTTACGTGTGGTCGGGGCATGTGGCGGTGGACGCCTCCGGTCACATGGTTCCTAAGGGCCCTCTTGGTTTAAGCTTATTAGTATTATTGTTTAGTTTAGGGTTTGGGGATAGGTATACAAGATAACATCGGTTCATTGATTCAATTTGGTTGTATAAATATTATTAATAAATCATTTTATTTATATTATTATTAAAATAAAATCAAATTAAATACTAAAAATTAAGCAACAAACCCTAATTGAACCAATAACACCTAGTCAATTAGTGTAAAGTTAGATGGAATCATAAAATTAATCGAAAAAGCGAAATAATTTATTTTTGTTGAGATTATTTAGTTTAGGGGCTCCCCTCTCCCTTTATGATTTTAGAGTTTAAGTTTTAATTTCTTTTTTTCCCTTTATTTCGTAGATATTTTAGTTTTATTTCTTTTTTTGAGATATTAATTTGTTTTGGTTTGGTATATTATTATGGTATATACTCCCTTCTTATTGGTCTTAATTGTGATAGAATTAAGGAAAAAAGTTATTTGTGATAGAATTAAGGAAAGAGCTAGAGATATGTGACTGTAATTAATGCTGAAGAGAATTAGTTAATTGCGATAAATTATTCTTTGTAATTTTATGAAATTGGACTAATAAGTGAGATTGACAAAAACGACAAACGAGACTAATAATCAGGGATAGAGGGAGTATTCAAATCTATTTTCTAAGTAATTTTTAATATTTTATAACTCATAGACGTAGGAAATATGGAGAGAAAGATATTAAAATAAACACAAAACAAGAAAGTAATATCTTTACATAATTATAAAAGATATTATTATATATGCTATATCAAGGGATAAATACAACTAATCCTCTAATTAATCCTTAATTTGAGGATTTAAGCTCATCCCTTAAGCTTGTATATAAATATAATTAACGATTCTTGATTGTGTTTAATTTAATATACTACTGCTACGGCTACCGTAATCATGGCCGATAATCCTAGGAGGATAAAGGATCCTAATTTTGTATTGGCTGCTGTATTGCAATTGGCTTTAGATGTATTACTTTACATCATCTTCCCGTTATCCATAGTGGTAATATTTTGCATGTATTTTGCAGTACTGCCCCCCACCATATACATACAAGATGTATACATCCCGGCCCTAGATACTTCTACGTCGACCGGGAACGGAACGGCGCCGTTCAACGCCTCCATCTTTGTGGACCTCAGGTACCAGAAATCGTCGGCCATCTTTCGCCAGCATTTGGCAGAGTCGGAGTTGGTTGTGTACTACAGCCAAGGGAACATCACGGCGGCCGGATACAGGGTCAGGGCTTTCGGCATGGGTAAAGAGATGACGGTCCACAAGATGGCGGTGATGGAAGCGAGGGAGCTGCCATGGGGGGAGGCGTTCCGGGCGGTTTCCGGTGGTTCGATTGTGGAGATGAAGGTGGAAATGAGGAAGGACGGCGGTGCTGTGTTGGCGGCGCATGTGGTGGTGGACGCCACCGGTCACATGGCTCCTGAGGGCCTTGTGGAACTAAATTAGGGTTTCCCCTATTTCCTTTTTCTTCCTTTTTCTTTTTTATGGTTTGGTTTAGGGTTCGGTCGATCTCTCCCTTTAATTATGTCAAGTTTTTGTGTTTCTATACCTTTATTTTACTTTGATTGAATAAAGATTTTTGTTGGTTTGATATCTTCTAATATTTGTTATTGCAAAAAATATAAATATAATTGTAGGAATCAAAAGTTCGACAATCGCGTGTGAAATTTTTCGAATTGAATATTTGATGAGAAGAGATATTACTTAGGAGTTAGGAATACGATGCATCTAACAGTCATGTTAACACATAAATTGAGTTGAGTTTGTAATTTCGAACATTTTTGTGAGTGAAATTATGAATACGTGATTTCAGTTAGTTTAGTGAATTTACGAATTGGATTAGTGAATATATTTTTGTAACAATTCACGACTCCAAATTCGTGAATTTGAAAGGGAGAATTGTTTAATCAGTCTGCAGGTGCTCTCTCTCTCTCTCCTCAAAATACGGACGACAGTTTCCTATTTGTTGACCAGGATAAAAACAACTTTCCTCGTATTATGTAAGTGATCATTTCCTTCTAACTAATGATCGTTGATTGAGAAGAAGATGCTTTCACAGTGAAGACTTCTCTTGAGATTCCCGCCAAAGAAAAAGATGCTTCCATGAACAAGAATCCTAATTCTACGGAGGATTTGTGCTCGGGTGTTTGCGCCCTTGCGTTTACTTCCTTCATCGCGATAATCCTCGTAGCATCTTATCTATCATGTGTTATGAGCGAAACGAGAATATACATACAAGATGTATACATCCCAGCCCTACATACTTCTCCATCATCGTCGACCTCAAGTACCACAGGCAGTTGGCCATAAGAAGCCAGGATCACAGGGAGTCACAGTTGGTTGTGTACTACAGCCACGAGATAACCCCGGCTGGGGGCTACAGGGTTGAGGCGTTCAGCACGGGCCGGATAAAAACCGTCCACAAGATAGTGGCGATGGAAGCGCCGGGGGTGCCGTGGGAGGCGGCGTTCCGGGCGGTTTCAGCTGGGTCGACGGTGGAGCTGGTGGTGGAGTTGGGGAAACTACGTCGGGGTACTCGTGAGCAGTCCGGTTACGTGTGGTCGGGGCATGTGGCGGTGGACGCCTCCGGTCACATGGTTCCTAAGGGGCTCTTGGTTTAAGCTATATTTCTTAATAGTATTATTGTTTTTTGAAAAAAAAAAATATGTTAGGGTTTGGGGCTCCCCCCTTAAGACTTTAGGGTTAAGGTATTGAGTTGTTTATTTAAATATGAGTATTTAATCCTTTTTTTTGAAGATTTGAGTTGGTTTACTTTGCTTTTAATTTTTATTAGTTTATAGATTAATAAAAACATATTAATGTTGATGATATTTAACAAAAACGTATAAACGTTTGTAATAATTTGTTACAAAAAAACGCATATAGGTTATTAATGTTGGTTTGCTTCTTCTTAATTCTTTTTATTTTTTTTTTATTTTTTTTTTAAATGCATGCGCATGAGGCGGAACCATGATTAAATTACCGTGGGGGCTAATATATAAAATTCGACAAAATATACACTTCGACAAAAAATATACTGAAAAGTAGAGATTCCGGCGACGACCGTGGGGCTTCAGCCTACGCTAGCCCCCACCTAGTTCCGCCACGATAAGGATAAGGACAACTTCCCATGTACACATAACATGGATTCTATTTCTATCATGTTTAGGATTCACATATATATACAAATATATAGATGTAAATTAACGTAGAATCATGCATATTCATTCATAACGATGAGAGAGCAAGAGCAAGAGAAGAGATCGATAGGCGAGAAAATAGGTTATTGCGTTCTTGCAGCAGTACTTCTGTCAATCCCGATAGGCATATTCACAGTTTGGATTTGTGTTGTAATGGCCAACGATACGAGCATATATATACAAGATGTATACGTCCCAGCCCTAGATACTACTACCAACATTACATCGACCGCTAACGGAACAACGCCGTCGTTCGACGACTCCATCTTCATCGACCTCAAGTACCATTCAGATATGCCCGCGTTTAGCGACCCGATCGAGGATTCGGAGTTGGTTGTCTTCTACGGCCACGGGATAACCCCGGTGGCCGGCTACAGGGTTGGGACTTTCGGCATGGGCCGGCATACAAACGTCCACAAGATGGCGGCTATATGGAAGCCCCGGAGCTGCCGTGGGAGGAGGCGTTCCGGGCGGTTTCCGCTGGTTTGACGGTGGAGCTGGCGGTGGAGTTGAGGAAAGTACGTAGGACTAACGACAAGGATGTGCTGGCGGCGAATGTGGCGGTGGACGCCTCCGGTCACATGGTTCCTAAGGGACATGACGTTGGACTCACTTAGGGTTTTTACTAATATTATTTTTGTTGAGATTATTTATTTTAGGGGCCTCCCCTCTCTCTTTATGATTTTAAAGTTTAGGTTTTAATTTCCTCTTTTCCCCTTTATTTTGTAGATATTTTAGTTTTTTTTTTTTTGAGATATTAAAAATATTTTAGTTAGTTTGATACTCCCTCCCCTCCGTCCCTACTTATTAGTCTCATATTCATAATAAAATTAAGGAAAGAAAGATAAGTGGGATAGTCGACGTAAACGACTAACGAGACTATTAATTCAGGGATAGAGGGAGTATTATATTACAATCTATTTTCCAATAATTTAATTTTAGTATTTCATAACTCATATATCAATATAAATACATAGTAAAAGTTATATTATAATTAACTAAAGAGACATATAAGGGACCTGTTGGACTCAATTAGGGTTTACTCTTATATAGCTCGAAGATTTAATCTCATTTTAACAAATTCGTATCACATTAACATTATTAATACTGTAAATCAGCATTAATAATGATAAATATAGAAATTAGTGGTTTCTTTAGTTTCAAACATTTTGGTTGATTTTTGATATTTTTGGTATTTACATGTTTTGAATTTTACTATCAACATATTTTTCTACCACACATTGAACGATACAACTATTTGAAGGAGTGCAGTTCGTTTGAGACGGAAAAATACTAACAATCTTAGCAACGTCCTTCCGCTATGTCGCACTAACTATGACTTAGTCTACTAACAAAGAATACTAAAAATCAGGGTAATTTCCATAAATAAATACACATGGAAATGTTGGTAGATTCATAATCAAAACTAGAGGCCTAAAAGCATATATGTGTCACGTTATTGCATTGCCGGCGATGAATAATCCTATGATGAGTGACGACGAAGCTCTCGTCGGAGAAGAAGATGCTTTCATTTCTCTTGAGATTCCCGCCAAAGAAAAAGATGTTTCCATGAACAAGAATTCTAATGCTACGGAGGATTCGTGCTCGGGTGTTTGCGTCATTGCGCATGTGTTTACTTCCTTCATCTCGATATTAATGTTCACAGCAGCGGTTGTAAGTGATTTAAGGGGCAAAACGAACATATACATACAAGATGTATACATCCCGGCCCTAGATACTTCTACATCGACCGGCAGCAACGGAACCGCGTCGTTCAACGCCTCCATCATCGTCGACCTCAAGTACCATAGAGAGTTGGCCATGTTCAGCGACTATCACGAGGAGTCACAGTTGGTTGTGTACTACAGCCACGAGATAACCCCTGCGGTGGGATATAGGGTTGAGGCGTTCAGCATGGGCAAGCGCAAAACCGTCCACAAGATAGCGGCGATGAGAGCGCCGGGGGTGCCGTGGGAGGAGGCAGTCCGGGCAGTTTCGGCTGGGTCGACGGTGGAGCTGGTGGTGGAGTTGGGGAAACTACGTCAGCAGTCCGGCTATGTGTGGTCGGGGCATGTGGCGGTGGACGCCTCCGGTCACATGGTTCCTGAGGGCCCTCTTGGTTTAAGCTATATTTTTTATTAGTTTTTTGAATTTTTTTAATTTTAGGGTTTGGGGCTCCCCCCTTGAGACTTTAGGGTTAAGGTATTGAGTTATTTAATTATATATGAGTATTTAATCTTTAATTTTTGAAGATTTGAGTTGGTTTGCTTCTAATTATTATAGATTTCATTTATAGATTAATACATAATAAAAATTCTATTCTGTAGAGATTTACACACGTAGGATATATGGAGAGAAGATATTATAAAATAGAAACAAAACAAGAAAGTAACATCTCTACATAATTATTATAAAAGATATTATTATATATGCTATATCAAGGGATAAATATAACTAAACTCGTCTATTCCTTTTAGAGGATTTAAACTCACCCCCTTAAGCTTGTGTATATATATAATTAACGATTCTTGATTGTGTTTAATATACTACCTTAATCATGGAGGATAATTCTAAGAGGATAAAGGATCCTTTAATCTTGCAGGCTCTTGAGGCAACGTTGTACATCATCATCTCGTTATCCATAGTGGTAGTATTATTCATGCTTTTTGCACTGCACCGTACCCCTCCCACATATACATATAAGATGTGTACATCCCAGCCCTAGATACTTCTGCATCGACCGGGAACGGAACGGCGCCATTCAACGCCTCCATCTTTGTGGACCTCAAGTACCAGAGATCGTCGGCCATCTTTCGCCAGCATTTTGTGGAGTCGGAGTTGGTTTTGTACTACAACCAAGGGAACATCACGGCGGGGTGCAGGGTTAGGGCTTTCGGCATGGGTAAAGAGAAGACGGTCCACAAGATGGCGGCGATGGAAGCGAGGGAGCTGTCGTGGGGGGAGGCGTTCCGGGCGGTTTCCGGTGGGTCGGTTGTGGAGATGAAGGTGGAGATGAGGAAGGACGGCGGTGCTGTTTTGGCGGCGCATGTGGTGGTGGACGCCACCGGTCACATGGCTCCTGAGGGCCTTGTGGAACTAAATTAGGGTTTCCCCTATTTCCTTTTTCTTTCTTTCTTTTTTCTTTTTCATTTTTTTGGTTTGGTTTAGGGTTCGGTCGATCTCCCTTTTTAATTGTGTCAAGTTTTTGTGTTTTTATCCCTTTATTTTAAATTTTAATTGAATAAAGATTTTTGTTGGTTTGATATCTTCTGATAGTTGTAATTGCAAAAATTATAAATATAATTGTAGAAATCAAAAAGACAATCGCGTGTGAAATTTTTCGAATTGAATATTTGATGGATATTACTTAGGAATACGATGCATCTAACAGTCATGTTAACACACGAATTGAGTTCAAGTTCGTAATTTCTTATGAGTGAAATTATGAATATGCGATTTCGGTTGGTTTAGTGAATTTACGAATTGAATTAGTAAAAATATATTTTTGTAAACAATTCACGACTCAATTCGTGATTTTGATAGGAGAAGTGTTTAATCAGTCTGCAGGTGCTCTCTCTCTCTCCTCAAAATACGGACGACAGTTTCCTATTTGTTGACCAGGATAAAAACAACTTTCCTCGTATTATGTAAGTGATCATTTCCTTCTAACTAATGATCGTTGATTGAGTTTAATTACTTTACATACATATACATACATGCAATGGTAGAATCAAAATCATAATCATGGAGAAGAATCCTACGAGGGAAAAGAGAGTTCATCTCCTCATTGCCTTCATTTTACTTTTCTTCTTTTCCATGATGCTAACGGCTATGGTAGTTATTGTAATAGTGCAATCAACGACTACTATTCATATATATATACAAGATGTATATGTCCCCGCCCTAGATACTAGTATATCGACCACTAACGGAACGACGCCGTTCAACACCTCTGTCTTCGTCGACCTCAGATTCTATAGAGAGGACGCCGTGTATAGCGTGGATTACGGAGAGGCTGTGTTGGTTATGTTTTACAGCCACGGGACAGCCCCGGCGACGGCCTATAGGCTCCCGGCTTTCAGCATGGGGAGGAAGAGGACGGTTCGCAAGAGACCGGTGATGAATGGGAAGAATCTGCCGTGGGAGGAGGCGTTCGGGGCAGTTTCCGGTGGGTCGATTGTGGAGCTAAAGGTGGAGTTGAGGAGTGAGGACCATTCTGTGCTCGCGGCTGATGTGGCAGTAGACGCCTCAGGTCACATGGTTCCTAAGGGCCCTATCCAACTATGTTAGGGTTTATGATATATGTATTTTCTTGAAATTCTTTAGTTTAGGGTCCCCCCAAGATGTTAGATTTAAGGTGCATGTTGAGTTTTCTTAGATTAAATAGTTTAGTTGATTTATTTATATTTATTTGTTATATAAAGATAGTATAATCCTTCATGGATCACGAAATTTAGGGCCCGTTTGGCTAAGCTTATTTCAAAATGCTTATAAGCTCAAAGTGCTTATAAGATGTTTAAGAGCTTATAAGATGTATGAGGGTAAGAGCTTATAAGTTGTTGAAGTGTTTGGATAAAAGAGCTTATAAGCTCAAGGAGATAATAAAAAAATAAAATCTGAAAATTAAAAAAAATATATTAAAAAATTAAAATTTTGATATCATAATGTTGTAACATTAAATGGAAGTGTATATAATATAAATATAAAAATAAAATAGAATTATAGTGGTAAATAAGCAAAATTTAAAAAAAAAATAAGTTGGGGTGGAGGAGCTTATTTTTTTGAGTGCTTATAAGCACTTTTTGCTTATTTTTGCATCTTATAAGCTGTTAAGGAGCTTATTTTGCCAAACACATTTAGAGTGCTTATAAGCAGTCAAACAGCTTATAAGCTAACTTATAAGCTTAGCCAAACACCCTCTTACTCTTATTATATGTATGGATTCTTGTTAAGGATTTTGTTTATTTCATCGCAACCATGTGTAATGATTAATCTTGATTTTGTTTACTATAATATTATTTCATCCACGCCTCATTTCATTTGGTTCGTTAATGGAGTTGCCCTAGAAGGAGGGCTTCCGGGAGGTTTCCGGTGGTTTGACCGTCGAGTTTGTGGTAGAGTTTCGGAAGATATATAGGGTTCAGGGCGATGGTGTGTCGTCGGAGCATGTGTCAGTGGACGCCTCCGGTCACATGGTTTCGAAGGGACCGAACGAACTTGTAAAGGTTAGTTAGGGTTTAGAGTTTTTTTATTAGTGATAGATTTTAATTGATTTGTAAAATCTTGTTACTTATTATATTCGATCGATATGCAAACTCGTATCAATCTTGGATTGGAGTACTATTTGTTGATGATACTATATTTGTTGATAACTTTTATCTCTTTTTTTTCAAGAAGGATAATATTAACTAATGAATTAGTGAGACATCAAGAATGGATGGAATTGAAACTAATATAGTGGGAAAAGGAAAAAATAAATTGATAAAATTTCGTCTCATCCAAAGTTCAAACTTATATATAGAGAGATACATGAAGCGCAGAATATATCAGTACAGGTAAACAAGGCCTAAGAGACATGAGTCACGCCGTATTGTTGCCGAGAAATTCGACGACGACGACGGTCGATGAACTTTTCACAACATGGAAGGAGGCTCCGATCGCCGTGAAAGCCTTACTGGTTATCACGTGTACCTTGGTTATCTTCTCGATTATCGCCTTCGTAATAGCCATACCATGTCAAATCATGAGCTTTGATACGAGCATATACATACAAGATGTATACATACCAGCCCTAGACACCGCCGCAACAACGCCGTTCAACGCCTCCGTCTTCGTCCACCTCGAGTTCCGGAGACCGCTGGCCGTGTACAACATGTTTTACAGAGAGTCGGAGTTGGTTGTGTTTTACGGCCACCAGATAACCCCGGTGGCGGGCTACCGGGTTGGGGCTTTCGGCATGGGCCGGGAGAAGAGGGTCCACATGACGGCGGCGATGGAGGCGCCGGAGCTTCCATGGGGGGAGGCGTCCCGGGCGGTTTCCGGTGGGTCGACGGTGGAGCTGGTGGTGGAGTTCGATGAGAGACGTGTGTTTGGGGATGCCGATTTATCGAACAAGTACTCCAGTAGCCGGAGGTTCGACGGTCATTATGCATTGACGGCGCATGTGGCGGTGGACGCCTCCGGCCACATGGTTTCTGAGGATCCTATTATACTAAGAAGTCGAGGTTAATTAATTACCAGTCTTAATTACTATTATTTCTTTCTTTATTAGTATTAATTTATTTTTTGCATAACTTAGTTTGGAAATTAATAGATGGTTTTTGATACGTTAAGTCTTTATCACTAGTACTAGCGTTATGAAAGTTCTTGTATATATACTCCTAGGCAATTTGATTTTCCAATATAAAAGAGCATGTCCTAAGGAAATAGGATAATTGAGTAATCGAACAAATAAAAAACGTAGAGAGAGACACAGATTTACGTGGTTCACCAAAACATATTGTATTGAGTAACCGAACAAACAGAAAACGTAGAGAGAGACACAGATTTACGTAGTTCACCAACATTGTATTGAGTAATCGAACAAACAGAAAACGTAGAGAGAGACACGGATCGGACACAGATTATTGTGTTGAGTAATCGAACAAAAAGAAAACGTAGAAAGACACAGATTTACGTGATTCACCAACATTGTGTTAGCTAAGTCCACAGCCAGGAAACGGAAAACAAATTATATTATGACGGCTTACAGAGTTACAAAGTTGCTAACAGAGTCACATCGAAAAAATAATTCCACTCGATTCATGATGTTTATCTATACTATTTGTTGATGACTTTTACTCTCTTTTTTTTTTTTCCTTTTTTTTTCATGAAAGATAATATATATAATTATTGAACGTAAGGTATCCTCAATCCAAGAGTGTCAGGATCTCAAATCTTAATTTCTAGTATTAGTCAAATATTTTATTTTATAGAAACAAAAATTGCTATTATATAGTAATAATTTTTAATACATATATATGGAAAAAAATGATTTTTTTAATAGTAATAATTTTGAAATTTTCAAACATAATATCATTAGTAAAAGTGAAATTAAGTGTTTAAAATAATTATATATCCTAATTTTGGATTAATAAACCCTATACTATTAAAACAAATATAAAGATACATGAAAAACTCAGAATCGTAGATAAACTGAAAAAACATGAGTCACGCCGTATTGTTGGCGAGGAATTCGACGACGACGAGGGGCGACGAACCTTTCATATGCGAGGAGTGGCCGTGGCCGTGGCCGATCGCCGTGAACGATTTACTTGCAATCATGGTCGTGTGTATCATGATTATGTTCGTGATCACATTCTTCGTCTTAGAATTAGACCTTACACGTTCGATGGTTCTGAGCAAAGATACGAGCATATACATACAACATCTGTACATACCAGCCCTAGACACTACCGGAACGACGCCGTTCAACGCCTCGGTCATCGTCGACCTCGAATTCCGGAGATCGGAGGCCATGCTTGACAAGTTCTACAAAGATTCGGAGTTGGTTGTGTTTTACGGCTTGGGATAACCCCGGTGGCAGGCTACCGGGTTGGGGCTTTCAGCATGGGACGGGAGAAGAGTGTCCGCATGACGGCGGCGATGGAGGCGCCGGAGCTTCCGTGGGGGGAGGCTTTCCGGGCGGTTTCCGGTGGCTCGACGGTGGAGCTGGTGGTGGAGTTCGGTGAGACATGTGATACGAACCTCAACCCTAACTCTAACCCTAATGGCGAGGAGCATGCAGACGAGGAAGATAAGAGGGAGGTGGCTGTCGCCGGCGGCAATTATGATACGACGGAGAAGCAAGGCGTGGAGAATGGAGGAGAGGGCCGAAGCGAGAGGCCGAAGAGGATAACGCGCGAACCCAAGAAGTTCGATGGGTTCGTCGCGTATCGTTAGCATGAATTATTTCTATTTTTTCAGTGCATGGGCTTAGCCCATTAGTGATAGGCGAGTCGGGCCTAAGTGCTCCTTTCGGGTTTTCTTATTGGTTCTTTCCCGATCGTAAGAGTCGAACCAATCAGGGTCCTAGTATTTAATTCGAGCGTTCGGGTTGTATTATTCATTATCGATAATCAAAACCCTAATTCTCTTATCTTTATTTCGCCGTTCGTTGTTCAATTTCCGGTGTGATCGTCGGGGAAAGCCCGCGACTACCTTGTTCGTTGTTCGATCTATCGCGAATATCTCGTTCGCGGCTTGATAGGGAATCGAAACCCTATCAATTGGTGCTTTCATTCGACCTCTCCCTTCCGCCATACCATGAACCCCAATTCGAATCGGGCGTTTCAATCATACTCGACGGCGCCACCGTCCTCAACGCCACTGGTTTCGTCGGCCCCGGTGCAGCAGCCATCGTCGTCGTCGGGCTCCACGCAACCGTCGATGGAGACGCTGATCTCTGTTCTGCAGCAAGGGTTCGCCCGTCTTGAGGCTAAATTCGAGGCCTCCACGACTCGCACGGCGCCATCGTCGTTGGGGCCCCACGCGGAGCGTTCGTCGGAGTTGCAGGGGTCCGGCTGGGTCCCGCCTTGGCCTTCGGGGAGCCTACAGACGTCATCGACAGCGGTGTCGACGTCCCCATGGGAAGACACTCGGCGGGGGTGTTCGGGTCAGCAAGGCGGCTACGCGCCTCGCACTTACACGTCTCAAGGACCCACTGCTTGGGACCCTCTGCCCGACCAGCTCATCAACCGAACCAGCGCCGCTTCTCCCATGGCGTGGGATCGCCCGATCGTGAATCGAGGGGAGAACCACGGGCCTCGCTCCTCATGGGAGCCGAATCAATCGAGAGGGGGCCCTTCCCCGACCTCGTCCGAGCCGTCCCGCTTTATGCGTTTGGATCCTCCGATGTTCGATGGCTCGGACGCGCAATCATGGGTAACGAGAGTTCAATATTATTTCGATTATATTATGTTACCTCTTGACCAACGCTTACATAGTGTTATTGTGTTGTTTTCCCCCCCGGCATCGGACTGGGTCTTCGCTTATCGGGAGGCCAATCCTCATGTATCGTGGCCGCAATTCTTGGACGATGTGCGGCGTCGCTTCGATCCCAACTACTTCGTGAACTACATTGAGGTGTTATCCAAGCTCACGCAGACGGGATCATTGTTGGATTATACCAACGAATTCGAGAAGCTAATGAATCGCACACATGGCCTGACCGAAGCCGCGCTCATTCCGATGTATATTGGTGGTCTTCGACAGCCTCTACGAGGCCAGGTTCGATTACAGCATCCCCGTTCTGTGTCAGCTGCCATGTCGCTTGCTTCTGAGTTTGATAATATGGGTGAGCGGGGAAATCAGGCCGTGAACCAGGCTCCTCGTCGTATTTGGCCGAATCGGGATTCGCGAGGATCTGCTTCAGGAGCGACTCCTATGTCTCAGAGCTCAGATGCTTCAAAATCAGCTGCTGCCGGGAGCAACGGGACTCGCAACCGTGACTTATCCAAGCTGCCCATTGTTCGTCTATCGTCAGCCGAGAGGTCGGAGCGTAGCCGACAAGGGTTGTGTTGGTATTGCCCTGAGAAGTGGAGCGCAGGTCACGCGTGCAAGAAACCGGTTCTGGCTTATATGGGAGTTGATGAGGAGGAGGAGGACATTCAGCCTTCGGAAGAGACCGAGGACGGCCCGGAGGTGGTCACTTCTGACCTCTCACATCTCTATAGCTTGGATGGTCGCCCGAGAGCTTCGTCTTTGGAGTTTCGAGGGGTTATGGGGAGTAAAGAGGTTGGTATTCTTGTAGACACGGGTAGCACCCATAATTTTGTGCACCCGAAGGTGGCGGAGAGATGTAGTCTCGATCTTGACACTGTGAAGCCGTTTCGGGTTTACATGGGTAACGGCCAATCTCTCGTGTGTTCCTACGCTAGCTCGGGAACGTCGGTGGAGATTCAGGGGCATTTGTTTCAGGTCGACTTGTTCGTTTTGCCCGTGCATGGTCAGGACGTGGTGCTAGGTATGGCGTGGCTACGTTCGCTTCACCGTGTGACGAGCGATTATGATCACGGGACGTTGGAGTTTGTGCGAGGGGATAAGACGATTTGCTTGAAGGTCCCACCTCGAGTGCCGCGCCAGGTGTCGCCTCACAAATTCGCTTCGTTTTTGCTTCGGGCGGAGCCGGCATCGTTATTCGAGATTGTGGCTATTGATGGTGGAGCTTATGAAATTCCTCACGGGACCTCTCAGACGCCATTAGAATTGCCGCCAGACATAGCCCCGGCCGTGCGCGCGGTGCTCATGCAGCATGCGGGGGTTTTCTCAGTCCCGACGAGTCTTCCACCCAAACGTGTGTTCGATCATCGGATACACTTGCGCCCTAGCTCGAAGCCGGTTAACGTGCGCCCATATCGGTATCCTTACTTCCAGAAAGCTGAAATTGAAAGACAGGTCAAAGAGATGTTAGACATGGGCATTATTCGTCACAGTACTAGTGCGTTCTCGTCGCCGGTGTTGCTCATCAGGAAGAAAGACGGTTCCTTCCGCTTCTGCATTGATTATCGAGCCCTAAACACTGCTACTGTGCCCGATCATTTCCCTATCCCTACTGCCGATGAGTTGTTTGATGAATTGGGGCAGGCTAGGGTTTTCACAAAGCTGGACTTGCGTTCGGGTTATCACCAGATCAGGATGCACGATGAGGATGTGTTTAAAACGGCTTTTCGTACTCACGACGGCCACTTCGAGTTCCTGGTTATGCCATTTGGCCTCACCAACGCACCATCGACCTTTCAGGCGGCCATGAACGATATCTTTCGTCCATTCTTGCGTCGTTTCGTCATAGTGTTCTTCGACGACATATTGATCTACAGCCCTTCTATGGACAGCCATGTCGAGCACCTATCCGAAGTCTTGGGAATCCTATCTAGCAACCATTTCTTCGTCAAGTTATCTAAATGTGTGTTCTGTAGTTCGACGGTCGATTATCTGGGACACGTGATTACGGAGGGTTCTTTGCGAGCGGACCCAGCCAAGATCGAGGCAATGGTAGCTTGGCCTCAACCCAAGACAGTGAAATAGTTACGAGGGTTCTTGGGCCTTACAGGGTACTACCGGAGGTTCATTGCAGGGTACGCCGTTATTGCTGCGCCATTGACGGACTTACTAAAAAAGGATTCTTTCCAATGGACTTCGGAGGCAGAGGCGAGCTTTAAAGAGTTAAAGGAGGCGATGACATCGGCTCCCGTGTTGGCGTTGCCTGATTTTTCGAAGCAGTTTGTTGTGGAAACAGACGCGTCGGGCACTGGCATAGGGGCGGTTCTTCTCCAAGGCAAGCACCCATTGGCATACTTCAGCAAAAAGCTTGGCCCACGTCGACGGGTGACTTCGACATATCATAAGGAGCTATATGCCATTGTAGAAGCTGTTCAGAAATGGAGGCAATATCTTCTCGGTAGGGAATTTATCATTCGCACGGACCAGAAGAGTTTGCGAGAACTGCTTCAACAGGTCATTCAAACCCCCGATCAGCAGCTTTACGCTCGGAAACTGATGGGCTTCAAATTTGTGATTGAGTACAAACCAGGGGTGTTGAATAAGACCGCAGATGCCTTATCACGGCAACGGGATGAATCCACGGCGGAGGCAATAGATGGTGCCGAGGCCGCTTGTGGAGACGAGGGTGTGACGGCCACTCGGGACGATGCGGCGTTGTTCGCGGCGGTGGCTCAACCGATGCCGGACGTGTTTGAAATATTGAGAGAGGATGTTCGTTCCATTCCGGAGTTGCACGAACTATGGGAGTCTATTGAGAAGGGGACAGCTCCGAATGATTATCAGACGCGTGATGGCTTGATCTATCGGGGACGTCGAGTGGTGGTAGCAGCTACTTCCGCGGCCAAACCGGCAATTATGTATGAGTTCCATGCTACTCCGTTTGCGGGCCATCCTGGCGTCGAACGGACATTTCGTCGTTTGGCTTCGGTTTTCTATTGGCCACACATGCGTAAAGAGGTGAAACAGTTTGTGGCGGGTTGCTTCGACTGCCAAACTACGAAGTACTCTACTCAGAAGCCTGCAGGTTTGCTTCAGCCACTGCCGATTCCTTCCCAAGTGTGGGTGGACGTGTCAATGGACTTCATCACGGGGCTTCCACAATCGAGAGGGTCGACGGTCATCATGGTTGTTGTCGACCGATTTTCAAAGTACGCGCACTTTGCGCCTCTTCCGACACGTTTTGATGCTTGGAGGGTGGCCAATGCTTTCGTGGATAATGTTGTGAAGCATCATGGTTTCCCTAAATCTATTGTGTCGGATAGAGATTCGGTATTCGTCAATGAGGTTTGGGAAAATCTTATTCATTTGAGTGGGACGAAGCTCCATTTTACCACTGCTTATCACCCAGAGTCCGATGGTCAAACGGAGGTGAAGAATAGGGGTCTCGAGCAATATTTGCGCGCGTTTGTCGCCGATAACCCCGTGAAATGGACGAACTTCCTCCCTTGGGCCGAGTTGGCTTTGAACTGCTTTCACCATAGTGGGTTAGGGACGTCGCCCTTCAAGGCTCTTTATGGGAGGGACCCGCCCACGTTGTTGGCTCCGCGCCCGTCAGCGGCGTGTCCGGCTTCGGTTGCTGAGGTGATTCGGCAGCGTGGGGAATTGTTGGTATGGCTCCGGCATAATCTCGAAAAGGCCCAGCAGCAAATGCGCGACACGGCGAACCGTGGTCGCCGTGATGTGGAGTACAAGGTTGGGGATCGTGTATTGTTGAAACTTCAATTGTATCGGCAGCATTCTGTGGCGAAACCATTGTCTCCGAAGCTAGCGAGACGTTATTATGGCCCGTTCGAGGTGTGTGAACGAATTGGGCAAGTTGCGTACCGTTTGAAGCTGCCCGAGGAGAGTAGAATACACGACGTGTTTCACGTGAGTCTCTTACGTCCGTTTGTGGAAGGGAGCGCGTCTAGCTTGCCGCCATTTCCGTCGTTTTTTGCGCGGGGTCGGGCTGTGGCTCGGCCATTGGCATTGTTGGATCATCGTCGTGTGCAAAAACATGGTGTTGTTGTCGAGGAAGGTTTGATTGCGTGGGATGATGATGAGGGTGCGTCGCCGACGTGGGAGCCATATGAGGTCATTCATCGCCGATTTCCAGATTTGCTCCTTGTGGACAAGGAGCGTGTTAACGGGGAGGGAGTTGATACGAACCTCAACCCTAACTCTAACCCTAATGGCGAGGAGCATGCAGACGAGGAAGATAAGAGGGAGGAGGCTGTCGCCGGCGGCGATTATGATACGACGGAGAAGCAAGGCGTGGAGAATGGAGGAGAGGGCCGAAGCGAGAGGCCGAAGAGGATAACGCGCGAACCCAAGAAGTTCGATGGGTTCGTCGCGTATCGTTAGCATGAATTATTTCTATTTTTTCAGTGCATGGGCTTAGCCCATTAGTGATAGGCGAGTCGGGCCTAAGTGCTCCTTTCGGGTTTTCTTATTGGTTCTTTCCCGATCGTAAGAGTCGAACCAATCAGGGTCCTAGTATTTAATTCGAGCGTTCGGGTTGTATTATTCATTATCGATAATCAAAACCCTAATTCTCTTATCTTTATTTCGCCGTTCGTTGTTCAATTTCCGGTGTGATCGTCGGGGAAAGCCCGCGACTACCTTGTTCGTTGTTCGATCTATCGCGAATATCTCGTTCGCGGCTTGATAGGGAATCGAAACCCTATCAACATGTGTGTTTGGGGATGCCGATTTATCGAACAAGTGCAGTAGCCGGAGGAGGTGCGACGGTGATTATCCACTGGCGGCGCATGTGGCGGTGGACGCCTCCGGCCACATAGTTTCTGAGGGTCCTATTATACTAAGTCAAGGTTAATTATTAATCTTAATTATTTCGAATGTCTTTATTTTAAACTTTTTTTTTACACATTATGGTTTTTGATGAGTATATTTTAAGGTATCGTATAAGTACCGACAGAATCGCATTCTTCGAAAGCTCGAACTTATAAATAGGTGCAAAACTTATTTCGACTTGTATATATATACGTACTATATGTGGTCCGTTTACAATTTTGATTATACAATAACGATTCTTGATTCTATTGATTACTATATATACAGTAATTAATTAAATATATATAGTAATTAAACATAATCGAGAACTTTTATCATGCTTTACAATTTTTTTCTAGCACGTGCATTATATTTATATATAAATGCATGTAAATTAAGGTAGAATCAAAATCATAAGCAGAGAGAGGCCTAAAACCATGTGTCACGTAACTATGGAGAAAATATATACGGCCTTCGTGATTGTTCTCGTGATCTGGGTCGTGATATTCGTAGTATTATTTGCGCTAGGTAACGTGGCCAGCGAATATAATATATATGTACAAGATGTATATATACCAGCCCTAGATATCTCAACCTCTAACGGAACGACGTCGTTCAACACGTCCATCCTCGTCGACCTCAAGTACAAGAGAAGGTTGGCCATATTTAGCTTGGATTACAAAGATCGGGAGTTGGTTTTGCATTACGCACACGGTATAATCCCGGTGGCGGGCTACTTAGTTCGGGCTTTTAGCATGGGCCATCACATAACCGTGGTCCACAAGATGGCGGCCATGGAAGCGCCGCAGCTTCCGTGGGACAAGGCGTTCCGGGCGGTTTCCGAGGGGTCGACGGTGAAGCTGGTGGTGAAATTGGGGAACTTACATAGGTATGTAAGCGAAGGTGCGTTGGCGGCTGATGTGGCAGTGGGTGCATCCGGTCACATGGTTTCTAAAGGCCCTATCAAACTCGTTGAATATGGTTAATATTTTGGTTACATAAAGTTCTTAGAGTTGATTAGTAGGGTACTATTTGATCCCTTCGTCCATTTTATCTTGAGTCATTCTTTTGTATTATAATGGGTCTATTAAAATGGACGGGGTACTATCAAATGAACTTTCAATTTAACTATGTGGTTCACCAATAGTGAGTTGACTACGTTCATGGGTTCATTACGGAATTGCTATCTATACCTATATAAATAACGAAAAAGAATACAACTGGCAAGCTTAATCCAAAAACACTTATAAGGCCCAACACTGCATACCGTCGGGAGCTCCGACCATTTTTTCCCAGAAACTTGATGAAATTTCCCTATCACATATCGTATCAAATTATTCCCATTTGACTAATTCTCAATTTGCAATTAATATTTTATAAATATAAGAGGCGCGTTAGCTAAGATTTCAAATAGTACAACCTTTTCAAAACTTTCATTCATCTCATCCAATATATTAAAACAACAAAATGTCCTCTCTCTCTCTCTCTCTCTCTCTAGATGGACCGGATCAGAAGTATGTGCGTCTGCTTCATATGTTGGGTTATGTTCATCGCCTCTATATTTGTAATACTAAAAACCCTAAACTACGTAGGGACAGAGCCTAGGTTTTACATTCAAGAACTATACATACCAGCCCTCAACAACTCCCATTCATACAATGCTTCAAACCTCAATTCTTCCATAGTAATAGACTTCAAATTCAAGAGAGTGGTGGCCTTCGTTCCCCTCCGATACACCGATCTCAACATCACCTTACACTATGGCTCCAACACAACTTACTCCGTGGGCCACTACGTCCTTCCCGGATTCTCTCAGGGTAAAAAGAAGACGGTTCGTCGGAGAGCAGTGGTGGAGGCGATCGGGATGCCTTGGGAGGATGCTTTGCGGAAGGTCTCCGACGGGTCAACGTTGGCTTTGACGGTGGAGCTTGCCACGAGGTACCAGCTGAAGCGGTGCAGCGAAGATAGTTGCTCTTATACGAAGGGAAAGGTGGTGGTGGTCGCGGCGGAGGTGGCGGTGGATGGCTCCGGCGTGGAGGTTTCTAAGAAGGCTACAAGGCTCCATTGATAAATTAAGTCAATGCTTTGTGTACAGCTCTTAATTACTTAATTAGGGAATGGATTTGTAAATATTAATTTCACTTCTCCGTTGACTTTCCAATTTTCAACAAGTAATCGAATATGATTCTCTGTCCCCATTTACATGTACCAACCGTGTAGTGGATGTCGATTTTTATTATTTTTATAATGTCCGAAATTAAGTGTTTTATTACCTTATTATACGTCTAATTAAATAAACCAAACTTTATTAATATGTTTATATATATTTTTGTACAAAGTAGTCCATTCTTCCATAGCATACAGTAGTAATTAATTATTGTATCATATCTTTACTTGCAAATAGCCTATTTAATTTCACTAGATTAGCTATATTCAACACGTCTATCCTCGTCGACCTCAAGTACAAGAGAAGGTTGGCCATATTTAGCTTGGATTACGGAGATCGGGAGTTGGTTTTGCATTACGCACACGGTATAACCCCGGTGGCGGGCTACTTGGTTCGGGCTTTTGGCATGGGCCATCACATGCATAACCTTCGTCCACAAGATGGCGGCCAAGGAAGCGCCGCAGCTTCTATGGACGAAGGCGTTCCGGGCAGTTTCCAAGGGGTCGACGGTGGAGCTGGTGGTGAAATTTGGGGAACTTACATAGGTATGTAACCGAAAGTGCGCTGGCGGCTAATGTGGCAGTGGGTGTAACCGAAGGTGCGCTGGCGGATATATCAAACTCGTTGATAATGGTTAATATTTTTGGTTACATAAAGTTCTTAGGGTTAGTTAGTATGTACTCCCCGATCCCTCCGTCCATTTTATCTTGAGTCATTTTTATAATAAAAATGATCTATTATTATAATAAAATGGCTCAGGATAAAATGGACGGGGGAGTACTATCGAATGAACTTTCGTTTATATAGGGGTCATGAAAGAAAAATTATTGTCGTAACAGATTAGAATTATAGAGCGATACACATAAATCTGTATCGTTCACCAATAGTGAATTGACGGGTACCAATAGTGAATTGACGGGTCCATTACAGAATTGCTCATTATAATTATATAAATAACGAAAAAGAACATGATAGACGAGCTTAATCCAATAACACCTTTAAGGCCCAATACTATAGATCGACGGGAGGCCCGACCAGCTCTTCGAACCGAGAGATGGATTCAAGAACATGTTGACAACAATAAATATACTACCGAGGCTATAATATATGATTGAGCCGATCAAAATAAAATATATAATAGATCAACATAAATTTGAGACGAAAGAAATAACAGAAGAGCTGATAAGAGATATAGATGTTTCCTATGATTTTCGACTCACCCTCGTAATGTTTAATTAAGCCATTTTTTCCCAGAAACTTGATGAAATTTCTTTATCACAACTCGTATCAAATTATTCCCATTCGACTAATTCTCAATTCGTAATTATTATTTTTTAAATACAAGAGCGCGTTAGCTAAGATTCAAATACAACTAATTTTTCAAAACTTTCATTTCATCTCATCGTATATATATATATTAAAACAACAAAATACCCTCTCTCTCTCTCTCTCTCTCTCTCTCTCTCTCGATGGGCCGGATGATGATCAGTAGTGACTGCGTCTGCTTCATATGTTGGGGTATGTTCCTTGTCTCTATATTTGTGATAGTAACTACCCTAAGCCACGTAGGGACAGAGCCTAGGTTTTACATTCAAGAACTATACATACCAGCCCTCAACAACTCCCATTCATACAATGCTTCTAACCTCAATTCCTCCATAATAATAGATTTCAAGTTCAAGAGAGTAGTGGCCTTCGTTCCCCTCCGATACACCGATCTCAACATCACCGTACACTATGGCTCCAAAACAACTTTCTCGGCGGGCCACTACGTCCTTCCCGGTTTCTCCCAGGGTAGAAAGAAGACGGTTCGTCGGAGAGTGGTGGTGGAGGCGAGCGGGATGCTGTGGGAGGATGCTTTTCAGAAGGTCTCCGGCGGGTCTACCGTGGCTTTGACGGTGGGGCTTGCCACGAGGTACCAGCTGAAGCCGTGCGGCGAAAATAGTTGCTCTTATACGAACGGAAAGGTGGCGGCGGAGGTGGCGGTGGATGGCTCCGGCGTCAAGGTTTCTAAGAAGGCTATAGGACTCCATTGATATTTAGTCAATGCTTTAATTTGTACGGCTCTTAGATAAATTAAGTTAATAATTAATATATGAAATGGGATTAATTTGTGGTGAAGAACTAAGATTTCATTTCATCGTTGACATTTCAAATTTTCAACAAGTGATATGTCCTTTTTCGACAAAATTTCAAGTTTACAATTCTAGTTGACTAAATTATAAAAAAAAAATTATAAAATTCCAATCATGTTTATATTTCTGTCCAAAATAGTATATTCTCCCGTGATAGATTACCTATATATAGTTACGGTTTTTTGTACAGTATTAACAAGAAATTTAAAGACGAAAGCCTAAAATGCACGTTAACCCTAATTCTTCTATTTTTCCAATATTCCAGAATATATATGAGTCTTAGTCTTGCCATATTTTGGATAAACGTTTTCTAAGCCTTGTTCTCTAATTAATCCTTAACTAAAGAATCCATGGCTGAAGTTCTAGGTTGTTCTATACTGCTAGAGATGTTTGGCTTTCCCTAGAATCTGCATTCGGCCACCGCTGATCAGATTCTCGTGAATCGTGAACTACGATTAACTAAAAGATGATCTTTAGTTGAGCGGTTATAATGATTATGGACGGCAACTCAAAGCTCTTTGCGATCAACTCGCAGCCATTGGTCGTCCGGGTTGATGAAGACTAGCATTGGTTTCTTCGTGGTCTTGATCCCCTCTTTTCAAGCTTCTCTGCTGCTCAGATGGCTATTACACCGTGACTTGATTTCCGAAGGTGAAAGCCGCTTCTTAATATTTCAAGAGCCTTGATTAGAAAATTCAGGACAATGCTCCATGTGGCCATGGCTCCCAGAACAACGGTCGGGATAAACGTCCTCCACGCTGCCAAATTTGACGTAAGGAGGGTAATTAAACGAGCTAAAATGTACAAAGTCAACTAGTTCAAGTAGAGTGAGACGGACCGGAGATGATAGACGTACGTTTCCAATCCGCTGATTTTAATTCTGACACACCCTCCTAATAATGTTAAACCATTTTTTCCCAGAAACTTGATGAAATTATTCCTAATTGGCTAATTCTTGGTTAGTTTGCAATATTAGTTTTAAATACGTGACCGCGTTAGCTGAGATTTCAAACGTCAACCCTTTGTATAGATTTCAATATTATCAACACATAATCAAACCACCATCTTCAGCAATCTTTTTATAGATAGCTTAGTAGTCATAAATCAACAAAACATACTCTCTCTCTCTCTCTCTCTCTCTCTCTCTCTCTCTCAATGGGCTGGAAAGGTGCGTGCTCATTCTTCATATGTTGCTCTATGGTCTTCTTCTCTCCCTTTGTGATACTAATAACCCTAAGCTACGTCGGCACAGAGCCTAGGTTTTACATTCAAGAACTATACATACCAGCCCTCAACAACTCACATTCATACAATGCTTCAAACCTCAATTCTTCCATAATAATAGACTTCAAGTTCAAGAGAGTGGTGGCCTACGTTCCCCTCCGATACCAAGATCTCAACATCACCGTACACTACGGCTCCAACACAACTTTCTCTGTGGGCCACTACGTCCTTCCCGGTTTCTCTCAGGGCGACAAGAAGACGGTTCACCGGAGAGCGGTGGTGGAGGCGAGCGGGATGCCGTGGGAGGATGCTTTTCGGAAGGTCTCCAGTGGGTCTACCGTGGCTTTGACGGTGGAGCTTGCCACCAGGTACCAGCTGAAGCACTGCGGCGAAGATACTTGCTATTATACGATGGGAAAGGTGGCGGCGGTCGCGGCGGAGGTGGTGGTGGATGGCTCCGGCGTGGAGGTTTCTAAGAAGGCTACAAGACTCCATTGATATTTAGTCAATGCTTTAATTTGTACAGCTCTTAAATTAATCAATTAAGTTAATAATATATGAAATGAGATTAATTAATTTGTGGTCATGAACTAAGCTTTCATTTAACTAAAAGATGATATCTTCATCTTTGCTCGGTTATACATGTACAAGATGTATATATACCAGCCCTAGATATCTCAACCTCTAACGGAACGACGTCGTTCAACACGTCCATCCTCGTCGACCTCAAGTACGTACAAGAGAAGGTTGGCCATGGTTGGCTTGGATAACGAAGATCGGGAGTTGGTTTTGCATTATGGACACGGTATAAACCCGGTGGCGGGCTACTTGGTTCGGGCTTTTGGCATGGGCCATCACATAACCGTCGTCCACAAGGTGGCGGCCATGGAAGCGCCGCAGCTTCCACGGGACAAGGCGTTCAAGAACATATCGGCAATAATTAAAATATACTAACGAGAGTATATGATTGAGCCGATCAAATTAAAATATTATAGATTAACATAAATTTGAGACGAAAGAAATAATTAATAAGGGGGAAAAAATAATGTTTAACCATTTTTTCCCAGAAACTCGATGAAAATTCCCAATCACAACTCGTATCAAATTATTCCCTATTTGACTATTTCTCAATTCGCAATTAATATTTAATAACAAGAGCGTGTTAGTTAAGATTTCAAATACTACTAATTTTTCAAAACTTTCATTTCATCTCCTCTATATATATTAAAACAACAATATACCCTCCCTCCCTCCCTCCCTCTCTCTCTCTCTCTCTCTCTCTCTCTCTCAAGATGGGCCGGATGAGTGGTATGTGCATCTGCTACATATGTTGGGTTGTGTTCATTATCTCTCTATCTTTTACAGGGCCGGCCCTGGGCCTAGGCCCAGGGTGCCACCGCCTAGGGCCCAACAATTTTAGGGGCCCAAAAAAATTTTTTATACCCATTATTTAAATGTCTTGGCATCAATGAAGACCAAACAAGTCCTCTTATTGATATTTATGATCCTAAAAATTGGGAGAAACTTGATAATAAAATGAGAGATATTTTAGTTGAGAGGGCCCCATAAGAGAAACGAATTGTGATTTTCCTATAGAGGATTTTTATATAATTCCAATAAGTTAAAGTCCTTAGATGGTATTGAGTTAAGAAAATGTTGTGTTAATTTTCATTCTACATTCTCTTGTGGTGATTCATCAGATGTTGATATAGATGATCTTTTCTCCGAATTGAAAGTATTACAATTATCTTTACCTACTAAGTTCATGTCGGCAATTGAAATTCTTGAATTTGTGAAATCTTCAGATTGTTTTCCTAATGTTTCTATTGCATATAGAATTTTATTAACTTTGCCGGTGACTGTAGCATCAGCTGAAAGAAGCTTTTCGAAGCTTAAATTGATAAAGACATACTTGAGATCATCGATGTCACAAGAAAGGTTGAATGGATTGGCAACTTTAGCTATTGAGAAAGATATGTTGGAACATATTGATGTCGATGAGATTATTAAAGATTTTGCATCTGCAACTGCTAGAAGAAAATCTTTCTTATGATTTTGTATAGTAGATTCATATATTACTGGATTGAGAAACAATGAACCAAAAGGACATGTAATTTTTTTTTTTTTTTTTTATATTGCATGTTAGTTTGAATAAAGGGCCCCTATTTTTCATTTGGCCTAGGGCCCCAAAATTGTCAGGGCCGGCCCTGATCTTTTACACTACTAACCCTAAACTTCGTAGGCACAGAGCCTAGGTTTTACATTCAAAAACTATACATACCAGCCCTCAACAACTCCCATTCATACAATGCTCCAAACCTCAATTCCTCCATAATAATAGATTTCAAATTCAAGAGAGTGGTGCCCTACGTTGCCCTCCGATACGAAGATCTCAACATCACCGTACACTACGGCTCCAACACAACTTTCTCCGTGGGCCGCTACGTCCTTCCCGGATTCACTCCGGGTAAAAAGATGACGACTCGGCGGAGAGCGGTGGTGGAGGCAAGCGGGATGCCGTGGGAGGATGCTTTTCGGAAGGTCTCCGAAGGGTCCACGGTGGCTTTGACCGTGAGGCTTGTCACGAGGTACCAGCTGAAGCGGTGCGGCGAAGATAGTTGCTATTATACGAAGGGAAAGGTGGCGGCGGTCACGGCGGAGGTGGCGGTGGATGGCTCCGGCGTCAAGGTTTCTAAGAAGGCTATAGGACTCCATTGATATTTAGTCAATGCTTTAATTTGTACAGCTCTTAAATTAATTAAGTTAATAATATATGAAATGAGATTAAATTTGTACTAAAATTTCATTTCATCGTTGACATTTCCTATTTTCAACAAGTAATGTGTCCTTTTTCGACGAAATTAAGGCCATTTTATTACCTTATTTTTATTATTATACCTCTAATTAAATAAATCAAGTTTACAATTATTAAAATAAATAATAAAATTCCAATCATGTTTATATTTCTGTCCAAAAATAGTATATTCTCCCGAGATAGATTAGCTATATATATATATAGTTATGATTTTTTGTGTACAACATTAACATGAAATTTAAATACGAAAGCACGTTAACCCTAATAATTCTCAATATTCTAGAGTATGAGTCTTGGCATATTTTGGATAAACGTTTTCTAAGCCTTGTTCTCTCATCCTTAACTAAAGAATCCATGGCTGAAGTTCTCGGTTGTTCTCGATGTTTGGCTTTCCCTAGAATCAGCATTCAGCCACGGCTGATCGAAATCTCATGAATCATGAACTACGATTAACTAAAAGATGATCTTAATTTAGTGATTATGGACGACAACTCAATGTTCTTTGCGATCAACTTGCAGCCATTGGTCGTCCAGGATGATGAAGACTGACAAAAATAGCATTGGTTTCTTCGCGGTCTTGGTCCCTCCTTTTCAAGCTTCTCTGCTTCTCAGATGGCTATGCTAGCTCCATCTGGCCATGGTTCCCAGAACAAAGGTCTTGATAAACGTCCTCCACGCTGCCAAATTTGACGTAAGGAGCTAAAATGTAAAAAGTCAACTAGTTCAAGTAGAGCGAGACGAATCGGAGTGAGTAGATGATCATAGACGTTTCCGCTGATTTTAATTCTGACACACCCTCCTAATAATGTTCAACCATTTTTTTCCCAGAAACTTGATGAAATTATTCCTAATTAATTGACTAATTCTTGGTAATTTGCAATAATAGTTTTAAATACATGACCGCGTTAGCTGAGATTTCAAACCACAACCTATTCAAACCTCATCTTGTATATACTTCAATATAATCAATACAGAATTAAACCACCATTTTCAGCAATCTTTTTAAAGATAACTTACTCATAAATCAACAAAACATACTCTCTCTCTCTCTCTCTCTCTCTCTCTCTATGGACTTGAAAGGTGCGTGCTTCTACTTGACATGTTGCAATGTACTCTTCTTCTCTCCATTTGTGATAGTAATTACCCTAAGCTACGTAGGCACAGAGCCTAGGTTTTACATTCAAGAATTATACATACCAGCCCTCAACAACTCATATTCATACAATGCAACAAACCTCAATGCTTCCATAATAATAGACTTCAAGTTCAAGAGAGTGGTGGCCTTCGTTCCCCTCCGATACACCGATCTCAACATCACCTTACACTATGGTTCCAACACAACTTTCTCCGCGGGCCACTACGTCCTTCCCGGATTCTCTCAGGGTAAAAAGAAGACGGTTCGTCGGAGAGTGGTGGTGGAGGCGAGCAGGATGCCGTGGGAGGATGTTTTTGGGAAGGTCTCCGGCGGGTCTACCGTGGCTCTGGCGGTGAAACTTGCCACTAGGTACCAGCTGCAGCGGTGCGGCGAAGATAGTTGCTATTATACGAAGGGAAAGGTGGCGACAGTCGCGGCGGAGGTGGTGGTGGATGGCTCCGGTTTGGAGGTTTCTAAGAAGGCTACAAGACTCCATTGATGATTAGTCAATGCTTTGTGTACAACTTTTAATTAGGGAATGGGTTTGTAAATTAAGTTAATAATACTCTCTCCGTCCCATTTTATTTCATTAGTATTGTTTGCTGCTACTTTGGATCGTCCCACTTTACTAGTCATGTTTCCTAAAATGGTAATAATCAAACCTTACTTTTCAATGTGGACCTCTTACTTTTCTCTTTTACATATTTATGTACAAAATTATGTACCGAAAAGAAATAGGATTAGTAGAGTTGAGAGAAGGAGCATGAGATTAATTTGTGGTTATGAACTAAAAATTTCATTCTCTCCGTTGACTTTCCAATTTTCAACAAGTTAAACCCATGTTATTTAGCTTATTACACTTGATCTATTAATTAAATCAAGTTTCAAGTTCCAATTGACTAAATCATAAAATTCCAATCATGTTTACACGTCTGTACAAAATAGTCTATTCTTCCATGCATGAAAGCATATCTTTACTTGTGAATAAAATTAAAAAAAAAAGAAAAAGTTTTAGCCTATTTTCGGTAGGTTAATTGTAGTCATGCACGGTTTTTTTCTACTGCTAGAGATGTTTAGCTAGCCCTAGAATCTGCATTCAGCCACGCCTCAAAATATCGTGAACTACGATTAATTTAACGATGATCTCCGGTTGATAAAGAAGGCTCTCGCTCGGTTATATTGATTATGGTCGGTAATTCAAAGCTCTTTGCGATCAACTCGCAGCCATGGCTTGACGAGGCTGACAAATTACATTGGTTTCTTCGAGGCCTTGGCCCTTCTTTTCAAACTTCTCTACTACTCATCAGATGGCTATTACACCATTGTCCACTCTCTGTTACTTGATTTCTAAAAAGTCAATCGGCTCAAGAAGAATGAGACGGAGATGGTAGATAAACATAAATTAAAGATGTACGAAAGACCTGATCATAGACTTTTCCTCTGATTTTCGAGACACCCCTCCTAATAATGTTTAACCATTTTTTCCCAGAAACTTGATGAAATTTTCCTTGTCACAACTCATATCAAATTATTCCTAATTGACTAATTCTCCGTTAATTGCAATATTAGTTTTAAATACATGACCGCGTTAGCTAAGATTTCAAATTAATACAACCTTTTCAAACCTCGTTTCATTTCATCCTATATATATATTTCAATATTATCAACACAAATTAAACCACCATTTTCAGCAATCTTTTTACAGATAACTTAGTCATAAAAACAACAAAACTCTCTCTCTCTCTCTCTCTCTCTCTCTCTCTCTCGATGGGCTCGATGAGTATGTGCTTCTGCTTCATATGTTGCTTTGTGGTCTTCTTCTCTCCAATTGCGATAATAATTACCCTAAGCTACGTAGGCACAGAACCTAGGTTTTACATTCAAGAACTATACATACCAGCCTTCAATAACTCACATTCATACAATGCTTCAAACCTCAATTCTTCCATAGTAATAGACTTCAAATTCCAAAGAGTGGTGGCCTTCGTTCCCCTCCGATACACAGACCTCAACATCACCTTACACTATGGCTCCAACACAACTTTCTCCGTGGGCCACTACGTCCTTCCCGGATTCTCTCAGAGTAAAAAGAAGACGGTTCGTCGGAGAGCGGTGGTGGAGGCGATCGGGATGCCGTGGGAGGATGCTTTTCGGAAGGTCTCCGAAGGGTCCACGGTGGCTTTGACCGTGAAGCTTGCCACGAGGTACCAGCTGAAGCGGTGCGGCGAAGATAGTTGCTATTATACGAAGGGAAAGGTGGTGGCGGTCGCGGCGGAGGTGGCGGTGGATGGCTCCGGCGTGGAGGTTTCTAAGAAGGCTACGAGGCTCTATTGATAAATTAAGTCAATGCTTTGTGTACAGCTCTCTTCCATGTGTTACTTTTAAGGAATGGATTTGTAAATTAAGTTAATAATAAAGTTCAGTTTATAAAATTAACTTAGATTTATGGATTTGAACTATAAATTTTGGGTATAATTTGATTTTTTGATTTAGGCCCTATAATCCATAGTTTAGGGAAGACCTGAAAATATAATTACAACATTTAAATAATGGAGTATAAAATAACGTTATTAATCAACTTGAAATTTAAAAGTCTGCTCTACGAAAGTCTCAATCGTATAGCCTTTAGTATTAGTCCTTATCACTAAGCCAATACACGTGCATTATTTCCCCATTTTCAACACGTCCCTCCTCAACCTTCCCGTCGACTTCCAAGTGTTGACAAACATTGCTGTTTTGAACTAAGCAGAGATATGGTATATATGCAATTCATACCGTTGCTTGATTCTATTAACAAATCCAAGGAAGTATTCTTTAACCCAGATCAAGAATGAAAATTCAAATCCACATGAATTTCTAAATACTATCAAAAGAAAACATTCTAAAATCACAGTCTTTATGATCCTGAATCAGTCTCTAAGTTTCCATCTGATCAACTCACTGATCATTCTGGCTTCGGACGGATTGTATCTCTTGATTCGTTGTTCTCCGAACAATAGACTAACTACGACATCTCAACCGTGTCATTGGTTGATCATATATGCTGTCAACTTGATCCTCCAACTACTAGCACTGTCATAGAAAAAGTACAAAATAGTAAGGTATTGCAGTTGAGACTAAGATTAGGGGAGGAAAATGAAACCATATGCAGTTCAACTAACCCACCCAACCAAGAGATTGAGTGTCAGTCTTCTCGAATAATATATTCTATACACGTAACTACCCGTATTTTGACATCTACGTCTCTGTGGTTAAATAAAACTGCTAATACGGTATCATAGAAGGATATGTGGATTCCTCGTACAAAATCTAAGTTCTGACATCTCTTAGTTAGAGATTGTCACTCTTAAAGCATCAACCATTCAATATCTTGTCATCCACATTACAGTATTGCAACCTAGCATCAGAAACTCGCCGTTCTTCGTAGTCTAAATGTTTAATCGTTCACTTCAACCATGAATCGATTCAAAATTTTCTTGATACAGATAAAGTTAGAGCAAGAAATCTCTCAAAAAGACCCTAACATTTCCAGCCAAATTATGATACAGTTTAACTAAGAACGGATGCAACCAACAGCAGTTAAGAGTTTAACTAAGAACAGATGCTTCGGAATTCAAGGAATGGAAACAACTATTCACAGTATTTCAAGTCATTGTATCAATCATAAAGAAAAACGAAAACAGAGCTATAAGCATGCTTCTTTAACTATCTATGATTCTTTATTGCTTGTGGAAGTACCAAAAGGTTGCAAGTAAGGAGGGATGAAACAATTACCATCAAGACGAGGGTCCCTCCTTCACTCTGTACTAGTTAATTGCGGTTCCCGAATCTCCAAAAGGAAAGAGGAATAAAATTGGGAGATTCTGTGGGCAGTCCATTTCCTTTTTCCCCAGCTTCCAGACATTCATTAGCCTCCAACAAAGTATCCAGATCCCTCCAGAACTTGATGATATGAAGGCTCTCTTCTTCAGTCGACCTCTGTAAAATGATACGAGAAGCATAGCCTTTCTTCCTCATCTGAAGGCACAACTCCACAGGGTTATTTGCAGTAAGGGTAACCATGTACAACCATCCCTTATCAGACAAAAGATTGTCTGCAACCGGCAAAATCCTATCAATAACTCGTCTTCCATTCTCTCCACCAGCCCAAGAAGAGGCAATACCACGACAGCCAACTTCGTCTTCTGGAGTTGGCACATAAGGCGGATTCACCACCATCACATCCACGCACTTAGCCAAGCGCTTCTCGAGCCCTAACGCAATATCTGTATTCACCAACTCAGCTTGGCACCCGTGTGCTTCTAGCGTTTCACGCGTGACTGTCATAGCATGGGGATTTGTGTCCGTTGCAATGTAATGTGAACCAGAGCCCTCTTTTCCGAGCAACAGAGCAAGTGAAGTGATAACATAGCCGCTGCCACAGCCGATTTCCATGCAAATCGAGGGCCGGTGTTCGATTAAATTAGCTCTATCAGCTAGCAAAGCATCTACCAATGCAAATGAATCATCGCAAGGATCATAAACTTCGGGGTGTGAACTCACGAGGTTGATTTGAGCAATGTTGGGGCGCATGATGAGGAAAGCTAGAGAAAGCCATGAAACATAGCAAAACGGAATTAAAAAAAGCGTACTTCAGAAACTGATTTCGCCTACACAAATTTCAATCTTCATTTGAAAAACCACCAACAAAAAAAAAACTAAGATCGAATTCAGATTCCAATTAAACAATAAATCTAACAACAGCCCCCGAACTACACTTGAGGAATCAGCGGAAACTCGAAAATAAAAAGAGAGAGGGGGGGGAGAGATACCAGTGGGCTGCCGTATCTCCGGCGAGGGGAAGGAGTTGCGCCGCCTCTGCGGTGGTTGCTGGATTGTGAAAATTGGGGGCTAGGGTTCGAAATTGATCATTTGGAATGTTTTGCTAATCGGAATCCACAGTACTCTGTTTTCAGGTATAGGGCGAGGGCCATCGGTATTGCAACCTAGTCAATGTTTTAAAAATCGAATTGTAGATCGAACCGATAAAGTTTTCGGTTTATGACTTTTTCGATTGAACCGTGATTTAATCAGCTAAAATCGAAAATAATTGAAAAAAAACCATAAATCAAAATTATAACGGTTCATAATTCAATTAGGTTCAACCGGCAATTCGGTTCGATTTTAAATCACTGATTCTAGTCAGTGTTCTAAAAATCGACCTAGGCGGCCGCCTAGACGGCGCCTAGGCGCTAGGCGGTGCACGGCCGCCTAGATTTTATGCTAGGCGGCCGCCTAGCCGAGCACCTTCTAGAAGCGGCCGCCTAGGCGGCCCTAGGCGGAGCTAGGCGGGGCTGGGCGGGCTGGGCGCAAATTTATGTTAAAGACTACTAAATTTGTAGAATTTGAACCATTAATTAGCTTATTATATTCTTATATAATTTATATTTGTTGAATCTTGTGCATTAATCATAAATTAGTAGATGAAAGTATATTAGTAAATGATATATACTTTTTATTATATAATATTGTGTAAAAATAATAGTAAAAATACATAAAATAACTCTTATCCGCCTAGTCCGCCTAGAAGCCCGCCTAGCCGCCTAGACGCTAGTCGGCAGCCCGCCGCCTAGCTACCGCCTAGCGTATTTTAGAACATTGATTCTAGTGCAATCAGAAAAGAAAGAATTTATTTTTCCTTTTTTTCTCCAGTTTCTGAAACGAAGAGTCAACTGGGCCCAGGCGGGTCAAGCCCGGCCCAGGTCCGAATAGGCCCAATACTTGTTCTGTCCAAGCCCGTTATGAAGCGGGCCTGTAATGGGCCATACTTGGCTAGAACTAAGCCCGTCTGAAGCCCATGCGGTGGGAATTTCATACTGAGTTTCTGGGCCTGAGCCGGCCCATTATGGGATCGAACCTAGGTGTCTAGGTGACCTCCAGACTACTCCATCAATTCCAATCATATGGAGATAATTTTTTTCCGACACGAGAATTAAACGTATCGCTACATGAATGAGACGGAAGATAAAATTTTAAAATTAAAAGCAGCACGGAAATTTCCCGGACATCCCCATCGCAATCATTACCGCTCAATTACCTTAAAATTTCTCAAAGAATCAAAGATCCATCACTACTCACGAATGCTTATTTGTCTGCATTTGAATAATATTTTATGTACTAATATGTTTTGTCAAATAATAAATAAACTAACTTAACCTACTCCTTTCACAAATTCCAAGTTACCTAAATCAAAAGAATTTCTTCTCCTTTTCGAAGCTCAAACTCAAGAATTCCCATGGACGAAGATGGCAGCACTGCATGCTGCGGCGGCCTCACCGCCGACGAATGGTGCTGCATTACCTGCGTTTCCCTCCTCCTCCTAGTCGCCCCCATCACCATTCTCTCTCTAACCCTCGCCACCCACAACCCTAACCTCTACGTTCAAGATCTTTTCGTCCCGGCTCTCAAGACTCCGACGTCCAACGCTACGAAGCTCAACACGTTCGTCTTCATCGACCTCAAGCTCCGCAACGTCATGCCGTTCAACGGCATCCGTTACGGGGGCGTTAACGTGACCCTGTACTACGGCGGCAACCGGAGCCTTCCGGTGGGGAGCTACGGCGTCGAAGAATTCTACCAAGGGATGGGGAAGACGCTCACAAGAGGGCGGTGGTGAGGACGCGCGGGCTGCCATGGGAGGACGCCTTCGATAGGGTTTCGAGGGGTTTGACGGTGGACTTTACGGTGGAGCTGGCGATGACGGTGGAGCTGCGGCGGTGCGGCGATTATATGGAGAGGGAGGTGGTGGTGGCGGCCGCGGATGTTAGCTTGGTCGGATCCACCGCCTCACAAGTTGATAATAAAGTTGTTGGGCTGCATTAAGAATCTGAGATTATCGCTTGTTTTGAAATATTTTGATGTATAATTAACTGAGTGATGTTATTTTAAGAAATGAAATATATTAATGTATATAACTTTAAATGTAACACGGTTTATAAATAATTTATATGTCATTATATTTACATAAACATGATACCTGGAGAACATTTAAAGTTATAGAACAAACATGATACGATCAAGAAATAGTCGAGATATTAGTCGAGAACGTATGTTTATTTGCTAGCGTTTTATATTATGTTATTTAATTGTAGTATTGTAGTTGGGCCGAGGTTAGAAGCCCAATTAGAATGTCTAGGTCCATTAGGTTTTAGGGTGTCCAACCTATTTAAGGTTCGTTGTATTGTGGCCGTCTTTTATATCGTGAATGAAATTGAAGTTTCTCCCTTCTTCGTCTCTGCGTTTCTACCTTTGGAGTTTGGCCTCACTCGAAGAGTGCCGTTTATCGATACGTCTCGATCTTGAGGCGTATCAACATTTCATGCTCGTTATAAGGTTTTCAACCAATGCGCATAAAATAGAAACGGCGGGCGTAATCATGCGGGACGAAACGAGTATAAGAGAATGCAATAGCTACATTCTTAAGATACAAGTTGAGAAATTTCCCAACATTTTACAGTCGAGCTGCTAATATTCTTCTCCTTTTCCTCGAAAATTCTTCCATTGAAAAAAACAAAAATCTCTCCTTCACTATCATTCTACGTACGTTTCCGTGGCCGGTATTCTTAGCAATTAAGTCAATTAACTTAGATCGATCCTTTTTTTTGGTTTGTTTATTTGTTTTTTATGTAGATGTGAATTCGCAAAGCAACATCACTATTTATTTCTTATCACTAATTATGAATAAATATACATACATTACTTCATAAATTAATACTCCAATCCGATTCCGATCTAACAGTACTATCAAAACACCATGGACGGCGAACATGATGACGTGGACGCCGGCGACTGCGACGCCTTCCTCGATCCGATGTGCTTAATACCCACCTCCACCAAAGACTGGGCAGTTTATATAACCATCGCGATCGTCACTTACTCCCTCCACCAAACCTTCTCCCTCCCCGGCCCCCGCTGCTACCTCCACCGCCTCTACGTCCCAGCCCTCGATCTCTCGGAAACCACCCCCAACTCCACCGCCGCTATCAACCCTTACCTCTTCTTCGACCTCAGCCTCCGCAACATTCTCTACGACCGCAGCGTCTCCTACAGCGACGTCAACCTCACCTTCTCCTACGGCCGCGGCGGCGCCGCCGCTGTTGTGGGAAACTACACCGTTTCCGGCTTCGACCAGGGGGTGAGGATGACCGCCCAGCGCCGCGACGTGGTGGAGACGCGCGGCGTGCCGTGGGGGTACGCGGTGGGGGAGGTTTTAAACGGATCGAAGGTGGCGTTCCGCCTGGAGGTGGCGGCGCGGCCGCGGTTCAAGTACCTGGTCTGGTATACCAAGGAGAAGGAAGAGAGAATCGCGGCGGATGTGGAGATCGACGGCACCGGGATGAATAGCGGAGGTGACGAAATTAGGTTGAATTCTGCAGCTTCGAATTGCAGAATTAGGGTTTTAGTTCTGCTTATAACTGTTGTGACGACGTCGTATTTGTTGTCTTGAGTTTGCTTTTCACTTCATTGTTTGTTTGTATTCTGTATTACCTCCGTTCATTTTATCACGACACTCTGATGTTTAGTACGTCTCTAATTTACTTAACAAAAGTGTCATTATAAAATAGTCGAGAATGAATAAACCAATGTGATTAGCTGTTTGCATGGCAATAGTTTAACATTAAACTCATCTCATGACCTATTAATAAAGACCATTATTATTCACACAAACTCCACAAACAACGAACATCGTCAAATTCTATTTGAATCGGTTAATTCCATGGCTGACGACGACGGCGGCGACGACGACTGCTGCGGTTGCGTAGCCGCGTGCTTCTTCCTCTGCTTAATTCTGCTCTATATCTTAATAATTCCCATAACCTTCTTTTCCCTAAGCATGGTCACCAAAAACCCCAAGATCTACGTCCAAGATCTCTACATTCCGGCGCTCAACGGCACGCCTAGCTCCGATGCTGCCTTCTTCTTCGTCGACCTCAAACTCCGTAACGCCATGCAATACAACGGTCTCAGTTACGGGGATCTAAACCTCACCTTCTTCTACGGCGGCAACCGGAGCATCCCGGTGGCCGACTACGCCGTGGCCGGATTCTACCAGGGGAAAGGGAAGACGGCACACAAGACGGCAGTGGTGAGGGCCCGCGGCATGCCGTGGGAGGACGCCCTTGATCGGATTTCGAGGGGGTTGACGGTGGACTTGGCGGTGGAGTTGGCCGGCACGGTGAAGCTGCGGCGGTGTGGGATCTATTTGAAGAGGAAGCCGGTGGCGTTGACGGCGGTCGTCAGCTTGGACGGCTCCGGCGAGGAGTTGGATCAAAAGGCCGTTAGATTGCGTTGATTAATTAGTTATCGTTTTGGATTGTATGAAGGAAATTTTAGTATATGCAATTGATTATTGATGTTCGAATTGTGATATTTCTAATAATAATGTATTGATGATATACAATGTTTGGATAAATACCGTATAAAAATTCTCTTTTAACGCAACAACTTATACTTCCATTGTTCAGATGAATTGTTTTGTTTTATTTCGACACGAGGTTTTAGACCTAGTGTCAAAAGTGTAAAATAATTAAAGGTTTTATATTGAAAAATAAGAGTTAATTCTTTCCATTTTAAGAAACAATCCAATTGAAATGAAACGTTCCGATTAAAAAATAAAGTCAAGTGAAGTGAAATGAAATGGCAAGATTATACGACAGTACTGATTCCAATTAGACGTGTAATGTTTTCAGCCATCTTAAATTCCAATTAGTTCCGATTAGAAAATTAAATTGGTTGTCGATAATTCCCACGCAAACAAATTAATTAACGACTAACAGCCTCAACTCTATAGCTAGCTATTAGCTACAATAATATATAGACCGTTATTTAGTTAAGAAAAAGTTATATTTCTTGTTTATGTTGTCACTAGTCATCGTCCCGAGCGATCTTCTAAAAATCCATGGCATCAACGCCCGCCTTAATTTGTTATAAAATTCTTGCTAAAATTAATTGAATTTGTTGTGTAGATTAAAAAAAAAAAAAACAATCGAAACACCATGGCTGAAGAAAGGGATGGCGATGATTCGCTCCGATGCATCGGAGTAGTAAGCGCGGTAGCAGGAACGGCGGCGGTTCTTCTCTCGTTGATCGCCTTCCTCTTGCAGCAGACCTTCCACCTCCCCGCCCCCCGCTGCTTCGTCCGGGACCTCTACGTTCCGGCGCTCGATCTCACGGCGGCGCCGGCGAACGCTTCATCCAACGCCACCATCAACCCCGTCCTCTTCTTCGCTCTGCAGCTGCAGAACGACTTGAACATACGCAGCGTATCGTACAACGATATAGGGCTGACCTTCTACTACGGCCGGAAGGCGGTGGCAAGCGCCGTCGTCCCCGGCTTCTACCAGGGCAGTCTGAGGACCGCCCAGCGGCGGGGCGTGGTGGAGACGCGCGGCGTACCGTGGGAGGACGCGTTGAGGGCAGTCTCGGCCGGGTCGACCGCGGGCTTCCGTGTGGAGCTGGCGGCGCAGCCGCGGTTCAAGGTGTTGTTTTGGTATTCAAAAGTGAAGAAGGTTAGGGTTGCGGCGGATGTGGCGGTGGACGCCTCCGGCATGAAAGCCGTCGGTGATCGGATTAGGCTTAACTAATTAATTACGCATTACTATGTACTAATTGATTTGTAATAACATTTAACATGAAATTTAAAAACGACGACGTCACTTATATTATATGTCCCTCGATTCGAATTAGGGATAATTAATGTATTTTTTTCTTTTTTTTAATTAGTTTGTAACAATTTTTATTTCACAATTTGGTCATTGTGCGTTAGCCAATTTGCACGATCGTCAACGTAAATAAATTAGAGAGAGAGGATACGTGTGAGTTTTAGTAAATTAGTAATTTAGCATATAGGTCCAAAAAGAAGTCAGGGTCTCCTTTAATTAATTAGTTAATTAATTAATTAATTACGAGAACGGTAGCTTCTCAATTCCCATTTAACAACTCCCCCAACTCCCAACTGTGCTCGCTTCGAGGTATAACATTGTAACAATGTTCCCTACGTTGTGTGCGTGCGTTAATCTAACGGTAAGAGACTAACGCGCATATACGTGTTTAACGACCGACACTTCTGTCATGCATTCAAAAATCAATATTATGATGAAATACTAATATATTTGACTCATTTGAAAATTTGTTACTCCTCGTACCCCTAATCTTTTCCCGTTCTTAATAAATTCTTTTTTCCGATTATATGAAGTAAAAACTATGTTATTAAAATAATTATAAGCCCTTCAAATTGTTGTTTACCACTGTCTCGGAAGTAGTAGTTGCAAACCATTGGCGAACAGTAGTAAATCGGAACTACAAATGCAGAGCGACACTTGTTCAGAACTAAACACACAAATGTTATAACAACAAAAACTGTGAAATAAATACAGAGCGACGATGATGACGACGACGATGGGCACTGAATTTCACTACTGATGTAATGAATTAATTTTGTGCAACCCGAAGAGACAGAGAAATTCACGGTATTCACCCCATTAGTTCGAAAATCGTGTTCAATTTAATGATTAACATTTATTCAAAAGAAAAATACTATACGTGTAGTTTGAGCGGGAAATTGAAGATGAAATTCGGTTATGCTTTTATATATAATACAATAATAAGTATAGTACAATACTGTTTCCGTTTTATTATTCTATATCTCGAATATATTCGACAAATATAATAGATTAAGGATTATTAAAATGCATGAGAACACCATAGTTTATGTTTCAAAACCTAATAGTGGACCCTAGAACCTAGCTACCAAGAAACAGGGATTAAAATTAATTAAACATATGTAACAAGAACTTCCATTTATGTATATTATAGTATTAGGGCTAGTTTGGTATACATGATAAAGCAAGTTAGATAGTATTTATACAACCAAATCTCACGTTTGGTAGCTTTTTAAATTAACTCATGGGCCCGTCATAAAGTCAAGGCCCGCTCTAAAACTACTGTTCAGTCAAGATTTCTTAACTCACCAAAAGGGTCCGACAAAAGATATTGGCAATGAACAGTGTTTTGGCAGAAAAATAATGTTCCAAAAATACCCCTGCCTCTTGCCTCTTGTTCGTGGATTCATAAATCACTTTTCTCAAATCAGGGTTCTTATCTTCTCACAACACACAACGCAGACGAACTTCTTGTTCTTCTTCGTCGACGAGAAACAGTCGAAACTAAAATTGCTCAGTCTTCTCCAATTTTATAATCGGATCTACAGCCGCTGCGAGGAGGAAGGGTAGTGTGATGAAAATTTCATGATCAAAACTGAAAATAAACTTCACATTAGATACAAGATTCTCGCCGATAACTTTCCGTAGCCAATCGTCAAATACTCGCCACTCCCTCAATCGACATCCATGGTGTTGGTGTAGTGTGAAGGAAATTTGGATGCAGCAGCGTCTTCAGCAATCAGAGCGGCGGTAGGGTTCTGAAGCTCCACTATTTCTGGTTATATAGCAGTATTAGGGAGGGAATTTAGTAATTTTCATGATGTATCTAGGGAATTTGAAAAATCTACCAAACACCCTTTTATTTTATTCTGGGTTTTTATATATGATACCAAACGAGAGATACCATATCATGTTTAATTTTATCCAGCTAATTTTGTTTATTTTAATCTAACTTGCCATTATCTTAAAATCCTACCAAACTAGCCCTTATATTATTCCTAGTACACTCATAGAACCAAGTCAAATGTCTCCACATGAAATTATACTATAAATAAGAGATATTATAAGAGTTCAAACTCACTCTAGCAAGCAACTAAATCACACTACTAAACATGAGTCCTCTCTTTGTGCTTTGCTACATCATCTACACCACCTTCAACTCCACTTTCCTATCCCTCCTCCTCTTCCTCCGCCTCTTCCTCCGCCGCATGATCTCTTTACGGACTTCGGAGGAGATCGGGAATGTTATTGCACTCTATGAAGGCACCGTCTACCACGAGAGGCGATACCCGGCCCGAAACTCCTTCCGTTTCCCGGCACGCTATGCTCTCATCGACCTCGATCGCCCGCCCTACTCGCCTCCTGGATACCTCTCGGCCGATGAGGCCCGACAGGCTGCCAAGACGAACGGGCCAGTGTAATATTCTTTTTTCTCATGCAGATTAACCGAGCCAGTTCAATTATTTTGTTGAGTACTTAATTAATTGATTAGTGAATGTTATATGGATTGAACAGATATCTACTGAGGATTCCACCGAGCCTAGGATATGAAAGGAGTCCAGTTAATTACTATTATTGCTATGAAATTCAAGGCTCTACTAAAACTCTCAAGAAATGCCTTGTTGAGGTAATAATCTCTCTCTCTCTCTCTCTCTCTCTCTCTCTAAAATTGTTAATGTTGTTCGTGATACAGGCAAGCAATACACCATGGGGGGAAAGTGTGACGTTTGTGTTCAACCCTAGCACCGATTTGGTCGCTAAATCTGAATACATTAGCCCTTTCATGGTGAGTACTTGCATGAAATTCAACTTGATTAATTATGTGTAACAAACAAGTATACTAATTCTTTAAGAAAAAACGAAATTAAAGGATATGCTGGGGAGCTGGAGGCTGAAAGTGAATGAACCAGGCGAAAACCTCTTCGCCTTTATTTCGGTTCAACACCCGCAGCACGGGACCTACTTCCGATCTTCCTTCACAGCCAACAAAGTCAAAACTTGTCCCTCAAAACTTACATCGGATGATCTTGAAGCCTTCTTCTGGTTGATGCCTCATCGAGTTTCGATCATGGCCTATTGGAACGTAAGCGACCACTTCTTCGTTTATTCCTTGCATTTTCATGTTGCATCGTAATTAAAAAAAAAAAAAATCATGTGAATTTGCAGGCTATGAAGCTGTGGTGGAAAAATGTTCCCTTCTACGATCATCCGAGGAAAGAGAATCCATCGTACAGAGAAGAAGCCGTTCTGCTCGACCAGAAGATGCAACTTTGTCCGATTTTCGGAGGTAATAAATCGAGCAAGCTGCGACATGAAGAAAGGATTGATCGGTGCTTTAAATGGAAAGATGCTAAGAGACCTTGGTCCTTCCTTATTTCTTACACGGGCTAGGGAAATATTTTTAAGGAGAGTGTAATAAATTAGTTAAATTAGAAACTACATATTTATTCGATGGATTGGCTTCGTTATCCATGTATTCTGTTTTCTTCATTGAGTAAAATATATTGAAAATTAATTGATTGTGTTTTCATGAGTTAGATATAGTATGTAGATCAGTATAAGATCCATGTATAACATGAAGTAACAGTACTGATGCATACAATCTTCATCTTCCATCGTATTGCACGCATATATATGTGCCAAAAAATTGATGTTACACGATAAAATTTGAATCTCACTTGATATAGTAGATTACTCTACTTAACATGTTGTACTCCATATAGTAATACTAAATTACGATCAAGTGGAATTCAAATATTATCTTAAAACATCCACATTTAGGTACATAAAAGGCATGAAAATTATTGTGCTATAAGATG
The DNA here is from genome assembly GCA_029379335.1 of Thymus mandschuricus. Classification (NCBI taxonomy): domain Eukaryota; kingdom Viridiplantae; phylum Streptophyta; class Magnoliopsida; order Lamiales; family Lamiaceae; genus Thymus; species Thymus mandschuricus. Next base: position 33,354,696 of record CM057080.1, on the reverse strand, counting down.
GGTCGGAGACAGAGAGAGTATCGAATAACGTTGTCCCTATTCAAAACCCTAAAAGAAATATGCACACACTTCAAATATAAACTTGATGTAGTATACTGTATTTAGCTATATAGTATTATGTCCGAGATATCCGACAAACCCTTTTTAATACTTATTCAGTATATAAAATCTCGTGTCGAAAAAACTTAAGTACGGTTCAGTGAACGAAGGAAGTAGTATAATTTGGTAGTTGCATGTAAACTTTATATATACTAACCAAAATCTCCACCCTTAACATAGCATTAAAGTAAGACGTATTCACCTAAGGACGGTCTAAATGCAAAATTAAATATTCTAGCTTGTGGAGTAGTTTTTATTAATATTATTAATAGGGCCAACTTTAAAAATACCCACTTTTATAAAAACTAATACTTCTATACCCATCATATAAGAAGTATAACTTCTATACCCATTTTGTAGTTAAAAGACATAAATACCCTTAGTAATTGGGTCCCACTTGTCTAATAAAACCAAAAAATCAATTAAAATCAATTGGATTGTGGGGCCCTCCTTCTCACGATTGATTTCTCCCTCTCCCTCTCACGATTCAATTGTAGTCGTGAACCAATTCCATAAACAAAATTCAATTTAACGTGGAAATAAAAAAAAAAAAAAAAATTGCATTAATTAACTACAACAACCAAATCTGCATATTCAGTAAAAATAGAATATGGTAGGTGGTTAGCATTGATTAAAAATCAGAAAAAGTGAACAAAACAATAGCATAGACGTAATTGTATCACAACATTACACTACCTAATTATTGAGAGTGAAAATTTGTAGATTTGTACGCATTCTCGAATTTCTGGAAATTTCGGAAGAGATTCAAGTGGTTTATTCGAGACAAAATACCAAGGTAATATATGATTTTGTATATTTATTGTTAGTAATATTCCAAAAAAATTATAAAAAAGTATTGTTCTTAAGTACACGATATTATGTCCAAAACAACCGTGTATACACGGTATATTGTATGTTTTTGTCGTGTAAAGTCAACAAAGTCAACTATTGAAAGTCAAAATTGTTGACTTTACACGACAAATTGTGTAATTTAACCGTGTATACACGGTTGAATTAACTTTTCAACCGTGTACTGAAGAACAAAAATTTTTCAGATTATTAATTTTCTTTTTTTTTTTGGTACAGATGGAGATGGGTGATCAGAGAATTCATATCCGTCATAGCGGTCGTTGGGAGGGAATATCGTACGTAGGAGGAGACTCTTTTCTCGTCACTTATCCCATAGCGAGTTTGAGCTATGAAAACGTATTGCGAGACGTTCAACTTTACTTGGGTGATGAATCGGAGCACTTGCTATTCCACTTGACGAACCTCAACGAGCGGGAGATGGTGAAGGCCGTTTTAAAGAGCACCGGGGATTTGCTTAGAATGTGCATCGCGAGAAGGGAGATGTCGACGATCTACGTCATTAGTAGAGCAAATCGGGCAGCCCATACTACCCAACGATCGACGATTTTTCAGAACTATACCGTCGAAGAGGAGTCGATCCCGAGATCGAATGCATTTGAATCCGAAGTACGCGACGAAGAAGAGCCGGAGTCGGAAGAAGAGTCTCTCGAGTCCGAGGGCGAGGAAGCAAGGAATGTGGAGGAACGATCCCAATTACTTGAGAGCCTAACGGCTGAATTCGGAGCATGGATCCGCGAGCCCGGCTATATTGATAGGGTTATCGGGCTTCGTAGCATGCACTCACAAAACCAAGAGCCCCGTGACGACGAAGCTCGTGCTCGCGCTAACGAGGAGGCGGTTCGACATTGGTTGATACCGCATGTCGATCTAGACACCGCGCTCCCTTTAGGATGGATCGATCCCGACGTGGTACCGGCCTTGGGTCAGTTGCGAAAGCACGGATACTTCAAGAAGAAGGATGACTTGCATATAGCCGTCGGATTGCTGCACATGGATCTCCGGAAGGAGTATTGTATCCCTCGTTCCGACAAAGGCCGTGTGGGTTTTAGGTGCACTTCGGGGAAGGATTGCGAGTTCAAGTTGAATGCAACGCAGAAAGGCGGGATTTGGAAGATCAACAAGTACGTGGCCGATCACACGTGTCTAGTTGATTTAAATTCGAACAACAAACGACAGGTGCCGGCCATGGTATTAGGAGCATTCTACGCTCGTCGATTGATCACCGAGGGCGCAGTGTTGAAGCCAAAGGAGATGGTGGACGAGCTACAGAGTGAGTACGGTATTCAGATTGACTACCCGTTCGCTCTCCGTGCGAGGAACGTCGCTATAGAGATGACGTACGGTGCCTTCGACGAGTCTTATCAGAGGCTCCCTTCTTACCTCTACCTTTTGAAGGAGATGAATCCGGGCACCCAGTACGACATCCACACCTCCCACGTCACCGACCGTCTGACCTACTTCTACCTCGCCTTTGGTCCGTCCATCGAGGCGTGGGAAAATGGTTTGCTACGCCCCGTGATCGTAGTAGACGGGGCGCACTTGAAGGGGAAGAACAAGGGGACGCTCTTTGTGGCGGTGACGAAAGACGGGAACGAGCAAGTGTTCCCCCTTGCCATTGGATTCGGTCCCATAGAGAACGACGAATCTTGGACGTGGTTCTTGGCCAAAGTCCGAGAGAGTTTCGGGGCGCCCTCGGACTTGTTGATCGTATCCGATCAGCACGTGAGCATCGCAAATGCGATCGACTCCGTCTTTCCGCACGCTGCTCACGGCCTCTGCTTCGTTCACCTCCAGAGAAATTTCGTTAGGTACGGGAGGCATGCGGGGGCTATATTCGAGTCTGCAGCCTATGCCTATCGAGATTCCCAATTCGATGAATATTGGGGGAATCTGAGGGACCTAAGCAGGGAGGGAGGCGGGATCTACAGGAGGTTGAGCGACATTGGCCTGCCGAGGTGGGCGAGGTGCAAGTGTCCCGTCCGACGTACGAGCTTCATGACTTCGAATCCCGCCGAGACCATGAATGCTCGGTTGTTGTGGGCTCGGAGACTCCCGATTTGTGCCATGATCGAGGTGTATCGGATAGTCGTCGAGAAGTGGTTCGACGAACATCGGACTAGTGCCCTAGCTCGCCAACATGAACTCACCGAGAAGGCCTATACGAAGATGTCGGCATCGTCGGAATGGGGCCGTCGCTATTCCGTCAGAGGAACGCCTACGCCCACCCTTTGGAGAGTAGAAGGTGAAAAGCAGACTTACCTGGTCGATCTCCAAAACTCGACTTGCGAATGCCGTGAGTTTGAGTTAGACGGCATCCCTTGTCGACACGCTTGTGCGGCGATAAGGTACGGCTACTTCTCGTTTTATTTTAGTTTCACGCTTGTCGTATTTCAATTGGATTTCTAAACGTTTTTGTATTGTATGTTGTTACAGGCACTCCGGTGGGCGGGCAACTGACTACGTGAGCCATTATTTCAGGCAATCCACGTTAGTTGCTACGTATTCTCCTCAAATTCAACCGGTTCCTCATCCCGAGACGTGGAGTGTTCCCGAATTCATTTCACGATGGAGGGTGCTACCCCCTCTTGTACCTAGGCAAGCCGGGCGACCATCGATGGCAAGAGCTCGATCAGCCGTTGAAGGAGAATCCTCTACGAACCGGCAAAGGTGTTCAAGATGCGGACAATACGGGCACAAGCGACGGAGTTGCCAAGCCTCGCTTCCCATTTGCGGAGTTGATCTAAACGCTCCCCCTCGACGTCCAAGAGGTAAGAAAAAATGTAGCATTTGCAAGAGCGAGGAGCATACTAGGCCTCGATGTCCGTACGATACCGATGCTTGATTATATTTTTATTTCTATTTTGTACAAATTGACGTTTTTTGGATCTTAATGAACGTTTTTGGATGTTTAAGAATGTTATTGGATGTAATCTTATCAGATTGTGTTTGATTTGATCATTTGGTGAAAATTTGTGTTTTTTTGTGTTATAAAATGGATACCTTCGGCCAAGTACACGACAATATACTTGATTTAATCATGTATACACGGTCAAATTATCCTATTACTCGTGTAAAGTCAACAAAAAAAAAAGTCAAAATTTAAAATGACCATACACGGTCAAATGTAAATTTTTATCGTGTATACACGGTTGAAAATCTAATTCAACCGTGTAAGGTCAACAAAGTCAAAATTAAATAAAAGTCAATGCCCTCTACACGAATGTTGACTCTACACGATTTAAAATGAAAAATAGCGTGTACCCTTGTCGTGAGAAGTCAAAATTAAGCCTAAAAAGTCAAAATTAAGCCAAAATTCCTAAAATTCTCGTGTTTCATTTGATTTTCTCGTGTATCTCGAGTCTATTAAGTTTTGTAAACGTGTAATAACGTAAGTTATGTCATAATTAAGCCAAAAATCAATTGAATTGAAGGATATGTTATGTAAGTATGAAGTGTAGAGTGAGTGTCACTTATATAGTCTAACTACTAAGGTTACGTTTGATCTAGAACTAACTTACGAACGTAATGTTCTTACAAACTTGTAATTCACGTAACGTGATCGAATCATAAGATTGCACAATGTATGAAAGTAACAGTGATTCCAACTCAATTGAGTCCCACGAATTGAAAAATCAAAAAAAAAAAAAAAAATAGGGGGTTCTTAAGTACACGACTTAGGGTACACGGCTGAGGTTCTTGAGTACACGGTTGAATTGCTCATTCAACCGTGTACCCAGCCGAAGGGTTAGAAAAAAAAGGGCCAAAAAAAACAATTTTTCCCCCATTTGATATTTTTCAATTCATCACCTGTAACGACCAAAATCAACATCGTTCGAACAAAATCAATTTCAAACAAATCTAATTAACAAGAAACGTCATTCGAATTCAACAATTTACAAAATCTAAATCAGAATTCAATATCAATCAATATTCGAAAAAAAAATACATTTGTTCACCAATCCCTCCATCCCCTCGAAATCATGAAAATTCGCTTCGCCATCTTCTTTCGATATCTTGCCACGACCATTTTCTCGTCGCCCTGGTATAGCCGAGTGGTCCCAAGGAGCAAGTCCAAATACATGCACGCGTACACGCCACAACTCACGCCATCGTTTTGGACGAATTGATACTCCCGAGGGGCGAACTGGATGTCCATGAATCGTGTCTTCCAGTTTTTTACATTTGAGTTGACACGCGTGAAGTATTGGGGATTGTACTCCAAGAGGCGTGAGAAGAGGCGAGACAAGGGCAAGCATTGGATGATCCGTGATTGCCTGAGTGGATGGTTTTCATCTCCCTCGTACATCCAATAGTGGGAATCGTACACCTCGATGCACCAACAAGGAACGTTCACCCGACACAGGATCCAATGGGAGGAGGAGACATGGCAAACGACGAGAAACTGAAAAAAAAAAACACGATTGAGCAATACGAAGAATTAAATTCGATATAATCAATATAGGATATTAAAAACTTACATATTGGCCGGTGATCCACGGTTGGTACGTGTTAATCCCCTCCCAGCCCGCGATGAAATCGTAGGGGATCTCCCATTTCGTGTACTTCAAAGTCTCGTTTGCCAACCCCCAAGTCGAAGAGTTGGGGTGAAACTTCAAGTACTCGTCTCGGAGTTGTGTCTTTATTTATTTGAAATGGAAACATGGTTTTTATTAGGTTTTTTATCAAATTGAAATACATGAATATGGAAATTGAAACAAATGAAAACGGAAAATGAGAAAACGAACTTACGTAAAACGACAGGGGCAGAACTATGTGGTGCAGTTTGCTAACACCATTGAGAAGACGGTACTCTTGTTGGAGTCTATGTTGCCAGTAGACCGTGTACAGGTCTATCTCCTGTAATCATTTTCAAAATAATCTTATTAGTACCCTAATTAGAACAAAATCAACCGTAAAAGTAACAAAACAAAACATGTAAAAAAATTACCAGAGCAGTGAGGCACTTCGTCGTGTCCTCGATCGTGGAGAAGATCTCCTGTGTAAGGTAGAACCCGGTCCGGCTCATCTCCACGTGGGGCTGTCCCGATTCCCTAAACCTCTGATACGGAGAGGATCGCTTTTTGGGACGCTCTGCAACATATGGAGATAGTAGAGAGGCTGAGGGGCGTGTCTCCCTAGTCGAGACACGCGTGACTTCCTCATCTGAGCTCGCTCCCATCCTATCTATCTCCTCAACAAACTCACTCAACCTAGAGTGATGGGAGCCTTGGGAGGGCTCAGGCACGTCGACGTGACCACCGGAGGCACGACTCACGGAGTGCCGTTCATCTGCTTTCTCGATCGGGATATCCCTGAGCCCCCCAAGCGAGTGCTCACTGACGTGGACATCCCTGAGCCCCGCAAACGGCTGCTCACCTACACGGGACTGTCCCTCGCCCCCGGAGGAAGAACGGCTGCGGCTCGGACTCTTGGATACGAACTTCTTCAGCTCCCCGGCGATAGCCCTCGCCAATCGGCCTAGAAATCCGGTCCCTGAGCGATCCTGCTCCCATCGGGACACCAGACGGTCCCCGAATCGGTCCAAGAAGTCGTCACCGAGGGGACCGCGCTCGCACGGATCTCCGTGTGCGCAACAGATCAAGCCGGAGGGTCGGGGTTCAGCGTGCTCGCTCCGAGGCCTCTTCGACGCCCATGTTTCGGGCCTCCTCTCAACCCTCGGCCTCGGCATCTCGACCCCGCCGTCGGAGTGAGCTCGCTCCGCTCGTGGAGCACGACGACGAGGGGCCACTGCCTCAGAAGCGCCCTTGCCCTTGCACTTGAGCTTCTCCAGGGCCCTCGCCATGTCGCGCTTCGCCTTCGACTCCCTTCTCTCGGGCGGGAGATTGGTTTGTTCGTGGCGCTTGGAGGGAACGTAGGCCACGCCGATCGGCTCGATGCTCTCGAGACTTTGGAATCCAAGTTCGAGAACATCGTAATCATCCGCCTCCAGTGTCGGATGAACCTCGAGCTACAACGAAAAATAAAACAAGAGGTGTTAGGAGTCAAATTTAAATTTTCAATCAAAACACACGGCATACTACACGACTGAAATTGTAATTCAGCCGTGTAAAACACGGTTGAAATTCAATTTCAGTCGTGTAAGGTCAACAATTTTGACTTTAAAGTCAAAATTGTTGACCTTACACGACTGAAATTATAATTCAGCCGTGTGTCACACGGCTGAATTACAATTTCAGTCGTGTAAGGTCAACAATTTTGACTTTAAAGTCAAAATTGTTGACCTTACACGACTGTATTGCAATTTCAACCGTGTAGTTCACGGCTGAATTACAATTTTAGTCGTGTAAGGTCAACAATTTTGACTTTAAAGTCAAAATTGTTGACTTACACGACTGAATTGGATTTTAAAAAGGTTGACTTTGACTTTTAAAGCAAATTTACATAAATCGAACGTGAAATAAATTAAACAAGGTAAAAACTACTAAATCAATTACCTCGGGATTATCGAAGAATCCCCTGAAGTTGCACGAAGAGGAGGACGTGGCCCATCTTCTGAGGCGGGGGGTCAGTGTCGGACGATCCCGAACCCCGCATGCTTGCCCCATTCGGGGGATCGCCTCGTAGGCCCAAATGTTCAGGGCCCAGACCGGCCCGTACAGGTGATAGGCGGGTCGCACGCCCGTTATGAGGGCGGGGTCCCTCTTCATCACGTGCAGCTGGTAGAGCATGATCTGGAACGACCACGCTCCCCACGGAAATGCCCTCCACTGCTCCTCGTACTCCACCAGGTGCCATGCCCATTCCTCGATCGTCGGGTTGTCGTGGCCGAGTAGCATGAGGTAGTACATGAGGAGGTTGGCCGCCTTCAGATACTGGTCGGCGTCTCCCAGTACACTCATGTCGTCGTTGAAGTCCGCCTTCAACTTATTTATCTTAGGGGATTTGCCCCCGTACTTCGTGTAGAGGAGGCTCCTTTGGGGAGGGTCGTGACGGCCTTTAGGGTTGAAAGGCGACTCCCCGAAAGCCAGGCCCGTCACGAGGGCGTACTCTTGGGCACGGAACCGTATCACCTGCCCACCTACGTGGAACCACCTCTCCATCTCGGGGATCGACTCATCCTCGAGCTCTCGGGCTAGAAGCTCGTGGAGGGCGTTGTTCGCGCTCCCGTTCCTCCGAATCTCGAGGAGGTATCCGAACGGGCCTTCCGTAAATCTATCGAGCAAGCGTTGGCCGCCTACTCGACGCAACACGCGGGGAATCGACCGAACCACATCGTCCCGTATGTAGAGGTTTATTTGCCCTCTAAACCCTTGCATTCGGCCCCGCATCCATTGAAACCTAGGCTGCAAATCGAGAAGAAACAAAACGAATCAAAAAAAAAAAAAATTGAAAATTTCATGCATTTTTTTCGGCCAAGTACACGACTGAAATGCAATTTCAGTCGTGTAATACACGACTGAAATTGAATTTCAGTCGTGTAATACACGACTGAAATTGCACTTCAGTCGTGTACCTATGATCAAAAACAGTAAAATTTTCAATTTTTCACAAAATTCGATTCAAACCATAACATGCTCCATGCTTATTAAACAAAGTGCTCGAAACCATAACATGCTTCATGCTTCTTTACATTGAACGTAAACAAATTTAGAAAAGGACATACGGGCGGTGGGGGGTCGGGGAAAACCCGGGGCGCCGCCGGCTGCTCCTCCTCCGCCGGCGGCTGCTGAGGCCTACGACGGGAGGCGGCCCGTCGGTTTCGAGGTGCTTGATTGGAGGTCCCGGCTTCGTCTTGGTTTGTCATCGGAGACGGCGACGGTAAAAAAATTTCCGGCGAGAGGGGGGGTTAAATTTCAGTTTTTACACGCCAAAAATTACTCAAATCGTGTAAGGGAGAGAGATCGTGAAAGAGAGAAAGAGAGAGGAGGGTGGGGTAGATTGTGGGGTAGATGGAATATCAATTTTGTATTTATTTCGAGTGGGGCCCAAGACATAAATTCTAAATTTAAGTTGTTGGATTATAATTTTGTTTTATTAGAAAAGTGGGAGGGTATTTGTGACATTTCAATACAAAATGGGTATAGAAGTTATACTTCTTATATGATGGGTATAGAAGTATTAGTTTTTATAAAAGTGGGTATTTTTAACTATTAACTCTTATTAATATTATTATTAATTATCTGGTAGTTGAAACTAAAATATGTTTGATCGTCCTATGTTTTGACAAACAAGAAATATGAGACAAAACAAATTCGGTTGACCGAAGTGAATGTCTTCTTCTTCCTGGAACGTAGTATATATATTTTCAACCTCATTTCACATTTTGACTATGAATTATTAACTGTTTAGTAGTTAAGGACATGTTGGATTTTCTTCGGCAACGCGTGTCATTGGTATAGTAGTTGAATTACGGAATTTGGATCATCTATTGTATTTTGTTGCACTGCCGAATATTGGGAAATGTGAGTATAGATGAATGGAAATTTACGAGGGTGTAGTAGAAAATGTCACACCAATTAAGTTGTTGCATGTAGAAAGTATTTCTTATACTCCCTCCGTCCTCCATTTAGTGACGGAGGGAGTTTGGGCACGCGTTTTTTCGCATTTTATGGTATAATAATAAATTAATGTGTTAAAGTGTTAAAGTGGAATAATTGTGGGTCCATTTGAATTGTTTAATAGTATTAAAATGTTAAAATAATAAAAAGTAGATGTATAAAGTGTTAAAGTAATTGTGGGGTCTACGTCCAAAAATGGAAATTGTCAGTAAATGGAGGACGTCCCAATATAGTATTAATGTCACTAAATGGAGGACGGAGGGAGTACTTGGAATGTTGGACTAAGATTGCCTCTCTCCCAAAAAAAAGAGAAAAGAAAAAGAATCAACTCCATTCTTTTTTCTCTTTCTGTATTTATATAAATTAATTGGCTAAAATGCTCTTATGTGAACTCTCAAAATCTCAGTTGTAGTACTTGATCTGCTGAAAATCTCACAATGAGATTATATATACTAGTCGCTTTCCGCTTTTTCGGTTCAATCGTTGGATTAACTCCTTTCGATGAGATAAAATTCTATCACCACGATGAATTTGCTAATTGAGAAGCTAGTCAGATGCATGCATGGATGGATTTAAATCCACGAGCTTTAGGCTTAATTTGTAATGAATAAGTTCTAACTGCATTAAAACCTTATTTATATAGTTCGTATATGCAATAACAAGCTTCTAAAGTTTGTGCAGTAATTGCAAAATATGTATTTGCCAATTCAAAAATCATATATACTATAAAACATAGATTCTTGAACTTAAATATATGTACATGCAATAGAATATTGTAGAAGAAAGATTAATTCATGAATTCCATAGAGAAAATAGTATTGGATCATAACTCCCTTCCTCATGTGGGGCACAAGCCCTATTCTGAAGCTGATAATCCGAAGCATTCGACGCGAAAGCTTCGTCCCAGACACTCCCATTGACAGCATCAAACATGATGCTATGATCTTCGTATCCGGGATAGTAAGATTCTTCTTCTAGTAAAGGTGGAAAAGCATAATTCTGGGCACAATCAGCTGGAAATTCATGGTCAGCCCATGATGAACCAATTTGGGGTTGTGTAGAATTATTATGATCAAATGCAGTAAGTATGGAGTCCTCAGCTTTGATCAGAGAAGCAGCATCATCGACGGAAGAAGGAGGAGGAGGAGGAGGAGGAGGTTGAGTAGTTGCTGAAGAATTAGGGTTTCGCCTCCGAGCCACGCGTGTGTGCCAGAAGTTCTTGATGTCGTTGTCCGTTCTTCCGGGAAGCTCGGCTGCAATGGTTGACCACCTGGTTATGTCAATGCAAGAAATCTTAATTAGCTCATCAAACTAGACTTTTGGTTTCAAGAAACTGAACATTTTTTCTGTTCCTGGTAAATTAACGAACGTACTTGTTTCCAAATTGGGCGTGCAATTTGATGATGAGTTCCTCTTCTTCTTTGCCGAAGTTTCCCCTTCTAACGCCCGGTTTCAAGTGGTTCACCCAACGTAATCTGCAGCTCTTCCCGCACCTTTTCAAACCTATATACATCAAAATTTGAATCAGAATCCAATAAATCAAAAGTATGAACAATTTATCGTTGAAATTCGAAGAAACGTATAAATTACCAGCATATTTAGGAAGCAATCTCCAATTGGAATGGCCATAAGTGAGAATAAAAGCCCTTAATTTGTTATCCTCATCTTCACTCCATGCTCCCTTCTTCATCCCATTACTGTCAAAACTTGCCGATCTCACCATTTTCACTTATTTTCTCTCTCAAATTTCTAGGGTTTTAACTTGTGCTGTGTGAGTTAGAGAGAGAGAGAGAGAGAGAGAGAGGTACATGCATGTACATGTAAACAAGCTCACTCTAGGTCAATTTCCTAGCTCTTCAATTCAACCGTCAACCCTAGCTAGTATATATAAAAGGTAGTAAGCTAAGAAACAACGTACGTAGGAAGATGCTTGAAAATTAGAACAAAGTTTGAAAAGGAGAAGCAGCAGCGATACTTCTATGCTTAATTATATATTGACCTCATCATTAAGGAAATTAATTCCACTAATTAATGTGCATATAATTTTCTATACGAAAAGACATAGCTAGAAAGCGATGTCAAAGGTGTGTATTATTGTAGTATTAGGTTGCGTTCTCATTGATGCGAAAGAAAAGGAGAGAAAAGAGAAAATCATCCTATAAATTTCACCCATTTTTTCACTTTTTCTATTTTTTCCCCTTCATTTGCACTACAATGGAGAGAAAATATTATCTCTCCAATTTAGTGTTGTAAATATTATCTCCAATTTAAGGAGTAAAATCTCCCCTCATTGATTAAAAGGTGAGAAAATGTGAGAGAAGGGGTGGGATTTAATAGGGTGATTTTCTCTTTTCTCTCATTTTCTTTCGCATCAAAGAGAACGCAACCTTAGTGTAAATCAGAGTCATAGCTTAGATTAATAATACTACAATATATCCACCTTTCCTTTTATACATAAACTAGTAATTATACACACATGCATTATTCTTGGAAGAAATTGATTATTATACGAAGATGGTACCAAATATTTATGAAATATAATCAATTTTTTCGTCTACGGAATTCATTTCCCGTCATTGTTTGCTTACGAAACTGTTTATACCATTGTTTTCGATGCTAAACGACTACCGGATAAATCTCCGATGTTAAATGCATTGCAAAATTAGTGAAATAATTATAGTATATAGGAGTATTATTTAGTTAATTACTTCCAGTTCATTAAGCATTACTTTAATCTCCAGGAATTGCTCCAATTTTCTTCGATTGACTTTCAACTTTCATGTGTGAAATAGGATTTAGTCAATACAACTTTCTTCATCGAGTACAAATAAATTATGGTTGAATTTACCTTTCAATTTTATTCTTTTAATAATTAGATATAGTATATAGTAGTTGCATAAAGTCCAAGATTTAATTTTGGTGGTAGGGGCGTAACGCTAGTTATATATTAATGTTTGAATGAACCAAGAAAGCAAATATTTATGAGATTAATTAATAATTTGGAAACGGGAGTGTTCACATATAGTAACATAGGAGAATGGAGTAGAATAATTATTAATTCCATTAAAAAATGTTCCAATTAAGTGATCAAGTTCATGCACTAATCCATAATTAATACATATAACCACATGCACTAGCTAGAGTCAAGCACTCAAGTGTGACAATATGAATGTGTCAAAACATTGAATAATAGCAAATTGTAATATTTAACTATGTTATATAAAAATTAGTATATTTATTGGGAGAAAGTCATATTTACCCACTTTCACTATAACTATAACTATTATAGCCACAAGTTTAAAAGTGTAAGTTTTATAGCCACTTTTGTATGAAAGTACATAAATACCCTTACTTTTTAATTGGGTCCCACCACTTTTATTTTCTTGTTTTTCTAATTAGATAATTGTGACCAATTTTCTCTCTCTCCCCTCTTTCTCTCTCTTTTCCAACCGTGCTTGGACACGGTAGAATTCACAATTGAGCATTTTTTTTTTTTTTAATAATTTAGACGTAAAAAATTAATTAATTTGTAATTCATATCTCACCTCTCTTACCGTGTCCATGAATGGACACGGTTGAACCCTTTTTTTTAAAGTATTTTTTTTGACATAAATTCTCCTTCTATTAATTGATTTTTAATATAAATAAGTAAATAGTAATGCATTTAATTTATTTCAACTACCAAATCTGATTTTGATTGTCTTCATTAATTGAAAAGAGTAGATAGTAGTAATAAATGTGTCAAAAATTGAATTGAATACACAACAATTGCAACAAATAACATTCATTCGAACTCACCAAAAATTATAGATAGAGAGAGAATTTTTTTGCAAAAAAATCTATTTTTCGAATATTAATTTCTGGGAAATCGAGGGACTATTTTCGGCCGTTGAATTGGGAATATTGAAGGTTTTTCCGACTAATATAAAGGTACGATCGTAATTTCATTTTGTTTCGCATATTTTCGAGGATTTTTTTGCTCAAAAAAAAAAAAATTGAAATTGTTCTTCGTGGCACTGTTGAGACCATAGTGACACTGTTGGATCATAGAGGCACGGTTGGGCAAACCATGCCCAAAATTTAATTTTTTTTTTTTTAATTCGGTATAGGCACGGTTGATTAGGTATTTCAACCGTGTCACACGGTTGAATTTCCAAACCAACCGTGCCTTAAATAATTTAATTTTTTTTTTTTAATTTTTTAATGATGACACGGTTAAATTGATATTTCAACCGTGTCACACGGTTGAAATCTCAATTTAACCGTGCCCCTACAGAAAATCTAACAAAAAAAATCTTGTGTTTTTTCAGGATGTCGTATCAGAGAATCATCGTGCATCACAGTGGACATTGGGAGAGGACCTCGTACGTGGGAGGTGATAGTTTCCTCGTGCACTTCCCCATATTAGGAATTACACGTGATAAGGTGCTTAGGGAGATCCGTGATCAATTGGGCTCCGAATCGGAGTACATATTGTACTACTTGACGGACCTAACCGATCATGGGAGGATGAAGGTTGTTCTGAAGAACGACACGGATTTGCTTAGGCTTATCGTCGAGCAGAACGATTCACCAACCGTGTATGTGATCGAGAAGACACAGAACATCAACTTTCGCACTCCTATGACACAACAATCCACTGTTTTTCAGAACTTGAATATTGGAGGTTCTAGTCATCAAGAATCCGAGTCTTCGGATGAGGAGATGGGGGATGAGGAGGCGAGGGATGAGGAGGCGAGGGCTGAGGAGGAGAGAAATGAGAGGGCTGAAGAGGCGATTGATGAACAACAGAGGGCCGACTTGTTTGAGTCGTTAACTACGGAGTTTAGAGCATGGATTCAGGAGCCGGGGCGTGTTGATAGGATCATCGGGCACCGAAGCATACATTCAGATAATCAAGACGGAAGATCCGATGATACTCGTGCCACTCACGAAGCCATAAGAAATTGGTTGATTCCGTACGTCGACCTAGATACGGCATTGCCTCTAGGCTTTATCGAGCCCGATTACAGCCCCTCACTTGGCAAATTGCGTGTGGGTGGCCTCTTCAAGGAGAAAGATGAATTGCAAATAGCCGTGGGCCTATATCACATGGAGAACCGACTAGAGTATACCACCGAACGTTCATGCACAAAGCGACTGAACTTTGTGTGCAACCAGGATGATTGTGCATACTTGTTGCGTGCACGACAGAAGGGCGGGATATGGAAGGTTAAGAAATATGAACCCAACCATACGTGTCAAGTGGTTATAGACGGAAACAAACCGCGACAGATTTGTGCCAAGGTTTTAGGAGCTTTCTTTGCACGTAGACTCGTCGTCGAGGGATCCGTGTTGAAGCCGAATGAGATGATGAACGAGCTACAAACTCAGTACGGCATTGAGATAGGCTACAGCTTTGCACTGCGCGCGAGAAACGTAGCGATCGAGAGCATGTACGGAAGTTACGAAAAGTCGTATCAGAGGCTACCGTCTTACCTCTACCTGCTGAAGGAGAGAAACCCGGGAAGTGTGTACGATATGGTGACATCGCATGCTGACGATCGACTAGTGTACATGTTTCTTGCCCTTGGACGTCCATCGAAGCCTTTCAAAGTGACTTGCTCCGTCACGTGATTGTTGTTGACGGGACACATCTGAAAGGGAAAAACAAGGGGACCCTCTTTGTAGCTGTGACTAAAGACGGGAATGAGCAGGTGTTTCCTCTTGCAATAGGATTAGGTCCGAAGGAGAACGATGAATCATGGACATGGTTTTTGTCGAAGGTGAAGAGTTGTTTCGGGGCGCCGGACGATCTATTGATCGTTTCCGATCAACACGTGAGTATCATCAATGCCGTGAACGCCGTTTTCCCTAACCGAGCACACGGCCTCTGCTTCTACCACATCACGAAGAATCTGAAATCGTTCGGGCAACATGCCTTGGGAATTTTCAAAGAGGCGGCCTACGCAAATCAAGATTCAACGTTCGATGAAAACTTCGATGCCTTGAGATGCTTCGGCCGTGAAGGGGGCGGAATTTATAGAAGGTTGTGTGATATCGGCCCTCCGAAGTGGGCGAAGTCAAAGTGTCCCGTCCCACGCATGAGTTTCATGACTTCTAATCCGGCCGAGACAATGAATGCACGGCTACTATGGGCTCGTCGGCTGCCGATATGCTCGATGCTTGAGATGTATCGCACGATCGTAGAAAAGTGGTTTGACCAACACCGTCAAACTGCCCTTTCTCGAGAGCACGATCTCACTCCGAAGGCGTACGAGAAGATGTCGCCAGCCCATGAATGGGGACGTCGCTACCCGTGTAGGACGACAGCGACTCCCAATTTGTATAGGGTAGAAGGCGAGAACGGCAATTACCTCGTGGACCTTCAAAACTCGACGTGCTCGTGCCGTGAGTTTGACTTGGACTTGATGCCTTGTCGACACGCCCACGCGGCTCTAAGGTACGACATATTCTTATGTGAGTTATACATAGACGAGATTGAATGGTACGACTGATTTATTTATTCGTGCACAATCAGGTATTCAGGTGGACGACCTGTTCAGGGTCCCGGCACATCAACCTCTCTACGACCCTAGCCATATCTCGGGCCGCCCTCGATCTCCTCTGCTCTGGCTCCGCTTTCTTGTGGGCGTGGCGTTTCGGAGCATCGTACTCCAACACCAGAGGGTTCGGGTTCTCAAGACTGAGGAGATAGGGCTGTCGTTGCTCTTCATCGGATGGGCGGAGCCTCGCGTGTACCTCGAGCTGTATACACGTATGAAATTCATTAGTTAACAACGTACGCATGAAACACGACTAAATAAGTAAATAATTTTAATGCAAAGTGAAGTCATTAATTACCTCGGGGTTGTCAAAGAAACCGGCAAAGCTCGAGTACGTCGAATAGGTCTCCCACCTCCTCAGTCGGGGCATCAACTCAGCTCTCTGTGGAGCTTTGTAGCCACAGGCTTGTCCCAAAGCCGGAATTGCCTCGTACGCCCATAAATTGAGCGCCCAAACCGGCCCGTACAAGTGGTATTTTTTTTGCTTGTTGTCGATCTCCGATGGATCTTTCTTCACAACGTCCAACTGGTGGCAAAGGATTTGCCACGACCACGATCCCCACGGGAAATCCCTCCACTGCTCCTCGTTCTCTACTAGCGCCCAAGCCCAATCATCGATGGGCGCATTGTCACGGCATTGTAGAATCAACAAGTAGACGAGAAGGTTGGCGGCCTTCAAGTATTGCTCGGGCGTGCCTAGCCGACTTTCCCGGGGATCTTTCAAGAAGTCATCCCTCAATTGGTTCGACTTGATCTTCTTCTTCGAGCGTCCGTACTTCGTGTGGTACAGGCTCGACAACGGTATAATATGGTTTCGACCGTAGGGGTCGAAAGCGGAAGGCCCGAACTTTAATCCGGTCACAATGGCCCACTCTCGAGGGCCGCATATTATTTCACGCCCCCAATCGAGAACCACCTCTCGTGCTCCGGGATCGACGAGTCTTTCAACTCCCGGGCTAGAAACTCGTGTGTGGCACTGATTGCCACATCTCTCCTGTTGAGCTCCATGATGTAACGGAAGGGGCTCTCCTCTAGAAATCGATCGAGGAGCGGCTGTCCCCCGACTTCTATCAATTGATCGTGGATATCTCGAAGAATGTGGACCCGTGTGTATAGGAGTACTTTGCCGGCATATCCTTGCATTCGAGGTCTCATCCACTCAAACCTAGGCTGAAAATAATACAAACAAAACATATTAGTATAGTTATAACAAAAAAAAGATGAAAAACGGATCAAAAAAAAAAAAATATTCGGTAAGGACACGGTTGAATTGGAAATTCAACCGTGTCACACGGTTGAATTCCCAATTCAACCGTGCCTGGTCAACATTTGGCCAAAGTCAACGAGTAGGCACGGTTGACTTCGAATTTCAACCGTGTCACACACGGTTGAAATTCAAATTCGACCGTGCCTCTACTGTGTTTCACACAGTCGCCGCCGTCGTCGATTTTCCGATTTCCACCGTGCATTATTTCGTGATTTATAAACCCATAAACCTAAACATTTACTCAATCTTGTTCAATGAAAAATAACAACCAAGAACTAAACTAATCGAACAAGAAAATTCAAAAAAAAATTGAGAAATTTTCCTAAACTCACCGGCGGCGGAGGAGTAGCCCATTCTTGGTCGGAATCGGACCCCGGCATATTCTTCGCTGGTGGAGGCGGTGGCGAAAGTGGGAGTCGACGGCGACGGTGGGAGCGACGGCGACGGCGACTGTGTATTTTTGTTTTTCCGTCGAGAGAGAGGAGAGGGAGAAGAGAAGGTGGTGGTTGGATAATTAATTGTGTATTAATGGCCCACAAAATCTAACATTTGTTTTTTTCTGAATATTCTTTTCTTTCTTTCTTTTTAGTTTGTCAATATAATGACATGGACAACACTTTTGGGGGCAAGTATGTCTTTTAAAAACTCACACTTTTAAACTTGTGGTTAAATAAGTTATAGTTATAGTCAAAGTGGCTATTTTTATACATTGAGACATATTTATTTATCAATTGTTCACATGTACTTATCAAAGAAAATTTTAATTATACAAGTTGCTAGTAGATTAAGAGAAAAATGCTTAATTCTTTTTTTTTAAGCAGTGGGTGTTTGTATTTTATTCGAATTTAGCTATAGATTTTTAATTAAAGGGAACACTTTTTTGTTACATGTATACATAGTTTGTTTTAATCAAAAAATGTTATTTACTTTTACTCCATTTGTTCCCATTTGCACAAATAAATGTTTAAATAAAATTTAATTATTAGTTGATTCTCTGCCTCTTCATAACTGCTATCAGGAGTCAGTTAGGAAGAGACGGAGGTAATAATTATTCCCGATCGGCCCTCCTGACTTAATTAGTATTCAATTTTGGATTAAGAAATATTTTCAGAGCTGGAGATTCTATGTACATTTCAATAATATCCAAGACTTAGAACATCATATTAATTATGAAAAATATTACTAATATAACTAAGGAATCTGTATAATTGGAACGTACACTCCAAAAGAATATACTATACTAATAATATTAATTACTCATCCATGTAAGTGGGCACATTATATTATTAATTTTTCCACCTGGCACTTTTTAGCATGACTAGGTTCTCTAATTGGATAATTAATGGATTAATATTTAAGTGGACCCAATTTATTAGTTTACAAAAATACTAATTCCTATTTGGAAAGACCTGCATGTAAAAGAATATTTTTTTACATGCCAAAATTAATTATCGTGGCATATATAACTATAGTGATAATTCATTTAATTAAATGTCACAAATTTGAATTAATTGTGCAAATTAATGGGAAATAACTATACATATATCGATAACTTCTGATAATAATTAATAATTATAATGATTTTTAAAGTTGCTTGCGTCAAAAAAAAACGTCACCCTAATTACGAAAGCAAACAAGTTGATAATAAAATAATTAGAGAAAGCCAATGTGAAAACAGAGAGTGTTCAGATACACCCAACTTGGATTAATTAACTAATTTATATATACATATAAATACATATGTATATTTAATTTGTATAATGAGTCACGGTATTTTATGATTTAATAATGACAGATTACGAGTGGAATTTTGTTTGTATGCGGCTGCTGCTGATTCTTTGTTAATACTATTATATAGTTTGATTAATGAATGAATTAATTCATTAATTCATTGATTAATTAAGTAATTAATGTTCATTGAGATTGATGATTTTAATTTTTTAAATAAAATCCCTCGCCCTTGGGGGTACTTTAAAGGGCACTTCTTATTTCCTGCAGATATTTTGTACTCCTAATTAAAGGTATATTGCTTTCAAGAACAATAATTATATATATATATATATATATATATATATATATATATATATATATATATATATATATATATATATATATATATATATATATTTATTTATTTATTTATTTATTTATTTATAGTTATCATCTCTTCTTAATGAAGAAATTGAAAATTTTATTTTGTAGAAGTTAAGAAATAATCTGAATCGTTGATCGCTGTATTAAGGTCATATTCGTAACACATGCATTTCACAGCTGGTTAGATTGAAAAACAGTTGTATTTAAGAATTTTTATTTGAAATCACAACCGATCCACTTGGGAATTATTCGGATATCGGTCAAAAGTTCATCATAACTCATTCAGTGGAAGCTAGTTTTTTAGACAAGGCCAAGTCTAAGACCACAGGCTACGAATGTCTCAGACATTAACCTCAATGTCAACTATCGCTAAGCCAGCGCATCTTTACGGGTTTAACTTTTAACGTTTTATTTTCTTTTCCGATGATTATACTGTTCAAAATTTTATGATACTAATTAATTTGATATTAATTTCAATAAGTTTACAATATTGAACCATAATTAACTAGTTTTTCAAAGAGAGGCGCCAAATTTTAATTTATACTTGAGCCAATAACACAAATTAACATCAAAAAAACGTATTAATCGATCTATATACAAATAAATCTCACAAGAATTAATTAACACTGCAAAAGTAACTATATACTATCACCAAAGATCGAAATCAAAAACATCTTCTTCAAACGATTGATTATCAGCCCAGAAATTCGCACTCCCGCCTGAAGAATTCGACGCATCGTTCTGCATTTCTCGGAACACGAAGTCGAAATCACGAAACTCTTCGACCGGAAACTGAGGGAAATCGAAGCACTCTTGTTGAGTGAACTCATTAGTAGTCATCAAAAAAAGATCGTCTTGAGCTTGCGCGAACGAGTATAAATCTGCAATGGGGCTAATGGCATTTTGAGGGGATTCTTGTTGATGATCATCTGCTGTTACACACGATGAAGACGAAGACGAAGAAGACGGAGATGGGGACGGAGATGGAGATGGGGGTGCTTCAAGTTTAATTCTGTTCAAGATCTTCTCTCTTCGACCGCGTTTTTTAATGTGGGCGTGATAATAGTTCTTGATATCGTTGTCTGTTCTTCCGGGGAATTTTGCAGCCATGGCAGACCATCTGTAATGGAGATTTTGGCTTATGAGTTACGGTGCTTAAAACTGCATCATATATATATTCAAGAAACGTATCGTCTAACAATTTCTTACTTGTTTCCGAGCTGGTTGTGCAATTTGATGATGAGATCCTCTTCTTCTTTGGTGAATTTTTCCCTTTTCAGTCCAGGTCTCAGATAGTTCACCCACCTTAATCTGCAACTCTTTCCACATCTTGCCAAACCTGAAAAAACAAAAATTAAATAAATTTAGAGAGAGAGAGAGAGATACTTAACAAGTCATTTTCAGCACTACATTTATCAACCAAAACAAAAATTGCACCCCTTTTCAAAAATATACCAGAGTGCGTTTCGTTTGAAATGGAACGACTACTCAGCATCAAATTAGGGTTCATAAATTAACAAGGAAAAATCTCGATTCATACTGTAAATCTCGAAGAACCCTAGCTAATCGGAAAAAATAATAAGCTTCGACTCACCGGCTAACAATGGCAGCAGGCGCCAGTTGTTGTGGCCATATTCATGAACAAAAGCCCTCAATCTCTCATCCTCCTCTTTACTCCAAGCACCCCTCTTCATTCCATTGCTGTCAAATGTAGGTGGCTTCACCATTTTTGCTGATTTCTTGTCTAAATTTTGGAAAGTCCACTCCCTATTTATGTTTGGGAAAGAGCAACAACTATCAATATAAATAATCAAAGAACAAAAAAATAATTTGTGGGGCCACATACATGACTTCCTAATTCAAGCACTACTCAACCATGGAATTCTATGTATTTTTATTTCTATTTATGTCTGAATACTAGATTGTGTGGAATGCACTAGATTTTGGTCTCACTATCAACTATCAACTGTCTTAATTTCTGAAGTTTTGTAATATTTCAATGTAATATTGTACTACTAATTGCTAATTAAATATATAAAATAGATAGGTAAATAATAACGTGCAATATATTACGTAGTTTTGATAGTTTAAGAGATTTTTAAATTTGCAGCGGTTAAAGATATCAGGTCAAAACTACCTAGTTTTGACTTGGGTACACGATTTACAACACGGGTTTTGGGAAAGAGGGTCTCATCTATTTAAAAAGTAAGATCACGTATCACCCTAAAAATTACATTAATTTGATTTGAAATGTTTAACCGAGGAAGTGGCAATCGTATATTTGAATAGTAAGCATATATTTTAAAAATTAAACTCGTATATTAGAAAAGTTACGGACGTGAAATACACAAACATTAACGACCGGGTGGTATTGTTTCCTTGCACATATAGGAGTATTATTTTCTGTAATATAGTTATATATACAGTTGTAACACCATAAATGAATAAAAATTACAGATCTTAACATTGAACACAGACAAGAATAGAGAATCTATCTTTCTATATTCCATAAACATTACGAAGAAAAACAAAGGCAAGAACAGCAGCCCACGTGTGTTATATACATCAAGTATGTATTCTTGCATCTGATCAAGTGTACACAGTTTAATGTATTAATTTATCAACTTGAAATTTTTAATCGAGGTACTTGACATAATTCATAAACACTAGTTTATTTATATATATGTTTATTAGAGATATTTGAGGAAGAATACTTAAAATAGTGTACAACTAGTACATTTATAATAACTTACTTAAAATTAGTACTAGTAATTAATGGAACTGAAAACTACAGGTAGTCGACGTGTGGTGTGGTACAAACCGCTTATCGACTAACTAATTAATTAATCCTTAATCAATTAATTAATCAATTAGGAAGGTTTATCGTCTAAATAACCGCAATGATTTCAATAATGTTTTTGGAAGTTAGCTAATAATGCGATAAAGTCGTCCATCGTTGTTAATTACAAGTTGGTTATTTGTGCAAATTAAAACATGTGAATTAGGATTAAATATGTCGAAATAGCTAATAACGTAAATGTCCTTAATATTGAGGTCTTTCGAGGTCCCTTCTACTACTTCTATGTATTCCTTTTGATCAAGTGTCTACGTACGTGTGTTGATTTAACGGTCGGGATTGATATTTTAGACCAGTCGGCGTCGAACTTGAGTCCCGTTTTTCTTTTTCGGTAAATCTTTGTGCTCCTTCCGAGAACATTTTAAAATAAAGCTCCCCAAGAAATGGTCAGGATTAATATTTTAGACCAGTCGGCGTCGAAGTTGAGTCCCGTTTTTCTTTTTCGGTAAATCTTTGTGCTCCTTCCGAGAACATTTTAAAATAAAGCTCCCCAAGAAAGTGAAACTTTGGAATAGGGTAGCTTTACTTTCTTCATCTCTTTGTTGAATTTGGAGTGGAATTTTGACTTTTGGAGGACGTGTGGAGGAAAATATGAAGGCCTACATATTGGACTTTGATTGAAATATTTAGTTATTAATTGGTACGTGTAAATTCACTCTAAGTGTTGATTAAACCAACGCGTAATTTCACTCTAACAAGAAATAATATTTGTACCTTTCATTTTTCCTACCTAAAAGGAGATTCTAACCAGATTTGGTAGTAATAATGTTCATACTAATTTGACCTCTTTACATTGACTATTAAAAATGGTCATTCTAAGTATATATCGAACTCTTTCGACTTCGACTCGGGGCGTTTACTTTGTGGGACGAGTGTAACGACAAATTTTATCCTTTTTTTATTCTCATATTTGCTCAATAGAATCAGTTGCAAATAGGTTTTATCTCGGGGATTGAGTTAAGTCCGTAGTTTTTGTTTAGATTTTAAACTAATCATGAGGCGTACGATAGACTAGTATGAGCTTTAGATTTTGAAGTGATTATGAATCTCACTAGCTAGGTATATTTTGAGCATGGTGATATGTTCAATCTTATACACGCTTATATATACGAGCTTTCGATGATCGATCATTTGTTGTTTTTGCTTATCGTATAAATAGGCTTATGCCGAGTTTGTGCTATCGGAGTGCAAACAATAGACTAGTATGAGCTGATCAAATTAAACCAGAATCTTGCCAAGTTTGTTGATGAAAAGAGACGTAATTAAACGAGACGAGACGAAAGTAGCATGAAATTTGTATAACTAAACATAGTATGTTATCAAATACGCTCCTCATTTTATAAACTCAAGATGATAAATATAAATACAGAATATACCAAAAAGTATAATTTAGTAAATTTTCATCGTCCCCTCAACAGAGCTTTCTCCGCCGTCTCCACCTCCTCCAAGATCCGCTGCTTCCTCTTCGCCGGAATCGGCGCCGTCGGCCCGAAGCTGATGTAATGGCCGGAGACGGCGTTGAGGGCGGAGTACATGTCGCGGAACGACACCCGGCCGAGGAGGGCCTTCTCCCTCCGGTACTTGGCCACCCACGAGTTGGAGGTCTCCCTCAGGTCCGCCACCGCCGTCGCGATGTTGGGGTCGGTTTTGTCGAGGGTGATGGTGGTCCTCACCTTGCTTATCACCTCCTCCGTCTCCTTCACGTACTCGTCGTCGGAGGCTGCTAGCGCCGGCGACAGAGCCGGCGCCGTCAGGAATAGGGTGGTCACCGCTGATAGAGAGAGAAAGTTGCGGCGGCACGCGACGCCGGAGGCGGCGGCGGGTGCTGGGAGGACGGCGGAAGCGGCGGTTCTCGATCGGGTCGGTGTTAATGGCTTTGTGGTGGCGGCAGCGGCGACGGCGGTGGCGGTGGGATTGATCAGAGAAGCCATGGGATGGAGCGGTGTGTGGAGAGAGAGAGAGAGAGAGAGAGAGAGAGAGGAGTGAGATTTGTGTGAGGGAAGAAGGGATATGGATTTTGTCAATTGCCACGTGGGCTTATCGCCTTATCTCTTTTTTTTTTTTTTTGAGCAAATCGCCTTATCTCTTAAATTTGTTTTTGGATGAGGAGAGAACCAATCATATTCGTCCATTGTGTTGACTTGTCGTCAACTCCTCCAAAGAAATTGTGACGTGTCAACTGTTTTATTGGATTATAAAAATTAAATTTATTTAGTGGATTGGGCCGTACACTGTGAAGAAGCCCATTTCAATTTTGGGCCTGAACTGGCCCATTAGATAAAAAAAATGGGCCTTTTCTGTATAGCTAATTCACCAATTTCCTTTGAGCTTAGTACTCCCTTGAAAACTCTCGTAATATCATCCGTCGGTTAGGCACCGACGGACCGGTGGCACGGACGAGACGAGACGGCATTCTCAGGAACGAACGGAAATCAACATCTTTGCCGGGGAATAAAATTATGAATAACCAACACAACTGTCAAAGGGACGGGGTGGGCTTGAGCCGACCATTAATTACATCTATGTGGCTTCAACACTCGTGTGTATATCGAAAAGAAATTATAGAGTGATATGTAAGGTGAAATACCAATTATAGGTCAAATTTTATGGTCAAGGTCCTTGGTCCATAATCCATACGTGTCATATTTAATATTGATTTGGAAACGTATAATCAAGTAAATTATGTTTTTAAAAAAAATAAAAGTCCACATTCGAAGTCAAGATTCTATAGAGTTTGGAAATGTATATGCTTTTTTTTTAAATTCTTCAAGCATTTAATTAAGATAATTCTAATTTACATACTATTGTTTCGTAATTAAAGTATAAATTTGAAGCATCATTTCTTTTAGTAACAAATATCACACCATATTATAGTGATTTCAATACACAATATTACTATAATTTTACCCTTTAAATCCGGCATAAAATCTTAGGCTACTTTCATAATATTATATTACTATTATTTTCATAATTTCATTTAAAGTTAACGCGACATAAATGAAAGTGATACAATAAATAAATAAAAATTGAATTAAACTCAATGAAGCTCTAGAGATTCATTTCAGTTACAGAAATAATTATATTTGTTTCTCCAACCTTAACAAGAATCTCAACTCACCCAAAACAATTAATTTCATTAATCTTTCCTTAATCCACCTTTATTCCATATCATGATTCACGTGCCCCTAAACCCTAATTAGGAATTAATGAAAAAATATTTAAAATTTTCGGAAAAAAGATTTATTCGATCTCTAAATAACGAAACGCAAAGCATTGATTGCATGTGGAGAGTCCCATTAATGTGGAAAAAAAATTAAAATCTTGAGTTTCAGTGTTGGCGTTAAAAATGTCTTCCTTTCTCCCCTACAAGAATAAAGATTATACAAACGTTCGATCATGATCTTTCGTTTCTTTCGTCTGTTTCTAAAATGTAAAACAAGAATTAATTAAGCAAACTTTTTCTGAATTTCCCCTTTTCTTTTTAGAGGGAGAAAGTGGATTCCCTTTTATCAGAAGGCAAAGGAATTCTACCTGAGAATATATACAAAAAAGTTAAAGATAAATTCATTGTTCTTGGCTCTTCGAACTCTCTCTGTCCAATAATTTTCAAACCCAGAATTCTTTCGAAAGGAATTTTCTTTTTTCTTTCTTTATTCTTTTTGGAGTGAATTAAGTAAGAATAGGGGTTTTGAATTGATTCTTGAAAAGATTAAGTCTTGATTAAAAACTAATGATGGAAAAGAAATCTGGGTTTTGACTTGTGTTTTTAATTAGGAGGGGGGAGAGATTTTGGAGTGGGGCCCGCGTTTCCCGGTATGAAGAATCTGGTGGAATCGGAATTCTTGAAAAACTTTTTCCTCTCTTTCATAAAAAGAAAATCTTGATTTCGATTTATATAATTATATGTATGTATATGTATATAGTTGAATAAAATGTTGTGTTTTCTCGCCATTAGTTTGTCCAAACGTCAAAGGGCAGTAATCTCTGTTGTCTCTTAGACCAGTTTTTCGTTCTCTCTCTCTCTCTCTCTCCTAATTTCTCTCTCCCTCTCCCATTAAATCCCTCTTTTCTCTTTGCTCTGTTTCTCCCTCTCTTTCCTTTTGTTTTTCTCTGTTTGCTAGAGAAATCGGAGAGAGAAGAATCAGAGCAACCCTTCTCTCTCTCTCTCTCCCTCTCCCTCCCTCTCTCTCTGGGGTTGATGAAAGCCGTGATCTTTGACGAGGTTCCGATGCAGACAAACCTCGAATGCTTCTTGGATTGCACAACTCCTGTAATCCCATCTCAATTCTTGTCAAAGGTTCGATTTTTTTCCTTCCCATTTCCATTTCTCACGTTTTTCTTAACCAATGGCGTTGTTTTATTACATTCTTGAAAAAAAAAAGTTAAAAGTTGTCTCTTTCCTTTTTTTTTTTTTTTCATTTTCTTGAATGTACAGAGTGAGATGAGGAAGCTTAACAAGCTATGGCATCCATGGGAAAGAGAAAAAGTTGAATACTTTACTCTAGGTGATCTTTGGCATAGCTTCGATGAATCGAGCGCCTGCGGCGCCGGAGTTCCGGTGATCTCCGACGACGGCCAGCAATTGATCCAATATTTTGTGCCTTATTTATCTGCAATCCAGATTTTCACCACCACTTCTTCTGCAAACTCTTTGAGGTATAATCACCATTGATTCTTGCTTTGTGTTGTAATGAAGGGTTATTAGTATTGATATTACTGTATATGTTGCTTGTGTTGTGCATTGTGTTCTTGATTCTGAAGGAAAGATTTTAATTTTGTGGTGTTTTATTTTGTATGTACTTTAGGGAGGAGAGTGATTCTGTTAGTGAGGCGAGGGATTCATCGAGTGATTCGTTGAGCGATGAGAGCGAGAGCGAGAAGCTTTCGTCTAGATGGGATCGTTGTTCCTCCGAAGAAGGCGATAGCTTCTGGCATCCTAATGGAAGACTAGGCAGCTTTTACTTCCAATACTTTGAGAAATCATCTCCCTATGGAAGAGTTCCCCTTGTAGACAAGGTACATCGATCATCCCCTTTTATCTAGTTTTCGATTAGATAACATGCGTTTCTTGGACTGTTATTCGAGTTGGAGAAATCAAGGCAAACACCATTAATTCTGGAGAATCAAATAAAGAAAAAAGCAAAGTGGTATGGATGTGAAAGAAATCAAGTAAATCCCTTTTTGTTCTTGATAGACATATCTCTAATAATGAGCTTTTGCCACTTTCTTAACTCATTGCAAAGTGAACCAACATTAGTACTTCTCGTTCGACCGTATTTCTTGGGGGAATATTGCTTGTTTGTATACTGAATATTGCCTTTGTTCTGCTTTCTCCTTTCATGGTCTAAAGAGGAACTACTTGCTTCTTCCTTGCTTGTGAAGAATTTTCTTGGAACTTTTTTTCTGTAGAATATATTCTCCACTTTTGTGCAGTTATGTGTCTCGATTGGTATCGAAATGGTTCTGAAATGAAATGGGATTGAGGTATATTCCTTGATTTTGACATGAGGTTGGCAAATATATGCTGTAATACTCTATTGATTCTTGGCTCTTCAGATCAGTAGCTTAGCTCAACGATACCCGGGGTTAATGTCATTGAGGAGTGTAGATCTTTCGCCTGCTAGTTGGATGGCCGTTGCCTGGTAATCAGTCTTTGGTTTTTAACCAACTGTGTTATCTATGGATTTAGTGATGTATGAGATGTGGGAATTCATGTTTATGACAACTGATTCGTCTCTACGAACGATGTTTAGGTACCCGATTTATCACATTCCGGCCGGAAGAACTGTGAAAGACTTGCAAGCATGCTTCCTTACATACCACACACTTTCTTCTTCTTTTCAAGGTTGTACTAAAAATCTGTTTCCTTGTGCATATAAGTTATTTCATAATGAAATGGCCTAATCCTCCTCTACGAAATGTGTTCGTTTTTCAGATACGGATCCTGAGGAGGAAGGCGAGAACGTGAAGAGCAAACGAGAGAAAGGCGACTGCCAAACCCTCGCCCCTTTCGCTCTGGCCTCTTACAAGCTACGGGGTGATGTGTGGATTTCGGACAAGATGGGACGAGACAGAGAGAAGCTCGTGTCAATGGTGGGCGTAGCCGACTCCTGGCTGAAGCAGCTACGAGTCGAGCAGCACCACGACTTCAACCACTTCATGGGAATCCACCGCCATAGCTAGAGCCTCGAGTAGAGAAACCAATCGAGAGAGGCTCGTATTCCATGCTTTTCTCGGCCGTCGATGCCGGGTAGAGCATACGAACAAACGAGCCACCAGATGCGCACGCGACGCCGTGTCGGGATTTCGTGTTTAGAACGTATATATGGCGTGGAGATTATGGAAAATTGTTTGATCTTTCGATCAAGAAAAAAAATTGGAAGAAGAGAGGGAGAGAGAAAGTTGTTGAGAGTGTGATGATAGTTGAATGTGTGCATTTCCTTTGATGTTGGATATGCAACAACATAAGCACCTTTTTGTCTGTACCATAAAATTCCATCACTTCTTTTTCACTTGTAATTATAAACATATCATGTTCGAACGAGCCCCGGCCCATTGGGCTTATTTTAGAATTCTATTGGGCCTTGGCCCAATAGGATTTTGGGCCTTAAAGCATGGCCCAATACAACATATTACGAATATTGAGAAAGTATTGGTTAATATATATATTCCCTCCGTCCTCCATTTAGTGACGGAGGGAGTTTGGGCACGCGTTTTTTCGCATTTTATGGTATAATAATAAATTAATGTGTTAAAGTGTTAAAGTGGAATAATTGTGGGTCCATTTGTATTGTTTAATAGTATTAAAATGTTAAAATAATAAAAAGTAGATGTATAAAGTGTTAAAGTGATTGTGGGGTCTACGTCCAAAAATGGAAATTGTCAGTAAATGGAGGACGTCCCAATATAGTATTAACGTCACTAAATGGAGGACGGAGGGAGTATTACAAAAGGTAAGTTTAGGGATGGGTTGATGAGTTATACTATTCATATTTTGACGCGTTTCTTGAATATATATTTAAGTATGAAACGGTAAAACGTTTTTAATCGGGAGGGAGGGAGGGAGGGAGGGAATATTCATATTTGACGCGTTTCTCGAATATATATATATTTATCAAAAGATATAAACGTTTTTAATCGGGACGGAGGGACGGAATGGTATACGATATCGTATAAGAAATGCGTGTTTTAACAACCGAAATTTCGGTCGTTAAACACATATATTCGGTAGCTAAATATGATAACGACCGAAAATGTCTGTAGCAGGAACGCTCGTCGTTAAAAACATAACGACCGAAATTTCAGTCGTTAGATTTAACTACGGAAATCAGCGACTGAAATTCGGTCGTTAAACGGTAGCCAGTCAACGAAGTCAACTTTCACACTAACGACCGAAATTTCAGTAGTTACTCTAACAACGACCTAAATTTCGGTCATTATTTTTAACTACCGATTTTTTTTCAGTCGTTATTTTTAACAACCGATTTTTTCGGTCGTTATTTTTAACTACCGATTTTTTCGGTCGTTATTTTTAACTACCGATTTTTTCAATCGTTAAAATGTATTACTATTTTTTCAGTCTTTATTTTCAGTAGTTACATGTTGTGATCTGGACAGTAGCTTAGATCGATCCATAACCGAATCAAGAACAGTGTGATTAAATAATTTGAAGCACAAATGCACAATAAATAAACAAAGATCCATTGTAATTAAAACATTAAATTCTAAAATTACATTGACAAAAGTTAACAAAGTAGTTGAGTTTACTTGTGGCTAATCCAATTCAAGTTTTAACACTTCAAAGGTACTTATATGAGCATCTAGCTAAAAAACTCTAAACATGTGGTGACGAGATAAAAATGAAGTTGCTATGACCTTGAGACTCCGAGAAATACTTCCACATGCTCCCCAAACTTCCATTTGTATCCTGTAGGTTGCTGTTTTTTAAAGCTAGCAGTAGAATTCTGTTCCTTTCAAAAAGAAATCTCTGAATTTTAAGGAGTTAGACGTTCACAGTAACAAGGTGGCATATTCTAACCTTGAGCTTTTCTTCTCCAAGAAATGACTTCAAGCTCTGCATAGCATATGTTAACTCATCAAACAAGAAGCAAGTGAAACAAAAACTACAAGATGCTTTAATACTTATTATTAGGGGGAGCATTCGATTAACCATCAATACCTAGCATTATCAAAAGGAAAACATCAATATCTCTAGCAGCTAGCAAAATATCAAGTCTGGGATTTAATTTTCCATTATGACCTGGTTTGACAAAACCACACATGTTGTACGAAGCTTATAAAGACTATTTTGAAACACGTTATCTTGTTTGCCTCTAATGGATTTGCTTATCGAGGGTTCAACAACAAAACATATGCTTTGACACTACACTACTCAGCAACGAAATTTTATGCAGCCTGAAAATGAAAAAAAAAATCAAGTACCTTTCTAAGGTTCCTCATAAACTCCAACATCTTAGGAGTAACTTCCTGCAACAAAACAACAGAGGCTCAAGGTTCAATGCAATTAATAATCAGTCTGTACCTTCAAAGTGAATGTCACCTGACTCTGTAAGCTTGCACACACCATTAGCAGATTGTAGCGAAGACATGTATCCCATGCTGGTTTGTAATTTTCCATTGGACTCAACCAACAGAGGCTCAAGGTTCGGATCATGCAATTTCCTTTTCTTCAAGTCCTTTTCTAGAGCAAAAGCTAATGCTTCGTCGATTTAAGCACCAGACCGAACAGAGTTAATTCTTTCAACAGCAGCTAAGGCTCCTCGAAGATCCCCAAAGGCGTTAACTACACCTTGAACCTAGGAAACTTGCTTTAGTTTCAGTAAAGAAGGAATATAACAAAAGATTAATTCAATTTAAAAGAAAGTACTCACTGCAAATGTTGATGCAAATGTATATCCAATAAACGAAACCATGGTCCCAACTGCGAGTTTTCCCTAAATGTAACAAAACAAGATCTTCAATATCAGGCCAAGCATAAAACAACAAACCCACAGTATTAGCATCAAGTTAGGATGGGATTCAAATTCTAAGGCAGGTAGAAACTCTTGAAGTTCTTACAGCTTTCACTTTGCTTCCTCCAAGACAACACAAAGCCATTAAAGAGACATAGACAGCAACCGTGATGATGGATTCGTTTATGGACTCAAAATAGAACAATATTAATGGAACAAGAGCACAAAATAGAGACAGAAAAGAGCCTTCCTTGACTAATTCTTCACACAAACACAATTACTCTAGAATACACAATCAACAAGTATTTTGGCCAACAAACACTCTAGAATAACAAGTTAGTCAAGACTCAAGAGAAATCACCATGTAAAGGTTTCATGCATTCAATAATAACGCTTAATCACTTATAGCTTCCATTGGAACATAAAATATGACAAGATAAAGATAAATGTTCAGAATAATGAACTAAATAGACAATTATTTGATGATACGGAGCGAATCAAACAATATACCACAAAAAAAGACGATGAATGTCAAGTTCTAGAATAGTCTCAATTAAGCCAAATTAGTCTCAATTAAGCCAAAATAAAGCAAATAAATCCACCAAAAACATAAACCTAGAATATGACTGGATAAATTTGAGTTTGCACAGTCGAGGTCAACACAGAAGAGAGAACAATAACAATTCACAATTCAGAGACCGTTCATAGCGAGAGGGAGAGTAATAAGCACGCACAGAGAGAGAAAGAGACACGAGAAAAGGAGAGAGAGCTTATCAGTAGGATGATTGCAAGAGAGGATGACGTCCGGCAGCAACGAGCAAATTCCGGCGAAAACGGAGATGATAGCGGCAGGCAAGCTGAAATTGTTCACAGAGAGAGAGAGAGAGATACCTTCAGTACGACGACGGAATCGGAGGACGGAGGAGGAGGACGACGAAGTACCCCTCCGCTACGAAATTCTGCAATGCGCACAGAAAGAGAGCGAGTGAGAGAGAGAGAGAGAGAGAGAGAGAGAGAGAGAGAGAGAGAGAGAGATAGAGAGAGGAAGAGAGCGAGACAGATACTGAGAGAGAGAAGAGGCGCGAAGTCGACGGCGGCAGAGGACGGAAGTCGGCCGATTTCCACCAGGTTAGGGCTGAGAAAAAAATGGGGGGGAAAATTATAATTTTGGTCGTATATTTGATTCCTACTTGGACGTAACTACCGAAACTAACTACCGAATTTCGAATTTCGAATTTCGGTGGTGAGCATATTTCATTTTTTTTATTAAATTATTTTAAAATTGATATTTAACGACCGAATTACTGTTCAGTCGTTATTTAACGACCGAATTACTTTTCAGTCGTTAAATAACGACTGAATTAAATTAGTCGTTAAAAATAGCTACTGAAATTCAGTCGTTATATTATTTAATTTTATATTGAAATATTTTTATGATTGAAGACCAAATTTTAATGACCGAATTAAAATTCAGTCGTTAAACAACGACCGATAATGTTCGGTCGTTATTTTTAACGACGGATTCAGTCGTTATTCGGTCGTTAATATGCTTATTATGTTTCGGTCGTGAGTCAGTCGTTAATCGGTAGTTATTTAACTACCGAATATTTTCGGTCGTTAATTCGGTAGTTATTTCGCGTGTTTCTTGTAGTGGATCAAATGTGCATTACTTCAATATGTTACACCAACAAATTAAACGATCTCTTCACTCCACGTCTCCTCCAAATTAAGAAAACCCTCAAACGAAAAAATCCAACTCGAAACCCTAAACACCAAATAGAAAACCCCCCTCCATCACTTGAACTCGAAGTGAAACAACGTATCGCTCGAGACGATGGTGAGCGTCTTGTTGGGCGCCAGGTCGTCGACTAGCATCGAGGTGTTGACGTGGACCGTGAACTCCCTTAACGGAATGTGGTCCACCACCACCCTCATTGGCATTTGCACCATCACCACAAGCGGGACGGGCCGGTGGCTCTTCTGGTTCTCCTCGACGGCCGCCTTGAGGCCCGGCCCGAAGGGGCTCCGGCCGGCAAGGTCGACCCTGATCATGCTGACGTTGCTGTGCCCCTGGTAGAAGTGCGGGGGCACGCCGGAGCAGAGGACGTCGGTGTCGTTGAAGACGACGCTGACGAGGCCGTTCTGCTCGTAGACGAAGCCGATGTTGCCGTTGGGGTTGGAGGCCTTGACGGTGACGGCCATCTGGGCGGCGAGGGTGGCGAGGTCGGGCTGGACGGCGAAGGCTGCGACGTCGAGCTTGGTGACCTCGTAGGTGGGGACCTGGGGCACGTAGAGGGCGTAGAGGTAGGAGAAGACCATGGCTAGGGTTACGATGAGGAGGAAGAGGATGCAGCAGCAGCAGCCGATGCACTTGAAACACCCACCCACCATTTTTGAGAGAGAGATTGATTGGTACTCGGGATTCAACTTGGATTCATTGAGAGAGAGAGAGAGAGAGAGAATAATGGAGCGAAGGTTTCGTTTCTGGGAAATCTAGAGAGAGAGAGAGGAGGGAGAGGAGAGGGAAGAGATGGATTTCAAGTGTAGGGCTTTCCGCTTGTTAAGGATGCGTGTTTGGATATAATGTATGGTTATGGAGTTGGCGCCAAAAGTCGTTATATGCAAACCTCAAATCTAGGAATTAGGGAAGAGAAAAAATTGAAATATGTTCACTAACAAACTAATTTAACACACAATAATTACAAATTAAAATTAGTGACAAAAGTTTCTAAGCACGTTTTACATGGACGAAGAGAATATCATTGTACGGTTCTACTTTGTGTGATCTAAATTATACTATTTGCCCTTTCTTGTAATGGTATTATAAATATCACATGATTTTCGACATCGAATTTCGATGGTGTCGCAAGTTCATGGAGTTGCGACGCCGACCAAAAGGTCGGTGGCATAAATCATTGAATAGCTAAAATTGTCATATATTTTGATTTATACCGAATGGTAACTCATGATATGATGATAAGTTGGGGATATATTTTGTTTGCAAAATTTTCGTAAAAAATATACTTCGGACCAAACCAACGATTAAATCGTTTTAGGTTGACCTATGAACCATTTATGATTTTGGTTTTTGCATTTTTTTTTTCTAATTTTTTATTTATTTAATTTTTGGACGGTTCAATCGAAAAAAACATATCTATAAATACATTGACGTCGAGTTCGGTTCGATTTTTAAAACTTCGTTTCATATAAATAAGATGCATAAATCACTGATTGCCAAATTGAAAGTAAATAGAGGAAAGTTGCTTCGATCCTTCATCTCTCTCATGTCCGATGTCAATTCATCACTGAAATGAGAGCGCCGTTACTCATTCCATGCGTCTTAGGCATTTCCACACCACCGCCGTTCGCTTGTGTCGGAGCAGAACGAGAGCTAATGCGCAGGGTGCAACGCCGCCGCGCCGGAATTCGAGCCACTTCTTCGAACCACCCGCCAATAGGCTGCCGCGGAGGCCCAGAAGCGATGAGTTCACGAACTCCGACATAGTGAAATGCAACGTCGCTATCACGAACCACTTGCGCAACGGCGAATGCGACGCGGCGCTGCGCTTGTTCAACTCCATGCCTCGCAAATCGACTGTCTCCTACAACACTATGATATCTGGGTACTTGTCGAATGGCAAATTTAAGCTGGCCCAGCAGCTGTTTGATGGAATTCCTGTGAAGGATTTGGTCACTTGCAATATAATGATCAGTGGGAATATCAAGAACAAGAATCTCGGAGCTGCGCGGCGGCTGTTTGACGAAATGCCTGTGAGAGATGTCGTCTCGTGGAACGCGATGTTGTCTGGGTATGCGCAGAATGGGTTCGTGGACGAGGCGAAGAGAGTGTTTGATATGATGCCGATGAAGAATGAGATATCTTGGAACGGAATTCTCGCGGCTTATGTTCAGAATGGTAAGATTGAGGAGGCAAGAAGATTGTTCGAGAGCAAAGAGAATTGGGCGGTGGTTTCTTGGAACTGTTTGATGGGAGGCTACCTGAAGAAGAAGAGGTTGTTTGAGGCGAGGCAGATTTTCGAACGTATGCCTATTAGGGATGAAGTTTCTTGGAATACGATCATCACATGTTATGCTCAGGATGGGAACATGGAGGAAGCACGGAAGTTGTTTGAAGAATGCCCGTCTCATGATGTGTTCACATGGACAGCTATGGTATCGGGTTACATACAAAATAAGCAGTTGCATGAAGCTAGGAGGATTTTCGATGAGATGCCAGAGAAGAATGTCGTTTCGTGGAATGCAATGATTGCAGGGTATGTACAGAGCAAGAACATGGATTTGGCTGGAGATTTGTTCGAAGCAATGCCATGTAAGAATATCAGTTCTTGGAATACTATGATAACTGGTTATGGTCAAAACGGTGCTATTGCCAAAGCGAGGAACTTATTTGATAGGATGCCACATAGGGACTGTATCTCTTGGGCTGCAATCATATCTGGATACGTTCAGAATGGTGACAACGAGGAGGCCTTGCGGATGTTTATTGAAACGATGAGAGACGGGGAAGGATTAAACAGATCTGCATTTACTTCTGTTTTGAGTACGTGTGCAGATATTGCTGCTTTTGAGCTTGGCAAGCAAATTCATGCGCGTGTTGTTAAAGCAGGATTTGAGTTCGGATGCTATGTAGGAAATGCTCTTCTTTCCATGTACTGTAGGTGTGGAAGTATCATGGAGGCATATGAAGTTTTCGATGGAATCGAGGATAAAGATGTGATCTCATGGAATACAATCATTATTGGTTATGCAAGACATGGCTTTGGTCAAGAGGCTCTGCAACATTTCGAATCAATGAAACGGGCGTCTATCCAACCTGATGAAGTTACAATGGTAACTTTTTAACTGTGTTTGCAGTGCTTTTAAAGAATTAATAGTGCAGGAAACTGCCAATTGCTTATTCTTTATATGAGAAATTAATCTCCGTCTTTCGATGAAAATACTCACTTGTGGAGCTTGTATTGAACTAGGTTGGCGTTCTATCTGCTTGTAGCCATACTGGCTTGGTAGACAGGGGATGGCACTACTTCGATTCCATGAGCCAGGATCACAACATAGTACCGAATCCAAAGCACTACACCTGCATGATTGATCTTCTAGGTCGAGCTGGGCTCCTGAACGAAGCTCAAGACCTAATAAAAAGCATGCCTTTCGAGCCAGATGCAGCAACATGGGGAGCTCTCCTCGGTGCAAGCAGGATTCACGGAAACACAGAATTAGGAGAAAAGGCTGCTGAAATGATCTTTGCTATGGAGCCATGGAACTCCGGAATGTACGTCCTTCTTTCCAATCTATACGCAGCTTCAGGCAGGTGGGAAGATGTTAATAAGATGCGATTGAGAATGAGGGATACAGGTGTAACCAAAACTCCTGGCTATAGCTGGGTTGAGGTGGTGAACAAGACTCACACTTTCTCCGTCGGAGATTTCACTCATCCTGAGAGTGAGAGCATTGTTGCTTTCTTGAAAGAGATGGATTTGAGGATGAAGGAAGAAGGGTACGTCTCGGCCACAAAGTTGGTGCTGCATGACGTGGAGGAAGAAGAGAAGCAGCATATGCTAAAGTATCACAGCGAGAAACTGGCTGTTGCCTACGGGATTATGAAGGTACCGAGGGGGAGGCCTGTTCGAGTGTTCAAGAACCTGCGCGTCTGTGAGGACTGCCACAGCGCGATCAAGCATATAGCGAAGATCGTGGGGAGGTTGATTATTTTACGCGATCCTAATCGTTTCCATCATTTCGAGGGAGGGGTGTGTAATTGTGGAGATTATTGGTGATCTTTAGAGCTGGTTGTATTAGGGGAAGAACATGAATATATATTTTCTCAGATTCTGGTTTAGATATTGGGAGAGAGATGGAAATGGTTGTACAATATTAACCCTATATATGACTAAGTAGTTGTACCAATTTTGAAGCACAATTCATTGTATTCTTTGTTCACAATCATTTTTATACTAGTTTCATAGAACTAAATTTATGTGCATAGTTTTTGATAAAGTATTTAACCTTTGATATTAACATTAGGTGTATGCACAAATTTAAGGAGGGAAATAATAAATGCAACTCAATGAAATTTACTATAAATACATAATGAAAGCAAGCACAATCATCAAATCAGAGTGGCGCAGCGGAAGCGTGGTGGGCCCATAACCCACAGGTCCCAGGATCGAAACCTGGCTCTGATATGAGTAGCTTCCAACAGTCCAACTGATTTAATTTTTTTTTCCTCATTACACATTTGTTTATGCATTTTTGTGTTGCATCTCGTGTTTTTTTTCCAACTGATTTAATTTTTTTTTCCTCATTACACATTTGTTTATGCATTTTCGTGTTGCATCTCGTGTTTTTTTCCCTCATTTTCGTGCTCCATCTCGTGTTTCACGTTTGTTTATGCATTTTTGTGTTGCATCTCGTGTTTCACGTTTGTTTATTAAGGTGTGTGTGACTAGAGCATGGGAGGTCTATTGTATTTTCATGTTGCATCTCGTGTTTCACTTTCACGTTTGCTTATCAATAAGGTCCGAATCAAATTCCTCAAGAAGCATGCATGAAGATTGGAAGCCAACCACAAATTTGTTCTCCCACTGAATACTTCATAACAAACCATTGTGGAGTCCATTGAAAGTTGAAATGGCAAGACTTATTTTGTCCCGTTAAAAACGAGCTCACTTATATTATTACGCATCTGTTATGATAATCAACGGGACGGAGACAGTACTATAATTCTCCAAGACGAAGAAACAAGCACCTCTACACATCTGCAACCTCCTCTCTTCTTCTGTTCTTAGCAGTTTTCACACTCTTCGTTAACAGCCTCGGAGAAATCGCCATCGACATGAGCTCTTGTAGCAGAAGCTTACAAGCATAAGGCAAGTTTATCTGTCAAAAAAGAAAAAAAAAAACAGTCACTCACAGCAAAAAAAAAAACTCAGACAATAATCTTCATTTTCATAACTCATCCTTTACCTGAACAATGTCTGTCTTGTTCTTACATCCCCTGCACTCGAAGCTATGCTTCTTCAAGTTCGCGATCGCGACCAATCCGCACATCTCGCAGACGTGAACCCGATAGGCATCGCTCTGATCAAACAGCCTCTCCTTGAGGAAGTGTGCAGCTCCATGAGCAATCATGCAGTCCCTCTCCATCTCCCCGAACCTCAGCCCGCCGTCCCTCGACCTCCCTTCAGCCGGCTGCCTCGTCAGTATCTGGACCGGCCCCCGTCCCCTCGAATGGATCTTGTCATCCACCATATGCTTCAGCCTCTGGTAGTAAGTAGGCCCCAAGAATATCATGGATGTCAGCATCCTCCCCGTGTGGCCGTTGTACATCGCCTCGAATCCTCTCATTTGGTAGCCACATTTGTGTAGAGCCTGGCTTATGTTATCCACCTACACACACACGAACAGCAAGTTACTCTTCAAGTATCTTTCAGAGTTCTTCGTACTAGTCTTGAACAAGAGTA
The DNA here is from genome assembly GCA_029379335.1 of Thymus mandschuricus. Taxonomy (NCBI): domain Eukaryota; kingdom Viridiplantae; phylum Streptophyta; class Magnoliopsida; order Lamiales; family Lamiaceae; genus Thymus; species Thymus mandschuricus. Next base: position 33,315,992 of record CM057080.1, on the reverse strand, counting down.
TGGCCTACGGTGACATCAGTGAAAGGCGTGGCGTCGCCTTCTTTTCCCATGTGTGCCGCGACTTTCCCCATGATGCACTCGATGAGCTGGCCGATTGTCATCCGAGAAGGGATGGCGTGAGGGTTGACTATGATGTCTGGTGTGATTCCTTCTACAGTCCATGGCATGTCCTCTTGTGTGTAAGTCATGCCTATGGTTCCCTTCTGGCCATGTCTGCTGCTGAACTTGTCTCCTATCTGTGGAATTCGAACCGACCTCATCCGTATCTTCACAAACCTCAGTCCATCGGCATTCGTTGTCAACAGAACCTGTGAAGATCAGAGAGAGAGTCATGATCTGATCATTGAAAGACAAGGAAGTTAGCTTCAAATATGCATACTTGATCAACAATGCCGGTTTCGCTATGGCGTAAACTAGTACTATGGTCCTTGCTAGTGAATCTTGCTGACTTCCCTTGAGCTTCTTCTTGAGTGACCGGTGTCGTCTTCCCTATGATCACGTCGTCCCCCGACACTCTAGTCCCCTGATACGAGCATAAATTATACGAAAAAATTTCAAACTCTAGAAATGGCAAGAGTTGAGTAATTCTTTCCATACTTACTGGAGGTGCAAAGCCATCATCATCCAGTTTTTCATAAGATCCATGCCTCATTCCCTAAACACACACCATTGTTGTTGTTTCAAGATGGATGGACTAATAAATCGAAAACACTAACTCGAATGACTTGAAACTAACCATGGTGCTGTCCCTATTTGGGCGCCCGAAATCCTCCTTCACTAGTGTCCCCATCTTCTTCTCTTCGTCTCTATTCGAAGAAAATGAGTGCAAGTGAGAGAATATGGGATGCAGTTGCTGAAGGAGGGAGTGAGTTACCGGTATGAACGGAAGAACAAAGATCGAAAGAATCCTCTGTCTATTGAGGACTGGTTCATGATCACAGAATCTTCTTGGTTATAGCCGGAATAGCAAGCAATCGCGACAATGGCGTTCTTGTTCGAAAACGAGAGGGGATTAAGACATCAAGAAACTAAATAGGCTGAAGTTGATGAATTCATGCAAAAAATGAAACTAATTCTTACAATGCCTGCAGGAAGCTGCCTAAAATGCAAATGCTCCATAGCTCGAGTCGTGACTAGAGGCTTCTGAGGGTAGTAAAGTACGTAAGCTAGAGTATCCTACACGAGTAGTATGAACAGAGAGATTAGCAACGGTTCTTTAATGGAAACATGACGAAAGAGGAATGATATGCTCCTCACCATTCTTAGTTGGTAGTTTGTAACATAGATTCCCATTGCTTGTTTTCCCATTGCAGATTGATAAGTGTTACGAGGCGACTGCATTATACCGAACGAAGGACAGATTATGGCTTTTCTTCTCATTTTTGTACGAAAGAAAGTAAGAATACAAACCTGATTATGATCCGGGAATGGTATGATTGAAGCACAAACACCTAATATCAATGAAGGATGGATTTCACAGTGTGTGTATGTTTCAGAGTATGCATCGTCTGGGTTTTGCCTCGAACGGATAAGATCCTAAAGAGACATTCAAAAGCATGAAGAAAACAACATGTCCAACTTAAGCTGAAATAAGAGGAGATGTTTTTTCTTACATTCACTGTCATTGAAATCATGGTAGTCTCCTCTTCTTCTGTGTCAACGTACTCGATGAATCCTCTTTTAATGAGTTCGTTCCAATCGTACTCTTCGGGTGTGTCCTACACCGATAAAATGTGTAAGAGAATACCACAAAGGGGTCCATCAAGAACTCATTTTTATCAAGAAAACTCACTCTTTGTTGGAGGGCAATTATGTCTCTTTTCTTTATCTGTAGCCTTTGCTTTTCAACGATGAATAAGGGTCGACTGCAGCGGCCATAGTCTGTGTACAGTCGGAGCTCTTTGAGACGAATGTCGCGCACGATTCCAACTTCCGTATTCACATCAACCTGCAAAAATCCTCCTTTTTTTTAAATTTATATAGAAATATCCCTCAAAATATATGGTCATTGGAGGATTATGAGTTAAAGAAACCTGTCTTCTTAGCTGAGTGAGAGTCTGAACTAACTGCTTCGGGTCACGGTGAATGCCCATCCAACAACCGTTCACGAATATTTTGGTGGCTTGAGGAATCACTGCCGGAGAAATTTCCTTTTCGAAGAAAGAAGACATAAGCCTAGCTGTGAAGTATGTCAAAAATATTGCATCAATGGTGAGCCTTCTGACCTCAAAGTTCTCCGTACCCCACTCGTCTAAGAACTCGAGGATCGGGTTCGGTGCTGATCCTACTGTTATGTACACCATGAGTGCAAGGTTCTTAACAAGCCCACATGCCTAATATCAAACCATGATGAACAACTATCAAAGTATGCATAGTTAGGTAGTCATGTTGTTTCGCTCGAATGAGTAGTGATTTTACTTGTCCTTCGGGTGTTTCTGCAGGGCACATCATACCCCAATGCGAGTTATGCAGCTGCCGCGGTTTAGCCAGTTTACCTACTCGAACGAGGCACGAGAATTTAAGGGAAGAAATGAACAAATGGCAAGGGAAAAGGGGGTTTGTGTCTTGATGGAGAGGCTCTCACCCTCACGGCCAATAGGCGAGTTCAGTCTTCGTAGATGGGAAAGTGTCGAAGCAAACGTTAGACGATTGAGCACCTACCAAGATGCAAGAACAGTGTGAAAAATGCAGGAAATTAGAGAAAAAAAAGATAAGAACATTTCTTACCTGAGAAACTCCAGCTCTAGTTCCAGCTGAATTTGCTTGCCCCCAGTTCCCAGTAGCAAGAGAATACTTGAGGCCACTCGTTATCGTCTTTGCCTTGATCGCGAACTGCAAGTTTACGTCCTTCCCGTTGTCGACACTCTGGTTTCATTTACAAGAAAAATACTTGACACTGGACTGCAGGAAACCTCCTAAGAAATCAAATCAGTAGTAACCACAAATACATGATGCCTTAAACCTTTTGAACGTAGGTTCTAACGTCCCTCGTTAGTTTCCTGAATAGCTGCACCGAAAACATCAAAACATGAACTTTCTTTAAGCAATCCAGTAATGCAAAGAAATAGCATTCAAAACCAGCAAGAGTACCATTCTGAATAGGCCGCCTAGTAAGGAACCAGCAAGGTCGAGCCTCTTGTTTGCATAATGATCGCGATCATCTTCAGCCCTTCGTCCCAGCGCACAGATCAACAGCCTGTGGACAACATATCTGCAATGAAAAACAAAGAAAGAAAGATCAACATAACTCCATGTAGCTGAGAAGTATATGAATGAAGGCATGTTTTGATGGGATGGTACATACTAACCCGAAATAGAAGGCTTTCTTGGTTTCGTACCCCTCACCAACGCCAACATGCGGAAGCATCTCTCGTTGGAGTATTTCTTTAGCATACCTGCAAAAAATAGAAAGAAGAGTTCATTGAAGCAGACACAATGTAGTAACATATCTTGCTGATGCATACCTAATTCTTCTCTCTTTCGTAACACCAACCGTGGATCCTCTCTTGCCTATATAATCGAGCGCAACCTATAAATACGCGCCTTAGGATGTCATTCATCATATGCATCACACACTGCACTAGCATTGAACCATGCTGATCATTAGTACCTGCTGATTTTGAATCACGAATGCTTCTTCGAGCGATGGCCTAAGCAGCTCCATCATCTGTGCGTCGTTGAAATCGTAGCATATGTGCTCCAAGATCTCCTTATCTGCAACAAAGCCTAAAGCGCGAAAGACAATGATTATAGGAATCTCAGTCCTGATATAGGGGAGCGTAGCACGTATGTACTGCCCGGACGAACCCTGCATATATATTCAAGAAACGCGTATAAGTACAAAAAGAAGACGAAGATGGTGAAGATGACATCAAATTTGAGCTACATACATACCCCTTTTGCACCAGGCCTCGAGAGCATCCTCACGAACATCCCACTAGGCGCCTTGTTCTGTGCCTCGGCTATGGACCTTACTTCAGCCACGTAAGCATACTTATTCGGCTGCCGTTTCTTGAACACATAGACATGGTTGGTGCTCATCTTCTCCTGAGCAATGAGTACCTTCTCGCTCCCGTTGATGATGAAGTAGCCGCCTTGATCGTAAGGGCACTCTCCCATCTCCATCAAGTCCTTCTCCGACAGTTGAAACAAGCTGCAGTAGGCCGATCGGAGCATTATAGGCACCTAAAAACACACAACACACGAGAAGAAAGCCTCAATCCAACCTCCCAAAACAGAGCAAAACAGAGTAAAACAGAGCAAATGCACAAAAAAGTCTACAAAAAAGTACCTTCCCAATGAAAACTTTGGTGAATTCTTGAGTCTCAATCACCTCCTCGCAGTCGTACCCCTTCCGTATGACCCGTTTCGTTACATCAACGTACAACGGCGAAGAATACGTCAAGTTCCTCAGCCTCGCCGCCTTCGGATACAGAGTGTTCGTCTCTCCATCGGACTCCGTCATCATCGGCTTGCTCAGGTATATCTGGCCAAAGCTTATTCTGTAGATTGTCTGAAGAAACAACATTAATACCTAAGCATCCATTTTTATACAGCATCAAAAACCCAGTTTTTTACACATAACAGACCTCTGCGAATTCGGAGCTCCGAGCGGGGTTGTGCTGGGATTCGGGTCGGATCTCGATGTGGGCCGACTCGTCGACGATTTCCTGCATGGTGTTCTGTATGAACTCGTCGAAGGAGTCGAGCTGCTGCCGCACCAAACCCTTCTCCTCGAAGTACGAGCTGATCACCGTCCACGCGTCCTCCTGCGATATCTCGTTGGCCTCGTCGTCGTCGTCGTCGTCCATCGCCGCCGGCGACGCCGCGTACGGGTCCTCGTTGCCGTACTGGTATTCGCCCCCGCCGTACATGGTTTGTAGCTAAGGAGGTAGTAATTCTTACGACGATCCGATCATCGGAAAAATTCTTCTCCGGCGTTGCGTTAGTGTGTGAGATTTATCGTTCCATCGGCAGAATTTCTGATTTTATTTGTTTTGGTGTGGAGTTGAAATCGTAACCGATTTGACGCAGAGATGGCGGATTCTTGGCTTGAATTCGGTTGAGCTCAGTACGTGTTCTTGAGTTCTTAGCCCCCATGAACAAATCACTTATAATTTTTCTTTTTATAATTTCAATTACACACCTAACAAAATCTTATTAACCTCGAAACAAATGTGTTTATTTTTGTTTATGTTTACTCAAATGATTTTAATATTCACAAACTATAGTAAATAGACTCGATTATGCTAATTATGGAACAATCGTACATTTACATGACTCGAATAAATAAAATTGTGTGTATTAATACGTGCACGTGCCACCTTATTTACCCTCAATAATTTCGTTAACGAGATTCTGTCTCCAAACTTGTCTTTCAATTGTATAATCAATTTAAAACTACGTAGTTCTGATAGATTAAAAGATTCGTGAACTAGCGACAATTAAAATATTAGAGAAATTACGTAGCAGTTTTAAATTAAGTACACGACTAATTGAGTAATACATAGGTAATTAAGAAGTAAGAAATCGCATTATATTAATATTAGTAGGCCAAATTAAAAGGCATATGGCGCCAAATAAATGGGTGCGAAATACGATTCCAAAAGTTTTGAGTTGGCGCGCTTTCCTTGTTTAGGTCGAGCGCTACACTCATGGCGCCAACTTTCCCGCCATTGAGACCCGGTTCTCCATCGCCTACAAAACCCACGCCCCTTTCACCAATAACAAGCACGCACTCACAAATTCGCACCAAATTCTCAGATCTACACGCGCCAACACACACACAGAGCGCCGCCGGTATGGTTGTGGCCTTAGGTCCGGGGAAGTTCTACGGCAGCAGCCTTCCGCGGCCGCGCTTCTACACCGACGTCAAGCACAGCGACCATCGGGTGGATCCGCCGTCCTCCGTCATGGATCCGCTCCTGGCGTGGGCGAACGAGGCTCACTGGTCCATGGGCGGCCTCAGCTTCAAGCGCCACCGCCTCCAGGGCCGGATCGAGGGAAACGTCGAGAAGCTCCGCGTCCAGAGGGAGCAGATCTTCAAGAGATCTCCGGATCTGAAGAGATCTGTGAAAAAATCGTTCGCCTCGCTCCGCGATGAGGAGGAGGTCGATGGAACCCCATCTCCGCCGCCCGCTCCGGTGGCGATTAAGCGGCGGAGGGTGGTTGGGTTGCTGGATGAGGACGTTGAGGACGAAGTGGTGGTGTCGAAGAGAGGGACGGTGAGGAAATTGGGGGATGATTTCGAGAGGGTGGCTAGGGAGAGCGGGATGAAGAGTAACTCCGGCGGTGGGAGTCCAGGTTCCGCGGCGGCGAAGACGAGAAGTAAGAGCAGTGAGGAAGAGGAGACAAAAGGAGGTAAGAAGAAATTGGTGAAGGAAAAGAGGAGGATCGGGTCTTCTGTGGTGGCTGCCGCCGCCGGAATCAGAAGTTCGCCGCGGCTGTCAAAGAGGCCCTGATTGAGTCAACTCACAAGGTGTTCGACGATTTGTCCAAATGAAGTCACCGTTAGAATTAGATTTTTCTTTCTTTATTTTGATTTTTGATCTATTTGTTTCTTTAGATCTGGAATCAATTGCTGTTAATCTCTGACGTGTTAGTTGTTTTATGTATTAAAAAAAAAATTAAATATATATATGGGTCGGATTACGGGTATGGGCCCGACTGAACACAAAATTTACCGGGTCGGATTTGAATATGGGCTTGGGCCGGGCCCATACTATACATTCAGGATTACACCAAGCAAGCCCAAGCCCAAGCCCAATGTGTGGATGGCCCAATCAACAATGGTTGATTAAGCATTATTATTAAGTGTCCGAATTGAAAGTCTCGGGTTCGAGTTTTTTACAACACAATCTTCAAATCTACTATCAATTATATTTTTAAAAAAAAAAAAAAACAAGGAATCATCATCATCCATGAATCTTGGATTCCATAGATTAATTTAAAATCCTTTTACTTGTTAAAAAATGTGGGTTATTTTCCTTCTTTTGTAATAAACCCTAGTGGGAATACTATGGTAGGACCAATTGTTTTTTTTTTCAAAAAATAAAAAAGAGTCAATTTTATTAAGACAATTTGCACATAATGCGACCGACATTGATTTTTAATGAAAGTAGTTTAATCGAAAATGGCATGAATGAAAACAAAATTTACACATGTGAGCCGCACGTGCAGTCTCTATTGGTCCATAAATAAAAATGGATAGTTAATTGTCACTATTTGAATAATGATGAATCTTTTGTATTAATTGATGTTTACGTGTACTACTACTAATTAATTAAACTATAATTGCCTCCTTTACAGCATAAATTAATTCATAGTACTTGAAGAAATCTCTAAGAAACTCAAAGCTACCTCGATAATTAATTTTGTTTGACTCTTAAGAATGATTTCCCCATGATTGGGATTTAGGGAGGTTTGGACGGGGCGGGTATCGCGAAAACCCGATAATCAAATAATCAATTCACCACAACAACCATTGCAAATAATCAAAGTCTAAATCCCAATAATTCACCACAACCAAACCAACAACAACAAATGCCAGTTCAAGAAATATTGTTGGCTAGTCTTGTTTTTATTTATTTTATTTTATTTATTTTATTAGTATAATACTATCAATCGTGAGAAGCATAATTAGATAGCTTATCAAATAATTAATTTTCAGTCACAATTATCAAAATAATTAGTGTATGTATGAATCTTTTTCCAACAACAATATCTTCCCCCATATTACTAAATTACTTTGGAACTATGTCCTAATCCTCCCACATCACATCACATACCATAATATTATTGTATCATCTGATCCAAATCTTTTTTCTATACAAGGAGTGAGTTTCGTTTGGGACGATCTTATACTGTCAATCTCACTCACAACAACACTAAACTCAAAACATGTAGGGATGAAGATGATGCAGACTTTCTTCAAAGCAAAGATAAAGAGAAAAACAGATGTGATTTAAAGAGAGAAAAGGATTAAATTAACTACTCAAAACAAGTGCACATGGGGTACAAGACTGAATCCAATTAATTAAATGCCAAAATTTGACCCTGCACCAAATTGTATGCACCAAAGTCTCAACAAAGTCATCATGTGACAGAGGCATCTTGTTCTTGATGAATCCCACAAGTTTAGTATATTCAAATTACTCACTGAAAAAGAGGCTCCATTATAATATTGAACGAGCTTATTCTCAACGAGACGGAGTTAATGTGTCATTCATCTCATTGTAATGTTTTTTTAGTTTAATTTGATTGTAATTTTGTAAAAATTGTAATGCATCAATTCTTTTCTTTTTCAAGAAAGAAGATGACATTAAAATGGATAAAGCAAAGGGTGGATAAAAATAGAGGGAAAAAGAAGAGGGGAGAGAGAGAGAAAGTGAGACAAAGGTACAAAGGCCTATTTGAGAAATAGCCCAAGATTGATTAATTCATTAAATTTATTTATATATTGATATTTTGTGATTTGTACTCCTATATGATTATTAAAATCTCAAGAAAGTCTGAAATTATTATGATCTCAGATCTAATCTGGGCTAATTTTGCATTTGATTTGATACCAACATTCCACCTTCGTCTTCACTAAAGATTTTCTCTTTCTCTCTCTCTCTCAATTACTTTAGCAGATTTCTCCAAATTGTATATATATAAGGAAGCTTCTTTCCCTAAATTTCTCACAAAATGACCTCATTCTCCCCCCTTTTCACATCCACCCTCAACTGCCCCCTCTCTCATACTCTCACATTACTGCAACACTTCCATTATTGAAGGATACAGAAAACACACACACCCACACACAGTGGTAGCATTTTTGTCCGCTCCATTTGGAATTTGAAGACCCATTGATTTTTCTTTGGAACTGGGATTGTGCCCTTTGGCAGAAGGGGATCTGGGCTCACCTCCAAATCTCTTGTCTTCATTTGGGAGGGGATGATTCAGTGAGAAAAAGGTTCAAACCACCATTAATTCCGTTTTGGGTGGCGATTTTGAGACGTGGGCGTCTTTTTTTGGGAACTTGTAAGCTGTTTTTTGTTGATTTACAGTTCAAAGATTAGATTTTTAGCGATTTTTTTGTAGCTTGTTGGTGATTTTGGGGGGTGGGGTGTTTTAATCTTGATGGTTAAGAGCAAGATGTTTGGAGGAAATGGGGTGCTTTACCCCATTGTCGGTTTCGCATCGTGTGTGGCTTTCGTGTACTTGTCCTTTGGGGATTTATGGATCAATATCCATGGGGATACGCAATTGAGCTTTGTGGAGAGGAATGGGACCCAGTTCGTAGTTGATGGTAGGCCCTTTTATTTCAATGGTTGGAATTCTTACTGGTTGATGGATCATGCTGCGGATGATTATAGGAGAGGTAAGGTTAGGGAGATGCTGCAGACTAGTGCGAAAATGGGGCTCACTGTGTGTAGGACTTGGGCTTTCAATGATGGTGAATACAATGCTCTCCAAGTTACTCCGGGTCGATTCGACGAACGGGTGTTTAGGGTAAGCCGTGTTTGTTGCTGGAAAGATTGTTGATGTTGTGTTTTGAGTAAATGGTGGTGTTGTTACATGGTGTAGTTCAGTTATGCTAATCTTGATCTTTATTTGTTTGTGTGCTCATGTAGTGATTTTATCATTTGCGTAGCACTAGAGTTCGAATCTCTCGGTTTAAGCTCTTCTTGCTGTTTTCTGTTCTGTTTTGCTGTTTTATGATTTGTTGTTGCTTGAAAAGTTCTTGTAGTTAATGTTGAAGAAAATTAGGAAAGTAGTAGAAGTATATAGTAAAAGAAAAACTGGGATTGTTCGTTCGATCAATGACATTATGGATAGTGTCTCTATGCATTTGTTGAATCTCACTTATTCATTCATCTTCATTCAAACCATGGTAATAACCAAGTGTATATATAGTATGTTGTCTTAAGTTTCTGTTGTTAGTACCCATCCAAAATTCTCGTTTATTGCTGTTATCCTTTTCCCGTTTGTGTGATCTGATGACTGCATATGTTACCGCAGGCCTTAGATTACGTTATTGCAGAATCAAGGAGATATGGAGTAAGGCTAGTATTGTGCTTGGTAAATAACTTGCAAGCTTACGGTGGAAAAACACAATATGTTAAGTGGGCATGGGAAGAAGGTGTCGGTTTGAGTTCTTCTAATGATTCGTTCTTTTATGACCCATCAATACGGCGCTACTTCAAGAATTATGTGAAGGTATTCTTGTTTGATCTCCCATCTCTTGGTGAACTTTTGGTTGAAAAACATAAGATCTTCATCTGTCTTCTTGTGAGCATGAGATATGGCTCATTATAACTATGTGATTCTTTCGGAAGTTCTTTCTAAGTTTAGCAATAATGGCTACTATAGTCAAATTGGATAATACATGCAATTCTGAGGATGATTGTAGTTTCATTGGCTAATAGAAATAAGGCATACTTTGAAGCCTGGAAAGTCTCGTCCCGGCTTCTAGAATATGAACACTAACAATGTTCAAATGTACTATCTTTTCGAAATATTACTTCGGTGATTGTGATTTTCATGTTCGTATCCAGCAGCATAATTAGTCGGATAAACAGTACATATTTTGTTAGAATCTCCATTACTAACAATTAGTATGGAAATTCTTTATTATCAATTAATAATAGCTTTGAATATTTCTTCTTTTGGCAGACTGTCTTAACAAGGAGGAACACATTAACTGGAGTCGAGTACAGGGATGACCCAACTATCTTCGCATGGGAGTTAATCAATGAACCTCGCTGTTTATCCGATAAATCTGGTGATACACTTCAGGTAAATGGCAAATTTCTTGTCTTACTCAAGACTAGTGTGTGGTTGAGCGTCTTTGAACTCAATCAAGTTGCAATCTTCCTCATGTCAAGCGAATAAATCTTGAGAGAAAGCTAGTTTTAAACGATTCTTTTTAATGATCATGGAAGAAACCGTAAAACTGATATTAGTTGGTACTGACATAGTTGATTTTGGCTCTTTTGGTGCCATAATCAACTTAAAGACTGTATTTTATCACCTTCGATCTTATAAACGGAAGGAAGTAAATCTATGGTTCATTTTTTATATCATTCGGTTTCCATGTGGTAAAAACGGTGTCTTGTATATCTGCAGGATTGGATAGAAGAAATGTCGACTTTTATAAAATCAATTGACAGGAACCATCTGCTCACGGTGGGCCTCGAAGGATTTTATGGACCAAAAAGCCCCAAAAGATTGACCGTAAATCCAGAGCTCTGGGCATCTGATGTTGGAACTGATTTCATTCGCAATTCAAAGATCTCAACTGTCGATTTTGCATCAGTACATATTTACCCTGATCACTGGTAAGAATTTAGGAGTGATTAACATAAGCATGTGTATTTCATTTACTGCTCTATTTCACTTCTTGTTTATGCATATATTCAATTTTGTCAATTACTATGGCAGGACACATAACCCCGATTTCGAATACAAACTGAAATTCGTCACAAAATGGATGATCTCTCACATCGAAGATGGTGACAAAGAACTGAAAAAGCCCGTGATGTTCACTGAATTCGGGTTATCTACAGAGAACAAGGATTTCACTCCAGCTCAACGCGACAGATTCTACAAGGTTATCCTCGACATAATGTACAAATCTGCTGTAAGGAACAAATCCGGTGCAGGATCTCTAGTCTGGCAGTTCCTAGTAGAAGGGATGGAAGACTCGAACGACGATTTTGGGATCATTCCATGGAAGAGACAGTCTACGTATCAGCTCTTCACAGAACAGTCTTGCAAACTTGCAAGAGTTCAAGGTGCACTCTCTTCACAACTATATTACTTGAGAAAACTGTGCTCAAGAAGATGATGAAACTCGAGCTTCTCTTCGTTTCTTATATCCGTCTGCATCTTTTGTTTGTTTTTTCAATTTGTTTAGGGTGAGCAAAATTTAAAAAAAAAAAGATATGTCATACATATAGGTGTATAATTTCTTCAGTGGAACATAAGAGCAGATTTTTTCTGTCTGCTCGATTATCAGAATTATTTTTTTGAAACGATGCCTTGATCTCGAGCACCTCTGCTAAACTACCTGCATATGCTTTATGTATTTATACGACCCGGATTCCTTTCTGATACGTCGAAACAGTAAAGAAAACTTCGATGCCTTGGCCTAGTTGAAACGTAGACTGCGAAGGGAAGGCATGTCATGTTCATTTTCTTGAAGCCATTGGTGTTTTTTCTCTCTATTGACTGACTATTTCTGCTTATTTTGCTAATTATTGACTTGATTTAAATATAGAAATTAGATTCTTGAAATTGAGGAGATGATTGAGGAGGGAATTTGGATAATGGTGTTATAATTTAAAAGTGTTATTTAGAAAGCGTGTTTCTGGTATGGGTTTCTAGAAAGTGGATATGGTTAAAGTCGTTATTCAATTCCGGGAAATGAGGCCTCTTTGGTGGAGAAATAATAGCTTCCACGCATCAAGCGACAGCTGCTTATAATTAACTAATGAATGCATATAATTATTCACTCCCCCGTCTCATTTCGATTATTTTGCTTTCTTGGTCGAGCCGTTCCACTTGAATTGTCATGCTTCCAAAAATGATAAAACGACTCAATTTAGTGGAATCGGAGGAGGGAGTATTAGAAGTTATGCTAAACCACAAACATTTTCAGTGCATTTGTATAAAGTCGTGGACTAATTATTTATTACACCAAAAAACTAATATATTTTGTAAAGTTGAGAAAATAAATTATTTCAAATTTAAACAATTATAATAAAATTAAAAAATGATATATTATTTTCAACAATGTGGATTCGTTTTATCCATTCAGTGCACATGTCGGCCAGCAAAGAAATTCATTTTTTCAAACTTAGAAAAAAATATTTTTTATTAAAAAAAATAAATTCGATTCTATCTTCGTATTTATTCTCAACCCAACAGCCCCAACACTCTTGAATTTTTCTTGTCATGATTTAGACAATCATGCTTTGAAGAAAGTTGGATACAATACCCTATCCAATACCCTATCCGTCTCGTCTGATTACTCATAAACTAATAAAAGAGATGTAATCGGACGAGACGGGAGGAGTTTTTTAACGTCGGCATGTATGATTTGTTAATTTAGTTGTGATAGTGCTAAATGTCCCAATTGGCATAAAATAAGTGGAGGTTTGAATTGTTCAAGTATTTAATGAAGAATGTCAAATATGTGCAGCCAAATGTTAGTAGTTGATAAGGGAAAATACAAGTTAATTTGGTTATTTGATGATGAAAACAGAGTAATGTAATATTGTTTATTCTAAACTAAGATAGGAACGACTTCATCTTCATTTTATTTTATTATTTTTTTTTTGGATGACGATTGATTGAATATCATAGTATACAAACTACTACATTGAAAAAGTAAAGTTGCACTAAATAATTCGTGCAATAAGTGGTATGCGGGAGAGCATTAGGGTTTCGAGTCGAGTTTTTTCAGTGAATAATAAAAATCGAAACCGAACAGAATATTAAAAGGTCGAAGTAAAGTTTAAAACTAATCTCGCCGTTATTAAATTTAATGTTTGAAGTAAGAGTTTGATTAATAATATCTTAATTAATTAATGATATTTCATACGTGACTTTAATCTCTCTTTGAACTTTCAAAATGGAATGGTTTCGTTCTCACTCGGGAATTAATTTTATATGTTAGAATTGTAAACATATTGAATGAAATTCATGCTTCATATTATAAGGTTTACTTTTGATTTTTGTTCACATTCAAAGATTTAGTGCTTGATGCATGGCGCATTAATATTGCATGTGTATTATACAATTTTTAGAAATTTAAAATTCATTTTAGTAAGGTAAAATACACCTTTTGATAATTAGTTGCAAATTATAGTAATTATTAAAAAACACATCACAATCTTAGGTGGAAAAATTAATTAAAAAAAAAATCAAGAAGCGTAAAATAGAAGTTTAGAAATTAACAAATGGATTAACATGTTTCTTAAAAGAATTAAATCTCTATATAATAATTAATAATCATCAAGTAGTGTATGTACTACGTAGAATTGAATAAAGTTTGGTGGAGTTAAATTAATTAATATATTTACTTTTATCTAGAATTAAAATTTCCTATTTGATGCAGTAGGTTTAGACTTTAAGGGTGGAACAATAAATAATGTAACTTGATTGCTCATCAAAGACCGATTATCCACGAATAACATCGTTTCATTATTTTATACTTCGAAAATTACGATTAATCGAGAAAATATCATAGTGTCCTAAGTAAAGTAAACCAATGAATCATAGTACTGTATGTTGGGTTCGATAAGGTTTAAATATTTTGTCAATTTCACCTAACGCAATATTTTAATTGCAACATTACTATCACACTCATTTTCACACTTTAATCTTGTTTAGGACAATAATTAAAGTAAAATTGAAATTAATTAGTTTAGATTAAGTGTATTTCGGTTTATGATTTTCAAAATTATAGAGGTAATTATAATTTAAGCTTTGATCAATTTTGTACTAGTCGAGTACCTTTGAAATATTTTCAGTCAAAAATAAAATGAAGATTGTTATAATATTCCTTCAATTAGGGTTTATGGTAAACGGGTCAATTAATTAAGTCCAATCCACGAGTTCAAATGTTTGAAAACTTAGGATGATTTTGAGAGAGAGAGAGAGTTATTCTCGAACGGAATCCTCTATATCGAAACTTGTGTTTTAATTGTGTATCCAAGTCAAAATTACGCAGTTTTGATAGTTTATGAGATTTCTGAATCGACGACATTTAAAGATGTCAGAAAGAAACTACGTAATTTTGACCTGGTTACACGATTAACACACAAGTTTTTGAAGACAGAGGATCTCATCCGAGTTATTCATATATCTTGATTAATGATATTGATTGGGAATTAAACATTCATATAATAAAAAATCTAAACATATTATAAAAAAAGCTAGAATTTTCACCAATTTTTTTTTTTTTTTTAAAGGTACAATACTATAGAATATATGTCCCTTAAAATAAGGTAACAAATTAACAATAAAGATTTAAAGAAAAGAGATTTTTTTTTTTTTTTTTGTATTTTTATTTCTTAGAGAGAGAGAATCCATCGCCGTCTTGACCGACGAGCTCCTCTTCAATCGCCGGCCATTTATTTTCCAGTTTCTCTCTCTCTCTCTCTCTAGAATATCGAATTTCGGCCCATTAAAAAAAACCAATTTATTCAAGGCTGGTGGAGCAGCACAACTGCAGATTACTCTTACCCATGAAGAAAAAGTGCATCGAATATTATCACATTATTATTTAATTAATTATGAAGATATACACACTACGAGCGTGTTGAACAGTCAATAATTGCAAAGATTTAATCTTTTTTTTGTTTTTGTATAAAAATTTTCTCAAAAGACCGAGTCTTCGTTTTTTACTGCCCAGAATTTTCCAAATACTATCAACAAATTCTCCAATCAGCCCTCATTTTCTCCTCCCCATTCACTTTCTCTCTACTCCATACTTTCTCCCTTTTCAATTTTCCGAATAGTATCAATGATTCTGGTTATTTATTGCGGAAAAAGCTGAGTTCTTGAAGCTGGGTGATTGATTCTGTGTTCGATTCTGTTGGATTCTCACTGATTTCATGTTGCTGCGTACCAGAATCGTGAGGTTATCGATGTAATTTCTACTCTGGGATGGTAATCCGATGGGTGTGAAGTAGGGTTTTGTTTGATTTTCTGCTTCTGATTTTGTTGTTTTTCCTTCTCGGAATTGGGGAATTATGGGGTGTGTGTGGGTGAAGCCATCATCGGCGGTTAAGGACGGCGAGGAGAGCCCGAGGCAGATGGAGCTGAGGAGGAAGACTTCGGAGCTGCGCGTGGCGAGGGGGGTTTCTTCTAGAAGGAACGAGAGCTTCTCGTTGAAGGAGAATTTGGAGAGCGGCGAGGTTAAAATTGGGTTGATCGATAAGAAGGTCAATGGTTCTAGAAGGGTTAGGGATGATTACTTTGAGAAGAAGAAGAAGAAGGGTAGCTGTGAGGATCTGGGCAATTTTCCGAGTTTGGGGAATCTTCCGAGGGCGGTGGAAGGCGAGCACGTCGCGGCCGGATGGCCGGCGTGGCTGGTGGCGGTGGCCGGCGAAGCCATTAAAGGATGGATTCCTCGAAAAGCCGATACTTTCGAAAAACTCGATAAGGTATATTGGTTGATAGTGTTTTTCATTACTGGATTTTTGTGTATGGATGATTGTTCTAGTTTCTGTGTTTCGAGAGATTGATCATGGTGGAATGTGAGGATTGTTAGGTTTGATCTTGTTTTAGGGCTAATGATAGCTTATGTGATTGGTTTGGGTTCTTCTGTGATAGCATTTTGTTGTTGCAGATTGGTCAAGGAACCTACAGCAGCGTGTATAAGGGCCGCGATCTGTTGACGAACAAATTCGTGGCTCTGAAGAAAGTACGTTTCGATAACATGGATCCCGAGAGCGTCAAGTTCATGGCGAGGGAGATTCTCATCCTTCGGAGGCTTGATCATCCGAACATCATCAAGCTAGAAGGCTTGGTCACTTCAAGGAACTCTTCGAGTTTGTATCTCGTCTTTGAGTACATGGAGCATGATCTCACCGGGATTGCATCGCTGCCTGGTGTGAAGTTCACAGAGCCGCAGGTGATTTTTCCTGAGATCAAGTTGCAGAATATGCTATATGAATGAAGCTTGCAGTCGTCTTGATGTTTATACGTTTCTTCGTTTGTTTTAGGTGAAGTGTTATATGCAGCAACTGTTGAGTGGCCTAGATTATTGTCATAGTAATGGCATCCTTCATCGTGATATTAAGGGATCGAATCTCTTGATCAATAATCACGGAGTCTTGAAAATCGCTGATTTTGGATTGGCGAGTTATTTTGATAATCACAATAAAATTCCTCTGACTAGCCGAGTTGTGACATTATGGTATCGGCCACCTGAACTTTTGCTCGGGTCGACTCATTATGGAGTTGCTGTCGACTTATGGAGTGCTGGCTGCATACTTGGAGAGTTGTATACTGGCAAGCCCATCATGCCAGGTAGAACCGAGGTAATATTGCAACTCGTGGAAATATGTTTTTGTTCTTTTCTCTTTCTGGTATTCTTGAATAACTTGACTTTAATATTGTAGGTTGAGCAGCTGCATAAGATATTCAAGCTTTGTGGATCTCCTTCCGAAGAATATTGGAGAAAATCGAAACTACCTCATTCGACTGTTTTTAAGCCTATTCAGCCTTACAGAAGGCGGATTGCTGAAACCTTTAGGGATCGTCCCGATGCTGCTTCTGTGAGGCTGATCGAGATTCTACTCTCGATTGATCCTTCCGATCGAGGGACTGCAGCTAGTGCTCTCGAGAGTGAGGTGCGTTCACTCTAGCTCCCCATCTAGAGTCTATTAATGGACAACCTTTGTGGATGAACTATGCCTTCGTATAAAGTGTTTCTTTCGAAAAAATCCTTGATGTTAAATATTTGGCTCCATACGATGGAAATGCATTGCTTGGTACTGATTCTATGTATTCCTACAGTTCTTTAAAACTGCTCCTCTTGCATGCGATCCAACGAGTTTACCCAAATATCCTCCCAGCAAAGAGATCGATGCAAAATTGAGAGAAGAAGAAGCAAGAAGGTGTGTTACAGTAGTGCGTGAAGTTTGTAGTTAAGTTTTCCCTTTTTCGGCTTTCTTGTTCGTATTTAATGGTGGACTAACTTTTAACAGGAAAGGAGCTGCTGGAGCCAAGGGACAGAAGTGCGAAAACGATCCTAAGAAATCGAGAGAGTTGAGAACGGTTGCAGGACACGATCCTAATTCCGAGCTAGCTAGGTCAATGCAGGTAATTTAGAGATTCCCTATTCGAGTTCTTATGTTTTGCACCGATTGAACTTCGATCCTGGTGTATGTTCGTTCGGTTGCTTACTGATCTTTGTAAACAGAGGAGGCAAGAACAAAAGAGTCGAAGCGAATTCTTCAACACTCACAAGGAAGATGCTGCTTCTGGTCTTCCAATGGGTCAGAAAATGTTATCTGAGAAGAGCAAAGATCATCCCCAACCTAGGGAGAGAGTTATTTCCAATTCCGGCCCTCTTGCTCCGCCTCTGAGCTGGACGTCGTCCGTAAAGAAAAACGACGAGATCTCCATTGCTTCCACCAGAAATGGTTTAGAATGCCGAGACAATTTGAATTCAGTTTCTCAGCATGTCGAAGCCACGAATCAAGTAGGTAGGTTTTCACAGTCGTACGTTGAGCCAGCAAGAAAGCAGCACGACAGAAGACGCCAATCCCAAATACCCGGCACCCACCAACCAGACTACGCAAGAATGAACTCGAAAGAATCAATCATGGTACGGAAACTCTCAAGCTCGGATCACTCCCACCTTTAGCTGCTTTACTATCTTATACACGATGAGCTGAACCGGAACCCTCGTTTCCTTTGCTTGTTTTTATCGTTTAGGACGTGCACGGTCACAAGGATAGGAAGATCCATTTTTCGGGCCCTCTATTCCCTCCTTCAAACAATATAGAGCAGGTGCTCAAAGAGCACGACCGAAGGATCCAAGAAGCTGCCCGACGTATAAGGTATGAGAAAACGAGAGCCGGAAGAGTCCGGCCCCACGAAACACATACGTCGTCTACTCAAAGCGTTCGTCTCGAATGAAACCGAGGAATCTATACGTGTATATTCATACTTATCGTAAGTGTCTCTTCCCCCTCCCCCCCTGTAAATCGTGTACAGATTTCAATTTCCCTTGGTTTCTCTTTTTTGGGTATTTTTGGAATGATCCAATCTCTTGATGTGGAGAGGGAAACTGATTCACGCGTCGGTGCCATTGTTATAGCCTCCGTTTCAAGTAGGATGAGACGAAGGGAGTTCTAGTACTTTATAGAGCTGCCATGGATATTTTCTTCCACTTAAAACATTCGATTTCTCGAATGATTCTCAGTTTCTTCATATTTTTGTCGAATTTCTTACTGCCCAAATAATCTGATTTTTTTATATAAAAAAAAGCACAAAAAATCATTGACATTTTTTTAAATTAGAAATTCCACCAATTAAATAAAAATTAGATTAAAATAAAAACTAAGGTAAGATATTTTTTTGAGGAGAACTAAGGTAAGATATTAAATTAAATGTTTGAATTTCGGATTGACGACAGAGTGCAGTCTAATTGTAAAAAGCCGAAAGTTCGAGTTATATGCTCTCACGATGTACTATTGTATACGCGTATTGGCTTAATTTATCTAATTTTTATAAGTAATGTTCCATTTTATTATAAAGTATTTTAATGTGCAATTTCGGTGCTACATAATATTCGAAATGTACGCACTAAATGTAGCATTATTTCATGGTGGAGGTGCAATATGTCAATAGATGTCTCAATCAATTAGAAAAAAATCGACAAAAAAATTAAATAAAATAGGAACTTCAAGTAATAAAAAGTCAAGCCTATATTTGATTGGATTCCAATAATAGGCAACTATTAAGCCGACTTTGCGACAATTTAATTTTGTAGCATATCAATTTATTATTAATATATAAATAAAAAATCAAGGGTAGTTAGTTCGTAGACTATCATTTTCTTGTTTTTTGATAAAATAATTAATGGAGAAATTGCTGGTTGATGTTGATTGCCATATATAGGTGTACATAAGTTAGGTTCACCAAATTATGTGTTACACTTATTTAATTATTTTCATCACGTTCAAGAAAATTGAAAATCTGGGTAATGATATTGGATTTTGATTTTGTTGAATTTTTTTATTGCAATGATTTTTTATTTATTCAATTAAAGTAAGTAGTATTTGAACTTGACGAGTTCGAAGTATTTCCTTATTTTTGTTTTATTATGTGATTATACATAAACTAAATCAAACTAGATTATGAAGAAAAAAAAACACACACACACAAAAAAAATGTTTTTTGGGTTTTATAATTATTTGTGGGCCCATGATATTGGGCTCTACTAATTATTTTGGGCCCAATTTCCCACACGATCATATGTTTAGGCCCATTAGATTGGGCTATACTAATCCTTATTGGGCCAAGAAGGTGATGACTAAAAATTCCTCCGTTAAAAAGGAATTTATTTAAACACTGGGCCAAGAGTGGGCCTTGACCTTCTTGGGCCGTCTCTCTTGAGGACTACCTATTGTGGGCTCAATTTGGGCAAATAGTAGAAGCCCATATCAATTAAAAGGAAATTGCACGTAAAACATTTAGTCGAGAACTTACTCCGGTGAATTTACTCCCTCTGTCCTACTTTACTTGGTTTTCTTTACTAATCGATACGATCAATTTTTAATTGGTTTGCTTACTGAAATGGAAATAATTAACTCTTACTTTTTAATGTGGATCTCTTACTTTTCACTTTTAACACTGTTACCAAAATCTCGTGACGAAATGATACAAGTCAACTGAAATGGGACGTGGGCAGTGTTTAGAACTAGGAGAATTGGTGTCTTGGAGAATTATCAACTTTTGGGTAGATCATGAATAACTAGTGGACTCTATTCCTTACCATTAAAAAAAAAAAAAAAAAAAAAAAAAGTGAGGAAGAAAGAAACAAGAAAATGGTGAATAAATGAAGTCAAAGTCAATGGTTTCTCATTTGAAGCGAGACTCGATCAACTCAATTTCCAAAGACAAAGTCCTTCCAAGAAAGAGAATTAGCATTAATATTAATCTAAACAAGAGGCTAATTAACTTACTATTCCTAAAATCCCTTCACACTCTCTTCACTCCAAATTCAATCACTCATTTTTGTATACTAGTATATGTTATTAGTTCCCTCTTTCCATGAAAAAACAATTTTCCCACTCCTTTTTTGCTGTAGGCTCCCACCTGTTGGGGTTACTGGGGGTCACACCCACCGCCGAATGTTAGTTTTGGGCCAGGCCAAGTCGGCACGGTTTTATTTTTCGACGTATTCACAGTATCGATCAATACCGTGCATCTTACTTCTATAGTGATGCCATATATGATCACATAGGAACCGATCAGATGAAGGCAATTAAAGTAGAAAGAGTACAGTAAGTGTCTGAACAAAGGAAAAGGAAAGTAGAAAGAAAGATGAAGAAACATTGCATGAACAACTAATTTTCAAGACTCAGTCTCTATATATTTTGTTCATACATTTTATTTATGGTCGATATATTAATATATTATTCACTCTCAATCCAACATCACTTAAAAATCTATTTTAAAAATATTCAAAAATCTATTTTAAAACACTTCATCAAGAAGCGTGGAAAAACACTTCATCAAGAAGCGTGGAAAAACACTTCATTTTATTTATGGTCGATATATTAATATATTATCCCGCAAAAGAAAATTTCTTCAAAAATCTATTTTAAAACACTTCATCAAGAAGCGTGGAAAAACGTGCCAGAAATTGACAAAAAGAATGTAACGTTTTTTGGCGGGACGGAGGGAGTATAAATAAATGAGTCTGATAATATAACGAATTATCGTAAGTCAAGTATAGTCAAATTAAAGGGAAAAAAAAACACATATAATAATACTATTTTATTAGAGCAACGTGAATCCATGAGTTTCAATAACATAAGTAAAGTAATATATTATGCCTTTATTTATCATGAATCATGTTTATTATTACTATATTAGTTTCCTTAGTAATATTTCTTTTTCTTAATTAATTAACTAATTCAGTTCCGACGTGTTAGTTATGATGATCATCACCAACAAATTAACGACCAATTCCACTTTCACAATAAGTCTAGAATTTCAAAACATTTAATTTTCTATTATTATATATACACTCAAATATACTACAACCTATATGCATGTTCTCTAAAACAAATAATTAATCAACTTAATGTATATGAAAGTCGAAAAAATATAATAAACCAATCGAAATAGGACGGAACCATACTACTTTAATCGAAGAATTAACTCGTCCAACTTAGTACTTATTTATTTTTGTAGACACAATTCTATCACAAGCTCAAAATCGATTTTAAATTGAATGTCTCGACACATTCTAATCTACAGTTATACAAGATAGATCGTTAAAATATAATATTCGAACATATGATATACTATATTCTGTCCATTTGAAAAAGTCTAATGTTTTTGATGTGACCCCACAAATGAAAGAGATAATGAAAAAAAATGTAAAGTGTTAAAGAATTTTCCAAATCACACTATTACACCTTTTTTTCGTAGCAAATGCAACCCTTCAAAACTTGGTAAAGCATAACTTTTTTTTTTGAATAAATTGAGATTAGTTTAACGTCATTTTCTAATTTTCAAAGCATAACGCAACGTGCCTAATTTAGGACCACATTAGCACTTTCGAATTTTAATGTTTTTTTTAAGGTTTCTAATTCACGGATATTATTAAGGGGCAACCCTTAAAATAGCCATTTTCATATAGTAAACGCAAATAATAGCCACTCATATAAAAAACATAAAAACTAGCCACTCTTACCAAATTACCCTTATACATGAATACAAGACTCACTTGTTCTTGTATTATGCAGTAAATTTACACGAATACATGATTAACATTACATGACTCATGTATTCTAATACATGACTCGTGATTCATGTATTATAAAATAAAATCTAACCAATACATGAATACACGAATACATGACTCGTGTATTCATGTATTATGAAATAAAATCAAAATAATACATGAATATAAACATTTGACCAATACATGAATACACGAATACATGAGTCGTGTATTCATGTATTATGAAATAAAAATTGATGAATACATGAGTATAAACATTTGACTAATACGTGAATATATGATTACAAGACTCATGTATTCATATATTATGAAATTAAAACTAACCAATACATTAATATAAACATTTAACCAATATATGAATACACGAAAACCTTACTCTTGTATTCGTGTATTTTAAAATAAAATTATAAAATAAAAGAAAATAAAGATTAAAAGAAGAAAAGGAACGAAAATATATATTTAAGAAACAAGAAAAAAGGGAAAGGAAAGAAACAGGAAGAAAATGAGGGGAAAAAAAGGAAGAAAAAGAAAAAGAAAAAGAATTAAAAAAAAAAAGAAAGAAAACGAACAGGGAATTTTTTTTTTAAAAAAAGGAAACAGAAAAAGGAAAAAAAAAAATAGAAGAAGAATGAAGTGGCGAGAAATAGAAGAAAAAAGAGGGAGAATAGGAGTAGGATAATTAAGGGTAAATGAGACAATTAACACAAAAAATGGCTAGTATTTGTGTTTTTTATATTAGTGGCTATTATTTTGGTTTGTAATATCAAAGTGGCTAGTTTAATATATTTCCCTATTATTAAACCTCGATCGTATATATACGTAACAAAAATAAGTACTACTACCTTTTTTTTTTTTTTTTTTTTAATTTAATTAAATTGGAATCAAGAATTGAAAACATGTTTTAACTTACTTTGAATAATGCGCACATGAGATTATATGAAGTCAATAATATTCCACTTAAGTGCTATTGCCTATTGTGTTTAAGCCACTTCATCAACTCATGCATGAACTCACAAATTTGGCAATAATTCATCGCTTCATCGTCCCATTTCAAAGTGCCCAGCCAGAAGCCAGTTGTCTTAGTGGAGCTGCGTCTCGTCTACTTACAACTGACTCGAATCTCGACCTATTATATTATAGCTAAAAAGATATACTACGTTTTTAAAAATAATCTTAGTTTCACACACACTTGTAAAGTAAACAGTTTTAAAAGAAAATTATATATTCCAATCGTTCTATTTATTAGTCATGTTTGTTATTTTAAAATTTTCTCAATTTACTAGCCTTGTTATCTAAAATGGAAAGAATTAACCCTTACTCTTCACTTTAAACACTTGTATTGCATAAAATCTTGTGTGCCAAAGAAATAAAAAAAAAATATAACCAATTAAGTGGAACGAAGGGAATATAAATTAACGAGAGTGAATAATGGAGTAATAGTAATCGGAACGATGGAGGTTCGTTATAGCATCAGCCCTAGATCGCAGCAGCTTCATTAAGAAACGTGCGTTAATTAATTTGAGTCAAATTATTTCCTGTTTCTGGTAAAATGGATGGGACAGAATTAAATGAAATTACTAGATTGGGATTGATTCCGACACTAACACTAACGGTATCACTAATTCCAAATCGCCGGCTGATGACACGTGATGACGTCAGAATTCGTGACGTCACACCTTTTGACTATCACACCTTTCTTCTTTAACCTCTCGATAATTATTTTTCTATATATGTATATATTCCTTCCTTCGATCTCCCATCATTATCCTCAACACTGCCATTTCCTCTCTCTCTCTCTCTCTCTCTGCACATACACTGACCTAGCTAGCTACGGCCTGCAATTCAACAAAGAAAAAGGAAAAAAATCCAAAACTCACTAAAAAAGTTGAGCAAAAATGGGGAAACCTCGTCGAACAACCTCAAATCAAGGCGCTGCTGCTCCAAGAATTGAGAGGAAAATCATTGAGAAAAATCGAAGAACTAAAATGAAGAATCTTTACTCCAAGCTCATCTCTCTCCTTCCAAACCAGAACGCCCAGGTAACTCTCTCTCTCTCTCTCTCTCTCTCATATAAAACTAATTGGAGTGATGCTGAAGGTGGAAGGGGCGGCATTACCGGATCAAATAGATGAAGCAGTGGAGTACATAAAAAGCATGACGGCGAAGCTCGATCGATTGAGGCAAAAAAAGGAGTTCTTATTGCAGAGAACTAAACCTAATACTTCATGCATTACCAATTATCAAAATCAAGCCAGAAATTCGGCATCGCCACCTCTCATTGAAGTTCAAGACATGGGTCCGAATCTTGACGTTGTCTTAGCAAACAACCTTCGAAGTTATTCGGGTTTTCGCGATGTTATACGGTTGGTACATCAGCATGGAGTTGAGATTGCAAGTGCAAATTTCTCAAGAGATGGCACTTCTTGTGTCCAAGCTCTCCACGATAAGGTTATTTTCTTACAACCATTTTTTTTTTTTAATTTTTACTAAATTTTGATTGTTGACTGATTTCTTGTTATATTTCATGTTTTTCACGATAGATTTCACAGCCGAAACCGGGCTTCGATGGAGCAACACTTGCAAGAAAGATGAAAGAAGTGATGAACTGTGGAGGGGGTTCTTCAAGCAGTGAAGTAGTTGAATCTCAAATCAGTTTATGGGATTATGAACTCGATTCGAATTACGGTTGGGGATTCGATATTCCTGAAGTTTTATTACCAGGAGTGCAGGAATTTATGGTAAATATGAAGAAGGTTATATCTTAATCAAGCTAGGGTTCTATGTAACTCAAGACTAGTACAAATAAATAAATGCAATTTCTTGTATTGAGATGTAACTCTAGTGAAAATGAAATGAATTGAAGTTTTCTCTTGCATCAATTCATGCTTAATTAGATTGTTTTATTTCACATACTACTACTTTCTTTGCAAATTATTAATCACTATTGTTTTCTTTTATTTCACAAATTCATTGGTACAGAAATTTGCCCTAATCAATATCACCAATCTAAAGATGGACTTATGTACATCATCAGTAGAATACTCCCTCCGATCCGTTCCATTTCAGTTGACGTGTTCGTTGAATATATATGAGACGGAGGGAATATGAACTGAAATAAGTTCTATAGATCATGGTTGCATGCTAATTGAATAAATGCAGATTTGTGAATCAAAACCACACATGCCAGAATATTCTTAATTAATTTTCTTAATTAAACACAAATTAATAGTTCAATTAGTTAGGTGGAGTATATATTAATTACTTATGGTTATGCACTATAAAGTATGCATGAAAATACATAATTTTTACCAAATATGGAATATTCCAATAGTGTTTGTTCATCAATTTACATTTTATATATTCTCATTTTTGTTCATATGGAATGTTAATGTCTATGGACAAAGCAATAATTTTATCATCACTGAATTTGGTGCTGTAGCAAATGGAAAAACAGACAGCAAGCAGGTAAAGAATTAGAAAATCAGTACTAAATGCATATAAATTTAATCTAATTTACATGTATATTGATACATGAGCATGCAGGCATTACAAGATGCATGGAAGAAAGCTTGCCAGACTCCGGGAGGCTTCGTTTCGGTGCCTGCCGGAGAAACTTTCTTACTGAGTGGTGGAGACTTCGAAGGGCCGTGCAATGGCCAAACCCTATTTCGTGTCGATGGAACCCTAGTTGCCTCTGATGATCCTAAACTCGACGGTCTAGAATTTTGGATTAGTTTTAGTAACATCGATGGTCTAGTAGTTTTTGGAGAAGGTGTCTTTGATGGCAATGTGGCCTCGTCTTGGTCCCATTGTGACAAGTCATTAAACTGCGACCGACGTCCTTCTGTAAGTTTTTTTGTCACCTTATTGTCGTTATAGTTGTGTATAGAGAAATGTTGTCTTACTCGCGTATTTGTTTTAATAATCACGAGTATATATTAAACAGACGTTGAAGATTTACGATGTGACAAACGCCTCAATTCAAGGTATAACCTCATTAAACAGCAAGATGTTCCATTTCCACATTCACAGCTCCGAGGATGTGAATGTGGAAAATGTGCACATCACGGCCCCGGGAGACAGCCCCAACACTGACGGAATCCACATCAGCAACTCGAGAATTTGCAAGTCTTCGGTCACTCATTCATAGGCACGGGGGACGACTGCATATCATTGGGAGACGGGTGCACGAATGTCATCATCACAGGGGTTACAAGCGGCCCGGCCACGGGATCAGCATCGGGAGCTTAGGCAAGTACGACGGCGAAAAGGACGTCACCGGAATCACGGTGACAAACTGCAGCCTCAAGAGCACAAAGAACGGGTTAAGGATCAAAACATGGGCCCCATCCCGATCCTCGACCGTTGTTTCCGACGTCACGTTCGCTGACATCACACTCGACAGCGTAACAAATCCAATCGTCATAGATCAGCACTACTGTCCCCACGAAGACTGCCAAAATGTGGTAGGTGAACTCGGAGTTCGATGAATTCTTTCAGTCTCGAAATCGGACTTAAATTAACTCGTGTATTCGTGCATACGTGTAGGGAGAGTCGGGCGTTGCAGATAAAGGGAGTGAAGTACATGAATGTACGAGGGAGTTCGGCGACGGAGACAGGAATAAACATACAATGCAGCAAAGCGAGGCCATGTCAAGACTTGGAGGTTTCTGGTCTTGCTCTAACTGTCAACGGAAAACCGAGTGCCGCCAACTGCTCCAACGTTGATGGTCGATTTGAGGAATCTAATCCTTCTTGTCCTCGTGCAGTTACTCGATCCATATTGCGTTAACCGATCGTACAAGTTTATTACTCTCTCCATCCGCCATCTTTAGAACGTTGCGGAGTGACACAGTTTCATATATTAAGTTGATGTGTTAAAGTGTTGAATGCACCGGAAGCGCTCCTCGACACGAGCTCCAACAGCCGGATTCCCGATTTCATCAGAAACTCGTAGGCCAAGACAGCTAACTTTCATAGTATGGACAAGTTGGAATACAAAAGTAACATTCAACCCAGTACAATACTATATGTGAAGGAGACTGATAAAAATCTCTGTTTTTTGCATCAAAATTAGGCTATAAAAAACAATCTGCCCATTTTCTCCACCACTACAAGCTTAAAGGCACATACATGTAGCTTAAACGCAATAATCAACCATGCATGCTATCAAGATCAATCGACTCATCGTCATCGCCGTCGCTAATATCAAGATCGCCAAGCAACTCATCTATCGGAACAGAAGGAAGATCCTCGCCGTCTGTCACTGAAGCCAAATCTGATTGCTGGTATTCATTGTTATGATACAGAGAAAGATTGAATCTCAGATCAGGATTCTCCTCCAAATCCCTCAGGAACTGTTCATACTCAGCACTCGTCTTCTCCTCATTTCCACTTTTGGGAGCGATATCAACATCCATATTCAGAGACTTGAGCTTCCATGAACGAGGCTTCCCTTTCTTCTTCTGTCGCGTCTCTTCGTAGCTCTTCTTTATCAGAATCACTTCCGGAAGAACAAGCCCTTTATACTTGTCCAATTCGATGTCATTGCTGTTTGCACTGCATAAATCGTAGCCCAGAGCATAGTCACCAGCATTTAAGATGTGCCCCAGATGCGTCTTCACATTGAAAATCGTGTCGTTCTTACCAAAATCAGATACACGGGCTACTTGAGCATCAGCCAAAACACATTTTGATCCACCAACGGTGACTTCTGACGAAGATATGGGTTCGATGTCCAGCACTATATACTCCACAAGCTGTCTAGCTGACATCAAGGCCTTGAAATTCGACCTGAAATATTGATCTGCATCAAGATAGCTTTGCCTCAAAGTGAGTGGATCTAGCAAAGCTATGCTACTGCTTACTTTGTTGCATATTACTAGAGGGCCTGGATTCCCCAAACTAGCTGCAACTTTCGGGGGCAGGCAAATCAGATCCTCACGACAAATAGGACTGATCTCGACCGAGAAAGTATAGTTGTAGTTGTAACTGTTGCTCTTTGGATCATGAGATATGAGCTGTTTATCGCTACGGCTCTTTATTGGCACAAATTTACCCACGAACTCAACAAACTTTAAGGCATGACTCCTATTATTGAAGAAGAAATCAATGCCTTGATCCATCTGCCTGACCCTAATGGCAGATTTAGCAGCATCTTGCTTGAGAATGATCTGCTCGAGGTAGAAGAAAGTGCGCCTGTGAGAAACGTGCTGCCTCAGCTGCACTGCAGCCACCCACTGATCAGGATTAGCTTGAGCCCTCGAACAAGTTTCACACATCTGATCTTGCACTACATATTCCACAGTATAAGACTGTTCAAGAACAGCACCATTGAGAACCTCTTTTCGGACCCTCAGCTTCACTTTAAGACGTTTGGAGTGAGGCTCGGTCCAGATGAACTCCGCATTCACTAACCGTACTTTGTTCAAGTTCTTCAACCTTTTGACGCAGAAAGTGAGAAGCCTCTTAGATTCCAGCTCTGCTTTAAACCATTTCTTCGGTGGCTGCAGATATTTGTCACATTCCTGACAGTGGAGGATGGTGACATTCCTCTGAAGGCCTTCTGTTATGTCAATTTCAGTTTGAAGGCATTTGACGCACATATTTGCAGCATTGGGTTGCATCGAAATACCACATTTACAGCATGGGACGTTCCCAAGTGTTTGAGTCACAGTAAACATACCCGTGTCTTGCTCCATCTCTATTACACCAAAAGAAACGAAATGTAAGTGCAATACGACTACACAGATGGCGTAAAATACATTGCAAACACATCATCCTTGCAGAACAGAATTAACACAAAAAGGCGACAATCAATGACACCTCTCAAGATGAACTAACGATTATATAACATCAGAACCAACCGTGTAAAGGTCGCAATTAAGCTTTCCCAATCCAAATCAGAGAAGCATAAAATCAAAACCGAATCAATATCTAGTTTGAAATAAGAACTTCGACACATGTTTACGCCATCATTTCAACGGATAAAGCCTGAATATCTATGAACAGAGAATCGCGAATCAGAAATTAGCAGAAATTTGAGCAGCAACCGCATGTAAAACACAAGGTTTGTGGAATTATCAGCTCACTAATCTGAAGATTTAAAAAATAAATTCCAGTCTGAAGCAGAGCAACATCAAATTAGCTGATTACATCGCTGGATCGCGTGAAATTAGGGTTTATACACACAGATATTAAAAAAATAAAAAAAAATAAAAAAATAAAAAATAAAAAAACCAAATAGAACGAACGCTCAGCTCCAAAATTCAGCTCTAAAACCCTAACACAAGAAGAAATCAACAGGTAACATCACATTCGAAACGTAAGAGCAATAAACTGAAATTCTCCGGTGACAGAATCGTACCTGAACGGCGGCGAATTCAAGCGGCGGCGAACAGCCGTTAATGGATGGGTTGTGAAATGGAGAATAGGAAAAATGTAAGAGGAATTGTTCGTTACAGAGAGAGCTTTTATATTAACAGTTGTAGTCGGTTTATGCAGTATACAAGTCGCAAAATATCGGCAGTGTTTAATATAATATCACTTTATTTTCTTTTTTAATTCCCAATAATACGCATTTGATGACGTGTTATTCATTTTGAAGAATGGACGAAAATTTGGCTAATTAGGCTCCACCCAACCCGACCCGATAAGTGTAAAATCTTTCAGCAGGCTTTTCATATATTTGGGTCAGTTCAGACCCGGTCCGAAAACAGGTTGGACCTACTACATCTACTGAACTCAACCGGGCCGCCCTTCGATTTGGTTGGGCTGAGCCCATTTTGTTCTTTGTCTCAAAAGCATTAATAAAAGGGTTTCGTTGTCCCTAATGCTCGGACTTTAAACAACATTACTAACTGAAACGAAATTTATTATATCACGATTAAAAATCTAGCTCGCAACACTATTTCTTTGGCCGATTGTATAGTAATCTTTTCAAATGTATAGAATTGTTATTCCCAATTAACATGAATTTTTTTTAATCATGTTAGATTGTTTTAGTTTATCAGAGCAAAATTTACCAACTTGAATTCAATTTTTTACGTAGTCCGTGATATTGTTCGTGGAATATTGAGTAACGACGACACATTTATCAATTTGTAATGTATGCCCAATAATTGAATCTAAAAATCAAGAATTTTGGTAAAAAAAATTAGGGGATTCAATTCTGAAAATCATAGATCAACAATGAAGAAATTGATCAAAAATCCTTGTAGTTTATGAAGAAACCAATCCTTCCAATTTCAAGTGATAGCTAAAAATCGTTATCAATGAAATATAAACTTGGAAAAAACCCAAAATCCAAAGAGAAAAAAAAGAAGAAAGTATTCGATAAGAATCAGAAACAAAATAGCTTTCTCATACGCAGAATTGTCGGTCTGCGTCAGAAGGTGTCCTAAGATATTATAACTGTTTCATCATCTTCTTATCACAAATCCAGAAATTCAGACAAAAATATCAAAAGACGAATCAGAAAGAACGTAGCGAAATATTGGAATTAATCGATTTGATCAAATGGAATTCACCATCACTCTCTCGAATTCCGTATCATCATTTTCGCCATCCAAAAATCAAAAAACCGTATTCGAACAAAAAAAGGAATCACAGATACAGAGTAGAGAGAGAGAGAGAGGGAGCGGCGATAGTTGCTTGGTTGAGACTGGCAAATGTGTTTATATAGGAATTCTAAAAGCCCTAATGCCAATGGGAAAGAAATGCCGCCGTCGGGTTTAGGTTTCTCGTTATTGGGCCTCCAATCCATCTGGGCCCACATGCAAAAAAATTGGGCCGAGTTGTATTTACTTTTTAAAAATGCTGGCCGGAGACATTACAATATTATGGCATTTTGGGCCAGCCCGTTCTCGAACGAGACTCTCTGTCCTCAAACCTGTGTTTCAATTGTGTACTCGAGTCAAACAAAACTACATAGTTTTGATAGTTTAAGAGACTTCTTAACTAGCAGCAGTTGAAAATATCAGAATGAAACCACATAGTTTTGACTTTGGTATACGATTGGAATACAAGTTTGGGAATAGACGATCTCATCCGATCCGTCCCGACCTGAAATTTGATCCGGCTAAAGTTAGGTACCTCCCGTATTTACTAGCTCTATATAGGGCGTGATAACAATAACAATAACAGTAACAATAGGATAGCACGAACAAATTTCAATCACATATCCACACGTTTACAATTGGGCTGTCAAGTTCATGGTGGCCCAATCCGTTTTAACCCCATACATAAGTATTACAATAACAAAAACAAAACATAAGTATAATACATAAATTATTATTGTTAATATTATTATTATGGTGTACAAGTGTTTGAGGGATGAGTGTGTGAAGCAAGAGCAAGAGTACTAAGATTCAAGAGCAGCTTTGTGAATGAGCTCAAAGGCATGCTCGATACATGACTTGAGTTTATTTTGATCGATGAACCCTTTCTCGGCATTCACAGCGATTCTCAACTTCCCCACGTAGCTTATCATCGTCACCGACAGGCTCTGCACGCACCAAAATTAATAAAATAAATATCTAATATCACGAATAAAAAAGAGGGGGCAAAAAAAAACTCACCTGAGGTGGGCCAGCAACAACGAAGTACAGTCCCTTACAAGGTTGATTAGCCAATGCCATTTTCTCGACCGGCCCGATTAGATTCGAAATTGCCATGCTCGTATTATTTAGTGTCGCATGAATATATCGAGCTGTGGCCTGTCACACGAATCCAATTACGTAGTATTAAACTACTACTTCTTCCGTCCCAATTGACTTAACTTACATACATTTACATATAAATATTAAAATATATAAACGAGCCAAATCGAAAAATGGAAATTGTACATGAGATCATTAATATCCCTTTCTGTGGAGTACTATTTTTCCCTTTTTCTTATTTAAAAATACAAATAGGTAAAACCAAATTAATTACATCATCCTTAACAAAAATCTTTAAATAGAAATTCAATAATTTGACCAAAAATATTTTCTGCAATTAAACTCATTTACTATTTCTAGTTTGGTACCATCACTACTCTAAAAATTCAATTTTGGACCACAAAATTTACAACTTATTCAATCAAATCCCCACCAATAAATGCAGAAAATCTAATTATAGATTAAAAATAAATAAACACAATCCATCAATAAAAAGAAAAAAAAAATGAATTAATTGCAATAAATTCATACCTCATGTCCTTTAATGATTCTGATAAGGTTGAGCAGCTGCCCAGTTAGGTAAACTGCTGCAGAATTCTTCTGCCTTTTGATTAATTTGTGAGCTTTTTTAACAAAATCCAAAGGGTTTTGAATCTGGGATTGAGTCAATTTAGGTAAAGAAACTGGTAGAAATGCAAATTTGTTTCCCCATGGAGTTTTTGAGTTAGGTTTGATCATTTCATCCACTGATTTGTAGCCTCCAATTGCCCTAGTGTTGAACAAGACTAGGGCTGTTGTCTTTGATTTCTTCGACGATTCTTCGTCTGCCTTTTGCATGTACAGCCGTATCCCGAATGCTATTATGCCGGTTATGACGTCATTAATAGTCTGCCAATGATCAAGAAATGTGTCAATTATATTATCAGAAAACGGAATAAGGAATAGTTTATCAAGAAATGAAATCGACAGTATTCCGAGCATCTTAATGGTTGCCAGAATCCTAAGCTAGCTATTAATGTATATTTTAAAAAAAATGAAAAAATAAATAATGTTCGTATACTATACGAACATTAATTTTTAACGATTAACCCCACGATGATTTGATCTGGACTATGAAAGGCATTTAGTAGTCTCTTCTCTTTTTCTTCTTTAATTTAAGACTTTTTTTCCCAAATTAAAGCACAACTAACTGAAAATTAATGCAGAAAATTGTGTCAAAATCTAATTAATTGAAAATATAGAGTTGACTACGATACCTAAACTAATTAATTAATTTCACACATAAACACACAGTTTTTTCCTCCTCGGAAATCATGCATAAATCGATATACTATTTTTGAATATATATGAATAAAGAGGTGGTTGATGGTTGGTAGCATTTCAATTTCTCATTTTTATTTTTATATGATATATTCAACGTTTTAGGTCATTAATAAAAGTGTCACGTAAATTAAATTCTTATGTTGAGCCTTTTCATAGTTTAATAATTATATTTAAATCTTACTTTTTCATTATATATGAATTCCCTAATAAAATACTACTCGAAAAGTCAAAGAATCGTATTTAGTTTACCAAACCTTTAAAATAGAGTTGCCACCTCATGTTACCAAGCTATGTTACCTTAAAATTCAATAGGCTAATAATTAATTATAATTCATTAAAAAGGTCATCATATGTTATATAGTACTCTCTCAGTCCAGCTGAATTATGTGCGTTTAAAAATGCACATTATCCGATGGGACGACGTACTTAAATTCCATACTTGAATGTTCATATTGACCTAGATGAATGTTACTAAATCGACATGTATATATACTTAAATTCCATACTTTAATTAAATAAGTGGGACACTAGAAGTACAATTAGTCCAACTTGAAGAAAGGGAGATATATAATGTATGATGAGTAACTAGTCCAAAAGAAACCCTTACCACGTTGAGCTTGTTCTTGATTTCCTTGAGCTGGTCGATCGAAAACTCCGTCGTGGTCGTCGCTATCGGCTTGAACTCCACACCGTCGACACCCGATCGAATTGGCGACACGTCGTCCTTCATCGAGGTGCTCTTCAGGAAACTCCACCCGACGTCGTAAACCGTATTAAAAAACCCCGTAACAAGCTTTGGGGCCCGTAGCAGAATATTTCTGCGACGGGTCCCGGAGCCCACGTTGGACTGTAGCGATGGGAACGTCAGCGGTAGCGACGGATCGTCGACGCGTTGGAGGCATGACAGGAGGGCCCCCATCAACGAGTATCCGTCGCCGAGCGCGTGGTGGAGCTTGAAGATGACGTTGCCCGCCGCGTTCTTTGTAGGGTACTTGAGTATGTGGATCTCCCACAACGGCCGGTCGAGCGGGAGCTGTTCCGTCGCCAGGTTCGACAGGTAGTCGTTGAAACATTCGTCGTAGTAATCCGCCGACATGCCGCTAGGGAAAACCGGTTTTTTGACGTGGTCTTGGAGATTCACCTCCACTTTTTTCCATTTTCTTGCACCTTTCTTTTCCTTAACCTAATATAAGAAAATATACATTTATAAACAAGATAACATGTATATATGTGTGTAGAAAAGTAGTAGTATATATATATACCATGATGGAGGAGAAACGAGGGTTAATAGGCAAGAAAACATCTTTGAGGAGAGAAATGGCCACAGAATCATCGATTGGAAATTCAGTTTCCAAAACTCCCAAAATGGTGAGAGATAAAGCAGAACTCCTCAAGTATTGTGCACTTGGGCTCATTGGCTCCAACACTTCTTCCTTTTCAAACTCCATAATCTCTCTCTCTCTCTCTCGTGTTATTTAACTTAATGTCTGTCGTGTGTCGTGTAACACATTAGCATACGAAACACAATATGGAAAATGTACCAGATGTACCGTGTATATATATGTATGTAGAGAGAGAGAGAGAGAGAGAGAGATTAGTCAATATGGGGATTAATGAGAGTTTAGACGATGATGATGAAAAGTGTAAAGGGAAATGTAGTGGTTAGAAGCGATTGTGTAGACGTTAGCATGGATTAATTTGATTGGAGATAGATCGAGATGTGGCTTCACTTATACCTTAACTAATAAGAATAATAATATACATATATATATATGTTCAATAATGATGGCTAACTGTGCTCTCCCCCTCATTATTATTATTTTTATAAATATATTTTATGCAGCCTAATAAAACATATGTACTATATATATACACGTACGTTACATTACATGCTGATAAACTCAAGCATTTTGGTATATACTGCAGAATTAATCCATTCATTATAACATAAACAAATTAATTAAGTCCAAGCTTATTTGTTTATGTATAATTACAATTAGCAATTATTAGAGGGATACGTAGCTATTAAGATTCATCAAGGGCAGCTTTGTAGATGAGCTCAAAGGCATGCTCAATACACGACTTCATTTTGTTTTGGTCGATGAATCCTTTATCCGTCGTCACCGCAATTCGCAACTCTCCCACGTAGCTTATCATCGTTACCGATAGGCTCTGCACCCAAATAAAGAGAAAATATATATAATTCAAGATCGCGGGAAGGGGGGAATATAGCCTCTCGTCTAAGTAGGTTGTACCTGAGGCGGGCCGGCGACGACGAAATACAACCCTTTACAAGGTTGATTACCTATTGCGACTTTCTCCACAGGCCCAACTAAATTCGAAATTGCCATGCTCGTGTTATTTAATGTAGCATGGATATATCGAGCCGTGGCCTGTTACATGAACATTGATTTCATCCCCTCTCCATAAGTGTCGGATATTTTAAATGAGACAAAATTTTGTGTTCTAATTCTTCATTTTCCTAGCATATCACAATCTTACCTTGATAACCTACTTACTAGTTTAACACTTATAAACCTGAACAAGAAAAAAGCAACATACACAAACTGACGATTAAAAAAAACAGGTAAAGAAATTACGAAAAGTTAAATTCGTACCTCGTGTCCTTTAACGATTCTGATGAGATTGAGAAGCTGCCCAGTTAGGTAAACTGCAGCAGAATTCTTCTGCCTCTTTATCATTTTGTGAACTTGCCTTACGAAATCGAGAGGATTTTGAATTTCGGATTGAGACAATTCAGGCAAAGAAACGTGCAAGAATGCAAATCTATTTCCCCATGGAGTTTTTGAGTTAGGTTTGATCATTTCATCAACTGTTTTGTAGCCTCCAATCGCCCTAGTGTTGAGCAAAACTAGGGCTGTTGTCTTTGATTCCTTCGATTCTTCGTCTTCTTTTTGCATGTATAGTCGAGTCCCCAGTGTTATTATACCCGTTACGACGTCATTAATAGTCTGCCATTAAAATCGAAAAGATAAGGTAAGTTCGACGTTATACTTCACTCTTATATTAAATGTTCTAGTACTAAATATGTTGAAAAGACGGAGTTTTACATTATTTTGACATTTAAAATAGATATGTGCATGAGAAGAGTGCATACTCAGACCTAGCCGATAAAACCGAATAAATAATGTCGTTGAGATTTAATGATAGTTTGAAATAACATATATATTCCATTTTTATAGCCAAGGATAATGCTAAGATATTGAAAAGTAGTACTCCCTCTAGCTCAAGATTCATGACACGTTTCTTTTCAGTATTTGTGGCAAGCGTTTTCGAGCGTCTTGATGATGAGTTTTAAAATATTTTTTTAAGGAAAATTTTCTTTTACGGGATACTACAAGTATCAAGGTATCCCGTAAAAAAAAAAAAAATATTTTCCTTAAAAAGATATTTTGAAACTCGTCATTAATATGCTCAAAAACGCTTGCCACAAATGCTGAAAAGAAACGTGTCATGAATCTTGAGCCAGAGGGAGTACTACTTTTCTCTCTCTCTCGTCTGTTTAGTTACGTCTCTTTTTATATTTTAATATAATTTTGAATATAACGTAGCCCACACTAATTGATGATCTAGGGTTATTGTGTCCTAAATAATTACTTCAAAATGTGTAATTAATTAAATGAGTGAGACCATAGAAGTACTACATAATAAATAAAAAGATTATCAAATAAAAAATAATAGCAATAACAAAATTATTACCACATTGAGCTTGCTCTTGACTTGCTTGAGCTTATCGACGGAGAACGACGTCGTCGCCGTCGCTAGCGGCCGGAACTCGACGCCGTCGACTCCCGATCTTATCGGCGACTTATCGTCCTTCAACGAGATGCTCTTCAAGAGGCTCCACCCGAAGTCGTAGGCCGTGTGAACGATACCGGCAAGAAGTTCACTAGCTCGTCGCAGGACATTCTTGCGACGAGCCACATCCGGCCCCCGCCGCGTCGGGAGCGTCAGCGGCATTGACGGCTCGTCGACGCGACTGAGGCACGACAAGAGGGCTCCCATGAGGGAGTATCCGTCGCCCAAAGAGTGGTGGAGCTTGAAAACAATATTACTCGCCGCGCTCTTGGTAGGGTACTTGAGTATGTGAACCTCCCACAACGGCCGGTCCGACCGGAGCGGTTCGGCCGCCATTCCCGACAGGTAGTCGGTGAAAAGCTCGTCGTAGTGGTCAGCCGACGCATTGCTAGGGAATGCCGGGACGAACACGTGATCTTCGAGATTCACCTCCACTTTTTTCCACTTCCTCGCCCCGTTCTTCGACGTGACCTAATCGATTCAAAACAAACTCTTAATCGTGCATCGTGAACAAAACATTAGAAAAATAATTTTAGAGAGAGAGAGAGAGAACCATGATGGAGGAGAAACGAGGGTTTATAGGCAAGAAAAGATCGTTGAGGAGAGAGAGAGCGACGGAATCATCGAAAGGAAGTTCAGTTTCCAAGACTGCAAAAATGGTGAGAGATAAAGAAGAACTCCTCAAGTATTGAGCACTAGGGCTCATAGGCTCCAACACTTCTTCTTCTTCTTCTTCGACGAACTCCATAGCTAAAAATTCTTTGTAGCTCGACCTCATTTTCTTGTGGCCTTTTATAGGTAATAGAATTTGAGCTTTGTGGATTTATTAATTGATTTTGTGTTTTATAGTTGGAATAGAATGATAGAGAAGCTATATTAATTCATTTAAAAAAACAAAAAAATTATATAAATATCTAAAGAAATTTAATAGGGTTTGGTGTAACAGTAGTGTATGAGGCCGTCAATAACGTTGTTGAAGAATGTAAGATGAAGTGTGGTGTATAAATTTCACTTTCTGTTTCAGTTGGCGTGAAAATCTCTTTACTTTTATGAGAGAGAGAGAGAGAGAGAGAGAGAGAGGATTAATGCTCAACGATCAACGACGAACGACCTTTTATTGGGGAAGGAAATATGTGGGATATACATTGAATTTGTTAGGGGTGTCTAAACGGTTCGGTCCGGTTAACCGGACCGAAAATTTCGGTTACCCGAACCGAAAATTGCCTTAACTCTGGAACCGAGATCCGAATCAAATAAAATTTTGGTTATCCGGAACCGAACCAGTTCGGTTCCGATTCGGTTCCGGTTAACCGAGATTTTATATATATATTTTTAATGCATGTTTAACTATTTAAAAGCATCAAATATCAAAATACCTAGAAGTCAGTGGCGGGAAGGGAAGGGGCGAGCGGCGGGAGGGGTTACAGAGTTAGAATATTATAATTGAATAATTTGAATCTCGGAGTGATAGGGTTGGCCGATTGAGGAATATTTTACATATATATACATTGATATTATAATTATATATAAATATACATTATATGTATAATTAAATCGGTTTTTCGGTTCGGAACCATTCGGTTTCGGTTAACCGAAAACCGAAAATATCAAAAATATAGGAACCGTGACCGATCCAATGACCGAATATTCGGTTTTTGGTTACTCGAAACCGTTTCGGTTCCGGTTCGGTCCGGGTATAACCAAGAACCAAAAACCGAATAGACAGCCCTAGAATTTGTATATCAATTATTGAATAGAGGGCTCTCTAAATATTTTGTACTCCACTTTGTATTTATGATTCTCCGTCCCCATTTCTATGTGACATCGAGAGGTTACGATCGTTCATATTATTATAAATATTATCTCCGTCCAAAGAAGAATGGGTATTCAGATTATCACTCGATTATACTACGTTATATCAAGTATTCAAGTGAGACTTGGCGTTTTATTTTAGTGCACACGTTTTTGAGCAAAATGAAAATCGAGCAGAAAATAAAATTATGTGCAATAAGACGAGGGGGATTTGAATATTTCATTATCAAGGGAAGTTGGGTCAATGTAAATAAGTAACGCAAAAGGGTTAGCAATTATTTGGGGAATGGATTCTTTCTTAATAGAGAAATGAAAAGTACATATTATGAGAAATTATATACGTGATGGAAACTATTTTTCATTAATTCAAAAGGAAATTTAACTAATATCCAATCAAATGATGCACGATTGAATTACTTGGTACCTGAATTCTAATAATCAATCATTGGAAATTTATTATTTATAGGGAAATTACATAATTTATACACATACATTAAAATTTAATTTACATAATTCAAACTTAAAACATTTAAAACCTATTTTAATTGAATTTTCTTATTTTTGCTTAGGCCCAATTTAATGAAGCCCAAGCCTCTATACATAAATGAGCAAGAAACTATTGGGCTGGGCTTTTCTTCATATTTTCAATTCAATAAACATTATTACCACTCCTTTTCGTTTTTATTGATGCGTATTTCTATCTGTACCATCCCGAATTTCTTGACGTGTTTTCTTTTATGGTAGTGATACTACTCAGTTACTTTAATAGAAGCTCCTAATTTCCGTGTTAAAAAGCTCTTAAATTCACGTGCTGGAAAAAAAAACCGTCAAGAAAAACGGAACGGGAGGAGTAGTTTATATCTGCAACTACACGAAATTCCATTTCCAAACGTTAAAATGAGATAAACAAGTAATTAATTTTACAAAACATTGGCTTAATAAAATGGAAATAAAATACAAGAAAATAGGAATTTATCTAGTTTTTTTCCCCCTTAAAACCAAAAAAAAAAAAGAAAAGAAAAAGAAAATCCACAATTGATGAATTATGCATGAATTAATATAAGAAATAAATGGCATATGAACAAATCTGGCACGTGCTTATTGCCAGCAAGGATTGCATGTAAGAATTGATCAAGCAGCAGAGGAAATGGCAGATTTGAGAATAATATCAAACGCATTTTGAAGGCACGACTTGAATTTGTTTGAATCAATTAATCCATTCTCTGTTCCCAGCGCCAGCCTCAGCCTCCCCATATAGCTCACCATTGTTATCGTTAGGTTCTGCAAGATATATATTCAATTCTACGTCAACGAGTGCAGGCTGAAGCTCCAACGACAGTCGTCACATTTTCTAACTATTATTAGTGCATGTTTCGACATAACTATCCATGATGTGTAGTTGTATTATATATGTTGATGATTATTTTATATATAAATGACCAACGGTCCTGATCATTTTTCATTTTCTAAATAAATCTCAAGTCTAGAGAGGGAGAGAGAGACCTGAGGGACGCCGACGACCATGAAATACAAGCCCTTGATCGGCTGGTTAGACAATGCCATTTTCTCGACCGGTCCCATTATATTCGAAACGGTCATGCTAGTATTCTTCAGTGTGCTATGAATGTATTTCGCCGTTACCTGTCACGATTTAATCAATTAAAAATTACTTAATAAAAAATTATTTTTTTCATAATTTACTTTCTGATACTAATAATCCGTACCTCGGGGCCTCTGAATTTTCTGAGGGCGTCGAGCAATTTTCCGGTGAGGAGGATGGCGCCGGAGTTCTTTCTCCTCCGAATTAACTTGTTAGCCTTGAGCACGAAGCTGAGAGGATCGGCCGCCATCTTCGGAAGGGGCACGTGGAGGAAGGCGAACCGGTTCCCCCACGACGAGTCGCCGCTGTCCGGTTCGACCATCTCCGATATGGTCTTGTAGCTGCGGATGTTCCTCGTGTTGAGGAGGACCAGCGCCGTTGACTTCTCGTTGGTCAGCTCTTGGTTCGTTGACTGCATGTACAGCCTGATCCCCAGGAACACCACCCCGCATACGACGTCGTTTATGCTCTGTCGAGATTAAAATAATAAAAGGAGATGTAATCAGTCGTAACGAACACCACCCGCATGCCATGCAATTAATTATTTGTATCTAATTTACCCACTTTTTTGTACGAATTTAATTCGAAAACAGCCAAAAAAAAAGTACAAAATTACGTATTTTTAAATATATTTTCCACCGATGCGTAATTAATATTTTGACTAGACAGTCACATACTCGTGACCGTACAGCACTGAATATTAATTACTAATAATAATTAATAAGTGATTTATTAAATTAATAAGTGTGATTAACCAAACACTAGTACTTAATTATGTTATTGATACGACATGGAATAATATTATATTATTATTTAATTTAGTATTTAGTTTAATTATTTAATTGAGTCTTGTTATTTATATTATTGAGTTGGGCTAATTATTTAATTATATAATATTATATTATTCCATGTCGTATCAGTTACTCCCACCATAAAATAATGTTAGTATTTAGAAATAATTAATTCATGAAATGGCATATATAAAAGCAAAATAAAATCCAAAATACTTGCATTTACTAAGGAAATATATTTTTGGAAACTTACCACATTAAGGCTAGCCTTGATTTGCTTGATTTGGTCAAGTGAGAAGGTCAACGTCGTAATCGTGATCGGCCGGAACTCGACTCCGTCCTCACCGGACCTCACCGGAGACTTATGGTCCTCGAGCACGCTACTCTTCAACAAGCTCCATCCGAAATCAATAACAGTATTAACCACACCCGAACAAACAGTAGAAACCTTCTGACAGAAGCCGTGATCCGGGGTGAGCATCTGAGCAGTCGGGTTCATGGAGGGGAGCGTAAGTGGGACCCGAGGGTCGTCGGCTCGTTGCAGGCAAGAGAGAAGGGCCCCCATGAGAGAGAAGCCATCACCAAGAGAGTGGTGAAGCTTGAACACAATGTTCCCCATTGCATTCCTTGTAGGGTATTTGATGATGTGAATTTCCCATAATGGCCTACTCTGAGGGAACTCTTCCAATGCTATTTTTGATAGGTAATTAGTTAGGCAATCTTCATAGATTTCTGGTGTTTTTCCCTCTGGGAAATTAGGGTAGTGTATGTGCTCTGGGAGCTTCACTTCCACCTTCTTCCAGTGTTTCTTTCCGTTTTTGTCCTTCACCTGAGACGTTCGAGTTTAAAATTGTAAAAAGGACGTGATCAGACAGGACAGACATAGTATACATGTTCATATGTCCCATTTAAGTGAAAGTATTTACATTCGTCTCGTGTTTACTAAGTAGGATTTACGTTCCGACGGGACGACGGGTACGAGCATCGTGAGGTGCATTAACACAAAGTGAGGAGGGGTGGTTGGGTACCTAAATCGAATAGATAGAAATCTTGTGGATGCTACACAATGTGGGGTGGCACATTTAATTTAATGTTCATTTATACGTAACGTTACTATCCTTGTGAATGTGCATAAATCGAAATTGGTAAAAAATAAATTTAACTTTATACTTGTTTTATTTCTTGGAAAAACTTTTGAGGATGCTTTAGTTAAAGGTTCTGAAAAAGGGACCATAGCTCAAAATATACCCGGATCGGTGTATAATATTATCGAATTTCACATCAATACATGATTAGTCATCCATTCCACCCATTTATATATGTTGATATATTACGACGTATTTCAATCAAACATCAGTATGAATGGGACGCAGAGAATACTTAACATGAGTTTATACTTTTCAAAAGCAAAATCAAGTCTACCAAAATCAAAGTCAACCTTCAAATACATGTACATATTCTTATATATACCATATATAT
The DNA here is from genome assembly GCA_029379335.1 of Thymus mandschuricus. NCBI lineage: Eukaryota > Viridiplantae > Streptophyta > Magnoliopsida > Lamiales > Lamiaceae > Thymus > Thymus mandschuricus. The sequence continues at coordinate 33,273,020 of CM057080.1, read as the reverse complement.
ACTTACCATAAAACGATGAACACGACACTCAAGAATTCAAGTACACATGAGAGAGAGAGAGAGAGAGAGAGAGAGAGAGAGAGAGAGAGAGAGAGATAGAGAGAGAGGTTACCATAAGGGAGGAGAAGCGAGGGTTGATGGGGAGAAAGAGATCATTAAGCAGAGGGATGGTTTGAGAATCATCAATGGGGATCTCAGATTCAAGAACAGCAATCACACTCACTGAAATCACTGAGCTCGTGAAATATTGCCCAGTTGGGCTCACTGGTTCTGCATATAATTCCTCCATTCTCTCTCTCTCTCTCTCTCTCTCTCTCTCTCTCTCTCTCTCTCTCTCTCTCTCTCTCTCTCTCTCTCTCTATCTTTCTATTTTTGCTGAATGAGAATGATAATGATAATGAGTAGAGGGCATATAAATAGGGTGTTTCCGTTTATTACAATGGCGAGAAATAGTGGGTGACTTTTATTTATTGCGGACGGTTCCGCAACTTTATATCCTCTTGTCACAATGACCAAAGATCCCGAGCTCGACTCCATCGTGACGCAGCCTTTAAATTGATCTGTTATTAAAAGCTTAAAAAAAGTGAAATTTACACACATAGGTATATAAATAACGTATAATGTTAGAATTATGCATGCATGTGAAGTGAAGGTGGTTGGAATTAAAGAGATGTGTGGAGAAGTTAATTAGTATTGCAATTAATTAGAATTTAATGATTAATTAGGACTCATTAATTCTGAAAATGAGGTCTAATTATATTATATTAATAGGAATTTCAGAATTTAAGTGTTTTGATTTACTAAGTACGTAGTACAGTATATATAGTGTACTAATTTCTGCGATTTAACTTAAGTTTCATAGATTTGAATTAATTAATTTATGCTAATTATTCTCAATTTTATATATAATCCTCCTTTTCTTCCTAAGTGACTCATTTATATTTATATGTGAGGTATAATAAAATAGTACGAGATCACTTACGAAGAGACGGGGAGTATATATATATATTCTGAGCACGCGGTTATATTAAATAAAAAGAGAAAATATGGTTGGGGAAAGAAATTCATAGAATGAAGCCAGCTCAGTTAATAGATTGCAATTTGATAGCGAGCTGTTTATTGATTGATGAGCAAAATTAATTATTTTGGGACCCATTTCACTTACCATTTATACCTCCACATATAATTGTAAAATACAAAATTCAATTTTTTACCAAATTTATAGTGCATTGAAGAATTCAGCTAATTACAGTACTCCCTCCGTTTCTTTACAAATCGATGATCGTTTTTTTTATCACAACAAAGGGACTCATCGGAGTAGTGTTTTATGTTCCTTTTTTATGTGGCTAGTGCGACATTTATGTTATTGTATAACCGACACAAATTAAAACAATTAAATAAATAAAAAGTAGTTGAGTTCAATAAAAACGTTACAATATAATAATGTATTATATATGTACTATATATCTCCTCATTAGGTTACAGTTGCCCCCAGAAAAGTTATGAAGAGTAAAGGCACCTCCAATTAGGGTTTCTATACTCCATTGATGTCAAGCTTTATATATTCATGGTGCTAATTGAGTTTTCCGTCACGATCCGCTGAATTTCTTACCGTGAACGTTAAAACTTATTCGGGTTCAGTATACATATACATAGAGGAGAATATCGAATTAGGTTTGCATTATTATACAGCTACCTTGCTACGACTTTGCAATTATTAACCAACGCGATCTTGTTCGATTCGTAATCTAGTAAATACTAGTATTAAGGTACATGTAGCTTTTCACAATTATTAATTTTACGAAAATGAATTTTGCAATTATGTAAATATTTATAGCCAACGACCAAATAAATTATCCATAGCATAAGTATATGTACCTGGAAATATTATTATTTCTGCTTATGATATTTTCAGTAAATTAATAGGTTAGTAAATATTAATCAATGAGCGATCTGTAGCCTAAATAATTGCAGGCCTTTTTGTTAGGTCAGTTTACTCTTGAATCGTAGTCAAGTCTACGAGAAGATTATCTAATTAATTAAATTCGAATAAGAATGTGTCGGTTTGGATCGGACGAAAAGAACAGTTTAACGTGCGACGTTAGTATTAGGTAGAAATCGCATTAAGGATTAGCATGTGATTTAAAGTGAAAGCGGGATTAGACACGACAACTTTGAGAGGGACATTACAAACCGACCAATCACGGCCTTGCACGTAGCATAATAAATTATCATAATAAATATGAATATTCAAAAAGCAAATGCATGCACATGCACAATAATCATCGTTCTTGAAATTTAATTTGATTTTTTTTAATAATAATAATAGTAATTAATTATTTGAAAAAAGAGACCCTATTTTCTCTGCAAATATTAATAAATCTTAGGACAAGTGAATTTCTATAAATGTTTTATTATTTCATACTATTTCAAAACATTCTCATTTTCTTCAAATGCTCTGACACTTTTGCTTGGTAATTTCAGTGTTTGTTTGTCATATGAAATTTCTTGGGAAATATTGAAAGATCATTTAATCACACAACAAACGCACATGGAGAAAAATACAAAATTATGTTCAATCAATCATAATCTAAGCATTTATTTAATTTGACAATAGGCAATGCCACGGTTGAGCCTTTATTATTATCATTTTATCAACTATACAGAGTTCTCGACAACGAATTATGTATAGTGGCAAGATGCTTTCCCTCCGAAGCCCAATCAACATTTCGGGCATTCGATTCGCATTCGGTGTATATATGTGTTGTACTAAGCGGCCGGGGCTTAGGCCCATCACGTAATGGGCTTTTAAAACCAAAACTTGAAGCTAGAGAGAGAGAGAGAGAGAGAGAGGCTTATTTGAAGAATGTGTGTATCTGTACATACATTGAGAAATAAGTGTATCAGCAGCTAAAAGAGGCTGTTCTTACCTTTCAAAGAACAAACATTTGATGCAACTCTGTTACTTTTAACCTACCTAAAAATGGTATAAAAAAAAAAAACGAGAAAGAACGAAGATAGGGCTCAAGATTTGCTGTCTTTCTATTACATACAGTATACATGTAAACAGATACATCCCGTCGCCTTTAAATGTCGTCCGTTCGTCTCCTGGGAACTAGTAGAACACTTGGCACAGATCAAGAATGTCGATTATGGTATTTGCCCTTTTTTATAAATCGTGGTTCGAACATCTTACCACTGTTAACTAGTAAAGCAGCTCAATTTTGTCTACAATCAGAATGTACACTCCTAAGCAGGGGGGAGGGGACGGCGACATGTTGGACATTCCATTTTTATGTCCATCCATCTTTGCAAGCAGCTCGTGTGAAAGAAATGATCGCATGGCGTAACCTAAACAAAGAACGGAGTCAAAGATAACGGTTTTGATATAAGATTATTAGTATGATGATGTCGAGGAGAAGAGTGATGGATTACCATGCAATCATTCGAGCGTTGGCTGAGATCAATGGCAGTCATGCAGATGACGCAATCCGTGGCATGGTTCGACCCTTGATGGAATCGCCTATAGTAGCTGTATTTTTCCGGTAAAATCTGCAAATGTAATTTTGAAGCGCTTAAATCAGATAATGGTGTAACAGACCTATCACAATTCGGTAAGAACGAAGCAAACCTGGCGAGGTATGAACCAACGGGACCCGAGATAGTGTTGTAGAAGAAGAATGAAGACTTGGAGTCCCATAAAAAGGGTTAAACATATACACCACCTCTGGTCAGGCTCGATTCGCATGAAATTATTTGGACAGCCAAACACGTATAAGGGAATAGCCATTCGAGTTATTGTCATCCCTAGGATATAATGAGGATGCAATGGCTTCCTCGAGTCACGCACTACATTAATCACTATTTGCGGGATCCAGAAAGAGTGAAGGAGGAGAAGAATAATCCGCAAGAACTTATGAAATTCGTACATAACAAGAATGCCACCTAAAAGGATTCCATCTGCAAAAAACGCAAAATTATGAGGCTGTTATTACTTCATCGAGGTAGGAAAGCTTCAAGTAAAGCATAGTAATGAACTTTCATTTGATTCCTCGATTGTTAAAAGAAAGGCTAAAAGGTTAATACTCGGAAGCAGATACGCAACATATATGTGTAAATGAAATCTCAGAGAGCTGATAATGTTACTTACAGAAACGACTGTAGAGAACTGAGAGTTCGCGCCTCATAGCTTCCCAATTCTCTCCATTATTTGTGGGCCTATTTGCCTTCCATATTGCAAGTAGGTAGCGCATTTCAAATATTGAGAAGACCACGAATTTGAAAAATGCCGCCGTTGCAAAAGCATTAAACAGGGATTCTGTTCACAGCAAGAATCCGATTTATGTCAGGTTTGCATATATAAAGAATTTTACAATACAAAAACGCAGATCCGTGTAACATTCTCAAAAGATAACTACACGTGAAGAGCTTGGGCATAAGCTCAAACATTGCCAATGAAACTATCTCGATCGGAATATATTATAAGTAAACATACCAACTAAAATTCCAGCAGTCAGATGTAGAAGACAGAGGTATGCATCCATAATAGCTTGATGCCCGATCATCAGAAGAGAAACCTTGGCAGCCCCCTGGAAAGTCTTATGAAATTAGCGTTTTTGTTCAAGAACTGAATTATCGAATATCAACCACGATGAAAAGGAATCTTACTGATTGGGTGTTACTGTGTTCCATTTGCCGGATTAACAATAGAACTTCGAGGAAAGATATCTAGCACAGGAAAAGGTTAAAGAATCCAACTAAGGAGTTGTATATGCAAGACTTATTCGTCTTCCTTCTTCATAAATAACAATATTTCGGAAACTTGAGATCAACCAGCTTGGTAAAGGATACAAAGGTGACCATCAAAGTGTAGTTAACTGCTTTATTATAGTAGACTTCGACATTGACAGAAGTCGCATTTAAAAGCATGGGGGAGAAGCAATCTACATCGTCATCCACTGAAGGACTCTCCATTAGTCCATCTAGATAATACTTATCTTGATCTCCACCTAAGTACACATAACATAAAGGTCTGGTGAAATTTTGTAAGAATTATAAGGATGAACATCAATAAAAGTATCGCGATCTACACAGAATTTGTGAAATAGAAAGAAAAAAAGAACACATCATCTTCTAGAAACAGTACTTAATATGTTAGTAAAACTTATACCATTTTTCCTGGAAGACAGCCGAGAAATTTGCGCAGCGATTTCAATGTTGCAATGTTTTTCCATCTCGTAGATTGGAGCTAGAATATAATGGCGAACAATTTTAGGAAGTGGGTCCAATGAATATATCAACTGATAACCAAATAAAATATCTGAAGGAGCATACAGTGTTTTCGCTTCCAGATCTTTTCTCGAGGAGACTCTTGAAACACCTGTGATGAGAAAACTCCAAGCTGTACTAGGAAGAAAAGGCCAAAGTTAAAAGTTGACTTGGAATATATATAATTGAACTAAACATATCAAAATCACTACCAACTTTTGAGCAAAACACTATTTTAGATATATTTAAGACAAAAAACTAGGCCAACCCAAAACACTAGATGAATACCTTCCAAAACAGAAATTGTAGCAAAGATGATGGACTATTGTATAACGGCTTAACAGCTATTAAGTAAAATTTCAGTACATGTATTTAGTTTGAAGTTCATGTCATCCCACATTAACACTGCCAAATTTCTATTCCACATCCATATTCATCTCAATATTCGGTTTGGATGAACACACATGTCCGACCAACAATTCTTTAGCAGATACAAGGATACTTTTCCCCAAATTTGGGGGAAACGAGAGGATTTCATGGTTTATTGTATTTGAAAGAATCTTAAACAAACTGTTGCTAAGGAAAGTTGAGCCCACTTAAAGGAAAACATACTCAAAAAGAAAAAGAAACAGTGTCTACTACGGATACTTAATTCGAAGCAGCATGAAAACAAATATAACGATCATGCTATACCAATGGATGTAGAAAGTTATTTCTAAGGGAGTAATAGTGATTACCAAGTGATATGGATTAGATAATAAATAATCGTCTTCCTGCCCAAACTCAGTCTCTTTTCCGCTGCAGAAATAGCCAAAGAGAGGATTACAAAATAGATTTATAGGATCACAACTACTCCAGAAAATGAAGCAGGGTTTCCAACACTGATCGAAAGTAAAAGATATCTGATTTTGAGCTTAAGACGAACTATATATCCTGTGAGAAAGCAGTAAGCAATATTTCCTACAAGCATATCAACTAGTTCCACTACTAATATACCAATTTGCAAAGAAAAGAAATAGTCAAATTTATAACATTCCAAAGGATGTCACTGAAGACCCCTATGATTTGAGATCAAAGATAATAGACATGGCCATAAAAATCAAAAATGGAATTCAGAAGAATGAAAGACAATATGTCATCATTATGAAACAAAAAGTAGAACATCCGCAGTGATACATAAAAGTGCAGATGTTAAAGGTCATGTCATTATTACTGATATCTTGGAAGTGTTTTCTTTCTCTATAAAAAGGTCCAAAGGATGGGGAAAAAATGGTGCCAAACTCCAGATTTTAGCATTTCGATGGAAAAGGAGAAAGCTGATTTTGAATATTTAAATCTCTAAATATGCAAGATCTGTACAAGTCCAGCAATCAATTTAAGTCAGAATGTGCATAGTTTCCAACATGACTGATCAGACTAGCAGGCTACTAAATACTAGAATTAAGAAGTAGAGTTACGAAGCACACATAGTAGAAACAGAAGAATCTACCCGTTAGCCACCATCCTTAGTTGTCTGAAAGGCCATATATACACACCTTCTACCCTGATTTGAGCTCCGTGGACATCATTCTCATTGTCAAATACATCATGGAAAATTATAACTCCCTAGTATATCACGTTTAAGATGACTGTCAGTAAGTATCTGAAGAAAAAGAAATATAACACAACCCGAACAAGGAAAGTGTATTATAACTTTGAGGCCAATGGGAAAGGAGTGAATAACACCTAAACCATACAAATCGATAAGGTAGGTATGATTTTTAGTTCTGTATGATATCCATAATTCATAAATGATACAATTCCCAAGCAATTTAAGAATTGGCCGAACCTTCATCTTTCCAATGGTGCCAAAAAAAAAAATTTAACCAAGGACTTGAGGATTTTCACATATCAAATGGGCTGTTAAGCCTGTTATATTTCTAACGCGCTCGTCCAATGAATGAGCAGAAGCTCGATATCAGGAATTTTACTTCATGTCATATCTCCAACAATTAAGATATGATCAAACTACCTGCACATAGTGTACACCGGTTATTTTTGTTGGTGTACTGATTAGTTCTAGTATTGAATTGCCACTTGACTTCCTAAAATCAGAAAACTTGGAAGAGCTATTTGCAGAATCTAGAAACTTCCAATTCCCTACATCATAAAAAGTCACAGAGTTAGGTAATTAAAACATAATAGGAAACAACACAATACTAAATAATTACACGGCAACATTCTGAATATCGGTAGTGCTACCAAATCAATCAAAAATACGGACCTCTATAAGTCCCTGTTATATTCCAAGAAGAAAACGGTCCCAATTCTTGCTCTTCCTTACTTAAAGGAAGCCACTGCAAGTAAAAAGGCCCAAAAGATCATAAGCAAACACAGAAAGAAGAAGAGAGAGGGGGAACTAATAATGGATCCGAAGAAAGTAATTTAATGCAGACTTGTAGCATCAAGGCATACTTATTATATCTTAGCATCCACTTGGAGAAAGAAAAAGCATTTTTTGAGGGGATCGTAGGAAAGCAGAATAACACAAACACAATATAGAAAGTGAAGTGTCAGATAGCATGAGTAATTAACAGAGGGCTGAATATAGTATGCACCATGAGAAGTAATTAACAAAGGGCTAAATATAGTATGCCCTATGAGAAGTAATTAACTAAGGTCTCAATATAGCATGCACTCTGAGAAGTGAAGAGTCTATACCAATTAGTGCTATGCCTATTTAAATTTGCAAGATTCGTACATACTAGTATCGCACTTGATCTATCACTATTTGAACCTAAATCAGCCCAAATTGGAAGCATGTACTCATTATATCCTGACATCACACTACCATGAATCTCTCAATCACCGTGTCTAGATATTAGATTCATGCACGAAGTACAACACAGTTTAACTAGATTCTACCGCAAGCAGGAAAACAAAGAAAGAAATACAGATATAATTTCAAATCAAAACAGGCGCGTGAAACTTGCAACGTTGTTTCAAAATCATGAAACAAGATAAAAATGTGGTTACTCTTGGTATTGCCAGCAACAGCTACATCAATGGCCACACGAACCATCACTGTTACATTTTACATTTACACATTCTACACATAACCGAAAAGCATAAATTCGACCTTGGAGGTTCACTAAGCTTGCAATCCATCAACAAGAGTCAGAGATTACACTTTCAAACTCGAGCTCCGAAATACACACAATAAAATCAAGAATATACATCTATACTATACTAACAGAATCACACTGCTCCAACAGAAACAGAGAATTGGTGAGAACACACAATCATAACAGAAATCAGCAGTGGCATAAACAACAAGAACCGAAGAATCATCATCATCACACACAAACACCAAACACACACACACACATCACTAACCTCTTCCCCCCAAGACCGTCTCTGCCTCAAAGGCCTCAACCCATTCGCCGGCCACGTCACCACGAAAACGAACCACACCCCAAACAGAATTCGAAACGAAAAGCCCAAAAGATTCCAACTTTTCATCGAACCCATTTGGGAGCTCGCCTCAAACCCTCGCCGTCAACCGATTCTCGAAATTTCCGAACACATAATCACATCAAAAACCTAGAATTCAAGTTCTTCCTCGGCCGGTGGCGCCTTTGCTTAAACTGGAGGGCCAACCAACAAACAAACCCAACAAGAAAGAAGATGAAATGCACCGATCGGTTAACACAGAAAGCGAGAGCTTAACAACCTAATGAATTATGAAATTATACACCAAACAGAAAAAAGAATTTGATCGTCTCGTTTCGGGCAGTAGACAAAATCAAGCTTGACCTCCACCGGTCAATTTCTGGAACCGAAACTAACACATCGAATCAATTACTAATTTATTCAACTGACTGCTATTTTTGCAGTCCCTTGTTTCTGAATTTGTGAAATTTTTTTGTGGGTGTTTTGTTGTTCTTGTTGGGGTAAAACTCAAGTCAAAGGGATGAATTGAAGACTGAATTTTTGCTCAGGTGGGTTTTGATAGAGTTACTGCGCTGTAACTAACGACGTCTTCACAGTCACTATTCAGTCCATACTCTCCACGTCCCACTTCATCGATCTCTATCGAGAATGTCACGCAGTTTTTGTGTAATTTATTTCGTTTTTAAGTAATGACTAATAGAAAAAAAACCTAATAAAATGGGATAAAGTGACTAATCTCGTGCTAATTGTAAATTATTTATTAGAAAGTAGTGGTTTGATTTCTTGATGTACATGAACTCGAAACTTTAGGCTTTTGTAATTCCCAACATTGTAATTTTCTTAATTATTGATTAAAGAATACTCACGGAAAGGAAGTGATATATGAAAAGTAAAATCGTATCTAGTTTAAAAGATTATGTTATTATAGTACTTTCTTCGTGTCATCGTAAAGAGATTATTTTCGTTCGTCTTATTAATATAACTTTATTCACCACTATCACTCTCATTTCAATTCTCGTGACGAAAAAAACTATCTCTTTAGGAGTGAGGCGGGGAAGTAGTAATTAATAGCCATTAGGCATAATATTAACGATGAATTTATTTTATCATAAACACTTCACTTAATGGAAGCTATGATCCCTATAATTTATTACGTGTCAAACTATATGATTCATTAGAAAACGAGCACAACGCGTAAAATTATATATTAATTATGCTTAAATATACACATAATTAGGCTTATTATAGAATTATGCATACACAAATTCATTATTAAATGTATGCAAGCTATCGTATACTATAATCGTGTTTAAATCAATTACAGTCATTTCTACTCTAATAATGACTATATTAGATTTTTTATATTAACTTTATACTAGAGTATATTAGCTAGATTTTTTATATTAACTTTAAGCATATATTGGATTAAACATTATAATGTGGTTGGTAAAAACTCAAAATCATTAGAATTCTTTGTATTAATAGAATAAAATACCAATTAATAAAAAGTCAATAATTGTATTTAAATAAGGTTGTTGTAGCTTCATAAAATACAATAAAATGATGCTAAAGGCGTTGTAATTCTTGTATGATCGATACAAACAAGTGTACTTACAAAAATATTAATTGTTTTTAGCTTGATGGATTTTATTATTAGCATATACTACTAGTACCTCGTTGTATACAGGAATATGGGACTCGAACTCGAGACCTTTCAGGTACGACCGTACAATACGTTAATCTTAATCCTATATCTAAGTCAACACACACCCAATTATCTATTTGGACAATAATATTTGGGAATGACACACATTAGTAATTAATTAAAGAAAACAAATCATGAGATATACATGGATAATTTAGGCATTGATGCTAATTTCCAATTTATTTGATTTGATAAACCTTGCTAAAAAACAAAAATCTTAATTAATTATTCCTTAAAATTAAACGTGAAAACTCCAAAAATTAGCGATACAATGTATCAATTTAACACCTTAAATCACATTCTAAATAAGAACATTATTGCATGAATACAAAATACAGATTACAAAATCAAAGGCAAAAGTCAAGCAATAAATTTCCTCCATTACTCATTTTCTATCATAGGTAAATTTCATTAATTCAAATTTTATTTCCATAATCACAAATAAATTTGATTATATATTAAGGCAACATGCATTCAACTCCATCTTCCTATACTTTCCCCCCTTTCTTTCTCATTACATAATCTTTTCATTTCACTCTTCTTACAACATTAACCTCTGCAAATTAAAAGAAAAAAGATTGGTTTTTGCTTAATTTTACAATGAGGTTGTTGTTTCTCTTCTTGTTGGGAGCTCTGTGCTCTTCCCATGCATTTAGTCACGTGTTCCACGTGGGTGAAAACGACGGTTGGACGGTTAAACCCTCGGAGAATTACAGCCATTGGGCTCAGAGAAATCGATTTCAGATCAACGACCAACTTGGTATGTGTTTTTTACTAGTTTCGTTTCGTTGATAATGAGTTCGTTGATTATTTAACGAGACGGGAATTGTGGTGTGAACAGTTTTCAAGTACAAGAAGGGAGATGATTCGGTTCTGGTTGTGAGGGAAGAAGATTACAACAAATGCAACAAGAAGAATCCGGTCCAAACCCTAAATGATGGTGAGTCCAAATTCAAGTTCCATCGATCTGGGCCGTTCTTTTTCATCAGCGGCCACGATCAAAACTGTGAGATGGGCCAGAAGTTCGTCGTCGTCGTGATTGCCGATCGCCGCCGCCACCAGCCGCCGTCTTCCGCCCCATCTCCCTCGACGCCGCCGTCCCATTCGCCTTCGCCAACACATTCTCCCTCCGCCGGCTACATACCCCCGCCGCCACCCTCCCACTCGCCTTCACCTTCTCCTTCAGCTAAAACTCCGGCCAACGCGCCGCCGTTTCTCCCACCGTCTCACACTCCATCCCACGCGCCTTCTCCTTCCCCGGTAGCTAAAACTCCGACTCACGCGCCGACAGTTCAGCCGCCGTCTCACTCCCCATCCCCATCAAGCAAGCCCACTCCGCCACCCTCACCTTCCCCAGCAGCCAATCCCCCAACCCACGCGCCGCCAGTTCAGCCACCATCCCATACTCCATCACCACCACCACCTTCCCCAGCATCTCCACCACCGACTCAGGGCGCGCCGCAGCCAGACACCAACAGCCAGGAATACCCGCCGGTGTCTCTTCCACCCACCCTTGCCCCGGCGCCGGCACCTTCCTCCGCCCCTATCTCCGGCGGTTCGATCATTTTCGCCGCCGTATTCGGTGTTTTTGCCGCCGTCATTTAAGCTTGGATTAACGCATAATTAATTAGCTTTTATCGAATTTCTTTAGAATTATTAATATTAATTTTAGTACTCTCTTATTTTTCTAATCACATGTAATCCTCCGTTTCTGTTCTAATCAAAAACATTTTCTCCGTATAATTTTTGTTAAATTGGAATATGCATTTTTTTTTTTGCCGGTGGCCCATATTAGTTGAGATTTAAATATACGGCCCATATTTAATTGGGCCTACTCATAAGCTAAAAAAAACACGATAATTTATTTTATGATTGTAGTTCCAACAAATAATTTCTTACTACAATAGTGAAAGAAACGAAAGATGTGTGGGCCCAGCCCAACCCACACCAACAAAACGCTATCTTTTATCTATCTAACACTAACAATCTATTACCTGCTTAATATTTTTAAATTTTGGAAAATAAACCCATTTTCAATTATTTGTCCAGATTTTGCCCCCTTCCCTTCTTCTACTGTTTCATACTTCATCCTCTCTTCTCTTCTGAAATTGAAGCACTACCTCTACCTCCTTCAATTACAATCTCCACTTTCCTTCTCTCCTTCTTCAAATTCTTCTTATTAATCCTCCATCAACCAATATCTGTAAGCTCTCTCTCTCTCTCTCTGTTTGATGAGTGGTTTTCTAGGGAAGTTCAGTTCTTATGATAATCATCATATGTATATACTTGATCTAGTGATTAAGAAGCAAATATTAAGAAATTTTTGTGCAAATCCCCTGTTTTTGAGATAGTAGTAATGTCAATGCAACAAAGACTCGAATACTCCTACTCGCTGTAATAAACTAGTACAGTAGTATTGTTTTAATTGACTGGCGAATATTTATTGGATCCAAATCTAGCATTTGCAATCTGTATCCATGGAGTTATTGAAAACTCAGCTACCATTTCTAACAAATCAATGCAGTCTTCAACTGTAATACTAGTAATTGATTATGCTGCAAAACAGAATCAAGTAAAGCTAGAGAGAGAGAGAGAGAGAGAATGGCCGACGGAATCACCGAAAACTTGCTGGAGGAATCTGCCGGTGAGAAGCAGAGCTCCGCACGCAGGGTATGGAAGGAGAGCCAGAAAATCTGGGTGGTGGCGGCGCCGGCGATGTTCTGCCGCTTCACCACCTACGGCACTGGCATCATCACCCAGGCCTTCGTCGGCCACGTCGGCTCCATAGAACTCGCCGCCTTCGCCCTCGTCTTCACCGTCTTCATCCGCTTCGCCCAAGGCGTTCTCGTATGTAATTATATCTCTCTCTTTCTCTACCATTCTCTCTCTCTCTCTCATGATTTCCGACCGCAGCTCGGAATGGCGAACGGGCTGGAGACACTCTGCGGCCAGGCCTACGGCGCCGGCCAGTACCACATGCTGGGGATCTACCTGCAGCGGTCGTGGCTCATCTCCGCCGCCGCCGCCACCGCCATACTCCCCCTCTTCATCCTGACGGCGCCGATACTGAAGCTGCTAGGCCAGGACGCCGAGATCGCGGAGATGGCCGGGACGATGTCACTGTGGATGATTCCGGCAATGTACTCCTACATCCTGGCGTACACGTGTCAGATGTACCTGCAGGCTCAGAGCAAGAACATGATCATCGCCTACCTCTCCGCCGCCTCCCTCGCCCTCCACGTCCTCCTCTCCTGGCTCCTCACCGTCAAGCTCGACTACGGCGTGCCGGGGGCCATGATCTCCACCATCATCGCCTTCTGGCTCCCCAACCTCGGCCAGCTGGCCTTCGTCGCCTGCGGCGGCTGCCCCCTCACTTGGCGGGGCTTCTCGATGCAGGCCTTTCAGGACCTCTGGCCTATCTTCAAGCTCTCCTTGTCCGCCGGCGCCATGCTCTGGTCAGTCAGATCATCTATTGTATTTTCGTTTAATTTTGAAAATATTCGAGACACGTGTCGATTGATGTGTTATGTTGGATTGTGTTTTTGGCAGCCTTGAGGTATGGTACTACCCTGTGATAATTCTTCTCACAGGCAACATGAAGAATGCTGAGGTGGCAATTGATGCCCTTTCTATATGGTATAAGGATTGATTTCTTGATCTTTGAACGTATGATTAATTCAAATTAAAGCAGTCAACTGACTCTCGTAAGTCGAGACGGAAAGTACTGAACTAGTATTATCATTCTTTGGTAGCATCAACATCAATGGTTGGGAATTGATGATATCTCTAGGCTTCATGGCTGCAGCAAGGTACGCATTGTCTCTTCTTCTTCTGAAAGGGATTCGAATTGTTTGATTTGATTCGTCGTATGTTACGTCCAGTGTTCGGATAGCGAACGAGCTCGGGGCGGGGAACTCGAAGGCCGCGAAGTTCTCAATCGCAACCATCGTGCTCACATCATCCGCCATCGGCCTCGTCTTTTTCGTGTTCTTCGTCGTGTACCGAGGGCGCGTGGCCTACCTATTCACGGATAACCCCGACGTGGTGGATTCGGTCGACAGCATGTCGTTTCTGCTAGCGATCTCGATACTCCTCAACAGCGTCCAGCCGGTCCTCTCCGGCGTCGCGATCGGATCGGGATGGCAGAGCACGGTTGCATGGGTGAATCTGACGACCTATTACCTAATAGGCCTCCCTCTCGGCGTTCTCCTCGGATTCGGATACTTGCTAAATTTGGGAGTCAATGTAAATTATTCTCTCATTCTTTTCACTTATAAATTCTTAACAAAACATCAATGGAGGATTGAAGTGTTTGGTTACTTTGTTTTTGAAGGGTGTTTGGATAGGGATGCTGGTTGGGGTTTTGGTTCAGACTCTGGTTCTGGTTTTCATTACTTATAGAACAGATTGGGAGCAGCAGGTACATTTACATTTTCTTGATTCAAGATTAATTTATCGAGTGTTTCGATTTTGATTGTTTTCGGTTTTTTGGGTTCGGTTTAGGTTGCGATTGCTCAGCGGAGGGTGAACAGATGGCTTGTGAAAGACGAGCGTGATGCTAGCTAGCCAGTTGAGATAGCTTACGGGAGGATGGCTCGACGATCAATGGTGCAGATCTATTCTCGATTTTTTTCTTCATTATGATGTTAGTCTTGGTTTTTAAAGTTTAGTAAATGTTTCATTTTGGGAGAAAGCTAGCAGATTATCGAAGGATGTGATATATGAGAATCTTGACATATGCTTAATTAAACTGGTCTAAAGTAGTAATCGTAGATGAGGAATGAGTCGTCGTTCGTGGTGCAGTCTTTAAATTTCGATTCTTTTTTCAGATTATTTTTTATTAAGGTCCACAAATAGTATAGTATCATTTACAAATAAGAAAACACAGAGAAATCCACATGCAAGTCAAATATATATACTCCATCTGCATCAGTAGAAGCTTCCGACGATTATATTAGCAGCGCCGCCACCGATTTTAAGGCGGCGGAGTCGAAGAGAACGGCACGTGTGAGACAGCACCATCCTTCTTCTTCTTCTTGTTCTTCCCGCACTCAAGCTCGAAGCAGTCCACCGGCTTCTCCGCCGCCTCACACTCCTTCTTGCTCCTCTGCATCGCCTTCTCCGGCAAACAGTTCCTCCGGTCATCGTACGCTATCCCCTTCGAAGTCAGATTACTACAAATGCCCTCTTCCTCACACAGAAAGTTGTAAGAGAAGGTGAAGTTGGCCAAATTCGGCAGCACGCATATCCCCTCTGGCACAACCCCGCTCAGTTTGTTGTGTCCGAGGTTGAGCAGCTCAAGGTGGGCTAATCCGGCGAGGCTGTACGGTATCGGGCCCACGATCTCGTTGCCGCTGACGTCGAGGACTCGGAGTTTGTATAGAAACCCTACTTCGACCGGCAGGCAGCCGGAGATGCTTGTGTTGATGAGGAGGAGTTCTTCAAGGGTGTTTGCGAATTTGGAAATGGTGGGAGGGAGGCAGCCGTTGAATCGGTTGTTGGCAAAGACGACGACCGAGGCGGAGCTCGACTCGAGGGTGGCCGGGATGACGGAGGTGAAGCGGTTGTTGTTCACGAAGATGGCGTCGAGGTTGCTGTTGAAGAGTTGGGGGGGTAACGGCCCCTCAAACTCGTTGAAACGGAGGTCGAGGTAGCGGAGGGACGGGAGGGAGAGGACGACGGAGGGGAAGGGTCCGACAAAGCGGTTGTTGCTGAGGTCGAGCTCGAAGAGGAGGGAGAGCTTGGAGAGGGAGCGAGGGAGGATGCCGCAAAAGCGGTTGCTGTTGAGGTGGAGGAGGGCGAGGTCGGTGAGGAGGCCGAGCTCCTCAGGAAGGAATCCGGCTATATCACCGTGGTTGAGATCAATCCCCGCGACCGTTGTGGTGCCGGTCGCGGTGTCATTGGGGTGCGGGGCACAATAGACGCCATTATAGGCGCAAACATCCGGCCCGTGCCAGTTAGTTGTCAGACCGCGCGGGTCAGAGTAGATGACGCGCTTCCAAGACTGGAGCGCGTCGTGCGCTTGTTGGAGCTTAATGGCGGTCGCGTTTTTCATGTTGCGGTGGCGGCCGGCCGGGACCGAGTGGCGGTTCTTGGCGGCGGTAGGGTTTAAGGTGGCGGTGAGGATGATGAGTAGTAGGAAGAGGAGAGTGGTCTGAGTTAGGAAGAGTGTAAGAGAGTGTGAGGCCATTTGCATGGTTAGAGGTGATGAGATCAAGAAAATTGATTTTTGATTGAAATTGTTTTGTGTTACTACATTATATATGTAACTTGTTTTGGATTTTGAACTATCAACATTACTTGTTACAACTACCAATTAAAGTGACATTTTACCATCACTAAATGGGAGCCAATATGATTGTGTTTTTCAAAATTTTCATGGCTTAGGTTGAAAATTGACCCAAAAGAAAACGAGATAAAGATAGACCCCAAAGGAATATTTAAGGGGTAAATAATGATGTTTGGATGGTATGTTTATGATGGAGAATTAGGGGCAATTTGGTACTTTTACAACTAAATGTCAACATTTGTGCATGAGTATATTATTGAACTAAGAAATGTCAAGCTATGGAATCAAGAAGAGAGGTTGGGCCCACTGGGAAAATTTCACCATTTCTTAAATTTTAAGGTATTAGTTCATAGTGGGAAGGTAAAAAATTTAGTCTTGGATTGACTTGGATAGGATACATCTTAATCATGGCATATAAAGATGTGTTTTGAAAACTGTATACTTTTCTTTATCGGATCAGACGAACACAACTCACACACATACATCCGGATTGGCTCGAATTCCCGATCATTTGTTTGGTCAATATACTTTAATCAAGACATAATAATCCAATCCAATGGGCTTAAGCCCACATGAGTAGAAGTTCATATTTTTATTTTATTGTTCAAAAAGAAAAAGGGTTACCAAAATTTCTACTAAACTACCAAAAATATTAGGTTGTTGTCAGCATCATATTTCATAACAAGGCCAACTATTGTAAATACACATACCAAAGGTATTAATTGTTGAGACATTTCCATGAAACTTTGTCATCCTATAATCCAAAAAACATAAATTGAAAACATAACTCCCTCCGATCCCACTTATAATGAGATAGTTTCGATTTTGGGAAGTTGCACTGATAGATTCCGTTTTTTACAAGTTTTACGATCTTCTATCTAATATCTATATCATCATTTAATCTTATAGACCTATAATGTTATAGTCTTAAGAAAATGAAAATTCACTGAAATATTATCGCTTAATTAAGTCTCTTAATAACCCGCATCCAAAAAAATGGCTCGTTACAAACAGGATGCATTTTATCAGGCAACAATCTGCATCAAAGCTGGATGTTATTCTTTGATAGATGAAGAAAGGTTGTGCGCAATCAAGAAATCCTTTCCCCTTTGATAAAAATTGAATCTTGATGAGTTAGAAGAAGGAGAAGGAGAAGGAGAAGGAGAAGGAGAAGGAGAAGAAGGTCTCTTGAAAACATGAATCTGCTTTGGAAATTATACAGAAAGCAAAGTATTACACCATTCTCTCTCTCTCTCTCTATGCATCAATTAACAACATCAAAATCCACCACCCTAAAAAAGGGGGAAATACTCTACCAATTCAACAAGTTAAATCCCAACTCCAATCATCAAATCTCAAATCTCATACATTAATTATCAAGTTAAAAAAAGAGAGAAAAAACAGTCACTAATTCATGCTTCTTTAATCCATATTGTATCTCTCTCTCCCTCTCCACTCTACCTTGGCCTTCCTGTGGAGGCTCCGCCGCTTCCGCCATAGCTGCCGGAGTTGCCCATATTGCCCAAACCCCCCTTTCCGGCCACACCGCCGCCCATATGCTGGAACCCTCCTCCGCCGCCGCTGCCGCCGTACATCTGCCCTCCCGGGTGGTACCCCATCATGTTACTCCCAAAAATCCCTCCACCCACAACCGCCGCACCATTAAACCCACCACCGCCACCACCGGAAGTGACAGCTCCTCCTCCTCCTCCCTCCTTAACTCCGGCGATGGAGCTCTTCTCTCCCTCCATCTCCCTGTACTTGGCCAAGTAAACCTTGAGGGGCTCAACGTACTCCTCGAAGCCGAGCGTGGTCATGGCCCAGAGCAAGTCGTCGCCGTTGATCGTCTTCCTCTTCTCCCTCTGGCACTTGTCGGAGGCCTCGCCGGTGACGAAGCTGATGAACTCCGACACGCATTCCTGCACCGTCTCCTTCGCGTCCTTGGATATCTTGGCGTTCGCCGGCAGCGCCTTCTTCATGATCCTGCTCACGTTCGCGATCGGCAGGAACCTGTCCTGCTCCCTGCTGCTCGCGTTGCTGTTGCTGTGCCCGCCGGAATCGTTGTCGGAATCCGCCATCTCCGGCCAAAACAACTCTTCCCCAATTCCTCGACTGTATATATACAATTTCTCTCGAGAAAAGATTCGACCTTTGAGGATCTACACTTTTCAGCGACAAAAATTGACAATTTCTTTACTAAAGAAAGAGGGTTTGGAGCAAATTCCGACAGCGGAAATTCCCTCTTGTCTCTCCGACAAAAGGGTCTACGGAAATTCTCTGTTCTGCTACAAAGATCGGTTTTTTTTGCCTTCTTTTTTTCGATTGGGCTAATCGAAATTCAAGAATTTCGTTAAACGATGAAAAAAAAGAAGAAAAGAAAAAAGGGTTTTTGTTTTGGCGGAAAAGATCAATGAATCGAACGGATGGGGTTCAAAATTCTCTATTTAATCTTCGGTAGTAATTTGATTTTGGGGGGCTGTGCGTGCGGCGGCGGCAGGGTATTGGCGGAGCTCAGGAAGAAGAGAGAGAGAGAGAGAGAGAGAGAGAGGGTGAAAAATGGGGCGACGGTGATCAGGGTATGATATTTTTCATGAGGCGACACGTGGGAGGTGTTTCGACCGCTCGTTTCCAGATAAGTGGGCACCACGCGCCGAGACGAGAGCCGTTGATCGAGAGTTGCAGTGCGCCGATCGGACGGCGGGGAGGCGAGGAGCGTGGTGCGTGATTTGATTGGTCGGTTTCGGTCATGAAATTCTCGGCTGCACCGTTACACCTAAACTTTTACTCTCTTCTCTTCTTTTCTTTTCTTTTCTTCATTGATTGTTGTTTGTTAATTTGAGATTCTTATTCTCATCTCTCTATATAAATTTGATAAAGTAACATTTCAATCAACGCGATTTTATTCGAATTCCATTGAGGACCAAATAAGTAAATCGAGAACCACATACTCCTTTCGTCCCGTCAGTTTACGCTGTATCACGAGACCGAATACCGAAGCAAGGGCGGACACCCAAAATTAGTTAAAAACGAATTATTGGGTATAAGAGTTAATATCGTGATCCTGTTTTCCACTACCCCAAAAATAGGAAACACTCCTCTTCTTTGCTAAAGAGGAATAGGGCACAAACAAACCCCATGCCTCAACATTTTGGGGCTCCCTTACCTAAATAAAGGCATTCAATATTATACTCCCTCCGTCCTTTTTAAGTTGAGTCATTTCTTTTTATAATTTCTGACATGTTTTTTCACGCTTCTAGATGATGAATTTTAAAACGAATTTTTGAAGAATTTTTTCTTTTACGGAATACTACAACACTTGTAGTATTGTAGTATCCCGTAAAAGAATTTTGTAAAAAAAAATCTATTTTAAAATTCATTATCTCGAGGCGTGAAAAAGCTTGCCGAAAATCACAAAAAGAAATGACTCAACTTGAAAAGGACAGAGTGATTATACACTATCACAGAGAATCTACAAGCTTTGCAATTTATAGCTAATATTCGCATATTATGCATACATCAATTTGAACAAACAGAGCAAAAGGTCAGAAAATGCAACTCCAGATTTATAAAATGCACGAAACGGACGTCGTACCGAGTATTATTTTAATCGTAAGATCGACCTTCTATATACTGGATCGAAACTTTGTCGTTGTCATCATTATCGGGTGATGTTGCTTTGAAGTTAACCGCTGCCTCCAGATCCGTACTTCTTGCCGAATATGAGAAGCTGCAGTTTGTCGTACCCAGCTAGGACGCCGGCACCTGCAACGGCTCTCAAGATGTTGGCTCCTGCACCTTTGAAGAGTGACTTGCTTCCTTCTTTCTTCACTATCTGGGAGAATGCATCGAGTGAGCTCTTGTATTTGACTGCCTCTCCTGAAGTCATCATCATTCTTCTACGAACTGTATCAATCGGGTAAGAAGCCAGCCCGGCACCGATTGTGATTCCCCATCCCAGCAAAAAACTAGCCAAGAAGCTATCCTGCAGATATATTAATAGTTCAAGACATAACCAGATATATTTACTCAAATGCATAGCCACAAACTTAACCGAAGATACATCGCTTTTCATCAAATATATGATGGATCGTGCCAATTATAAAGACAAACAAATGTAAGAGCTTTTAGTACACTAACCTGCAAGCCACCAGTTAATACGGCGGGTTTCAAGGAATCGTACATTCCGAAATAGAGACCACGGTAGACTATAATACCAACGCAGGAGATGTTAAATCCGCGGTAGAGTCCAATAAGGCCATCAGATTTGATTGTTTTCTTGTAAACATCAATCAAGCCATCAAACTGCCTCTGACCGCCCTTTTTCGCAGCCTTGGCATCATTGGCCAACCGCGTCCTTGCATAATCGAGAGAGTACACAAACAGGAGAGACGAAGCGCCTGCTGCCCCACCAGATGCCAAGTTTCCAGCAAACCACTTCCAGTATCCGTCCCGGTCCTGCTTGAAGTTGAACAGTTTCTTGAAGTAATCTTTAAACGCAAAGTTGAGGGCCTGCAAAATCGTAATTACAATATGGCATTAGCAAACGAGAACTTAATGCCATATCAAATTTCCACACACGGCACTTTATGGGTACTGTGATTAACCTGAGTTGGGAAGTATCTGATAACATTTGCAGTGTTGCCTCTCCAGAGAGAAAGTATGCCTTCATCCTTGATGGTACGAGCGAAGCAATCCGTGATTCCCTTGTAAGGTTCAGACAATCTACCAGCTCTGATCATCTCATCCTGGTTTTGAATCAAGAGTTTAACCCTTTCAATTGGAGCAGCAGCAGTCTTGGATACAGCAGCAGAGACCCCTCCCATGAGGAAATCCACCATGAAACTGCTAAACGTTCTGCCCGTCTCTACCGGTGTGGGTATCATAAACGGAGAGACTGGTGAAACATATTCACCAACAGTTCCCACTCTAGGCTTGGAACAAGCCTGTAGTCCTGCACTGGCGTATGCACCACCGGAAGAGTGCAAACCAGCATTTCTAGAGCTCGTGTGAGCATAAATCGAAGAAAAGAGGTAGGATTCGCCGTGTATCTTTTGGTACATGGGCAACGGTTGCATTTTCTCGTCCATTATTTCAGGTAATACAATCACCTGAGTGAAACCAAAAAACCAATTGTAAAGAAAAATCGACCAACAAAAGATATGCACGAACTCAGAGAACTAGCTTGTGTTCAAATTCACAGCCATATAGAGATTACTCGGAATTCGGAAATGCATACAGAGCCATATAGTAATGCAACAAACAGATAACAGAGTCATGATCCAGATGCTTCAAGTCATGATACATCAAAAGACATAAAAACTAAGCAACATCTCCACGAACAAATTCTTATAAACGGCAACTTAAGCTCACTTCAAATCTGCAAATGGCTGAAGCTCGACACAACAATTTCAAATTACAGTCTAGCTCTAAAGATGACTCTGCATGGGCACTGGTTCAACGCATTTCCTTCTCGTTCTTAAACCAAAATCACCCAAAGAACTCCTCGAACATATCGATCGGAGAGGCGTTTCCTATCAGAAGGAAATCGCCGCCGAACCGAAATAAACTCACCGGAACAACTCAAATACAAAACAATCACCCATGATCAATCACAGCTAACAATTTCGAGCAAAGAGAAAAAGTACACATGAAATTACGAAGCTGCAAACGCGAAATTCACCGAAAACATTCGTTCAATCAGCTTACTCGAGACTCTCTAACTTCCACACGCTAACAAATTTCACCGAGGCGAACGCAAGTGTAGTAGTAATCAACAAAGCGGAAAGCAGTAGAAATCACGAACTATGCATTAATCTAGCGGCGACGGAAGAAATATTCAGTTACCTGCGGAAGAATCGTGGAGTCCACTCCAGGAACCGAGAATCCTCCAGAAATGGAACGTACTATACATAATACTAGTAGAAATGAGTAGAGGGTGGTAGAAGGTTTGGGGTTTAGTCCCAGTTACTCATCTCGCCCTCCGCTTTAACCCAAATTGCGAAACTGCCATCCGCTTCTTGCCAACTGTTTCTAAAGATGGTCAGATTATGACTAAAATGGGCGTTTTGGGTACAAAAAGATCGGGGTTCAAGTCATGTCGGGTGCGTTAGTATATTTTGTGTTGTAGTATCCAAATTTGACGCATTTTACTATTTTATACTTTACATATATTCAAGTTACACGTCAAACTTAGGTGAGACGAAAGGAATATTGTATTATTTTCGCAGGTATCAAAAGATTCATATGTATACATACTTTCGAATATAGAGGGAAGGGAACTCACTTTGCAAGCTAATATGCGCTACAAAAGCATTACACACACACACACTCCATCAAAAG
Organism: Thymus mandschuricus; assembly: GCA_029379335.1. Taxonomy (NCBI): domain Eukaryota; kingdom Viridiplantae; phylum Streptophyta; class Magnoliopsida; order Lamiales; family Lamiaceae; genus Thymus; species Thymus mandschuricus. Next base: position 33,249,987 of record CM057080.1, on the reverse strand, counting down.
CTTAGCAACACCACAAAAAAAGTAGCTGCTTTTGAAATGAAAACTAACTACAAACAAAAATATGAAGGCAATACATTACATACATCAGGCCTAAGTTGAACAAAGAGAGGTTCTTTGTTTCATCAGCAGTTGCTTCAGCTTTTTAACTAGCTTCTCATCCGAGCACATGTAGTTCTGGAACGACTCTCTCAAAGATCGAAGTAACTTCAGGTGGTCTTCAGCTGGATTGGAGTTGAGTAGCTTATCGAACAAGTTTTTCCATAGGTCGACATTCCAGTACCTAAAACATGTAGAGGCGAAAGACGAGCAATTTTTATGATATACTTAGATAGTATGAGTATGCCTACAGGCACAAAATAAGGTGAAGGCTGAAGAGTATGTATAAACCTCTTGTAATGTGATTTGGGCTGGTAGTGAGATGCTTTCTTTTCGATCTCCATATACGAATTGTGAAGCATCACGTGAACTATAACGCATAGGCCATACATGTCCACCTAGCATTTAACCCGAAAAAAATGTAGCAATTGGCTAGCCGTATTTATAAATATACCATCTCATGAATGAGATTCGATCAGCTCATGTTTTTCAGTTATATCATGATGCGGTGATGTTCAAGCAAGTAAAACGAATGTGTATACCTGAAATGTCCAAGGCTTTTTTTCTTGCATCTCTATGCAACGGAAACCTGAAGTTCTGCTATCTCCTTTGAATTTGGTGCCTTCAGGAAAGAGGCTCAGATCTATTCCTCTTCCCCAGTCAACAAGGCATAGACCCTGGATTATGGAATGGATCCATGATACTTGTTAGTGCTAATGCATGAACTATATATGCATGATTGCAGTAGTAAGAAATAACCTGATCTCCCCATGTTCCGGTTCGAAGGAGGAAATCATTTACATCTTCTGTTGGATCATCCCTGGGACAGTAGATTAATATAGCTGTATAATTAGATACTACGCTTCCTTGAAGGGACTAATGAAGTGAAGTAACAAAACAAAGAAGAGTGGGAGAATTTTGAGTTCTAGTAACTTCCAACTAGCCATGCAAAATAGAGAAAAGACATGACTGAGAGGAGTTCTATAGTTACATCAATGATAGAGAGGCTACATTTTGCTATGAAAACAGTAATTACCTAGAATAGCGTATGAGTAAATTATCAGGCTTGAAGTCACCGTGGATCATGCCAGCACCATGCAGAGTCTCTAGAATTTGAAGCATCTCAATGGTGTAATAAATACATAGCACTTCATCCATAGATCCACCTATAACCACATTACAGTTCATGGCATCCTGTAGATAATTGAATTGGAAGTTAGTACTAGGTAAGAATTTCAAATTTTACAAGAATAACTGCAACTACTTGCCAACCTGTAGAGTCCCATGACCAAAATAATCGGAGACCAATACACTATAGTCAGAATATAGGTGCAGTACATGAGCATAGCCAAAACTCTTCCTCTGAAAATCAAAGACTCGTGAGCAGCAAGTTGAGTTGATAGTTATTAATATATATTGTTCTTGCTGTAGTTACTTACTTCCTTTTCAGGAATTCGAATGTCAAGCTGGCGGTACATATAGAATTCCCAAGGAAATGGCGGCTTTTGAACCTGTCCAGAATCAGAAGCTTCAGACAAGATGGAGTGAACCTCACTAGATTGAAATCTCTCTTGCAGGTGGTATGCCAAATTATAATTACCTTAAGAGCAACAATATTATCAGGATTGCTGTTCACATATGCTTTAAACACCTGAGCAAACCCACCCTGACCTGCACACCCTTTGATCTGATACTTCTCTCCACCTTCAAGCATGAAGAAATCAAGAAATAAAACCAGACTCAAGTCACTCAACTCAACAGCGGAAGAAATACTATGACAGGAACCGCAGAAATATCAGCACACAGCAACCATGCATTCTACATAACTCAAGAGAAAGTGACAGGTACAACGATAACAAATAAAAGCATTTAAGATTTAAGAAGAGTAAACAGATGCTTGAATCAGACCAGGAACACATAATTTATAATTTACTTACCTATATCAATGCTTTTATTTCTAGCTGATTTCAGCAATGAGGATAACGACACTTTCCCCGGATATGCTTTATTGCTTGCAAGGTATCCCTAAGAATATATGCAATATTCTTCAGATATTTGGAAAATATTTACAAGTGAAATTTATATAGATAAAGGGTCTCACCTCATATTCTACAACTTGAGCGTTCATCTTCTGCAGTAGGCTTTTGAGGGTTGATACAGACCATGGATTGATAAAATCTTCTCCATTCTCTACCGAAACATCATTTTTCATCTGTCCAAAGGTGAAAAGCAACCTGCGTCATGTTTATGTTTGCATAACTTCTTAAAGAAAAAGAAATTGAAAAACGGCATGCAACAATTTGCTACTGGTTGAAAATAAATAGTACTCACTACTCAGGGGAATATTATTTATCCGATAACTCATTTAGGCACTTAAAACACAAACAAGTAAGGAAATAAGAAGAGAAAAGGGAAACAGGTACATCTAGCTGAAAAACTTGACACTCATCAGTCAACCACTGAAACAGGAAGCAATATGAAATTATGAAGGAAACAAAATAAAACCAGATTTAAAAAGTGATGTTGTCTTCCTTACAGCCTGAAGTGGAGCTTCTTGTGGAATAGATAATAGCTAACCCATAACTCTTATCAGTGCAAAATGGAAAAATTGTCACTTTCAAGCATTTCACAAGTCCCATTCCATTTTTTTGTCTTTATCTTTATATCAAACATTCTCTAATAATTATATAAAACAATAGAACTCATCTATAGACACACTCGCTTTCTAGCATCAAGACCAACCTTTCCTTCCTAGTCTCTACTATAGTGTCTGAACAGGCTGAGTCGAATGAATTCAGTCATACCTTTTGAAATGATCCATTAGTTACTCTTTCGGACATCCTCTCGAGAAATAGAACCTGAGCTTTCTTCAGTCTTCCCAGTGGCTCGGCATTTCTGATATGCAGGAACACCTTTATTGTGTTAGCATACTGAAAGAGATTTACTAATTCATTAAAAACCTATCAATGCGAAAGAAAGTCAAGAAACCTTGAAATGCCAAGATGATAAATCATACAAGCATCTATCAGTCTGCCTTTTCCTTCCAGAAACAACGCAAATGATTCGTAAAGCATCGCCTTGCTTATGCAAATCCTTAGCTCCTCTATTTCCTTAAAAACTCTTTCGTAGTCTGAGCTACCATCCATCTTGATTACAACAGGAAAAAAGAAAGCAAAAACATAAATATTCTCATAGGAAAGAAGCATTTCCACAAGTCCAACTGCTTTTTCTTTGCATCAGATTGCGAACGCAGTCCATAAACTCAAAAAACAACGTCAATGCTACATCATGACTACTCAAGTAAAGATTAACCAACTTGATAACGAATTCAACCAAAAACCTCTTACAATTCATAGAATCACCTATTAGAGAATATGAATTTCAGCTGAAAAGAAACCAAAAACATAAAACCATAAATAACAACAGATGCTAGAAGGAACAAACATTACATAGATGAGCCAGATCTTGAGAAATCTGATGTCATCCCGATACCGCTGGTCGAATTTGAAGGTGTTGATACAATTAGCAACGAGCGCATCGAGATCCGCATAATTAACCTGGTCGCTACAACTCAGATTCTGCAATGTCTCTTGAATTGACCTAGAACATACCAAAATAGCTCCAGGATTTATGCAAACAAACCTGTACGAACAAATGAATGTGCGTATAAGAAACTGAAGCCAATAAACTTACTGGAGCCAAGGTAAGAGAGGATCGTCGGCATCGGAGGAGGTGACGCCGTTGATGCTGCCGGAATTTCGAGAAACGGTGGCCATAATATCTCAGGTGCTTCTCCGGCGAGAGCGGAAAACGAAGCAGGAAACAGTGTAGGTTTGAATATTTGAATCTAAAAGCAAGCGGGAATCTACCTAATTGAGATTTTTTAGCCCTTTCTTTTATATTGCTTCGTCCGAACGGCGACGTTTTAGTTCAGTAGTGAAAATACATCTATAAAAATTGCTCAAAATAATTCCGAAAAAAATGTATAAATAATTGTCCTCATAAAATATTCAAATTAGGCAATGGAAATAAGGTATGCTCTAAAATACTACCTCCGGTCCGTTTAAGTAGACTGTTATTCCTTTTTGGGACATCCCGTATATTAGACTCCTTTCCTTTTATGGCAAAAAATTAACATCACATCACCATCTACATCACACTTAATTAATTTTAATTACATCTCCATGTGAGTAGGTTTAATATTTTAAATTAAATTAAACTCTAATTTACCATCACATCTCCATCACATCACCCTTTATACCCACTTTACTTGGTTTGTGTTCCATTTAGAAACCAACCTACTTAGACGGACCGGATGTAGTATTAAATTCTAGTAATATGATTTATCTCTGATCAAGTCCGTTTTAATTCACGCGTTAATAAAAAAGGCTCGTTATCGACGGAACGAAGAATATACTCTTTAATTTAATTTTTTTTTTTTTTTAAAATGATGGATCACAAGGTGTTAGTTTCAATTATGCGTGAATAAGTTCATAGTACTAGATTGTTGCAAAACCAAAAAAAAAAAAAAAAAGATTGTGATTATCCTTTCAATTTATGTAATAATCATTTAATTGTGATGATTATTAACCAAGTGACTTAGCGCACATAGCCACCGGGCTCCTCCCTTGAAGGAGTGACCGGATTCGATCCCTGGTGGGAGCAAATTGGGGAGATATAAGGTGGCTTGGAGATTTTCTTGAAGTGTTTAGGAGCTAGGTGCACTAACATCTAATCTAACATCTAACATTTGTCCGTTAAAAAAAATTTGTGATGATTACAATGATAGATAAATAAATTGTAATTAAATCAGAAGAGCTACTTCAATAAAGAGATCGTATGCCCTATATTTTATGATCACAAATGATTAACTATATCCAATGTTCCAAAAATCGATAGGGGCTGGTCGAGCAGGGGAGGGGTGACTATGTTTATTTTCACTATTCTTACAGTATGATTGGCAAGTTCATGGTAAATACACATTTTATGATAATTGAAAGACTAATTTCATAGTTATAGATCTTAAATCATGCATAGATCAAGTAGCATAGTTCGCGTAGACATTAATTAATTAACACATATAGACTACTTGTCACATCCCGACTTAATTATAAAGGGAATTACGCCGACTAATGTGACTTAGGGACAGACAACGAATGAACTTAAATAAACACTTGGTTAATTTCAATATTCAAACCGAAAAGTGCCTCAAATTACATCCAAAATTTTCTTATAACAAAGAAGAAAAATGAATTGATGATTAATTCAATAAAATTTGAGGCAATGTAGTGAAGTGGTTTTAACACAATCAGGGGGTCAAATGAATGTTTATCATAAACTCCTTCAAATTCAACTTAATCATCATTAAACATTTTCAGGATGGCACAACGGAAAGGATCGTCATAAGGATAACATGTATGAAGACATGAAATCCGAGAACTTGAATTTCTAACCTCAATACATAATATTAAAATAAAATTCGAACAACAACAAAGCCTTGCTCAGCACGCTCCATCTTCATTCCAGCTATAACCTGCACATTTAAAAGAAAAACATGCAGGGCTGAGTACAAATAATTGCACTCAGTGGACACGTGCCGAAAACATTTGAAAACTTGTATAAGTTTCATAACTCAAAAATAATCTTTATAACTTAACATGTACTTAAAACTTCTTCAAAACATAATCATAAGTGTTGGCCAGCATTTTATCTTGCTTGACTCATCTACAACTTCTTTTGAATATGTCGAAAGTAGGCCTCCTTACGACATACCGACCGGTCGATACGCAGTCGACTCACAGTCTCTTCAGTGTACACGATCACGTTCTTATACGTGACCCGAATTCGTCTATCAACATTTGACCGGTCGACACACAGACGACTCACGGTCTCATTTCTTATAAATATGTCGGGAGTAGGCCTCCTCCACGACATACGACCGGTCGACACACAGACGACTCACGGTCTCTTCAGTGTACACGACCTTGTTCATTTACAAGGCCCGAATTCGTCTATCATCAAAATGTAGACGATCAAGCAAGATAGGCAAGTTATCATTTTCGTAAAAATAATCCTTTATCATAAACATAATATTCTTCATATCATCAAGTCATCATGCTTTAACATCTAAACATAATGTACATCATATCTTCAAATCATCATATAATCATGAACATCATATAATCATAAACATCACCTAATCATATATTCATATACTTCAAATCATAAAATCATCATATAATTCTCATGAAAGCATTCTTGTCATCTTTGAGTTAGAAAGCCCACCTCATACGACGTTATTCTTACGCTTTTCTCACGTGTCTCGTTACTTCTTGATCAACTGCTTCCGTTCCTCGTTTCCTCGACTCGTTCCTTCTTCATTCATATGTAACTATATCGTATACACATAACGTCGCAATTAGGAAATAATTTCCTATACTTAACTATCATCAACTAAAATGGTATATTGGTGACTGTTTTGGTAGTCCATCTTTGAAAATTCATAACTTCTTCGTCTTAAATCCAAATTGAGATACAAAAGTATCATTGGAAAGCTGACTCAATGAGGTTTCTTATAGTATCCACTTAAATATAATTTGGATTATTAAAGCCTCCAAAATCAGCCTATGAAACAGTCACTAAAACAGGGCATCAAATTTTCCAGACAGATTTCATCAATGTTCAAAATTTCATATAGATTATTTCACACTTCCAAATCGTGTGAAACCAGTGGGAGATCAAATCTTGAGGAGTCTAGTTTATATATAAAAAAGGATCAAAGCATAATTCCCAGCCGTTTGGGAGATATACCCTTTTGAAATTAGTCTACCAGACTGATGAGTTAAAAACACGTCCGATTGTAAAAGTCACCAAAAATTCATCGTAGCTCCAAAAATTCTGAAAATTAAATATTCTCAACATCTCCGACCATCTTCCCTAAAAATTTCAGATCAAAATAAAATCATTTGCTATGTTAAATGAACCTCGACATTAACGTCTGAAACAGGGGAGTTTCTGAAATTTCTCAAACCCTAGCATATCATCACCAATCAACTCCAATACTTCACACTATAATTCTAATGATCCAATAACTCTATATTCATGCTCAATTACATCATATGAGTCTAAATTGAAAAGCCCTAATTCATGGCTCTATATTTCAAATTCTTTGAAACCAAGCAAGATCAATGTTATCTACCACCATATATCATCTTTATGATCAATATCAAGCTCATTTATGACAAGAAAAATGGAAGAAAATTCATACTCCTTTATCTTCATGATGAACGAAAATTGAGGGGAATAAAAGAGAGCTCATTTTGATTCATTTTTGCTAGAAATAAGATTAGAGTAGTGTAATTACCTTTCCTTCAAAATTTGGTGAAAAGAAAGTGAAGTTCTCTTCTTGAATTTTGAGATTGAAAGATGGAAATGGAGGTGAAGAATGGGAAAGGGAAAGTGGATGGCTCTTTCTTGAAGGAGATGGAATGTTTTAAAATTTTAAGTCCAAAAATATCTTATATGAAATAGTTTATAAACTTACACATGTACATACATGTGTACCATTTGAATTAAGCCACATCACTTAAAACTCACCACTATTATTCCTTATATTTATAAGTATAGCTACAATTTAGTTCCTCTTTTTATTTTGTTCCGTCCGAAATATTAAATGGGTACCGATACCCCGTAATTCACTTATGGGGTATATTTTCGGATACCGAAAATTATACTCATTATACCAAAATATTTCTAAAAATCCACTTTTAATAGAAATATTTCTTTTTCTCATAATGTCTTACTATTTATTCTAATAATAGTCAGACATTTTCTTTCCTTCGTTTCGAAATATCGAAAACGAAATATTAAACTTTCAATAGGAAAATATGAAATTTTCCTAACTCAATCAAGATTTAAATAAAATCTTGAATCCTTCGAATAATTTCTTATCATTCGTTTATTCATCACATCTCATCATCATATATTTTCGATATAAATCGAAAAATAATCGTATAGAAATTTAATAAATTCCTACAAATTTCGGGATTTAAATAAAATCCCTATTCACTTCTTCGTAATTCTTATCGTAATAGCTTAAGCAAAATAATTAAGATAATCTAATCTTAATTAATTAAGCTAATTAGGAGTCGGGTTATTACACTACTGATTAAGCTTCAATATCAAATCAATAGGGTACCGGCGTACCGCTTAGTACCTAGGCTTATTACATACCACTCCGGTCCCAGCTTATTGACTCATTTTCCTTTTTGGGACGTCCCACACATATTGACTCATTTCCTTTTTTAGAAATAATTAGAGTATAATCAATACAATTAGTAAACCCCTTATTACACTTAACATTCCATACTTAAATCTCATCCACTCATTTTTCTGCACGTAGTTCAATATAATTTAAATTTTGAAAGTTTAAATTATTATAACTTGCTCGTTTGTTATCGGATTTTTATGATTTTTATATCAAATTAAAGGTCTTGATACGATCTTTCATTTAAGATCAGACAAGAACATGTTTTTATGCATCTATGATGCTCTGTTTCTAAAATATGTCTAAATACATAAACCACATTACATTACCTACAAAATACACTTTATACACTAAACATTTTCGTCTTAATTCCCGTGTATAAAGCAAATGAGTCAATAAGCTTGGACCGGAGTGGTATTAGTCGGGCGGCGAAGTACCGACCAACACCGACTATATCCATTTACAAGTTTCAAGAGCAAAATACCAAGATTGTAAACTATCAAATTAAGCTCGAAATCAATGCAATATTAAGAGAAGTTTAGCTACAAACTAAATGCAATTTAGCACAACATAATAAAAGATTAATATCGAGATCAAGATCAAGATACAGCACTACTAATTATAACTAGTAATCAAGTCTTTTACATAATAATAACAATAATAATAATAATAATTATTCGAGCATGCATGCAATATTAATTAATGACAGAAGAGAGGGAGCCTAATTAATTAAGGAGAAATTATCGAACATGGAAATGCTTGTAGGCAGAATTTTCTTGCACACGATGGCTCATCTGAATCCTCCCCCTATCATCACAGCTCATCTCCTTCAACTGACTGCCGCCTCCGCCTCCGCCTCCGCCGCCCTTCATCCGGCTGCCGCCTCCGCCACTCGACCCTTCACCGTCCCCCGGGTTCTTCCTCCGCCTCTCGTTGTGCCCCGCCAACCGCCTCCGGCAGCTCCTCTTCGCATCGTCGAACTCCGAAAGCTCGTGAAACCTGCAGATTTCTCATAAAATAGCTAGCAAATTAACAGATTTTTGTGAAAATTGTTTTACAATAAGTTGATATAATTAATTAGCCCTATGTTTGAGACATTTGACAATCATTTACTCCTTAATTAATTAGTATTACTCACTTTAGTACTTTCAATGGTAATAATAATAGATTATGTTTTACAATTGAACAGCAAAATTAACATAAAATAACTTGCTATTTTAGGGTGGATTTAGTATTTTAGGGTTGATTCAGTGGCCGACTCAGAACTAAAATTATCGAGGAGCAAATCTATTAAAAGAAGATTCATCAACATAGTACGAATATAGAAGCATGTCGAACGAAACATGCACCTATACCTAGTAATTTTGACGGCCACAGGACTTCAGCTTACGCTCGCCCCACGTACGATATCCCAGTATAGCAGTGTGATAGATTAGAAACCAACTTAACCATTTAATTCTCAATCCTTTAATCTTGACTTACAAATCGTAACATACTACAAAAAAAGAAGTATATATACGAAAACAAAAGCTCGAAACCTTCACAAACAAACAACGACTAAAACAAAAATCAAGTCCACGTCAAAGCATAAAATAGCACTCCATTTACTACTACAAGAAAAGGAGAAAAATTAAAATTAAATAAAATTAAATTGAAAAAACCTGCTGCATTGCTGGCAGAAGCGCTGCCGGATTCCGGCGACCACCACGGCCTGCGCCTTGGCATGGTGCTCGCACACCTTGTGGCGGCGGTGGTACGCCTTGGCGCCGCTGAGGTCCGCCCCGCACTTCTCAGCCTGGCAGCTCTTCGGATCGCCGCCCCCGCCTTTCTTGCCGCCGGCCACCCTCTTCCTCTTATCATCCTCGGGGACGACGTCGTCGTCGTCCGATTCGCAGTCTCGCTTCATCATCTTCTCCTTGATGGGCTTATCAGCTGTAGTCATGGCTATGGAAATTAAATAGTATGTTGTGATCAAATGAGGAGGAGATATTGGGTGGTGGGGTGGTGGGAATTTTTTGATGGACTCAGATGCTTAAGGACCACATTTTCCATTCTTTCTTTCTTTTTTGTTTTTTGTTTTCTTTCTTTCTTTCTTTATAGTCAATTTTCACGTGTGTGTGTAGTGTGGGTGACGTGGAGTGTGAAGAACAAGGTATCTAATCTCTATTCTTGTGTATGTGGGGAAGCTACCTTGTGAGTGAGAAGATCCACATCAAAGAAAACGACCTATGTTTTTCATGCTTTTAATCATCTCTTATTGGTTCTTAATCAACTAATCATGCTTACATCTACAATCTACTTAGATTTATACGGGATTAGTACCCCGTACGTCGGCAATGTTTGTGCACAGAATCTTGACACGAGTATTAGCATCCGTAACGAGTACACGTTAAAGTGATTTACGAGTTCCACTTTTTGTGGGGTACGGCATTTGTGTGTATGTTTCAGTTGACTTCTGAGGTGTGAAGAAGACGAGGAGATGAGGTCAATGTCCACAAAAGAAAGGGTTGTGCAGAAATATAACGAGCGATCACAGAAGGAAAATAGACAGAGATAATACTATAAAAAATCAAGAGCAGATTGATATGCACATTTCAATCTACGATATCGAGGCCCAAAGTTCGAGTCATGTCACGTGCGTATGCATGAATGCATTTGTATAATTGTTTATATAATCAACTTCACATCATATAATGTAATATTCGTTGAGCAAAATACACAAGGTGATTGTATTCTCCACTTTCTCTATACATCCGACAACACGTGATGATTGATAAATATATACTCTTATCAAAGCTAACTCACCACTCTCAAATGTTTCAACACATCTAACATACACATATTACAAATTAACCTAGCTCATCAATCACAACAAGAAACCTCATTGCTCACACTCCAAACAAAAAAACTAAGATCCCAACATCTATCTAGAGAGAGAGAGAGAAAACCCTAATGAAGAGATGATACTCCCTCAGTTCCACTCCATTTGGCCTATAGAGTGAATAGATGTGAAGTATAAAATAATAGAACATGCCAAATGGAGTGAAACGGAGGGATAGCATGGAACAAAAAAGAGGCCGGTAGGCCATAACATCAAGCACGAGGGTGCATATACGTCTCATCAAGAACTCAATCCACAAATTAAAGGTGATCACAAAAAAAAGAAGAGAGGGAGAGAGAGAGAGAGAGAGAGAGAGAGAGAGAAACAAAAGAAGGATCAAAGTTCCCGTGAGTGGGGGTGGCCCCCTCCACAGTTTGAAGAAAACAAGTAAAAAAATAAAGAGCAAAACGTTAGGTTTGCAGCATGTAATGTATATTACTACATAAACACTATTTGTGAGTAGTGAAAGAAGGGGACGATTCGCTGTCATTGCCATTTTCCCTCTCCTCTCTCATTGGCCACATTTACTCCACCTCTCCCTCGTCGTTCTATCAACGATCGAAACGTGGCCGGAGGTACAACCCTTGATGCAGTAGTGGTGGGGATGGGGATGCCACTGTATTGGATGTACAACCCCTATTTTCCAGGGTCTTGGGTTGTACCTCGTGATGTTGAGTGAGTATTGAACTCATGGGGTCCAAGGCTTGTACTTTTGGAGGGTACAACTCCTTCAATGCTGCACATGGTGCTTCTTCTGTTTTCAACTACTGCTTTATTTGTGGGTGGATGCATGGGATTAGGGTAAGATGATATGAGGATGGGGTTTTAGTGTTTACTTTGATCATATAGCTAGTTGGTTCAAAGTGTATGGGTACTCGACGACGAAGTGCGGTTCAGTTGGTATATATGACGTTTCTATTTAACCAATAAGTTTAGGTCAGGTTTAAATTTTAAAGAATATATATATTGTACCGAAAAGAGCGTAGATAGGTTCGAGTGTGCAATTTTCTTCTCGCCCTTACAGACTGGTCTGGTGGTAGAGTCGTCTGCACGTGGTCTAAACAGTTATATATTAAAAAAGTTTCGCTACCAAAAAACGAAGAAGAAATGAAATATAGAAATTAATTCCTACATAAGTTACTGCCGAGTGCCGACGGTAAAACGGAGCAGAGAGAGAGAGTAAAAAAAAATTACCGTATTAAGTAATTTTCCCTAAAAGGATAAATAAACTCTAATTTGATGAGATAATCAATTGTGAGTGGATCGAAATATCAAAATTATCGCTGGCTCCGTAGGTAATTACGCAAACCCTCGTTCTCTTTCGTGTTAAATCTTCGTACGTAATTGCTCAATTTTGTTTTTGCGTTGCTTTGTAATTGTAAAATTCCAATCTTTTCTGTTATGATCCGTGGATTTTACCGTGATTTTTCCAGTATTACAATGGCGAATTAGCTGTTCATTCGTAGCTAACGACAGGGTAATTTATTAGTGTGTGTTCGAGTTCTATTTGTGAATTTACAGTTTCAATTCTATGTTACGGTAGCTTATTTGCTGAAGTATTTCCTTTTTTTTTTTTTGGATTGGGTTTTGATTAATGGAATGAATGTAGTGTGTGGTGGAATGTTGAAATAAATCTCCAGTATTTAATGAAGTTCTTTGAATCTGCTGATGATTATGTATTGTTGCTGATCAATTCACGTTAAGACCTCTTCGATTAGGGATGGAATTAGGGACATTGTAGAGCTGATGAAAAAGTGAATTTAACGTAAAAGAGCTAAAATATTCGGGATATTCTTGTTCGATTAGGGGAAGCTTGAGTTGTGCATAGATGGGAAAAGAAGCATTGTGTTTACTAGCTCTTAGAGGTGACTTGCTTTCATGAACCATTACTTTGGGAAAAATGTTCTCAAAGGGGATTTTTCGTTTTCAGCTAACTGTAGGTGTCTGCATCGAATCTTACTTTGCCAAGAGCAAGCATGGATCGAAAACTGAAGGTCTACATTTGGGACATGGACGAGACTCTGATTTTGCTCAAGTCTCTACTGACTGGAGCGTATGCTGGGGTTTTTAATGGTTCGAAGGATGTGCAAAGTGGTGTAAAGATTGGAAAGCTTTGGGAGAATCACATTCTTAGAGCGTGTGACACGCATTTCTTTTATGATCAAGTAAGCATTACTTGTTTTTATTGTTCCTTCTGCATTGTTATATTTGCTAGTTTTAGCTGACATGTAATATGACGTATATAGATCGAGACCTTTAATCAACCATATCTTGATTTCTTGAACCAATATGATGACGGCACAGACCTCTCGCGTTACAACTTTAGTCATGATGGTTTTGGCCCTCCACTTGATGATCTCAACAAACAGAAATTAGCTTACCGTCACCGCATTATAGCTGAAAAGTATATAAAGGTACATGTCTTTTATCCTTTTTCTGAGGGTACATGATGGGGGTTGATGACTTTTTGTAATGTATAGGTTTCGTAGATCGTAGATTGATAAAAAGCTTGATGTTCTCCTTGCCATAACTACGATGGTTTATGCCGAATTATGATGAGAATGTTTTCACATAACAACATTGTAATATACTTTTTTCAGGGGTTGTACGGTATTCTTAGTCAAGATCTCATAAGTTTGTGGGAGAGCCTCTATGACTTGACTGACAATTACACCGACAAATGGCTTTCTTCAGGTAGAGCGTTCTCTCATGCCAAGATTTGTCTGAATTTCTGGAACAGAGATGATGTATTAATGTTATTGTTATGGGATTAATATCTGTTTCTTTTGCCCCTCTGAGCCGAACAAATTCCTTTATTCTTTGAGCATGTCAATGTACTACCTAATATTGTGCTTTTTTTACTCGATACAGCTAGGGCCTGCTTGGAGCAGTGTGCAGGTCAGAAAAGAGATTCGACACCCCCCACAAACTCGGGTGATGCTAGGGATGTTGAATATGAGCATGTCAATCTCTTAGTTACCTCGGGACCTCTCGTACCCAGCTTGGTCAAATGCTTATTCTTTCGGCTTGATAATATGTTCACTTGCAATAATGGTTTGTTCTTTCTATCGTTACTCTTATAAGTTAAATTAAGTTGTTTTCATTAAAATGACGGATCCCTGTGTGTTTGTGTTTGTTACAATAAGTCAATCGCGTTTTCCAGTTTACAGTTCGTTAGATGTTGGGAAACTCCAGTGCTTTATGTGGATCAAAGATCGCTTTGAAGGAGAAAATGCCCAGTTCTGTGTTATCGGAGATGGCTGGGAAGAATGCGAAGCTGCTCAATCTATGAGATGGCCATTTGTCCAGATTGATCTACAGCCAAGCAGTCTCCATAGGTTCCCAGGTCTTAACTCTGGTGAGTTAAAGCACTATTTTTCGATCGTGTATGGGGATGATGACAAAGATAGTAGAAGAACAGAGAGTCTATAATGATGTTATACGTACATGACAATGGATCTTCGTTCGGATTTGTTGTAATGCTGTGGAATATATGCAATATGAATCTTCAAATTTTGGATTCTGTTTTGCTCTCCTTTCATGAGATTTTAGCGTCTAAATGCATTTTACAGCTTGTTTAATGTCTCAATTCACTAAAGTCGTACTCGAGAGCCTGTATTGAATCTTTTCGGATTGAGATCGTGTGAAGTTGGAGACGAGAAGAGTATATATATTAACTTAGCGTCAACCATCTGAACATATTTGCATATTACAATAACATCGAATTCTTATACAAAACAATGAAAAGAATATAGAGGATTATGAGAGTTGAACACTGTCCCATAATCCTGATGAATTACATAGATATATAATAAGTTCAAGGGGACTTGAACATTACAAATCCTACAAGCATCAGCCCAGTCACCTCATATGGCAAGCTGCTGAACCCGAAGCTCTCGAAGTGGGACCCACCATTCTTCGTTTCTCCTTCCTATAATTCACTCGCAGTTTCGGAGACTTTGCTTTCGTGGCTTCTTTGGCAGACCTGTATTTGCATTAGCAGAAGATAAGGTCATGGCATCAGAAGAAGAAACCAGCAGCAAGAGGATGAAGACGAAGAAGAATATACGTACTTGTGTGGCAAGAAAGGATTATCGAATTTAGGCACTGGTCTTGCATGAGGGACTAGAGTCCTACGCAACTGTTTCAAGGCCTTCTCCTCCTCCATCTATATTTAAGAAAGTATAAGAATCTGAAAATCTTGAACACATTAATCGAGTTACAAAGGTTTAGTGTTATCTGTGCTTACCATCTTTGCAGCTTCGGTCTCCTCTCTGTATCTTTTGTATACCATTTCTTTCTCCTTAATCTGGAAAAGAAAGAACTCTTGGTAAGTAAGGATGATGAACAGACTATGATCATGCCAAAAGGAAATGATTTCAGTGAAGTCGAAACTATATATAGCAACCTTTTTGTCGAATTCTGCTCTGTCAGCAGCCCTGTTTTCGACATGTAGATTGAATTCTTGAACTTCAGTAAGTGGCCTTCGCTCTTTCTCAGGAAGTGGAATCGGGTCCCTGATGTCAACAGATTTACAAACATAATCAGTAAGCCATGATATCAAGTAAACACGGAAAGATGGAAATAAACATCATGTTTCATTGAGCTTCGTACTCTTTCAAGATAGGCTGAGCTTTGAATCTTCGCATCTCAGCTTCTTCCATTTCCATCCTCATCCTCTCTTCCATTTCTCTCTGCATCTCCTGTTCATGCCTCATCAAACTTTCCAATTCAAAAGGCTCTGGTTTCGTGCATGGCTTCGGTTCTGGCTTTGGTGGAATCTGCAGAAGATAGAAAAATCATGTCAAAATCTACAATAAATGAGTGTATATGTATCGTATAGAAAGAGGATATCGTATATGTATGCATACCACAGGATAGTCAGTTGTGTAAGGATATGGGTGAGCTCTTGGTATCCTAGCCCTCTCCTCTTCCAACTGTTTATGCATGAGTTCTTCAGCTATCCTTCGCTCTTTCTCTGCCCCTCTTTCCTCTGTGTGGAGATGGAACGGATTCGGTGTAGTATTTCTAGGGAGAGGATTCTCACGATGTGATGATTCCGAACATATTGAAAGCTGGAAAGGCAGTAGAAAAGGAAGTAAACATTAGTTCAAGCAAGCTTGAGTACTTCAGTACCAACACAGAAGAGACTCAGGAAAACTATGGCATTACCTTGTCAAAGAGGTCTACAACGGCATTTGGTGGAGGGATTCGTTTATCTACGGCAAAATTAAATTCCCGAGGAATGGTTACTTGCCTCTTCATGTTGCAGTAAATTCCCATGTCCCCTTTACTTTCAAATATCTGCACAACAACATAGACATTCAATTATGGTGCAAAAACAACAAAATTTTTACGAAAAGTTCACCAGAAGGTGATGTGCCAATGACTTACCTTTCTGTTCAATGGTCTAGCCTTGAACTGGGAAATATGTTCGAGCTCCTCCTTTTCCAATTCCTCGGAACTTTTTATCCTGGGAGGACGTGCTCGTAGAGATGTTTGAAGAACAGGTGATTTCGGGGCAGTAAGATGATGAGGTTTCCATTGATGGCTCTGCAAAAAACAAGGGGTGGTGTATATGCTGAGTTCTATGCCTTGTAGAAACAAGAGTAGATAAATTGATGCCTTTGCTAAACATTTGGATAAGAACTGGCGATTACTCGACAGTACCTTTACCTCTGTAGATTCAGTCGAGGCGACAGTAGATGTTTCTGCATTGTGATTGGCCCTTGACATTGTTTGTAGATGGAATTCCTGTCCAAATCAAGAAATGTTCAGTCAATATGCATGAACAATACTTTGTTTTTGAATTCTCACTGAAAGAGAAATACCTTGAACTCTGGCTGATGTGGTGTACTTCTTGGCAATGGTGGTAAAGTTGGCCCTTCAAAGATCTGCAGACAAGAATAAACAAAACAAATCGAAAGGGTGAACATACATTAAAGGTCTTAAATTTACACTGAAAGATCCTTTTAAATCGACAGAAAATTACCTTCTTGTTTACTGGACGAGCCTTAAACTTGGGAATCTTAGCCATCATCTCTTCCTCAATTTCTGCTGAACTCTTAATTTTAACAGAACGCACGCGGTGAGATGTTACGAATTCAGGCGTTTTAGGCCTTGTCAGTGTAAGCTTCCTCTGCGTTGCTCCAGCTACATCACTCTGCATATTTTTGCATACAGTATCGAGTAAGAACACTTGCAGTAAAGAAAGAGTTTATCTCTATAAAGAGAATAGAAGAAATAAACTGGTTACCTGAGAAAGAGAGCCACTGCTACGCATCAAATTCACTTCTCTTGTTCCTGATTGGAATTTGTTCATCATTTCTGCCATCGAAACAAATGGTACAGCCGGTTCTCGAACATACATCTACGCAATACGTAATAGATCAAGTCAGTAAAACACAAAACACTATGGAAATTTTTGAAAGTAATGCACTTGGACTAATGTAGTACTGTAAGTCTTACCTTTCTATCTTCCTTTTGAGTTTTAGCAGTTACAGCACACAAGTTGGAACTGCTGCTGACAATTCCAGTTCTTGTTTTGTGAGGTAGATTTGAAGGTTTGTTGACTGTAAGAATCTGAAAAAAGAACATTATTTGTAACCATTTGTTTCAATGTAAATACTCAAATGAAGCTGCTAATGAAGTTGCAAGAGTCTCTACCTGTCGCGATTTTCCTCCGTCCAGTTTTTGCCTCTTTATAGCATGGTTTTCATGAGCGCAATTGGGAGTTCCAGCAATGTTCTTACCATTAATATCCCTGAGGAAATCGCCAGTTCTTAGTACATAATCATAGACTAACTAATTGTATAAGATAGTATAGTAAGGTTGCTAGATACCTTCTAACACTAGCAGGTTTAGCGCTCTTGGCTTGTGATTTTGGTATCTGTTTCTTCGAATTGATAGCGGAAGGATTCTTAATCATACTCGCAATCTTTTTCGCTGTCTGAAGCTTCCTATCCTGCGACTGCTTTCGCGGTGCTGGAGTACAGCAAATTTCTGGTCCTAATAGTGCAGCAGATGACTTGATTCAGACTCAATGCAAGAGAAAATAATACCACCTTCTATATGAACTCTGGTACTCAACTAACCTTGGATAGCAGCTTCTTTAGGGACAGAGGAGGAGGATGCCTCGACACCTTGCACAGTTTCGGAGTTCTGCATCGGAAAGGAGAGATCATGAGTAACCAAACTAATGCAATGGTAATCCACATCTAAAACAGGCCCAGTGCTTGAGCTTACATTTTCTTTAGGACTGATGTGTGTTCGAGTTTCTTCCGTTGTCTCAGCTGAAATCGCCTCAGCCGAATCTGATGAAACAGGTGCATCCTCAGATGACTTTGGCGCCTGAAACATTTTACATCTGTCACATACACATCCACAATTCATAACATTGATAAAAGCAAGTCACACACACAACAGAACTCCACCTTCTGCATCTTATCGTCTTCGTTGAAATCGCAAAGAATCTTCTGTTCAACTGTTCTGGTAGCTCTGATTCTAGGCATAAATGCTGCAAAATAAGTTAATACAAAGCTCCATTAGGCTAAATCCTCCTCAAGAAGAGAGCTACCGATACTCAAATGAGAACGTGATAGGATGAAATAAAAATTAACTAAAGAATCATGCCCTCTCCATTCATACTACATGAATTCACACCATTTTTTCGAACATCGAAATTCCAGAAATCTTAGAAGTTACCAAGCCACACTGATCAATCCTTTAAATCGTCAATAGATTCGAGAAACTCAAAGAAATTGATCAGATTATAATCAGAGATACCCAAATCTCCCCCCTTCCGCACAAGGAATCAGAGAATTTCAAACCCTAGAATTCCACCCAACTCACAAACAAAAAACGCAGGAAACACGAAACACATCATGGAAATAGAGGAAGAACGATCCAAAAATTAAACCACCCAGAATCCGCAACTCCATAATCGACAATAATCCATGAAATTTGCGTGAAACCCCCACACCACTATACGAATTTCAATGATTTTTCTAAACAAATTAACATCCAATCACGCAGAGAGGGGTAAGCAAACGCACGAGAAGGGGCATAGGCGCGGGCGCTATCGAACCAGAGCTCCGCCGTACGCACTTCCTCCTCGGTCTCCTCACACAAGAAATCATGAAATCTCGGCGCCGAGAACTCGTACGCTTCGTCGATCATGAACAAATTACTCGACTCCTCCACCGCCGCCGCCATTCCGTAAAAAAAAATCAACCGATCACCCAACTATTCCGGTAAATTGTGGGAGAGGGGAGGGGTAACTACTCTAAGAAGAAGAAGAGGAAGAGCGCAAAGATATGATCTCGCAGGAAAAGGATGGTGCTGTTGTTGTGTTGCTGTCTAGAGAGAGAGGGGAGAGAGAAAGAGGAAGAAGGGATATTAACGTTCGGATTTTCTTTAACGGTCGAAATTTTGAAAAAGTGGGGGAGCTGGTCACTGCCAACGGCTAGTAACCATGGAATCTCTATTTAGACATAATCTCCCGTTTTATGGCAAAATTTTAATTCCACATTTTAAAATTAATAATTGTATTTTTTTTGTCATAATTTGCATTCAATCTACCTCAATCGAATTATAAAAGCGAAGGATGCGTGTGTCAGCATAACAACAGGAGTTAACGTCGCGATCTAAGGTCTCGTGTTCACGAAATAATTTCGAAATGTGGATGAGTTAATTTGGAGCATAATTTTTTAAATTGATTTTACTCCAAAATTGGTAAATAATTTTGCACTTTAATTTGAGGATTAGGGAATTTACATAAAATCAGGGAGGCTGATCATGATTTTAATGTAATTTTGGAGTATGAATAAATATTAATTTTCAAATGTGAGAAATTATATATAATATGATAGACTCAAATATTGTGGAATTGATTATTAAATTTTCAAACATTTGGTAAATTAAAGGTGATAATTTTAGTTGCAATTAAGCTTATTATAAATTAATGGACCCTAAAACAATCTTTCCATGATAAATCTAACAAAAAATTCAACAATAACAATTCATCAATATTAAAACAACTATCTAACATGAAACTATCAACATTTAGCACTACATATATTAATATATTAAATTAGATCAAGAAATAATTCACGAATCTTGAATTGATCAAGATTTGTCACACTATATATACACATCACATTCTAATTCAATTCTCATCCTCTTAGAGCTAATATCACAATATGAGTCCACTCGTACTTTTCCTGACACTCGTCCTCGTTTTTTCGGGACCCATTGCAGCACAGAATTGCCGCCAGGGATGCAAAGACGTGATCGATAATTTCAGCCAGTGCGTTGATTTCATCCAAGGGCAAGGCACCGACCCGACGCCGGCCTGTTGCCAAAATGTTGCGAAACTGAATGCTGTTTCGCAGCAGGAAAAGGGCGGCGCGGCGAGAATATGTAGGTGTATTGAGTATTTTGCGATTTACAGAACGAATCGTCCTTTCGTTGAGTCTCGCATTCAAGATCTGCCTCTCAAGTGCAACACACCCTTGAGCTTCCCTATCTCAGAGCGCATGGATTGCTCTAGGTATGTATATATAAATACTTGAATTAAGTTTCATTACATCGACATCGTTCCTTCGATAATAATAACAAATTGTATTATACTTTCTTCTGCATTTTAGAGTGAACTAATTAACTACTTGTTTGTATTGGTGCAGGATCAGTTGAAATATCACTCTTAAACAGTATTATTATGTGGTTAATTATCGCTATTATTTTAAAATATTTGTTTTGTAACACGACTGTAATGAAAAACCGTTGTACATGGACATTATCTTCTATGTATCGGTAAAACACTATATATTAAAGATCGTTCGTCCCACCTCGATTGTTCAATTTCTTTAACTTATCTCAAATACTCAATCAAACAAAGAAACATGCATGTTTTAGTCAAATTTGGCAATTTCACGAGTGTAATTAGTCCATAATGGTGATTATCGAAATCTAATTATAGAATACAACTCGACTTTTCCTTTTGCCACTGTGAAAATAACGACTTTTTTTGGCCTTAGATGAATTTCACTTTCACACTCATTATCTCCTTTAAGTAATTTCCTCAATGAAAGGGACTATATAATTAATTCTTAATATTATTAATAATCAATGGTAAAAATCAAATAATTGTATACCATTAAATTCGTAATCCAAAAATTAAAGTTAACTTTTGTAAATCCACATGTTTTAATTGAAAACAACAGTGAAGAGAGTGTTCACAAAAGAAGACAACTAATCCTCACCGTCCATGTGCAAGAACCAAAATCTTTCTGCTAAGTTTTTTTTACGGTATTCCTTTCGTCCGTGAAAAACGTACTTTAATTTTTTCGCACCCAATTAGAAGCGTTGAAAATTCCATATTTATAAAAGAACTGGGTATCACATTACATCAAAACTTAACATAATATCGATTTTTCGACATGTAATAGATTATAATGTACCGATTAAGTGTAATGGAAGATTTAGTTAAAATAAAAGTCAACATCAATTCAATTTTGCCAAGGAATAATAAATAAATAAATAAGCAAATACCTTTCTTTTAAGCTCATTACTCAATATTTAAATATCATATCTCCAGAGATTCGAACTCGTAACTTCTAGCTTCAAAACGATTACTTTCCATCAAAATTGAAGGGGAAGACTGCAATTAAACTTTATTCCTATTTTTTTTTTTAATAGAAAAATGAAAGAAATAGAAAGAAATAAAATAAAATAAAAAGACGCGGGTTGCGAAAGTAATCGAGAGAGTCAACGGTCGAATAGGGCTAGCTTTTCTTGTAATGTGGATTGGGAAAGTCAACAAAATGTTGATAAATTACTATAGTTGTTTATTTACATTTACATAAAATAAAATAAAATAATAAAGGGCAGGTGAAAATGAAATCGCCTTCGCCTCTATTAATTGGAGAAGAGGAAGGAGTTGAGTCTATGATGGTAACCGCAGTAGTTGATGTGATGATCTGGGCAAACTAAAAATCCAATCTTTTTCAGCATCTCTATATAATCGACCTCCATCTTTTTCTGGGTTCCCGGAGTTTCAGATTAGGGGGCTGAAGAACACTTGATTTTGGGAGAAAGCGACCGCCATGACTGGAGGGAGAGAAATTCTCAACAAGATGAAGGTTCATCCTCTCTCTCTCTCTCTCTCTCTCTCTCTCTGGATGTGGGGAGACTCTTTGATAGTTGCTTATGGAGTTCTTGATTCTGGAGTCAACTCTTGTATATAGTTTCTTACTGTCCTTTTTTTTCTCTGTTTCACTCTTTGTATGTGTGTGTGTGTGTGTGTGTTTTGTTTTTCATTTTCTTTTTTCCCTTTGGGGGTTTGATTGTGTTGAGGGATTTGGGAATGATGTATGCTTTGTAGCTTCTGCAACAAAAGAAATTGATAAATTATGGTGATTTATTTGCATAGTTGAATCATATGGAATTTGGCATGACAGAAAAATTGAATGTTCTTGCATTTGATTTTTCTAAGAATTTGGAATTTGCTTTGTTCATTCAACAATTTCTTGATTTTGCCTCATGAAGAGTAGAAATGGTGGTGGTTCCAATCTCTTTTATCTCTAGATTCTTTGATGGATATGGTAATACACCCAGTTTTCATTCTTAGTTCTGCTTTGATCATCTGGAAACTTGTTGATTTTGGCATTTACATCTCGAAAAAATTTCGATGCATTTCTTGAAAGAGCTCCGGCCGTTTGGGCTGTCCTTTTCTACTTTACCTTGCATAGAGGCAACATAACTGCGATGGATAAGGACCGGACTAGTCCCTTTGGTGGATCGAGATCACATTATCTGTAAACATGGTCACAAGAAAGAGACTACGTACTATGATTGTGATAATAATGACAATGCTGTTGGTTGTAGGCTTCATTTATTGTGCAAACGTTGTTAGGCTCGTGAACTTTTGAACATAACGCCTCAGAAAAGGCGGTTTTGTTGGCATTCAAGTTACTACGTAGTAATTGATAGAAACTAATCGATGTTGATGCTATAGACATATGTGTGTTCTTTCCTGTATTGTATTGCTGGCAATGCTTCGAGTCTGAAATCTCTCTTTCTGATTCAGGAAAAGGCATGCTTTTCGACTCCTCTCACACCGGATACTAAGAAAGGGAAAAGTAAATTTCAGAATATCATCACACATGGCTCTTATCTGATGAAAGGGAAGTCACATCATGCCATGGAAGATTTTCTAGTGTCTGAACTCAAAACAGTGGACGAAAACGAGTTAGGTCTGTTTGCTATCTTCGATGGACATATGGGGCACGACGTTCCAAATTACTTGCAAGAGCACCTCTTCAACAATATCTTAAAGCAGGTGTACATTCGAAACATTTCCTTTGAAATGTGATGCCAAATCAAGATTGTTGTAATCTTGTTATATTCATTTAATAGTTTCTCGGTACCATTATTTTCTTGACAGAGCGATTTTTGGACCGACTTGAAGAATGCACTGAAGAATGCCTATCACTTGACTGATAAGGAAATCTTAGAGAAATCGGTTCAGTTGGGGAAAGGGGGTTCGACAGCTGTAACTGCGATACTGATCAATAGGCAGAAGCTCGTTGTTGCAAATGTGGGAGACTCTCGAGCTGTGATAAGCAAGAGAGGCATGGCTAAACAGCTATCAATTGATCACGAGCCTAGTAGGGAAAAGAAGTTGATTGAGAGCAAAGGCGGATTCGTATCAAACCTTCCAGGTAAAAATATCTCTGACGTCTCCTACACGAAAATGCTCACTTTTCGCCATTATAAATTCTACGAGACAATTTGTACTGACCATTAAAAATAGCGAAGGGTCATACTATAATTCTGTATTATATACATAGAAACATATTTTACATGTATAATGATTTCTGTGTATTACTATGATTCTTCGGTTGCACAGGCGATGTTCCTCGCGTAGATGGCCAGCTGGCAGTGGCCAGAGCATTCGGTGACAAGAGCTTGAAGAGGCATGTGAGCTCGGAGCCTGACATAGCAGTCGAGATCATAGATGATGATGTCGACTTCATCATTTTAGCAAGCGATGGATTGTGGAAGGTCTGATCTACTCACCAATCTAAACGCTTCTACATACATTCTCGAGCCAACACTGGAGAAATACTGAAGCAATAAGAGAAGTTACTCATATCCATGTCAACGTTTTTGCAGGTGATGTCGAACCAGGAGGCAGTCGACTCCATCAAAAGCATCAAGGACTGCCATGCAGCAGCGAAGCATCTGATCGAGGAGGCGGTGTCGAGGAAGAGCAAGGACGACATATCCTGCATTGT
The DNA here is from genome assembly GCA_029379335.1 of Thymus mandschuricus. Lineage (NCBI taxonomy): Eukaryota > Viridiplantae > Streptophyta > Magnoliopsida > Lamiales > Lamiaceae > Thymus > Thymus mandschuricus. Next base: position 33,225,446 of record CM057080.1, on the reverse strand, counting down.
TGTGAGGTTTCATTAACCTTTGGCTTTCTTTACCAGTTTATGCTTGAAGTTGTTAAATAAGTAGAATTCATCAAAAAACACAAAAAGAAAAAGGATTTGTTATATAGAATGTGAAGATGCAAGAAACTGTAATGATGGTGTTTGTGTATTTTTCCTACTCAATTAAAACCCTACTGCATTGTTTATACCAATAAATTATTGTGATTAAAAAAAAAATGTTTTTTTAATTTGATTTAAATGGGCCGGGTCCACTATTGGGCCGCATTTTGGGCTGGGCCTGAATCATGCATTTGGCCCAATGGGCTTGTGCCTTTCCTATTTTTTGAAGTAATTCCCTTGATTTGAAAAGGGCAAAAAAGGCATTTTACTAAAATTATAAATAAGAAATTACATTTATATTTTTTTCCCAATCCACTCATTAATTTAAAACTCAACTAAAGTTAAATAATTTTATACCATAATAAATTATTATTAAAATATCCACTACTTGCCTTCGGCTAATGTAGCATTGCCTGGTCGATAATTTCTTTTTAATGTTGTGTTCTTATGATTTACTTTCATGATATATATATATATATATTTGAATTTAATTATATCATCGACACGTCAGTCATAAATCAATCGATAGTAGGTACGAGAGCATTTTGCGATATAGCAACGATAAGCACGAGGAGACAATGCCACGTAGCATCCTGTCACGTGCGGATCAAATGCAATTCACGCGGGGTATGGGCCCAGCTACTTTAAAATTAAAACCCAGGCCCAAACTTTGAGCCCATCATTACACGACAAACACACTATTTCATAATCTTTCCATTTTTTAGGGGTAAAAAATAGAAAAAGAATATCAATTTTCAAGAAACCCCCTTTACTGAGTGACACGTGTCAGCCTCCTCCAAAAACAGCCTCCTCCCTTAACCAATTGAATTAAATCTTAAAACAAATTGAGAATTGGAGTATGGATAAAAGGATTCTTCCTTTTTTATTCTTTTTCCCCAATTATATTTATTATTTAATTTATAAATTAGGCAATATATTCAAATTGATTAGTGGATAATATTTTGATTTTTTTTTAATTTAGTTTTCGCAATTTTTTAAGGAATTTTTACGTTTTTTGGAAACTTCAGCCCAATGGGCTGTAGCCACTTGCATGTTTTGGGCTGCAGAATTTCTGATTTTGGTAAATTAAAAAAAAAAATACATATAATGGAAATTCTAATATTCTTAAATTTGTGTTTTTACGAATATATTAGTTTGAGAAGAATGCATTTCTTGTTTTGCGTTTTTAATTACCTAGTTTAGAACTTAGAAGGAAAAAAGAACAAACATCGAACGGAACAAAATAAGTAGAATACATAGTGGAAAAATCATTTATTGCACGAGCTAGTATTATTTCATTGTAGTTAATGAAATTGATGGGTAATTAAATAGTAGTAATAACCAAACTATTAACTATTCACCATCGGAAAACACCCCAAAGAAGAAATGTAATAGGAGTTAATATAATAGAGCGATTTAATATTAGTCTCGGATCGAAAATCACTCAGTTACGTACAACTCTTAATTTCGTCTATGATACTTGTATATATGTGTTGTACGTGGACGACATGATCTCTTACATTTAAAATTCAAATGGATTACTATTTAATAAAATTCGTATCGAAAGATTTTTGTGTACGATTATCGCGGGCGAATATACTAAAATAAGTATACCGAAACAAAATACATTACTATCTCCAAACAAAAAGAGAAAAGAAAATGGAATAAAATGACGCAGGAGGTAAATCGTCTTTTCTTAAGAATAGAAAAGGGATACGACAAGGAAGGGATTAAATTAAGAGTAAAAAAAGTTAGATTAAACATGATGAGAGCAATGAGGGAAAAGTACAAGAAGATGGGCATATTCTCTTCACCATTAACACAAAAACAAAGAGAGGCAGAGAGAGAGAGAGACTGAGGGGGGAGAGAGAGAGAGAGGGGGGGTGGTGGTGGTGGTTGTTGCATTTGCATGTAATAGTGTGATCTCGAGCTGCCACATATCTCCCTTTGCATGCAAACATCCCTAATACTACGCCGCCACGCACCTCTCTACCCATACTCTCACACCATCCTCGTCACCTCTCTCTCTCTCCTCTCTCTCTCCCCCCATATATAACCCCTTAACCTCATCTCTCTCTACATCTCTCTCATGCTCCCCTTCCCTTGAGAACAAAATACACCAAAACAAAGAAAGATATATACCCCTCCCTCTCTCCTCTCACACAAAATGATGGGTAGCGTTTGCGCCGAGCAGCAGCAACACAAGTTCCACCACTCCCACCCACTCTTCCTCACCAAGAAGTCCCTCCGAGAGATCGACATCCCTCCTCGGAAGCTCCTCGGCCGCCGCGCCTCCGCCGCCGACTCCCCCAAGATGGACGGCGACAACTCCCTCTTCTCCAAATTCCTCCCCTACAACGACGGCGACGGCGACTCCGACTCCGACGACCCCTACTCCTCCGACCACTTCCGGATGTACGAGTTCAAGGTGCGCAAGTGCAACCGCAGCCGCAGCCACGACTGGACCGACTGCCCCTTCGCCCACCCGGGCGAGAAGGCCCGCCGCCGCGACCCCCGCCGCTTCCACTACTCCGGCACCGTCTGCTCCGAGTTCCGGAAGGGCCACTGCGGCAAGGCCGACAACTGCGAGTTCTCCCATGGCGTCTTCGAGTGCTGGCTCCACCCCTCCCGCTACCGCACCGAGGCCTGCAAGGACGGCAAGAACTGCAAGAGGAAGGTCTGCTTCTTCGCCCACTCCTCCCGCCAGCTCCGCATTGTGCCGGACACCATCCCCTCCCCTCCGGCGAACTCCCCCACGGCGGCGGACAAGAAGTGCCGCGGCCTCAGCCACCACTGCTGCATCTACTGCCACTCCTCCATGACCGCTTCCCCAACCTCCACCCTCATGGGCCACATGTCGCACAACCTCATCTCCCCGCCCAACTCCCCGCCTATCTCTCCGGCATGCTCGCCGGACTTCTCCGCCGCCTACGGCGGCGGCGGCAGCCGCTTCGGCAGCATCGAATCCTGTGCCATGCCGGAGTACGCGGATCGCGGGCTGAGTTACAAGGAAGCCCTCAACGAGCTGATGGCATCGTTCGAAGCGATGAACGCCGTCGAAACACCGGCGAGCTCAACCCGGAGCCTCCCCTGGCTGGATGTGAACTTCAACGTGGAGGAGCAGCCGCAGTTCGTCCTATCCCCTTCGACTCCGACTCCGACTCCCTCGATGAGCCGTGGACATAGCAAGTTCTACCACGGAGAATTCTCCGGCAGGAATCTGATGGATGACAGCAGGTACATTAACAACGAAGGAAACTCAGGTGGGCCCGACCTGGGGTGGGTTAATGATCTCTTAACTTGATACGAAAACGGTACCAGAAGTTGAAGGAGGAAGACGAAGGAGGTGGGACCCACAAGGTGTATATAAACCCCCAAGCGAAGAATGTGTGTACAATGTACATACACAATCAGGTGTATGTATCGGCATTAATGGAGGCGGTGGTGGTGGAGGAGGACTGTGATTATTTTTTCTGGTGATTGTTAATTTGGGTTGGTGTTTTTGTTAATTACTCTACTACTATTGTGTTTGTGTATTAATTAATAATGAATAATTAATTAGTTAATTAAGGTGGGGGATTTTGGATTAATTAGGGGTTGTTATTCTTGTTTGATGATCAGCTGCAAGTGTGCATGGCGATCGATCACTGTGAATTTCTGTAATGTATTATTATCATATTATCTGATCCCTTATTTTGTTAATTTCCCTTCTTTTCTGTATATTTAATTTTGTTATTTTTTCAATTAATTTAGTGTGATGATGCGGTGCATAGTTGAAATGAGTTGAATAATTAATGAACATAAAAACAAAACAGTAAGGAGGGAACAGTATTATATACTCTTGGTAGAGGAAGTCGGAGGAAGACGAAGCTGACGTGGCAGTGAGATATTAGCCCGGCATAGGTGGCACACATGCAAGAATGCGAGGTGGCGAGACTTGGATTAGGATGAGAGTCAATTGTCCCTTTTTGTACTATTTGATTGTATAGTAAGGATTATGTTGTCGATGTAATGATATTCATTCTTTACACAATTGCATGTAGGTTCAAATCATATGTCAATGTGACGGAGTTGAGGAAATAGATAGCTGACTGTCGTTTTGTCGATCCATTAATATAAAGATAGCCGGTCGCCTTTTCGAATGGATGCCTAAAAGTCATTTATTTAAGATATGAATTATTCTAACTGCTCCTAAGTGTTGATATCGAGTGTGGGTGTCGCTTAACGTCCCTTATTACTCTCATCAGCTCTATACGTATTTATTACATATGATGATAATACTAATAATAATAATGCAAGTAGAATTAATTAATGGTTATTATTAATTGTCGTAGCATATATCGTCCCATTTAAACAAAGAACTCGCTAGAAAATCACCCAACTTAGTTAATTTCTCGATATATAATTCCAACGCTTGGTTTTTACTCAAAACGGAGGCGATTTAATGAAATTGAATCGATACATAACCTCTATAAATTTGTGTGCATGCATGTATATGTGCACATAATAATCTTTCAATGTATATAATAATTCCATTATGGTATAGTAAGGATCATCCTGTATGAAACCTAAGAGCATAATATATGAGCGTACTTCACGTGTTCACAGCAGCGATATAACCCTAGTATCCGTCATAGTTACACCTTGAAGGAAAAGTATCGACCGACATTGCTACATCACCAATAGATACATGCATTAAGTTCGTTTACGGTAGAATGAAAGAAAATCGAACCCCGTCCTTCATCTTGAAAACCAAAGCCCAAATGCTCATCAAATACCTAACAATCCTCATAATACATATGTATATAGATGGGAAAATATGATGCTACATTTCACAAATAAGTTGTTGGAAATACTAGAAGAAGACATAGGTGTAAATACAGGAGGACAAGAGAATTGAATAATGCAAGTGAATAATTTGAAGGTGCAGTGTATAGGTGTGTTTCCTAGGAAGGGAACTTCATGTGGTGGACAGCAAGGGAAGTAGGGTAGTACTCAATGCTTGATTGATGATACCATATAAAAAAGAGTGAGAGAAATTTATCCATAGTTGGTTGCTAGGCTTAGGTGGCATCTTGCCCTAAAATCTCACTCACAACTATTTTTATGTACCAATATTTTTTTCTTTTTCAAATAATAACTAGCCCATGCTAAAAGTGGCCTATTTTGCTTCAATATTGGGGGCCCATTAATTATACTCCCACTACAAGAATCCACGTGATTCCCTACGGAATATCTATGGAAAAGTTTCCGTAGGCATATAACTACTAATTCCCTACGGAATCGCAACGCCCGTTAATTTTGAAATGTATCTACCATTTCCCTACGGAATGCCTTCAACATATTTAACTACGGAAAACTTTCCGTAGGCAAAAGTAGATTTATGCGTGAATTGTATTTCTTTTTTTTATAAAATCAATTAATCCCAAAAAAATAAATAATAATAATAATATTTAATATTTGCCTACGGCATGTGTAGTAGGTATTCCGTAGTTAAAGTGTTTAAGAAGGATTTAATTCCCAAAAATCAATCGAGCCCTAATTTGGAGACCCGTCGCCACCACGTCCGCGAGCCACCGCCGCTGAGCGCCGGGACTGAGCGTCGCGACTTCCGCTGCTGTTCCCGTCGGCCTTCAACGTTTTTTCTTCCTCACCTGTACTTCCTTTTTCTCTTTTCTAGTCTCTCGATTTGTAACTTTCTCTCTCATATTTGCAGGTTACGGCGACGGGCGCCGACGGTACACTCACCGCTCTCCGCCGCTACCATCTAGGAATCCAGCGTGAGCTGCGACTCTCTCTCTCTCTCTCTCTCTCTCTCTCTTGTTCTCATCTCGGAAAAGATGATTAAAGTATGGAGAATGGTTCAAACAGCAAGCATACATTCAGCGATGAACAATTCATATTCATAAAATTTTAGAGTATTGAAATGAAGTGGATTAATTAATTCGTTCATTGATTAATTCACACAGATTATACAATTGTTGTGCAGTTTGAGGAGTTGATAAGATAAGCTCGTAGAAATGCTGAATCCTGGTTCAGATTTCCCCTTGAGCTGAAGGTACTAGCCTTACTACCATACTTTAGCATCAGTAGCTGCTTTCATTTTTTACATTGTTTGACATGTAACTGGCTCCTCAATCGAGTATGTCTTTAATTTACTGGAAATGTCAAACTTTTAAACACTGGTTCTGTTTCGATAATTTTGTTCCGTGGGTCTATTTGGTTACTGGTTTACTGGTGTCAAACTTTAACCATCTTTTGGGCAGTCCAGCTCACCATTTCCCAAAGCTTGCTTCCTGAAATCTCCAACGAGCTGCGAATACATTATCTAGGTATTTTGTCTTTGTACTTGGATGCATTTCAAGTGAATTGGGGCTGATATTACTGCAATAATTACCACAATGCTAATTACAGTTGTATACGTATGCTCAGTGTGACGACACGGGCTGTGCAGGTCAAACTCTTGTATACTAGCCTTACTACCATACTTTAGCATCAGTAGCTACTTTCTTTTTTTCATATTAAGTTAACACACAGCTTCCTGATGCAATTAAACCTCATAATCTAATTAGGAATCACCATAAGAAATACATGAATGTTGTTTAAGAGTTAATGGGATTAGTTTCTTTTCTTGAAGAAGTTGTAATTTTCAGTATGCCTAAATTTACTCTGTTTTAGCTCTAACTTAAGGAGACAATCGATTAAGAGTTCCATTTTCAAGCTGGGATTGGACATGAAGGATACCTGTGACAGAAGTGTGATTGCGGAAACTGTTAGAAACCTCATGGATGTAAGGAAAGAGGAGTTCTTACGCAATGCTGATGACATGGCGAACGCGGCTAAGAGATCTCTGAGCGAAGGCGGATCGTCTTACTCTCACTTGGAACGCCTGATCGAAGACATAAAAGCCCAGAGCGCTCGAGTTGTTTGTGACTGATCATCAATCGATCGATATAATCAGAGTACAGTATAGTACCCGGCAAATAAGTTATAATACAGAATAAGAGTTCCCGTTCATCATCAGTTTACACATACTATGTGGAATTTACTTCCAAATTATCATTTCATTACACGAAGCTTGTTCTTGATCAATGTTTCACCATTGTTGGAATAGTATGAACTGTTTCACCAAGCTGGGATTGGACACTTCCCGTTGTTTTCTTTATGAAAAGGCAAAGGCGGACAATATTCCAGCTGGACCGGTTAGCTACCGAATGGTGAAGAAGATGCACTACAAGAATGGTGTCTATACAGATGGACGATCAAAGAGAATCATTGTAAGTACAAATAAGATAAATACTAATATCATAGTTTTGTCTTTGTTAAATATGGCTTCTTGAAAATGAGACAGAGATAGACAACAATGCAGAGGACACTTATAATCTCACATAACTTGTTAATAATTTTATGAGTAAATGGACAGAGATATAGAAGGGATTTGTGGAGGCAGGGTTCCACTGACTTATTGAGTTCAAAATTCAAAACAGTTTAGATAACTTTTGCCTTTTGTAACTTAATATCTGAACCAAGCATGAAAAGGATGGAAAAATTGTTTGGTGCAGTGTTAATATAAGATGATGAGCAAGACAAAATTCATGCAAGGTTGATGCCTTAAGAACATCAGCACTGAAATTGATCAAACAATCCTTGACAAAAAAGTAGTACTAATTATTCATACGTAGGCTACATCTTTAGAATTATACTTTTAATTTACTTTGTTTATTGTTCAAGTGGGAAATGAGCATTAATTTGTTTTATTGTTTGTAGGAGGAGGTCGAGGGAATGATAGCACGGGCAAAAGAGCCCCTACCTGGTACAACACAGCCTCGTCGTGTGACTGCCGAGTTGGAGAATGCTTTTTATGCAGAGGTGGTTAAGCTAGATTCTAGGGGCAGGCTCTTCGGGCATGGTTGCATATCACAGGGACTACGTGAGATTTCATCCTCGGGTGTTGCTTCACGAGCAGAGGCTCCCGTTTCAGATCCACGTGTCACTATATTGGAGAACCGCTTTGATCGATTGGAGAAGTTGTTGGTGCCCCAAATTAATTTGTTGCAGTCCACACTCGAGGAACATATGCAGAGATCTCGAGACTCTTAGTTTATATTTGAAGCTAGCGGGTTGTTGAAGAAACTTGTACCTTTTTGGCATTAGATAGTTTTGTTGGAGATACTTTCACTTATAACTTTTGTAGGAGAATTGGAGATACTTTCACTTGTGATATTTAGTAATCTAATGAAATATTGGTTGTCTTTATATGCATACAGCCTTTATTTAACTGTTTTTAGGAGGACGAATATAAATTCAAAAATCTGGAAATATTCAAGCATGTTTTCCCTACGGAATCGCTACGCCATAGCTAGGGAGCTGGACTAAGTTTACAAACAAAACCTCTACAGGTCGTCTACGGGCCAGCTTCAGTTTCCCAACAGAATGCCTACGGAATTTCCCTACGGCTAGACGTCGTAGTTAAACCGTAGTTACATATCGTAGACAAATAGTAGCGAATCCGTAGACATATTGTAGACATTTCGTAGTCAAACCGAAGGTGAAAGTAAGATCGGATGACGTCATGCATTTCGGATTGCCTACGGATTATGGGTGTAGTGATTCCGTAGGCAAATTTGCCTACAGAATAACAACGCCCGAGAATTTCCCGACGCGGGTTTTTACTACGGAACGGATACGTAGAGATTCCGTAGGCAAACGCCTATTCCGTAGGCAATTCCGTAGGCAATGTTGTAGGGAATTTTAGGGTTTACTAAAAAGTGTTTGCAATAGAACAAAATCCTATCGTAGCACTAGCAAGTAAAACCCAATGTCGAATCTCGAAGGAAAACTTAACAGGGCGATCAATTATGTAGTAAACCTAATCTAGCCTAAAACTAAGAAAGCAAGTAAATAATATTTTGGGTTTTTGATTTTAAATCCTAGGCAAGAAAATAGATCAAAGCAATAAATCAAAGTAAATAAATCTAATCTAGAAAGCTGGAAATTAATCTAAGAATTAAACTAATGAAAACAATAAATCTACCTAGGCAAAAATCGAAAGGAAAGCAATAAAGAAAGCAACGAAAGAAAAGAAAACGAATCTAGACATAATTAAACTAAATCTGAAAATCTGGAAATTAAATAAATAAATCTAAATCTAAGAACTTTGAAAACGAGAGAATTGAAAACGAAAGAAAAACGAATCTAAACTAGACTTTGGAAATCGAACGAACGAAATTAAACTAAAGAAATTAAACGAGGCAATAAAGAAATCGAATCTAAAACTAAAGCAAGTAATTAAAGCAATTAAACAAAAGCAATAAAATAACTTACGAAAATAACGAAGAACGAAGAACTTGAATTAAACTGCAACGAACTACGAATCCGGATTCGAACAAAAGAAAGCAATAAAAACTAAAGCTAAAGTATTTAGAACTGAAAAACTAAGGTAAAAGCTTGTCCAAATTCGTGCCCTAATGGCCTATATATACTAAGGTAGAAGTTCGACTCCAATAAGGAAACAATTAATAAAACACGCCAGGCGTGGAGCGGGCGCTCCAAAGGACGGGCGCGGGCGCTCCATAATAGCTACGCTTTTTCCCTTCTTCATTTGACCTGGAGCGGGCGCTCCAGAGGCTTAGCGCGAGCGCTCCCAAGCTGCCATGCAAATCCTCGAACACTGTACACGGAGCGGGCGCTCCAATGCCACGGAGCGGGCGCTCCATATGATCCGCGCTGATCATCCGCTTTTGCACTCCTTTTTCTTCCTTTTCTCGTTCTTTCTCCTTCTTTCGGCTCCCATGATCCCTAACAAGTAAAATACTCGAAACACCCAAATCATAGCTATAAAGACACAAAACGACTCAAAAACGACACAAAAACAAATAATAAATAACGACTAAAACCTAACAAAATGACACCAAACAACTCCCCCACACTTAGACCTTTGCTTGTCCTCAAGCAAAATAATCATATAATTTAGACTCAATTCAAATAATCCAAATCATAGAACATTTAATCATCGGAATCGACAAACTCAAACAAGGTCACTTTAATCCCAAGTTACGAACAATCATCATCAACAAACTATGCGGCTTATAAATCAATCCAAGTAAGAGGAAAAGCAATGATATCACACTTCTCACAAAAATCTAGATCACCACAACTTAGACGACTAGCCTACTTCCCCTTTTTATTCAACAAATAAACAACTCTTTTTTCTTTTTTTTTTAAACTTGTGAACGTTTATGGCACAAAATTCACTAGGTTTAATCATCGATGGGTCACATCGAGCCTCCTAGTGCGGTTTCCCGTACCCATTGTCAAGAGGGGTAGAATGCCTACGAACACTTATTCTAATATACACGAGTATCATCTAGGACGATGTTCATGAAATGTGATCATTCGAGGGTCTCTCGAAGCCTTTTCATGTGGTTTCCCATGCTCATTACTCTAGTATTTTTTATACGTTACAAGCAAGAGGAGCAGAAATCCTATCAACTCTTTATTCACATAAACACAACTATTTTTTTTTTTTTTTTTTAAAAGGGGAAAGTAAACTAGCAATCCAAATTACAACAATCTAGACTAATCACTCAACCAAAAATCATAAATCATTTTCCTCAAACTCACATCAATTCATGCCCCACAATTCATCGAATCATAATATATCACAACTCAAGATTAAACCAACCTAATTTATGCTCAAATCAATTCCAACAACTAAATACTCCATCATCAAATCATTCAAATTAATCCTAAATTACATGCTTACATGCTTGAACACAAACAAATTTCTAAGTGGGGAAAAATAAACAAAGACACAAAAACAAACAAGACACGAAAACACAAAAACACAAACATCAACTTAACATGTCAAAAGTGATAATTATTCACACCCCCCCCCCCCCCCCCCCCCCCCCCACACACACACTTAAAATCATGCAATGTCCCATTGCAAGAAAATAAATAGAAAGAGAGGAGAAAACTTATCGCTTTTGACGACCACAAGTGGCACAAAAATCGGAACCTTGAGCGATCCCAAGAATTGCAACCTACAAAACAAACAAAGACAAAAATACCAAACAAGCGTAATATCTCCTAAAATGACCAAAAACAATAAAAATAAAAATAAAGAAAAACGAATAGCTATCAATGGTGAAAGTTTCGAGGATCATTTGGATCATTAGGATCCCAAGGTGCCTGCGAAGAAGAAGAAGAAGGGTGAAAATCGGTATACCTCGAAAGATGGCGCTCAATATCGTAGACCCGATTCTCGACCCCTTGAACTCTCGTCCCCATGTTTTGCATTTGAAGTCCCAAGTTCTCCATATTCGTCGTCATCGACTGAAATAGCACGGCATGGGAATCCAGTCTCTCGAACAACCCGGTCTGAAACGTGTTGAACCCCTCTTGATATGCGCGAAAATAAGCTGGGGGTTCCTCGGGTTGTGCAGCTCCGACTCCTTCATCCATTTGAATTTCCTCGTGTTCGGCCGGTGCTCCATGGATGGCTATGTAGTTTCTGACCGAACCCCGTAGATGCCATGGCTTGAACTGAGTAGGGGAAGATAAGTAAGAGCCATTGATGAGCTCAGCTGGGGTGATCTCCCGACTCGGGACGAGAGACATCGGAGGACTGGGATAAAAGGGAACCGCCATATATCGAGCTATCCCCGTAGCTATCTGAGAGAGGGCGGGATGTGCATTGTGCCTCGACTGGTTGCCAATGATCTGGTTCCAAATGAAATGGGAGATGCTAACCTGCACATGATTCTTAGCAGCCCACAACAGGTAACACTCCGGACCACTAACCTTGCTCCCTTCTATTTTTCCTGTTACATTGAATGCTAGGAAACGATGCAACAGTAATAGAGAATTATCACGAATAAACATAGAAGGGGCACCCTTTTGTACCCAGTTATCACAACCAGTCAACTCTTTCCAAGCAGCAAAATAATTGAAATCATGAGGCACAAATTGAGAAGCATCATCAGCATAGTGAAAACCAAAAATCTCATGCATGCGATAGCAAGACACTTCACAAAAAATTCCACCCAAATTGCACAGAAAAGCCGTCTCCTCCTCTTGACCCTCATCAGTATTTTTCCCTAGTCTAGCAGTACACAACATCTCCAAGCACAATATATCATGCCCCTCCCATTGGTTATTAAAATACTGAGTTAAGCCTAGGACCTCTAAATATTGAGCAAGTGAATCCCCTAGGCGCAATTCCTCAATAAACATAGGCGAATAATGGCGAGGAGGCAACAATTCCATATCTTTGAGATGAAGGTACCGATTTGTTACCTCATACCCATCATCGGTATCGAAGGGAACACGAAAGGTGACACCGTATTCTCCCGGTGTAATCCCTCCAACTGGGCGAGCTGACATCCGGGCAGAGAATGGAAGACTAGATGATGCCGCTCCAACAATCGGGGCTGCTCTCTTTCGTCTCGACATTTTAGCACCTGAAATCTAGAGGGAAACGGAAGAGAAACGTAAAACGAACAAAAGGAAGAAATTGAATTGAAAACTGGCGGCAGAAGGCGCAGGTGCACTGGAGCGGGCGCGCGCTGTCTGTGGAGCGGGCGCTCTAGGCGGCAACTTGGAGCGGGCGCGCGCTGTCTCTGGAGCGGGCGCTCTAGGCGGCAACTTGGAGCGGGCGCTCCTGCGTGCTGGAGCGGTCGCTCCGGCAGAAAAACGGCGGCGGCGCGGGATGCTGACGGCGGCGCACGCGGCGAAGGCAGGCGGCGGCAATGACGGCGGCTTCGGGCTGGTGGTGGTGCGAATGGTAGCAGGGTAGAGAGAACTCCGGTGGTTATGGTGATTGCGGCGGCGGTGGTCGGAGCTCCGGTGTGGTGGCGTCGGTGACGAGTGGTGAAGAAAAGGGAGGAAGTGTGGCTAGGGTTCGTGTGGCTGCACAAAGAGATAAAAAGAAAATAGAAAAAATATAAAAGAAAGAGAGAAAATATACCTGATTCGCATAAGGGGCGCGGGCGCTCCGACAGGGTGGAGCGCTCGCTCCATATAACGTTCGCTGAAAAATTAGAATTCCAACAAGTAGTGGAGCGAGCGCTCCAATTCCTGGAGCGGGCGCTCCAAACCTGGTTCGCTCTCTCTCTCTTTTTTTTTTTTTTGTTTTTTTTTTTTTAATAAATACGTGGGTTGCCTCCCACCAAGCGCTCTTTTAACGTCATTAGCTTGACTTACAAAAATTTCATCGAGAAGAAAGAGAAGGGGGATCGGAGATAAAAATGGTCTCAACCGTCTGAGGCAACGTCTCTCCTTTGATGTACGGTTTCAAATGTTGACCATTAGCTGAAAATATGTACCCCGACTCTTCATTCTTGATCTCCACAACTCCATGGGGAAGAACTCGAACGACCGTGTAAGGATCTCCCCACTTGGACTTGAGCTTGCCCGGAAAGAGACGAAGACGAGAATTGCAAAGAAGTACCGTCATCCCGGGCTTGAACTCCTTGTAGGTGATCTTCTTGTCATGGGGCCGCTTCACCTTATCCTTGTAAATCGTCGCATTTGATGGAGGTGGCGAGTTTTCCTCTTCTACTTCATCAATCTCCTCCAAATCCCATAGACGTTGCTCGATCTCCTCTTCCTCATCCACGCAACTAAAGAACTCGTCATCCTCTTCTTCAACGAGCTCTTCATGACTTGCTACCCTATTCAAATCCTCACAAATATTTTCCTCAACAAGAGGGTTAGCAAGTTTAACATAAGAACAACTATGAATAGAGGAAGTGGGAATAGAAGACGAGTTTCGAAATACCGAAAATGTCACCGAACCTCCCTTGCCGGCCATGCTCAAAGTTCCGGAGCCAACGTCGATTCGAGTTTGAGTAGTTGCCATGAACGGTCGTCCTAGCAAAAGAAGATGACCTTTTCCACTCCTAGCTCCTCGCCCCACGTCTAGCACAACGAAATCGGCAAGAACTCGAATACCTCCCACAAGTAAAACAACATCTTCCATAATCCCCAAGGGCCGACTCAAAGAACCGTCGGCTAACTCGATGTAATAATTTGTAGGCTTAAGATCCCTTGAACCCATTCTTTCATAAATCGAATAAGGCATCAAGTTCACCGCTGCCCCCAAATCCAACATTCCCGACACACGATCCCCATTATCCAAACTAACATCTAATGTAAAGCTTCCGGGATCACCTTGTTTCGGTAGAGATGAGAGATGACCGGTCGAGGTAGGAGAGGTGTTAGAACGAATTCGGCTTGCTTCGACGGCGGCCACCGTGTGAATCCTCATTTGCTTGTCTTCACCTTGCGTCTTGTTCTTCAATCTGCTCGGGAAAGGGATAGGGGGGACGTAAGGATTGGGCGCCTTATGAAAATTGGTCTCCTCCTTCTTTCTCTCTTCTGATTCGGATGCTGGTGGCGGAACAGGGAACTGGAGCGGGCGCTCCAAGGATTGGAGCGGGCGCTCCATGCTGGGTGCGCTGGATTTTAGATTCTGCTGGAGAGGGTGGAGCGGGCGCTCCAAGTATTGGAGCGGGCGCTCCGTGCAAGGCTCGCTCTGAATTTGCAGGAGTTGGAGCGGGCGCTCCAAGGGTTGGAGCGGGCGCTCCATTTCACGCGCGCTGGAAGTTGAATTTTGCTCAAGAGGGAGCGGTCGCTCCATGGTCTGGAGCGGGCGCTCCATTTGCTGCGCGCTGGGACTGCTTCTCGACGGGATCCAGCTGCTGCTCGGGTCCCAACGTCCACTAGTTGGGCCCGTTCCTTGTATATCGGGCATGACTACACCATTATCCACCGTACTTCCATCCCTCAATACCGAAATTGATTGAGCTTGATAAGTTGGCGGATGTTGGGGCGGAATCGGAGGAACATATGGAGGATATTGCACTTCATTGGCTTGTTGTGGTTGAATCCCTTGGCTCGGAATTCGCCCCGGTTGTTGAATCAAGTGCATTGCCCCTGAAATTTGTCCAATAGCCGTCTCGAGCCTCTTTATGTTTGCGTCAAGGGCATGGAAACGATCCTCATCGACGAGAGGCTTTTGTGGAGGTGGTTGAGGACGAGGATTTTGGGGAGGAGGTGGAGGGTATGGCGACGAAGGATAATATGGAGGAGGTGGTGGATAATACGGGTTTGGTGGATATTGATGAGGAGGATAATATGGTGGTGGAGAGGGATAGTATGAATTTTTAGGAGGGTAGGGATAATTATAAGGAGTGGGGCGACGATTTTGAAAATTCGGGTTCGTACCTTGCCCTTGAGGTGGTGGTCCTTGTGGCATGTAACCTTGGGCGGCATAGACCTCGGCTCCTCCTTCGTATGTGAATGCTCCCATATTTTCGCAAACCTCCTTGATATGGCCTAGCTCTCCACAAATATCGCACCGGTCCGGCTTCCTAGTCTCCACTTGAGGTGCCGGTGCATTCTGCTTCATCTTTAAATCCTCGAGATCTCTCAACATATCGGCCATCTGCTTCTTCATGTCGGGGCTCATCGTGACCGCCTTTGCCTCCATCTTTGTTGACCTAGATGACTTCTGTTGGGAACTTGCAGCAAGAGTCTCGAAAATCTTCTTCATGTCATCGGCTGTCTTGACCGCAATATTTCCTCCGGCCGAGCTGTCCACCATGAATTGGCAGGTCTGATTCAATGCATCGTAGAAGTACTGCCAAATAAGCTCAGGAGCCATCTGATGGTGAGGACATTGTTGAAGTAAGTCCTGAAATCTCTCCCAAGCCTCGTGAAATGGCTCGTCGTGGTCCTGAGAGAAATTCATGATTTGCGACCGCACCTCCTGAGTCTTGCGGCTAGGATAATACTTCAACATAAACTTCTCACACACCTCATTCCAAGTGTGGAGAGATTCGGCTGGGAGTGACAGGTACCATGACTTTGCCCGATCCTTCAGAGTGTAGGGGAAACACTTCATCTTCAGGTTGTCCTCCGTAAGGCCTGATAGTGGAAAAGATTGCACGACGGTGCAGTACTCCCGAATAAATGTAAGTGCATCCTCGTTGGCCAGCCCGTGATAGGAAGGGAGCAACGCCAGGTGGTGAGGTTTCAGCTCGTGATTTCTGACCGCTTCCGTCAGAACAATCGCCGAGGTAGTGGCAGTGAAGGTAGGGCGAGCAAAATCTCCCATAAATCGTGCCATCGCTTCGGTCTCAGCAAAAACAACACTCAGCAAACAGGGTTAAACGCACCGAGTGGGAGAAATAAGAAAAACGAATAAACACAAATAAAAATAAAACAAATAAAAATACTACACAATCAAAAGCCTAAAGTTTTCCCCGGCAACGGCGCCAAAATTTGTTTCACTAAAAAGTGTTTGCAATAGAACAAAATCCTATCGTAGCACTAGCAAGTAAAACCCAATGTCGAATCTCGAAGGAAAACTTAACAGGGCGATCAATTATGTAGTAAACCTAATCTAGCCTAAAACTAAGAAAGCAAGTAAATAATATTTTGGGTTTTTGATTTTAAATCCTAGGCAAGAAAATAGATCAAAGCAATAAATCAAAGTAAATAAATCTAATCTAGAAAGCTGGAAATTAATCTAAGAATTAAACTAATGAAAACAATAAATCTACCTAGGCAAAAATCGAAAGGAAAGCAATAAAGAAAGCAACGAAAGAAAAGAAAACGAATCTAGACATAATTAAACTAAATCTGAAAATCTGGAAATTAAATAAATAAATCTAAATCTAAGAACTTTGAAAACGAGAGAATTGAAAACGAAAGAAAAACGAATCTAAACTAGACTTTGGAAATCGAACGAACAAAATTAAACTAAAGAAATTAAACGAGGCAATAAAGAAATCGAATCTAAAACTAAAGCAAGTAATTAAAGCAATTAAACAAAAGCAATAAAATAACTTACGAAAATAACGAAGAACGAAGAACTTGAATTAAACTGCAACGAACTACGAATCCGGATTCGAACAAAAGAAAGCAATAAAAACTAAAGCTAAAGTATTTAGAACTGAAAAACTAAGGTAAAAGCTTGTCCAAATTCGTGCCCTAATGGCCTATATATACTAAGGTAGAAGTTCGACTCCAATAAGGAAACAATTAATAAAACACGCCAGGCGTGGAGCGGGCGCTCCAAAGGACGGGCGCGGGCGCTCCATAATAGCTACGCTTTTTCCCTTCTTCATTTGACCTGGAGCGGGCGCTCCAGAGGCTTAGCGCGAGCGCTCCCAAGCTGCCATGCAAATCCTCGAACACTGTACACGGAGCGGGCGCTCCAATGCCACGGAGCGGGCGCTCCATATGATCCGCGCTGATCATCCGCTTTTGCACTCCTTTTTCTTCCTTTTCTCGTTCTTTCTCCTTCTTTCGGCTCCCATGATCCCTAACAAGTAAAATACTCGAAACACCCAAATCATAGCTATAAAGACACAAAACGACTCAAAAACGACACAAAAACAAATAATAAATAACGACTAAAACCTAACAAAATGACACCAAACACAAGTCTTCTAATAAAAACTATACACCTTTTGCTTTCTTCAGTTCTAATCGAACCATATTTCAATCATAGGTTTTACATGGCTTAGTTTACTTGCATCATGAGAAACATGTTATCCATAGAGACGTAAAGCCTTCGAATCTGCTAGTGAACCACAAAGGGGAAGTAGAAATTACAGATTTTGGTGTTAGTGCCATGCTGGCAAACTCTATGGGCCAACGTGACACATTTGTTGGGACTTACAATTACATGGCGGTGAGTTTACATTGGCTTCGCTAAGCATCAAATGATGATAACTAATCTACCTTCTATAGTTCAATGATTCGAGTAAAAATAAATCATGCAAACTCGCAAAGGCGGGACTAATATGGATACCTAATTCTTTTTTCTATACTGAAATCTTTCTGTAGCCTGAAAGGATCAGCGGGAGCACCTATGACTATAAAAGTGATATTTGGAGCCTGGGCATGGTGATTCTTGAATGTGCTATTGGACGTTTTCCTTATACCAAATCTGAAGACCAGCAAAGTGGCCTCAGCTTTTACGAGCTTTGTTTCACTAAAAAGTGTTCGCAATAGACGAAATCTATCGTAGCACTAGCAAGTAAAACCTAAGTATCGAATCTCAAGGAAAACTTAACAGGGCAAATAATCGTGTAGCAAAAATCCTAATCTAGCCTAAAACTAAGAAAGCAAGTAAAAAGAATTTGGGTTTTTTGGTTTTTAAATCCTAGGCAATAAAATAAATCAAAGCAATAAATCAAAGCAAGTAAATAACTAATCTAAAGAGCAAGAAATAGATCTAAGAATTAAACTAAAAGAAATCAATTAAACTACCTAGACAAGAATTGAAAGGAAAGCAATAAAGAAGGCAACGAAGAAAACGAATCTAGACATAATAATTAAATCTGAAAATTAAGCAAATAAATCTAACTATGAAAACTTGAAATCGAAGGAATTGAAAACTAAGAAAAACGAATCTAATCTAAGAACTTGAAAACGAACGAACGATATTAAACTAAGCAATTAAGAACTAAATCTAAGGAACTAGGGAGCAATTAAATCAAATAAAAGAAAGCAATAAAGAACTTACAAGATTAAACTAAGTACGAAGAACTAAGTAAAAACTTGAATTAATTGAAGAACGAAGTAGCGATCCGGATCGAACAAAGGAAAACTAAACTAAAGTATTTGAATGCTAAACTAGAGCTAAAACTAAGGTAAAAGGTTGTCCAAATTCGTGCCCTAATGGCCTATATATAATAAGGTAGAAGTTCGATTCCAACAAGGAAACAAGTAAGAAAACACGCCAGACGTGGAGCGGGCGCTCCAAAGGATGGGAGCGGGCGCTCCATATTGGCTTCGCAAAAATCCTTCAACTGCTGAACTGGAGCGGGCGCTCCAACACCTTGGAGCGAGCGCTCCAATGCTGGTTCGCTGGGACTGCGCGCGTCTTTCTTGTTTTGGCCGTAACTTCCTCGTCCGAACTCCAAATTGACCTCCGTTTTCGCCTATGCGCTCCTATCGAACCCCTCTTCGATATAATGCTTTCATTACATCCAAAATGAATCTTCAATAAAATCATGAGAGGTTAGAACTCGAGGTCAATGATTACTTTTCTTCTCGTTTCCGCCCTTTTTATCCTACAAGTACCAAAAACTCCAAACAACCAAATCATAGCCAAAGACACACGAAAAGACACAAAAACACAACAAAAAAGGACACAAAAACACAACGAAAAACCTAACATCTAGACACCAATCAAGAGAAGATGACCTCTCTCACTCCTAGCTCCTCGCCCCACGTCAAGCACAACAAAATCGACAAGAACTTGAACACCCCTCACAAGTAAAGCAACGTCTTCCACAATCCCTAAGGGACGACTCAAAGAACCGTCGGCTAGCTCGATGCAAAAATTGGTGGGCTTAAGATCCCTCGAACCCATTCTCTCGAAAATTGAGTATGGCATCAAGTTCACCGCTGCCCCCAAATCCAACATACCCGGCACATTATCCCCATTATCCAAAACAACATCTAATTTGAAACTTCTGGGATCACCTTGTTTTGGTAGAGATGAGAGATGGCCAGCTGAGGTAGGGAATGCGCGAGAACGTTGTCGGCTTGCTTTGATGGCAGCCACGGTGTGACTTCTCCACTTCTTTCCTTTGTCTTGCTCCTCTTCAATGACCGCTAAGGCATGAGCTTGTTTGGGTTGGCTAGGCTTCCCATTTGATAGCTTCTTCAACTCATTAACTGCTCCAAAAATCTGCCCAATATTGGTCTCAAGGCGTCTAATCGTGGCATCTTGCGCTTCACGAGCCAACTTGCTCTCATGCATAAATGCAGCGAGACTAGCCTCATCAAGTGGAGATTGTTGAGGTGGAGGTGGGTAGAACAGCGGCTGTGGATAGTAAGACTGTGGGGGATGGTAGAATGGTTGTTGGTGAGGAAATTGTTGAGCATATGGTGGTGGTGGGTATCCTTGTGCTGCGTAGACTTCGGCTCCTCCTTCATAAGTAAGCTCGGCCTTCCTAGTGCACTCGTCGATGACATGGCCAGCTAGTCCCACATGCCACAAGGCTCCGAAGGGGTAAGTGGAGTCTTCATCTTGAGTTCTTGGAGATCCCTCATCATATCGGCCAATTGCTTCGTCAAATCCGGGCTAATAGTGACCTCACTAGCCTCCATCTTCCTCGGTCGAGACGACTTTTGTTGAGAGCTTGTAGCAAGAGTCTCAAAGATCATCCTCAACTCGTCGGCTGTCTTCACTCCGATGTTTCCTCCGGCCAAGCTATCCACCATGAATTGGCAAGTTTGAATTAGAGAATCGTAGAAATATTGCCAAAGCATCTCGGACGCCATTTGATGGTGAGGGCACTGCTGCAACAATTCTTGGAATCTCTCCCAAGCCTCATGAAAAGGCTCATCGGCTCCTTGAGCAAAATTCATGATCTTCGATCGCACCTCTTGTGTCTTGTGGTTGGGGTAGTACTTCATCATGAACTTCTCGCACACCGCATTCCAAGTTGTGAGAGAGTTGGCCGGGAGAGTGAGATACCATGACTTTGCTCTATCCTTCAACGTGTATTGGAAACACTTCATCTTCAAGTCGTCCTCCGAAAGCTCTCCCAGTGGAAAATTTTGCACCATCGTGCAATATTCGCGAATGAACGTGAGAGCATCTTCGTTGGGCAGCCCGTAGTAGGTAGGGAGCAAAGCCAAGTGGTGCGGTTTAAGCTCATAATTCCTAACCTCGGTGGTTAGGACAATTGCCGAAGTGGTGGCGGTGAAGGTGGGACGAGCAAAATCTCCCATCTTTTGTGCCATTGCTTCGAACTCTCGTCTTCTTCTTCCTTCGTCGCGGTTTAGAGCGCCTTCTTCTATTGATGACGTCGATGTGAGGTGTCAACTTCCTTTAGAGACTTCGACGACCTTGCTTACACAACACTCAACAAACGGATTAAACGCACCGAGTGGAAGGGAAAATAAATCGAACGAAAAACAAATAAAATAAATAAAAATACTACACAATCAAATAGCCTAAAGTTTTCCCCGGCAACGGCGCCAAAATTTGTTTCACTAAAAAGTGTTCGCAATAGACGAAATCTATCGTAGCACTAGCAAGTAAAACCTAAGTATCGAATCTCAAGGAAAACTTAACAGGGCAAATAATCGTGTAGCAAAAATCCTAATCTAGCCTAAAACTAAGAAAGCAAGTAAAAAGAATTTGGGTTTTTTGGTTTTTAAATCCTAGGCAATAAAATAAATCAAAGCAATAAATCAAAGCAAGTAAATAACTAATCTAAAGAGCAAGAAATAGATCTAAGAATTAAACTAAAAGAAATCAATTAAACTACCTAGACAAGAATTGAAAGGAAAGCAATAAAGAAGGCAACGAAGAAAACGAATCTAGACATAATAATTAAATCTGAAAATTAAGCAAATAAATCTAACTATGAAAACTTGAAATCGAAGGAATTGAAAACTAAGAAAAACGAATCTAATCTAAGAACTTGAAAACGAACGAACGATATTAAACTAAGCAATTAAGAACTAAATCTAAGGAACTAGGGAGCAATTAAATCAAATAAAAGAAAGCAATAAAGAACTTACAAGATTAAACTAAGTACGAAGAACTAAGTAAAAACTTGAATTAATTGAAGAACGAAGTAGCGATCCGGATCGAACAAAGGAAAACTAAACTAAAGTATTTGAATGCTAAACTAGAGCTAAAACTAAGGTAAAAGGTTGTCCAAATTCGTGCCCTAATGGCCTATATATAATAAGGTAGAAGTTCGATTCCAACAAGGAAACAAGTAAGAAAACACGCCAGACGTGGAGCGGGCGCTCCAAAGGATGGGAGCGGGCGCTCCATATTGGCTTCGCAAAAATCCTTCAACTGCTGAACTGGAGCGGGCGCTCCAACACCTTGGAGCGAGCGCTCCAATGCTGGTTCGCTGGGACTGCGCGCGTCTTTCTTGTTTTGGCCGTAACTTCCTCGTCCGAACTCCAAATTGACCTCCGTTTTCGCCTATGCGCTCCTATCGAACCCCTCTTCGATATAATGCTTTCATTACATCCAAAATGAATCTTCAATAAAATCATGAGAGGTTAGAACTCGAGGTCAATGATTACTTTTCTTCTCGTTTCCGCCCTTTTTATCCTACAAGTACCAAAAACTCCAAACAACCAAATCATAGCCAAAGACACACGAAAAGACACAAAAACACAACAAAAAAGGACACAAAAACACAACGAAAAACCTAACATCTAGACACCAATCAAGCTTCTCCAGGCAATTGTTGGAAGTCCACCACCTTCTGCCCCGACAGATCAATTCTCTCCAGAGTTCTGCTCCTTTGTCTCTGCATGGTAAGAACTCGCGGGGATTCTTTCTCTGACAAATCAAGAAAGAGAGCATCAGTGTCATGAGTAGTATGCATATTCTGATAGCCATATGTGTATATGCCCTAAATAACCATAAAGATCATTTGGATCTGTGTAGAAAGGAAATAAGTCATTCTTTCACTAGCTTGAATGCACTTCAGCTGAATGCATTCTTTGATTGAATGATTGAATAGGTGGCATAAAAAGAAACGATATCAGTTCGTTAGATTTATAGTGTTCAATCACAGTTCTAGCTTCCCTAGATCTCCCCACCAGAACTGCTGGTTGTGTTTGGGGAATTTTCTTTCTCTTAATCGACGTACTAATTGTTTTTTGTCCTTATGTTCATTAGCCGACTACCATCTCATGTTTGCTTAATTGTTTACCATGACTAGAACAGGTTTCATTTCCTAGTTAACTCCTTTTCTTCATCCCATTACTCATTGCACTCGTTTGGGATTATGCAACATACAAAAAGATCCTAGAGACAGTTCTTCGGCTTTGGAACTACTGGTAAGTTTGCGTTTAATGTTTGTATGATTGCAGAAAACCCGAAATTAGACTATTGGAATAAGAATAAAAGAAAAACTCCTCTCATGAGACCTCTAAAGCTAGAAACTGTCCTAAACCCTTAATTCCCAAGATTTAATAAGAAAAAGCAGCCCATGCACAACAGTAAAGCTACACAACTAAATTTTCCAAGGCCAGACCGTCAGAAAAGATAGTAAGATTGCTATC
Organism: Thymus mandschuricus; assembly: GCA_029379335.1. Taxonomy (NCBI): domain Eukaryota; kingdom Viridiplantae; phylum Streptophyta; class Magnoliopsida; order Lamiales; family Lamiaceae; genus Thymus; species Thymus mandschuricus. The sequence continues at coordinate 33,202,271 of CM057080.1, read as the reverse complement.
TCATGCTGGTATTTCTTTGATTGAGATGACGACTAGTATTATTTACGCTGTTATAGTACTGTTTGTGCTCTCTTGATCGAATTTTATCTTATTATCTCCTTCTATGAAAAGGGACTATACATGATCTTATGGTTTTAGGATAGGTTGGTACTTCTTTTGTCGAGTGATGATGAGTAGCATTCTTGGAATTTTCTACAGCTGAGATATGTCAGGTTAGTCACAACAATTGATTTTGCTTTGATTTAGTGCTAGGGAATTTACAAATATTGTTTATTGGTTGTTTTACCATGTTAATTATTTGGATGAATTTGCTAATCTGATGGATGATTGCTTCGTTTACTTCTATGTTTTTTATGTATGTTTCAACTGGGGCAAATTAAACAGAGGGTTTTGATTTTAGCAGAGTACTCTTGAATTGGTTTTTGTTGTCTCCTTTTTGATGTTTTGTTTACTTTAGATCTTCCGTCAAGTTTAATTTAGTTTGTGAGCCATATAAAAAAAAGTCCTTTACACTACAAAAACCCGCCTATTTAACGACGAAAAAATCCGTCGCTATATACCTATATTCCGTCGCTAAATTGAATTCACGACGGAAGGACGACGGATAATATCCGTCGTTAAAACGAGCGTCGCCAAAGATTTAACGACGGACAATATCCGTCGCCAAAGATGTAACGACGGACAGACGACGGAGTAGACGTCGCCACTTAACGTCGGCGAAGCTCCGGCACCGGAAAATATAACGACGGAATACCGACGGACCTATTCCGTCGTTGGTCATCCCCGTCGCTGTTCCGTCGTTAATTGTACATTGTTGACCGGCTTTGACTTTTTTTTCCGTCGCGGATCCGTCGCGGTTGCAAGAAAATCAGTTTCGTTCTTCCTATTTTCTTTTTTACCCAGCCTGTAAATTAACATTAAAATCCATCTAACTGACGTTACGCATATACATAGACATTCCTCACAAAAGTAGATAAAAGTAAAACAATTCTAATTCAAATATCCATAGACTTCGGTAGTATTAAAACATCCAAAAGTAAAACAATCTCAAGTCTTTGAATTTGTTAAAAGTAACATATGTAGTGTTAAGACAGTTTGAATAGAAGCTCAATAGATATCATGGGGGAGGTGGAAGGTCGGAGTCGTTCCTTGACGACTGTGTAATGAATTGATCAATTTTTTCTTCAAGTTTCTTTATGTGCTCTTCCTGTTTCTTTGAGTGCTCAGCTAGCCTCTCAAACTTTTGTCGCCCCTCCTCGAGCTCTTGCTCCATTTGCGAGACACGATCATCGAGAGCAGCCTCCGAGTGGAAATATGACGTGCCAGTACTTGAGAGATCACTTCCTACAGTCTTGGCAAGGCTACCTGATCCAAACATTCTATTCTTTTCATCAAGTTTGACAACATGCAGGTAAGCCTCATTATGTGTGACCTCCCGACCTTCAAGGCGCTGCTCCTCAATGTACTCCAAGATCTTGTTCTACAATCGAGACATTAAAAATCGTTGATACAAACATACATTAAGATGTAACTGAACTAAAATTTGTAATTGATCTCATCTTACATGAATATTTTCTGACTTCACATCAGTGAAAGTCCCATCAGGCATCATGTGACCTTTGCAGTAGGCGTCGTACATGCAATTCTTCACAGGAACTCCTCCTCTCTCCTTAGACTTTGGTTAAACATGTATTTGTTAAATATACATGAAAGATGACTAAATGAAAATTAGATTATTAAATAAGTTATAAGAAATATACCAATCCATGAGCATACTGCATAATGGACTTTGAGCCGAGGCGATGTGTGATTTGACCTGTTCCTTCACCCTCCGGTTCAGACATCCTGCATCTTTTTGCCGTCTCAGACTTTGCTTTAACATCTTCTCGATCCCAATACTCAAGCCATCCTTCCCATACTGCAGTTGTAATGTATATAGGCTTAACAGTACGACGGTCAACTGCCTTTATAGTAGGCTTCTTCATTCCATGTACGAAGTCCCTGTAGCGTCGTGCTGCCCTTGTAGTCCACTCATTTTGAATGTGGTTTTCATTTTTTATTCTATTTTATTCCTTGAATAGAACAATAAGTATAGATGAACATGAAATCAGATATACAGATTAAGCGCATGGAGTAATGCTTATTATAAGACACAGTAAACTAGATCCTTTAAAAAATTAACAGAATAGTTTCTAGATATAAGCAGACATAGAAAAAATTTTATCACACTCTTGTCAAGTTATCAAGACAGTACCATTTTACCAGCAAACAAAAAAAGCTAAGGCAGAAAAAATCAGATCAAAGAGAGTTTATACAGATATAGTACCTTATGTTGCTCCTTCTCGTCTTTAGTTACTTTCCCAGAGATAATATCACGTTTTTTCGGGAGAATCGTAAATAGCCAAAATAGGGATTCTGTTCCAGCAAAAAGCATGAGATTTTATCAACAAAAAACAGAATTAAACCACAATTTTCAGCAATCTTTTTATAGATAACTTAGTCATAAATCAACAAAACATACTCTCTCTCTCTCTCTCTCTCTCTCTCTCTCTCTCTCTCTCTCTCAATGGGCTGCAAAGGTGCGTGATTCAGCATGATATCTTCTCTCCATTTGTGATAAAGACTACCCTAAGCTACGTAGGGACATGGCCTAGGCTTTACATTCAAGAACTATACATTCAAGAACTCACATTCATACAATGCATCAAACCTCAATTCTTCCATAATAATAGAATTATGTATTGATTATATTGAAGTATATAGAGTTAAAGCAAGAGGAAGCATAGGCAAACACCAATTTGACATTTCACCATACTTGACCTAGTCGTGCAAGGTTCCAATTAAGCTTAAACCCAAGGTTCCAAACCAATTAAGCCATAAGCTCAGTCCACAATCTTAACAATAGAACAGTCCCAAGTAAAATGAATGATGAACATACCAACAGTGGTGACGTGATGCGCTTCTCAACAGCAAGAACAACTCCCTCCTTCGTCTTCACACCAATCGGAGTTGAACCCAGCTAAAAAGACTTTCTTCCCTCCGTTCTCATTCTCTCTTTACATACTGTGGGTGCACAACACAGAGAAGGAGTGTGTGGAGATTTCCAGATCCGGGTAAATTAATATGAGCACAGACTGTGTCGGCGATGGCAGAGCGTCGATGGAGGAGAGTCACTGTACCAATTGAAAATATAAAAACTGCAACTCGTAATCGGAGGAGTGAAATGGATAAAGGGGGGAAGGGGGACAAACAGCGAGAGAAGGAGTGAAATCTTACCTCGTAATCGGAGGAGTGAACGCCGAGCCGGAGAAATGCGACGGTCGGAATTGGTACGACTGGGACGAGCTCCCGACGCCGTTGTTTGGATACTCCAATTCGAGCCGGAGAGATGCGACTGGAACAGCAATTCGACAAGGATTGAAACCCTTTCCGCCGAAATTAGACTGATAGAGATTGCATTGTGGGAATTTTGGGGGAAATTCTGCTCGAGGAAGAAGAAGTAAAATCTAGGGCTCAAATGAAAATAGAGGGAGGAACGACATTAAAAATGAAATCTCAAATATCACGACGGACACACCGTCGTCCCTCCGTCGTTAACTTAAAATATTAAAATTAAAAATTAAAAAAAATATATATATATCGCGACGGACAAGGGTCCGTCGTCAACACCTCCGTCGTCTTTCCGTCGCCTTAGACGTCGGCACCTAATCGGCCCATAATAATTCCGGCATCAACGTCGCCTTAGAATTGGCCGTCGTCTTTCCGTCGTTAAAGGGCGACGATATTTCTGTCCGTCGTTAATTCCGTCGTAATTTTGACTGTTTTTTTGTAGTGTTAGACGTTGCCTAGCTACTTCATCTACGTTCTTTTCTAGTTTATGTGGCTTTCCCTTATTATTATTTTTGGATTTTGTAGGATATGATTCTCCAAAGGAACTGAGAGAAGAAATTCAAGGACGGATGTTCTTGTTCCTTTTATATGTGTCAATATGGGGTACTATTGGATGATCTCTTTAACTTGAACTCCTCCTTTGACGATTTTTTTGTTATGGTTTTTTTTTTTTTTTTTTTTTTTAAATTGACTATGACTAAAACTTGGAGACCTTGTAATGAATGATTGTATTCATCTTACTTTTTTATTTATAATATTTCAAATTTATGTAATCTGATTTTATTTTATCTTAGATTTAATTGCTTTACTGATTATACATATAAAAATATGTGTAATAATTAAATAAAACGACAATGTTAAATTTCACATATACGACAACGGTTTTTAAACTGTGGTCGATTCTGGTGTATACGACAACAGGTTTACAACTGATGTTAAATGGTGTTGTCATTCTAACAAACTACAACAGTCTACGACAACAGTTGAAACACCGTTGTGGTAATACATAACAACAACGGTTCAACATACCGTTGTCTATGAGCGCGTATCTACGACAACACTGCCTAGGACAACGGTTCGAAAACGAGAAAGACAACGGTTTTTAACCGTTGTCTATGTCCTTTTTTGTAGTAGTGCAGCAGAGACTACGTGCATCGTAGTATGTCACCTCTAACCCTTGTTTTAGGGTATATATGTGTATGTGAAGAGATGTTTTAAGTGACAAACACCAACTAAACTACTCAAACCTTTGAGGCTAGTTTGCATGTATGATAATAAAGTTATAAGGAATTGAATGTTGGAGTGCATGAGACATGAGCCCATGCTTATAGGGTAAGGTTAATTGGCAACTTTATGTAGGAGGCTATGATGCACCTAATATAGACCTTGTATTAACTCTTTAACTCATAAATGAGTAACAGAAATATCAATTTACTTTATTTTTCTATTAAAAAAATATAGAAAAGATTCTCTCTCTTTTTTTTTTTTATGATCGAAAAAGAAAAGTTTTATTATTTCAAATAAAAAGAGCTACGCACAGTGCCTTGAGGATAACAAAGAATATAGTAAGAGGGACATTACATGTCAGAGGTAGAGAAGAACATTTTTAGATTCTCCAACCACTTGGTGAAAGAAAAATTACTTGAAAATGAATTTCTCTTTTATTAGTAATTTTTCCATAAATGAAGGAAATATTCTATATTCATAAGAAATGGAAAGGCCCGTTACGAAGAGACCAACCCATAGTTGAAAAGCCCAAAAGCAAAAGATTATGGGCCGAATATTTTCCAAAACTCACGACACTGAATACAGTTCGGCCCAATAAGGAAATACGGTTACACGTCAGCTGTCCAACCCCCACCTACAACTTCAACTTACAGCGTCCAAACAAGCGACGTCGTTTAGTCGAGAAAACTTTCAACAATTAAAGATGTGGAATAAATCTAGAGAGAGAGAGGCGGCCCCTGGGATGCTTGTGATGACGGCATGGGTAGGACGCACGTGAGACGTGGCGAATAATTGCGCAAGTTCTGAGCAGTTGGGGTTTGGGGTTGGCGGTCCCCACGTGACAGCCGGCCCCAGGCGGCGCTCGCCCCCCTTTTCACTCTACACGACACGTCGCCGCTCGCACTATTCACACGCGCTTCCTCGCCACGTGCCCCTCTCTTGTTTCCTTCCCTCCACCCCCACCCCCACGCGCGCCTCTCTGACCCCACTCCTCACGCGCGCGACTTCGCTGAAAGATTTAACGCGTTTCACTGTTTAGTCAATTTAGTCCTCCTTTACTCTTCACAGTATATATTTAAATTTTTTTATTTTATTATCGTAAAATAAATAAAAGAGCAACATCTTATTGTTTGTTATTGTTTGTTACCGCAATAACAAGAGAAATGGAGACTGTAGAAAAAAAAGAGTGAAAAGGGAAAATAAAAGGCGAGGAAAAGGGGAAAATAGGATAATAGGAGGGTAAGCTAAGTATGGAAAAGCGGAAACCAAAGTGCAGTCCACAAATTCCGCCGACGCAAATAAAAAGATGGGGACCCACGCCATAGCGGCCGGCGGATGGCGCGACATCCCAAGTCCTCCTCCGTGGACCCCACCGCCTCCTGTCGGCCTCCCGCTCTCCCACACGCTTCTTGCTCCCCCCCCCCCCTCCCGTAATTACCCTTCTACCCCTCCCCCCTCATTTCGAATTTTAAATAATAGTCGACTGAAAATATTAAAAAGAGCATGCAAATTTATATTTTAATCTTTAATTATATAAGGTTTAGAATTGATGGGCTTGCTTTTAAATTCGTGCAAGAGCTATTAATATTAAATTCGGTTTGGCCCAAAAGGAATGACGTTGTGGGCTGCGTTTGGAAGAAAATAAAGCGGAACCATCAATCAATAAATAAAGGGAGTAAAAGAGAGTTGCTCTCAATATCTCAATATGTACGCATTATTAGCGAAAGCGGCGAATATGCAAATAATAAAAAGGAAAATCGAATTAATTTGTGGTTGTATTTATTTTTATAATACAGTGGGCGGCAAGCGAAAAGCAACACGTGCCGTCCACCTTAGGCACGACATGTACCCCGTCAACACGGAATTCGGAGCGCTCTCTCTCTCTCTCTCTGGGTCCCGCTCTCCAATTTCGCTTCACCTCCCCTCGCCGTCGGTGCTCTCTCTCTCTCTCTCTCTCATCCTTGCCCTGCTGCCACTCAATTTCCCTTCCTTTTCTTTACTTTTTGACCACTCCCACCTCCCTTTCTCTTTTACTTGTTGCAAAAATGTGAATTTATTCGAACGTAAGATTTCAAAGAAGCTGCAGCTTTATTTTAATTTGGAATTTTTAAACGGAAAAATACATTGAACTCCAGTATTATAGTACGACGATGGATCTGGATACAGGATTTAATCGAATTACTAAAATAATTTAAAAAAAAACAAGAATTCTTAATGTTTTTTCTTTTCTTTTCTGGAATAACAAGGGGAATTAATCAAACCCTAATAATATGTAGCCGCGAACGGCTGCAATTGGAACAACAAGAGAGAAATTACCCTCAGCTGCAAAAAAACAGGGTTTCTTTGTTTCGAATGTATTTACAGAATCAGACGTCAGTTTCCGCCTCAACAATGGTAGAAATTCTAGATCCTTCCTCAATCTATCGGCAATTCATTCAGACCTCGAGGGGCGGCGGCATGTTGAGATCGAGATCCAGCCCCCTCTTGCCCTCCGCCGCGTCAAAATTGTTCTCGTCGACGACCGACGAGGTGTCGGAGTCGCTCTGCCTCGCGCCGCCGCGGCCGTACCCGACGGTCACCGCGTTCATCCGGTACGCCGCCGCCATGGCCGGATCGAAGAGGATCACGGGCTGCCCGTTCGGGAGCACCGCCATGGCCGGCTGCCGCCGGAAGAACTGGTACCCGCCGATCTCCGCCACGGTCACCGATCTGTCCGACGCCGCGCCGAGGCGGCGCGTGAGGTCGAGCTCGACGACCGGAGCGCGTGGGTTGTGGTTGTCGCCGCCGCTGGAGGACTCGACGGTGCTGCTCTGGCTGGGGCTGTGCACGACGGCGCCGCCGCCGGCGGCGGCGGCGTCCGGGTAGTGGATGGGGAAGTTCGTCTTCGCCTTAGCGCCGCGGAACTCCCTCGCCGCCGTGTCGTAGGCACGCGCCGCCTCCTCCGCCGTGTCGAAGGTGCCGAGCCAGACGCGGGACTTCTTCCCCGGGTCGCGGATTTCGGCGGCGTACCTCCCCCACGGCCTCTTCCTCACCCCCCTGAAGTGCACCTCCTTGACGCCGTTACCCTTTCCGTTCCCGCCGACCGCCGCCGCCATCTTCTCCTTCATCGCCATTTCCGTTTCTCCTTATAACGAATGAAGGCCTATTGTTTTTCTCTTTCTAAGCGGGTAGTGAGAGAAAGCTGGTGGTAAGAAATGGGTATGGATATAGTTAAGGAGGAGGGTGATTTTATATAGGGAAAATGTTTGGCGGATTGGGGTAGGGGGTGGCGCGGTCAACGAGGGATTTGACTGGGAGGGGGAATGGGGGCCGCCGCCCAAGTAATTAGAGAGAGAGAGAGTATATGTATCTACAGTATGTACCTATACGTATACGCGCTTTACGTACGGCTGTGTGCGCGCGTGTGTGCGTGAGAGAGAAGAGAGGAGAGAGTGAGACTGTGAGAGAGAGGGGAGAGAGAGGGGCATTGTGTGCGCTAATGCGCGTTTGGGGCCCACACGAGGGGGGGAACGTGTCACGCGGCAGAGGCAGAAGACAAGAGCGACAAAGGCGTTGATGTGCCGGCAATTAGCATTGTACACTGCCGTTGTTTCTGGGTGGATTTAGATAATTACTCACTTCGTCCTTAAATAAGTGTCCCGAGCCGCCAAAGTGCAATAACCAAGGAATTGTATAAATTTACCATATTAACCCCTAATCATTACATTGGAAATTGAAAAAGTGAAAAAAGTGTAATGATAATAGGGGTAAAATTGGTAGTTTAGCCAAAATTTTACATTGAAATATGTGATAGGACACTTATTATGGGACAAAAATTTTGGCGGTTCGGGACACTTATTTAAGGACGGAGGGAGTACTTTAATAATCCCCCACGAGTATTTAATTAATTACTTTAATACACCTAGCGTCGTATTTTCTAGGAAATTATGCCTTTTCTATATGTATTTCCCTTTTTCCTTTTTTAGGATTACGGGGTACTTAATTATTCATTGATTGTGGCTAGAGGCGACGCCACGACTTGGTCAAAATATTCAAATAAATAGATTTTTTTTCTCTCTTTTAAATTTCTAATTTTGATTATAAATAGATCGTTTTTTACATTAAAAAAAATAAATTACAAGCATTGAAAAAAGCATGCAAACTCCGTTGAAAAATAATTTAAATATTGGATTTGTGGGTATTAAATGCAATAAATAAATGGAGCGGTGCAAACACACGGCAAAATACAAGGAAACATCGAGTACAGCCGTAGGCATTACTACTCCACCGCCCACACCCACACCTTCAGTTTGTTACGCCTACTATAAAATATACTCTTACACTAACCACTCTCTCTCTCTCGATCGATTTAATAATCAGCCGTCTTTGCATTAGCCACCAATGATCTCGGGCAAAATCGATGCTAAATACGTCTTCACCATCCCTGGTGAAGACATCCAATTACAGTGTGCCATGTGTAAAAACTTATTTCTCTTTATTTAATTATTGTGCTTGACACATGACTCCAGCCAGCCGACAATTATGGCTCGGCTCACACACCTTCTATTTCGTTATTTTATTTTATTGATTTTATTATACTTTTTGCATTTTTTGTCATTGAAGTACTTAGATGAGTAGAATGTTACTCCCTCCGTCCCACTTCACTTGTCCTCAATACTATTTTTGTCCGTCCCACTTCACTTATCCTCTTTTTTTAAAAGGCAAAAATTAACCCTTACTTTTTGATGTGGACCTAGTGGTGGCCACGGTTCTGGTTCCGGTTCGGAACCGGAACCGAACCGGCGGTTCCCGGTTCCACACCCTTGGAACCGGAACCGAACCGCCTATCTCACGGTTCCATATCCGGTTCCTAACCGGCGGTTCCGGTTCCGGTTCGGTTCCGGTTTGGAACCGGTGGAACCGAACCGCCTATCTCACGGTTCCATATCCGGTTCCTAACCGGCGGTTCCGGTTCCGGTTTGGAACCGGTGGAACCGGCCATTTTTTATTATTTTTTTTAATTTTATAATTTGAAATTTAAACATAGTATTCAATAAAGGTAGAAACTACATTCAAATATATAAATGTTAGTTTCACACCCACTTATATTATTTTTTCAATGTGGGAGGAGTTCTCTACATTTATAGAGTGTTATCTCCTCCCAACTCTAGTATTTTTTCGATGTGGGACAAGTAAAGGTGTGAGATGTGCTCAAAGAAGAAGAGATATTTGTCAAAGAAGAAGAAGGTAGTTGTCCCACATCGAAAAAATACTAGAGTTGGGAGGAGAGTACACTCTATAAATGTAGAGAACTCCTCCCACATTGAAAAAATAATAGAAGTTGTTGTGAAACTAACATCTATATAATTGGATATAGTTTCCACCTTTAAATTATTAATAATATATTAATAATATATATATATATATATATATATATATATATATATATATATATATTATTAATAATTAAATTTTGAATTATTAAAAAAATATTTAAAAAAATAATAAATTGGCCGGTTCCAACCTGTTCTGAACCGGAACCGAACCGGAACCGGAACCGCCGGTTCCGGAACCGCCGGTTCACGGTTCTGACCTTCAAGAACCGGAACCGGACCGCCGGTTAGTCCGGTTCCTTTGGCGGTTCGGAACCGCCGGTTCCGGTTCCGGTTCCAGAACCGGCGGTTTCGGTTCCGGTTCCCGGTTTTAACCGGCGGTTCCGGTTCGGTTGGGCAGCACTATGTGGACCCTTTACTTTTTCAATTTAACACTACGCATAAAATCCCGTGCCGAAAAGAAAGAGGACAAGTGAATTGAGACGGAGGGAGTAGTACTTTACAATTAGTACTCCATACATCTCATTTATGTTGTCTCACTTAATTATTATAATAGACTTTTAAAATGAAATAGATATTTAAAATATACGTGGTTAATCATATTCAAAATATTTGTTCAGTTTTCTTAACATTCTAAAATACACTTCATTCGTTTTAAGTTACTTCGATTGATGAGATCCTCTGTCCCAAAATATGTGTCCCAATCGTGTCCCAAATCTCATTTTTTATTTATTTATTAATTTGTACATTTAAAACAAAATAATTTATAATGTTTTATTTTAATTTGATGATTATTTATAGGGTTCACTAATCCAAATTAGGGTATATAATTATCTATGTTGCATGGATACGGGGATACCGGTGCGGAGGTGATACAATACGGATACGGATTTTTCAAAATTTTAGGGTGCGATTCGTGAGGAATACGTATGTATATTTATATTTTATAATATATATACCACTTATTTATAAAAATTAAAAGTATAAATAAAATAATATCTTGCAAATATTAATGAAAATGAAATCTTCAATTTAATCCCATAAATTAAATATAAATTAAATACTACAATACTTATATTAATTGTTTAAATTTTAGGCTTTATAGTTTATAAAAAGTTTTCCAAAAAACCCAAAAAAGTAAAATTATTATAAAAATAACCTCAAACGCATCCTAAACGCACCGGATTCTCGAGGTGGGCGCAACCGATTCGCGTATCTTTTCTTCTTCTTCTTCTTTTTTTTTTTTTTTTTTTTTTTTTTTTTTTTTTTTTTCTTCTTCAGGATTCGCCACGTGACATATCCCGTGCGATTCGTACCCGCACCCGTATCCTACACGTATCCGATATTACAATATGGTATTTTTTAAAGAAACCGTGCATTATAGATAATTATTTTTTAACATTTAATTTCACTTTTAATGATTGAAAAACTCAAAACTATAGCATATTAAATTTAAAAAATCTAATTTTCCCCTATAAATGTCTATACAGTTTGTTATATAATGCAATTGTTTTTTAAAAAAATACAATATTTAACTAATAGAATTAAGATTTGGGACACGATTGGGACATAGAGTTTGAGACACGATTGGGACATAGAGTTTGGGACAGAGGATCTCATCCGGTTACCTTGATATATTTGTATCATAATGTACCGAGTTATTTTAGGGTCTTTCTATTTTAGAAAATAATTTGATATTTAAATATGATACTCCTATTAAACACTTTAGTCATTTGATTTGCATGCATCTCAATATAATTTGGATTAAGAAAAAAATGTAAAAAAAAATAAATAAAATCAAATAACGGAAAAGGGCAGAGAGGTACTGATGGGAAATTTGAAAAGGAAGGTGTATGAGCCGAGCCACAATTGTCGGCTGGCTGAAGTCATGAGTCAAGCACAATAATTAAATAGAGAGGAATAAGTTTTTACACATGGCACACTCTTATTGGATGTCTTCACCAAAATTGGTGAAGACGTCTTCAGCATCGACCTTCCCAATGATCTCGGCACGTACTATATCCACATTATTTATACGTTAGGTTTAATTAGTGCGACGCGTGGTAATTTATTTCCTTTATAAAAAAATCTCATGTAGAACTATCAACATGTTTTTGTTAATTTTTCAGACTTGTGTAGTCTAGTAGTAAAACGTTTCCCTCGACTAAACGAACGTAAAGTCAAAATATGTTGGGTTGTACTAGTAAGTATATAAATATGCAATACCTAACCTTCTTCCCAAGTAAAATTATCATCCCAATTTCGTTCTAATAGGACCCACACATCCCAATCTTCCAATGAGCCGAGGACACATGTACACGTGCTTCCGTCCGTCCAAGCGTCCCCCGTCCCCCAACAAATCCTCTCTCTCCCTCTCTAGATTTGAAGAGAGGTTTGATTCAAAGACTCGGTCATTGGTTCTAATTCTAGAACCCGGTATTTCACTTAAAAAAAAAAAAAAAAAAAAGAAGTAGTTTTGAAAAAAAAGATTAATGGCATTTTATTTTATGTGAAAAATGGGAATATATTTCATAGAAAAATACGTAGCCTATTTCATAAAAATATGTGATCTGGGCCCAATAATTTTGTTAAGAAAAAATAAAATTTAAAATGTTATGGGCCGCAAAATTATGTAAGTGAACTTGAGCCCAGACAAAATAGTCTAGGCCCAATTATTAATGATTCATTCTGGCCCACTGGAGTACTATAAATACGATTTTGTACCCGACTCGAAGCCCGGTCAGATCAGGATAACACGAAATTACCCTAAACCTCATTTCACTACTATTGTAATCCTCTCTTCATCTCTCTTGCGGCTTTTGCCGCCGGCACCGCCTCGTTTCTGCCGCCTCTTTCGGCGTTTAAACTCCGGTTTGGGGAAGAATCCAAGTTTTTCCCCACCTCGAATTGGGAAAGAACCCTAGTTTTTCTAATTTGGGGACGGTGGCGCGGATTCCGACGAACGATTTCTGGCTTTGGCTCTCGACATTCGCTCCTTCCTCATTCTGGCCCACTGGAAATGGATTTGGTTCGACTATTATAAATACGATTCTGTACCCGACCCGGAGCCGTAACACAAATTACGGATTCGATCTTTAGGACAATAAAAATTGTCTTCTCTAGATTCGATCTTTAGGACAATATCTTTAGACTATATTTATCCGTGACACCCATTTGGGTTGTCCACTAAAGATTAAAAAAAAAAAAAAAAACTGAAAAAAGAAATTGGAAAAGAAAAAAAAAATGGTCAACCCGTTAGACTATCTTTATCCATAACCTTCAACAACCAAACCTAAAATTAAAATATTAATTTCTCTCTCTTCCACCTATACAATCTACAACTCAACCCAATTTCACAACTTTATATACTTTATCAATGACCCAACCCAACTTAAAATATAATTTATTTTATACATTATTTTTTTATATTATGATTTATTATATTTAAAATCTATTACATTTTTAAAATTAAAAATTATATACATATATCGATAAGATATACGGTACTTTAACATCATCCTCATACCTGCAAAAATGAAGATGAATTACATACTTGCAAAACAAAAATGAAAATGAATTACATGAATTGTGTGCCAATAAATACTTGCAAAACAAAAAGGAAGATAGTCTTACACGTGGCAATCAATTACAGGTCAATGCAGGTTGTGAAAGAGAGTCATGCCACAACCGATCATTCTTTTCCAATTTATTTTTCAATTTCTTTTTTCACTTTTTCTTTTGTCTGTAGTGCATGACCCCCAATTTGGGGTCACCGATAAATCTAGTCTTAGTCCCAAAACCTCAAGCCACAACCTCTATGGCCCTCTAAAACATTGCCACGTGTCATACTTTTTTCCTTTTTTCTTTTGATAGCACTTATCGGCAAAAGTAATATGTATGGCAAAAGTTTTATATTTTTTTTTTAGCAAAAGTTTAATTTTAATTGAGCATTTATGGCAAACAATTAATTATGTAATTTGTTTCTATTAACTGTAATATGTATGTAATCAAACATACAAATTAAAATGAATTTTCTATTTTATTTTAAATTGTATTCTTTTAACTTTACTCGTTTTATTTAATGTGTAACTTTAAAAGTATGACAATATTTTTAATCGTTATAGGTATATAATTTTTAATTTTAAAAATGTAATAAATTTTAAATATAACAAATCATAATATAAAAATAATGTATAAAATAAATTATATTTTAAGTTGGGTTGGGTCATTGATAAAGTATACGAAGTTGTGAAATTGAGTTGGGTTGTAGATTGTATAGGTGGAAGAGAGAGAAATTAATATTTTAATTTTAGGTTGAGTTGTTTAAGGTTGTGGATAAAGATAGTCTTAGGACAATAAAAATTGTCTTCTCTAGATGCCCCACCACACACGTATATGAATTGTATTTTTGTTTAAACCTAGAAGGATTCAACATTTTTGAATAGTGAATAGTAGTGTGTTATAGGGGTTGCTGGCGCCGGTGTTGGTGGGGGTGGAGGAGCCCCAGTCGGCGCCGTAGAGGACGGAGGTGGAGCGGACGTGGAGGAGGATGACGGTGTCGCCGGGGCGGATGTAGTTCTCGGCGGCCCATTTGACGGCGAAGGCGCTCTCGTCGCTGAGGTCGACGGCGATGGCGATGCGGCGGAGGGAGGGGGAGGAGGAGGCGTAGATGGAGTTGGGGGTGGCGGGGGGAGGGGGGAAGCGTGGGGAGGAGGTGTTGACCTGGACGGGCTGGATGTTGAGCTTCGGCGGATCAGTGGGCTTTGTGATACGAACCCTAACCCTAACGCCACGTCGGAGAATGGAAGTGAGGATAGGAACGGGGAGTTGGAAGCTGAGGTGATCGAGGAGTTGGATGTCACGGAAGAGGAAGACGACTCGGAGAGAGATGAAGGCCGGAGTGCGAGGCCGAGACGGGAGAAGCGCGAGCCCAAGAGGTTGGAGGGCTTTGTTCGTACGTAAGGGCTTGGCCCATGTTTGGTATTTATTTTTCCGTTGATTTATTGTAGGGCTTGGGCCCGAACTAGTTAATCGAGTCGAGCGTTGATAAGTTCCTTTCGGGTTTTCTTGTTGGTTCTTTCCCGATCGTAAGAGTCGAACCAACCAGGGTCTAGTATATATATAGATTGAGATTAGGTTTTGTTATTCATCATCCATAATAATAAAACCCTAATTTCTCTTTGCATCGCGTTTATCTTCTTCGTTTTGTGGCGACGCGATCGTCGGGGCGAGCCCACGACCGTCCTTGTTTATCCGTTTCCCGTCGAACTTCTCGTTCGACGTTTGATAAGAGATTCGACTCTTATCAACTGGTGCTTTCATTGCTTTGAACTTGAAGCGGTGATGAATTATCGTCGACCAAGTAACCCTAATTTTGGGGTTCGACCACCATACACAACGACGGTGATGCGCCCGCCCACGTCCACGCCAGCGGAGACAATTCCGGTGGATACTCTTTTATGGGTGTTACAGCGTATGGAGGCGAAGCTCGATACCGTGGTGTCCAAACCGGAGACAGCCCTGCAGTCGAGGGCGGAATTGGAGCCGTTATATGGGAGGCAGCCGCCGTGGAGTTTGGGGAGTATTTCGACGCCGGCGGTGACGATGTCACTGCCCTTCCAGCCACCATCTTCGTCGTCGGGTTTTACTTGGCCGCCTGTGGGGCCTAACGAATGCAGCTATGGACAGTTTTCCCGTCCACCCGAACCGCCGCCATCCACAGCATGGGACAGGCCACGAGCGAGGGGGGGTGAATTGCGGCAACACCATTCGCAGTGGGACCCACCGCAGCTCCGTCGGGGGTCATTCCAATCTGCAACATATCACGTTCGTCACATCAAAATGGATCCACCCATGTTCGATGGATCCGATGCGCAAAGTTGGGTAACCCGAATCGAATATTATTTTGAGCATATTATGTTACCTGAAGATGAACGCTTACATTACGTTGTTCTTTTGTTTTCTCCGCCGGCTTCGGACTGGATATTTTCATATCGGGCGACGAATCCGCACGCGACGTGGAAGAAGTTCTTAGACGATGTGCGCCGGCGTTTCGATCCGGATTATTATGTTGATTATATGGAGCTTATCGCCAAACTCACACAGACGGGAACTTTGCTTGATTACAATCGTGAGTTTGATCGAATGCTAATGGAGATACAAGAGCATTTGTTTGAGGTGGATTTCTTTGTGCTACCCGTGCATGGCAAAGACATTATCTTGGGAATGGCGTGGCTTCAGTCGCTCCACCGTGTTACTAGTGATTACGACAACGGGACATTAGAATTTACTAGGGATGGTTGCCCTATTGCTCTGAAGGTCATCCCTCGTACCCTGGCGAAGATTTCAAGTTAGAAATTCGCTGCATTCATGCTCCGGGCTGATCAATCGGCTGTATTTGAGATATTCGCCTTGGATGCTTCGTTGGGGGAGGCCATCGTCGATACTAGCCACGCTACCCCCGAATTTCCAGCGGAGATTCCACAGGAGGTGCGCGACGTGCTCGTCACCCATAGCTCGGTGTTTGCGGTTCCGGCTGGGTTGCCGCCGCCCCGTGTGTTCGATCATAGAATACACCTTCTTCCTAACACGAAACCCGTCAATGTTAGGCCTTACCGATATCCATACTTTCAGAAAGCGGAGATAGAGAGGCAGGTTAAGGAGATGTTAGATATGGGTTTTATCCGTCGCAGTAGTAGCGCGTTCTCGTCTCCAGTGTTACTAATTCGGAAGAAGGACGGGTCCTTTCGATTTTGCATCGATTATCGGGCCCTTAATGCTGTTACCGTGCCGGATCACTTTCCCATCCCCACGGCTGATGAGCTATTTGATGAACTAGGAGCAGCTAGAGTCTTTACGAAGCTCGATCTTCGATCCAGATATCACCAGATCAGGATGAAGGACGAAGACGTGTTCAAAACTGTTTTTCGGACACATGACGGTCACTTTGAATTTCTCGTGATACCGTTTGGTCTTACCAACGCCCCTTCGACGTTCCAAGCAGCAATGAACGATATTTTTCGGCATTTCTTACGTTGTTTCGTTATCGTATTTTTTGATGATATATTAATTTATAGTCCATCTTTGGTTGCTCATGCAGAACATCTTCGGGAGGTGCTTGGGATCTTGAGTCAGAATAACTTCTTCATTAAACTATCCAAATGCACGTTTTGTTGTTCGGAAGTGGACTACCTCGGCCATATTATTAGTGAGGGATTGCTTCAGGCGGATCCTTCAAAAATTGCGGCAATGGTGGAGTGGCCACGTCCGCGGACGGTCAAGCAACTCCGGGGTTTCTTGGGCCTCACAGGTTATTATCGACGTTTTATCTCCGGTTATGCTATCATCGCTTCTCCGTTGACCGATCTGCTTAAAAAGGATGCCTTTGAATGGGGTGATGAGGCCGACAAGGCTTTTGCTGCATTGAAGACCGCCATGTCGACAGCCCCTGTGTTGGCCTTGCCGGATTTTTCGAAGCCATTTATCGTGGAGACGGATGCCTCCGGGACCGGGATCGGGACGGTGCTCTTGCAAGACAAACATCCGTTGGCGTTTTTCAGTAAAAAGTTTGGGCCCCGTCGTCGATTAACCTCGACTTATGATAAGGAGCTATATGCTATTGTGGAAGCCGTTCAGAAGTGGAGACAGTATTTGCTTGGACGAGAGTTTATCATTCGCACCGATCAGAAGAGTTTGCGGGAATTGTTACAGCAAGTAATTCAGACTCCTGATCAGCAGCTCTACGCTCGTAAGTTGATAGGGTTCAAGTTCTCCATCGAATACAAGCCGGGAGTGACCAATAAAACGGCTGACGCCCTGTCGAGGCAGGCTGAGGAGCCCATGGCCGCGGACAGCGAGGTGCGTGGAGACGTGGAGCTTTTCGTGGCGTTGGCCCAACCGATGCCGGAGATATTTGAGATCTTACGGGAGGACGTGACCTCTGACGGAATTGCAAGAATTAGGGGTTGAAATTGAGCAAGGTACGGCAGCCCATGATTTTCACATCAAGGATGGGTTGATATATAAAGGGCGGCGGATTGTAGTGGCGTCAACATCGATGGCCAAACCGGCCCTCCTCTACGAGTTTCATTCTACGCCTTCTGCGGGTCATCCGGGCATAGATCGAACGTTTAAACGTCTAGCTCAGTGGTTTTATTGGCCTAATATGCGTCGTGAGGTGAAGCATTTTGTGTCGGCATGCTACGATTGTCAAACTACGAAATACTCAACACAGAAACCTGCAGGTCTTCTGCAACCGCTCCCAATTCCGTGGCAAGTTTGGGAGGAGGTTACTATGGATTTCATTACGGGCTTACCGCAGTCAAGGGGGTTTACGGCAATTATGGTTGTTGTGGACCGTTTATCGAAGTATGCTCACTTCATTCCGCTCCCTCCACGTTTCGATGCATGGCGTGTGGCTAATGCCTTGGTTGACGGCGTCGTCAAGCATCATGGATTCCCGGGTTCTATTGTATCGGATCGGGATTCAGTTTTCGTCAATGAGGTTTGGGAGCATTTGCTTAAGCTTAGTGGCACGAAGCTCAAATTTACTACAACATATCACCCTCAAACGGACGGCCAAACTGAGGTCCGAAATCGGGGCCTTGAGCAGTATTTGCGTGCTTTTGTGGCGGACAACCCCGTGAAGTGGACCAATTTCTTACCTTGGGCGGAGCTCGCCCTCAATTGCTTTTATCACGAGGGTTTGGGCATGTCCCCGTTCCAAGCGTTGTATGGACGGGAACCGCCTACTCTATTGGCCCCTCGATCGTCGGCTTCGTGTCCCGTGTCAGTGGAGGAGGTCATTAAGCAGCGCGGTGAGTTGTTAATTTGGCTTCGGAAGAACCTCGAACGTGCTCAACAACGCATGCGCCAATCGGCGAACCGGAGTAGGCGAGATGTTGAGTATCGGGTGGGGGATCGGGTGTTGTTGAAACTTCAGTTGTATAGGCAACACTCGGTAGCGAGACCTCTGTCTCCGAAGTTATCCCGTCGTTTCTATGGGCCATTCGAAGTTTGTGAGCGAATCGGTGCGGTGGCGTATCGTTTAAAACTTCCCGAGGAGAGTCGGATTCACGACGTCTTTCATGTTAGCCTTCTTCGCCCATTTGTTGAGGGTAGTGCAGCGGATATACCTCCTTTTCCGTCCTTCTTTGCGCGAGGGAAGGCGGGTGGCGCGACCAACGACCCTATTGGATCGTAGGAGTGTGATGCGACATGGAGTTTTGGTGGAGGAAAGGTTGATTGCATGGGATGATGATGATGGTGAGAAGCCCACGTGGGAGCCGTGGGGAATTATTGAGCGACGTTTCCCAGCTCTTCTCCTTGAGGACAAGGAGCGTGTTAACGGGGGGGGGGGGGGGGAGGGTTTGATACGAACCCTAACCCTAACGCCACGTCGGAGAATGGAAGTGAGGATAGGAACGGGGAGTTGGAAGCTGAGGTGATCGAGGAGTTGGATGTCACGGAAGAGGAAGACGACGCGGAGAGAGATGAAGGCCGGAGTGCGAGGCCGAGACGGGATAAGCGCGAGCCCAAGAGGTTGGAGGGCTTTGTTCGTACGTAAGGGCTTGGCCCATGTTTGGTATTTATTTTTCCGTTGATTTATTGTAGGGCTTGGGCCCGAATTAGTTAATCGAGTCGAGCGTTGATAAGCTCCTTTCGGGTTTTCTTGTTGGTTCTTTCCCGATCGTAAGAGTCGAACCAACCAGGGTCTAGTATATATATAGATTGAGATTAGGTTTTGTTATTCATCATCCATAATAATAAAACCATCTTCTTCGTTTTGTGGCGACGCGATCGTCGGGGCGAGCCCGCGACCGTCCTTGTTTATCCGTTTCCCGTCGAACTTCTCGTTCGACGTTTGATAAGAGATTCGACTCTTATCACTTTGCGGCGGAGGGCGGCGGCGAAGCCATGACGGTTGGTGGCGATCGATATTGGGGAATTTTTCTTGGGGAAGAAACGGTGGTTGTGAGAGATGGGGAGAGAAGTAAGGAAGAATGCAACGAATAAGGCCGAAGACGAAGGTGTTCGTTTCCTGCCTCGCCAAATCGTGACACGTCTCCATGCTGCCACGTCATCTTTACATGTCGTTGCTGAGCTGGCGTTCCGATTAATCTCACTTTTGGGCCTTTTTTTTAGCCCAATAGCCTCGAAATTCAGAAATCTCTTTTCACTCGTTTTGACGTCGAACCCTAGCCCTCCCCTCTCTCTTTTCTCTCACTTCTTTCCCGTCGAACCCTAGCCCTCCTCCCCCACCGCCTCTCTCTCTCGGTTGCGCCGCCGGGCTTCTCTTTGCCGGCGACGTATGCCGCCGCTCCTCCTCTTTTCATCCTAACCTATCAACTTATCTCTATTTCCTATCGCACGCGCACTCGAATCGACAGTAGATGCTATGAATCCTCGACTCCCTCTCTCTCCGACCGACTTTTTAGCCGTCGGCGCCGTTTCGCGGTTCGACGGATCCGTCACCGGAGATTCAGGCCGGAGCGGCGCACCACCCTCTTACTCTCTGTCCCATTCTCCCTCGCGAACCCTAATCTAATACTCTCGCCTCCACCTTAGCGTCGCGACGATTCGAGTTCCACCGAACCCGAAGCCGTTACTGGCTACCGCTCCGACGGAGTCATCGCCGTCGCCTCCGTCCGAGTCCGTCCCCCCAAACAGCCCGTGACGCCGCGGGACTGGAGGTTTTACCCCCACCACTCAAACCCTATCTCTTCTGATCTTAACTCTTTGTCTAATCTCATGTCTCTCTTACTTGCAGGTCCTGGAATCTGGCGATGAGGGTGCCGCCGCAGCCTCTGCCGACGAGGTCATCGCCGCCGCCGCCGATTCCGACCAGGCCGCTAGTGCAGGTAATCCCCTATAGTCAGACAGTTCTCACCCTTTGTTCCCTCAGATGCGCACTCCCTTTCCCTCTCTTTTTAATCCTATACGATCCGTAATCTAGATTGTATGTATTGATTCGTATACTCAGAGTGGGGTTTGGAGCATGTTTAGGAGATTTTGATTTAGCAATGATATCTGAACTTAGATTTAGAAATTCTCTACAGTGTGCTGTTTTAATTCGTGGCATAACATGATGTCTAGTGTGCATTTGGTTAATTTCTGATTTTGATTTAGCAATGATAGCTGAGGATTGAGGAAAGAGCAATGAAAGTGGCTGTAGTTCGGCTCCTTTCCCTTCTCCTAAGTTGCTGCAGATTCTCTCCTTTACTCTTATCTCTTATGGTGTTCTTTCACTTGTGTTTTCTCTGCATTTGTAATGCTTGAATGATGGTGTGAGACTGATTTTTGTTTTAGACTGTGTAATGCTTGAATGATGGTGTGAGACTGATTTTTGTTTTAGACTGTCTTGGGGTGGTGTAGGTACATACAGTATATATGTTTTGTTGTCCTTGGGGCATAAGGTCTATTATGAAGTTTTAGATAAGGTCTTTGAAGCAGTTGTTACCTACAAGAGAAAATTGGATTCAATGGTATTTCTTCATTCCACTTTTTGAATATTTCTATGGAACGTAAAAGTAATGTGTCTAATACTTGACTGGATATTCCTCTCTAATTGTTGATGTTGACAATTGCTTTCAGGAACATTTCTCCCTGGACCTAAAGCCCCAGGAGCCCACAAAGCACCAGTACGACTGGGATGCTGCAACACGAACTAATTTCCTCTATAAATACAGATTGATAGGTAACTGTTATGGCATTCTAATTTTCTTTATAGTATTATCAAGAGAATCTGTGTTTAACATAAATATACCGATGTTGGATATTCAGGCATCGTCTTTTGTTACGATTTGTCTTAATCAAGATGAATTTTCTGACAGCTAACTTTATTGTTGATGGAATGATGAGGTCTATACATGAAATTTTTTATATTTTCTACGCAGATTAAATTTTGTACATGAAAACCTTATCATGAATTATCTGTGCAGCCGGATATCTTTTGTATTCATCGTTTTTTCCATATATTCTTTGCAGATGAATTTATGCTTAACATTTAATGCAAACGCACAACTCTCTGGTCACAGTCACAGGTATGCCTTGTTTTGTTTAGAACTCGTAATGAGATAAGAAATTGGTTATTTCCCACGATTGGCGAAAAAATTGAACTTTATGACCCTAACACCCTTTTGTATGGTACAGTTGCCATCATGAGCTCGAGTCTGCTAGGATAAAAGTTCAAGATAATAGAGATGCGGATTTCTTCATGTTTATGCATGGTCTCTTTTCTGAAACTTCAATCTCGCGCATAACTAATTTAAAAGTGAACTTTTACTCAAAAAACGTGGTGATATTCGAGTCTGCAATATAGGAGAGGAAGGAAGATTATTATTATCCCTTTATTTAGTTTCTTGTCCTTTCTAAATTCTTTGCTGGTCTTCTTTACTCTCTGTTTATGCTTTAGAACGTACGTATCTAGGCATTTCCATGTATGCATGATCCTTTGTTTTGTTTTTCTGGAAAACTAAAATCCTTGGAGATGTCTAGAGGCTAACTTTGAAGTATGATATTATTTTGGTGAGTTCTTGATTTTTTTTTTTCTTTTATGTTCATCTCCTTCCCATTTTTTTTGGATTGTGTGTGGAGGTCGAATGTACCATTCATTGGTTTATTCCTAAATTTAAAAATAACTTGCATCTGGCATCGGTTGAGTATATGCTCTAATGACGGGTGAGTGCTTTGTGTGTTGCTTATGTTTTTTGGATTTGTTTATTCACTTATTATGAAGTCATCTTCTTTGGGCTTTGGATTGTATTTGAACTTAGTGTGGTAAAGTTGAAAATCAAGGAACTCCCCTTTCGGCATGATTTATCAATTTTGATCATGGCTTTTACCCTCTTCGATCAGTGGGAAATTCTCTTTTTTTTAGTCCATCATCATCACTAAAAATTGATTTGATATGCATTCTATTTAATTGTCCAATTTTCTCATCATCACTAGAAATTTGGTATGATTTTCTGTAGTTACCTTGTTTGTGAAAATATTGTTTGTAAATAATAAGTAGTGGGAGTGTTCTTGTGTACTTGAATATTTTTCCAGAAACCAGGTCTCCACATTTTGACATTTATTATGTGGAAAATAATGTAAAACTTTGTCTTCCCGCTTTCGGATCTGTCCTGCCAATATAAGGTAAGAAAACGACTTCTATCCCGAGGGCTTCAAATTTGTGAGGCTGCTGCTTTTTCCATTGGGGAGGGCTGGTCCGGCTGGATCACCAAATTTTATAGCTAATCTCTATCTGATTTGCCTATTGATGAACATCCAGTAACATGAGTAATGGTAATAATATAAACTGTGTTGTGTCTCGTACAAAAGCGCTATAAATAATTTTTCAATATACCTAGACAAACTTAGGCAAGAATAAGTGTTGTGCATATGGAAAATAGAAACTAACGTTTTGTGCAACAAAATTATCGGACCTTTTTTATCCCGATAAAAATAGAGTATTGTTTAATCGAAGCTTTATTGAAAAAATCGAGGAAGATACACATTTTTCTGAAGAAACAAAAAGCCCGTGATTAAAAATGTTGACTAGTTTGAAATAATTTCGAAAATGATGGACAAACAAGAGAGGGCATAGCCAACGACGAACTGAATTAACGAGGCCCGTTATAAAAAAAAAGTCCGTTAAAAATTTTACGGCCCAATCCATAGACGTTACTGGCCCAATAAGTGGACGTCGGCCAATTATGAAATTAAATAGTATAAAATCGGCCCAATTTAAGTATTGGGCCAATTGCTGGGCCGAACTCTGTTCGGCTGGACTGGTTTTTTCGCGCCAAGGCCCATAAATTTTCTTAATGGGCTTATTGTTGGGCCGAACTTTGTTCAACTGGACTGGTTTTTTCCGCGCCATGGCCCATAACTTTCTTAATGGGCCTGTTGTTGGACCAAACTTTGTTCAACTGGATTGGTTTTTTCTCGCCAAGGCCCATATGTTTTCTTAATGGGCTTATTGTTGGGCCGATCTTTGTTCAACTGGACTGGTTTTTTTCGCGCCATGGCCCATAACTTTCTTAATGGGCCTGTTGTTGGGCCAAACTTTGTTCAACTGGACTGGTTTTTTTCGGGCCAAGGCCCATATGTTTTCTTAATGGGCTTATTGTTGGGCCGAACTTTGTTCAACTGGACTGATTTTTTCGCCAAAGGCCCATAAGTTTCTCAACGGGCATATTCTTGGGCCGAATATTTTCTTACTGGACTGCGTACGGCCCATAATTTTTTAGTGGGCCATTGAAATCTTTTATCAGACCATGAGTTTGTTGTTGTGCCAAAACATTTCTTGACGGGCTAGAGCAATCGTCGTTGAGCTCATTTTACCCTTGTTGGGTCATTGGTTTCGTTGCCAGCTCTTTATTAGTTTGCAAACTTACAAGAATTTGTAACTTTTTTTTTTCTAAAGATTTTTGGCCGTGCGTATTTGCCCACGTTTCTAAAAAACTAGATACTCATTATTTTACCTATTAAGCTCAACGATTCTGAAAATTTTCAAAGAACAAAAGGATGAAGAACTAGAAGGCTATTATTGTGTAGTTTCAAACGATTAATGACATGTCAATTAATATATTGATTATTATACTTCCCTATAATTTGCGAAAAAGAAGGAACACTTGATACAAACAAATTTTAAATAGGAAAAAGTTGCTTCTAAAATTTAAAACGATAAAGTCACAAAAAATATCGCAAATTATTTGTAATACCGCCACCTCAAAACGACGAAAGATACCCACCAAAAAAATTGTTCCAAAGCCAAATTTCAGTTCACGGAACAAAACATGGTTTTTACTCGTTGAAAATGTGTATTCACTAAATATCATTTGCAAACCAACCACTTCAAGAAGCGGCTTAAGTGCCAAAAACAATAGTACTTACCAAAGCTCAATGGGTAATGATAGATGTCAATTGTAATAATTCAAATACAATAATAAGCAATAAAGAGAGTGCTTTCCAATATCATTAGCACACTCTTCCAAACAACAGATGCATGTCATAATTGAGTTGAGCAGAAGATGAAGATTTTATAAAATAAAAGCATAGAAAATCAAAAGAATGATTTCATACTCCGGTGCAGTACCCAAAATCTCATGCATACAGTTATTGTAGTAAAGCAGAAGCAACAAAAAATCGCATCAAGCAAAATAAGCCAACAAAGCATTTAGAAACAAATATTCACAATCAAACGAGGTAATTATAGATGGCACCACAAGAGTAAACCAAGATGGTTTCTCAAAAAAAAAAAAAAAAAAAAAAAGTGAAGCACCTATGATTAATATGTAAAACACATATAACGCAGGAAATCAACATGAAAAGTATATTGGTGGTTTCCTAATCTCTTGCTGAGGAAAGAACGCATGCAATCCATCAGTAACAAATAACTGAGAAACAACGAATCCCGGAGGTTTTTTGCTAGTAATCATTAAGAAGTGATAGAAACAAAAAGCATTGCATTAAAAGAACTCCACAATAACTGCCTCCCCTAGGATCATCTCTAGAACCTTAAAGTATATAGCAACTCCCAGACATAAGACACATAGATGATTTAATAATGAGAACAATATGCCCAGACAGACTTAAGGTTCTGACCAACGTTAGGAGCAGATTCCTCGCAAATTCATATGAATAGATTCAAAATTAAGCATAGACACTAGAAGGTAGAAAGAATACAAACACGATGGCACATGCTTTTAGGGTCCACTCCGACTAACTACTTTAGAATGACCAGCTCTTCCATGCAAGCCTTGTGATTGTATTGGAAGAGAACAAGGACTCAGATTAGCACAAATTGCAAAATAATCACATGAGTCAGCCTGGTTGTCTAAAGCATAATGACACTACTACTGTTACAGCATGATAACTAAAACATATGCTCTCATAAAAACCTTTTAAACATGAGAATAGAGCTGTAAGAACAAAAGGTAAATCTTCATAAAATCTAAAGAGTAAAGATGAAACAAAAGGGCATGAAAAGGGTGGCAGCTGTAGAGCCTGTTAAAGCAAAAGTGTAAGTCAAATTTGAATAAAATATAATAAAGCAAACACTAGCAGCCTATATCTCCAACCCCAAGGCCTAGACAACATATATACTGTATATGTAACTACACCATCCCAAGACAGCCCAAAACAAATCAGTCTCGCACCATCATTCAAGCAATACACATAGAGAGAAAGCACAAGTAGAAGAACAAAAGAGCTAGAGTAAAGGAGAGAAACTGCAGCAACTTAGGAGAACGGATAGGAGCCTAACTACAGTCACGTTAATTCCTCTTTCCCCATACCTCAGCTCTCATACACAAAAACAGCAAGCACTCTAATCCCTAACACTTTCATCAATATGTTACAGAACACAGAGGCATACTAGTTTCACATGTAAGCATTATCATAGTCTCATCACCAGATTTTTAGCTCGATTCATGCAAACAAATAGCCCCCAAAATTATCTGAAAAATCTAAAGCTATAACTCTTCATGCCCCTACTGAGTATACGAATCAATACATGCAATCTAGAACACAGATCGGATAGAATTAAAAAGAGATGGAAACGGAGAGCGTATCTGAGGGAACAAAGGGTGAGAACCGTCTGATTGTAAGGGGGGACACCCTGCAGTAGCAGCGGCAACGATGACCTCGTCCGGCGGCGTCCTCATCGACATTGATAGTATGTTACTTATGAAAGGAACACTCCACTTCATCAAAAACAAAGTCTCTAGCTATAGATAGCAGTAACTGTCAAAAAAAAAAAAGTAACAGTAACTGGAAACACCCTGAAAATGCACAGGCAGAAATATTTCGAAACCAATATTATGATCATGGACGAAGATGAGAAGAAGTTCGTATCCAGTGATATAAGAATATCGGAAAGAAACCTTAAATAAGAACTTGAAACATCTGGTACTGATCACGGATCATAATTGCAAGCTGATACATGTGCAAATAAATCAGTAAAATACTTCCAGCAATACTAAGTATCGATAGCAATCATGGTTAGAACAGGCGACTCCCTACAGTAATAACTAAAGCATGAGCATTTTAATTTCCAGTGAGTAAATTTTAACACAAAAATAAAACAAAACCAGAGGAAGATGGGGTGTACAGATATTCATAACAAAAACAACAATAATAGTTGTTCTGTCTGAATACAGGATAATGAATTTGCCCTTCTCGAGCTCTATCAAGACTTTCTTCACTTCCAAAAACCATGATTAGGAACAAGGTTTTGCAAAATTATTATCCCTTGGCTTCCAAAGATCATCACACATCATCATTGCAAGCTGATTCAATAATGACACAAGATAGGAATGACGTTGCTCTAAGGAATTCTCAACTGTGTTAATTAACATAACATCCTAACCCAGTTAGAAGCCACAACCATCCAAGCACATCAGCAAAAAAGCAAACCTAATTTACATATTTGTGAAATAAGGATTTTAATAAAGGAAACTCGCAAGCAAACTCATAAACAAACGATAAGATTTTTAAGACATGGGCATTTTGTAAATGACGAATGAATAAGGTCAACAGATGGATATGTAATCAACAAATGGGAGTTCAACACTGGAACACAAATAAGCCTCTATTATGTAAAAATGGCAAAACATGTCTTAAGAACTAAAAGCATTGTCTCCTTGTAGGTATCTTCAAGACTAGATGAAGATGGCAAAGCAAAAAGGAATTGCATGGATTCTTTATCATCATGAAGAGGCATGTCGAAGAATGAAATATTATGGTATTCAAATTGAATAAGGATGTTGAAAACAAAATAAATAGTCCTAGAATCATTTTCTAGAAAGTTGACCCAGTGTCAAGAAGGGAAGACTCTTAAAGGTGGATTGAGGATGACGAAGGAAATGACATAATTAACTGGCTAGCTTGATTAATTAGTATGCAATTGGTTCGCATAGTTGAGGTGGCAGGAAGACCCTTCATACAAAAACCGACTCACTAGGGTCAGGAAAAAGGGGGTTCTACATCGCTAGCTACCTAAACAAGAATGAAAAGCTATTGGTTAGGCAATCCATCAGTATTTACCAATTTTATGCATTTGATTAAATACAAATGTAAAAAACAGTGAGGGTTTTGGAGAAGGATGAAGGATGAGAACACAGAGCCACGCATACGAGGATTATCGTTTAAACTAATTGGTGGTCTCTTAGGTGAAGTAAGCTTCAATTAGATAGAAAGCACAAAAGGAGTTGCACTTCTGCGTCGCCACTAAACCGATTGGTACTGATGGGATTTGGTAAAATCATTTTGAAGAACTTAAGTTGTTAATCAGCCCTCAAATTTGATGTCAAGAGTCATCTAATCAACCCAATCGTGGAACTTCAAAGGGCACATAGTAAAGGTCAGAGTTAAAATAAACTGTCTATTTCCCGAGACACACGAAAAGGATAAAAATACTAAAAAGAATCTCTATGCACATAGTGCAGTATATCCCCACGTTTCAAAACATAATATGCACTATACAACGACCAAGTAGCAAAAGCAATACACAACAACTTCGTCATGATTCAAATCAAATTGACGTTCAATAACAAGTGAAGAGACAACACTGACGAAGAAGCACAAAGTTAACAAAATAAAATAAAAATTCAAGCAAAAATTCAATAAAAACAAAATCATCATACCAGTTCCAGTTTATGTGAAAGTACCTTCACGGAGCCAATCGTAACCACATCGAGAGACGGTGAGCATCGACGTCATCAACGCTGAGGCGGTAGTGGAATGGTACTGCTGCATCGACTCCAAGCACGCGCCCAGTTCAGCAGGCTACCTGTCGTAATTACATTCCGCGATGGATTAAAAAAATTGAAAACAAATCCAACGATTCAAAATTCAAATTCACAATCAAATCGGCGTAATGTTCGATCGTTCTCTACATGAATGAGAGCAGTAGTACCTGAAGATACGATGAGCTAGCTACTAAGGGTGATCTGGAAGGGAGGCGGAACGGCGAAGGTGAGGACTTCGATTGCCTCATCGACGGCTTCCAAAACCTGCGAGTAAGAGAGACATGAGATTAGACATAGAGTTAAGACAAGAAGAGATAGGGTTTGAGTGGTGGGGCATGACCTCTTGTGCCTCGGCACTGACTGGCTGTTTGGGGGGACGAACTCAGTCGGAGGCGATGGCGCTGATTCCAGCGGAGCAGTAGCCATTAACGGCTTCCGGTTCGGTGGAACTCGAATCGCCGACGCTAAGGAAAACGGCGGCAGAGATCTCTCTGAAATTTAGGGTTAGAAGACGAGGGAGATTGAGACAGAGGTTGAGAGGTTCGATTGCGCGATATAGAAATAGAGAGAAGTTGAGAGGTTCGGATGAAATGACGAAGAGCGGCGGCATCCTTCGCCGGCAAAGGGAAGCGGCGGCGTTCGTCACCGGCAAGGAGAAGCGCCGGCGACGCAGACGAGAGCGAAAGTAGAGAAAAGTCGAGAGAGAGAGAGAGAGGGAGGAGGGTTAGGGTTCGACGAGAAACGAGTGGGAAACGAGAGAGAGGGCCGGATTTCGGGTCGGGTTCCAATTTCGGGCTAAGTTCCTGGACTGAAGAGCTGGGCCTATCTTAATAAAACCTTGGGCTGGAATTCAATCAAATTAAGGCCCAAACCTCCTTAAATCTCGCAATTCATCAACAAACCGCTATCAGCCTATCACATATATCAAAGTTTATGCCAGTTTTGTTAAAACCCCGTCCCTTCACATTAGTTACATTTGGAACGAACAAAATAATTAAGGAAATACCCCGTATGTGATATGTGAGTATAATCAATTATAAGGAACGATAATTAATTCTAGCCAAATATATTTTGTCATTGTAGGAAATACGACTAATAATTAAACAAACGAAAATGACAAATAAAACTAATTACAAGGGACAAAGGTAGCATTTCTAAAGAATTAAGTCATAAAATAACAATGAGGTCGATGTTCGGGCAATAGTCGTTCATGCGATTTATGGTTATAACTTGGCTTTTTCTAGTACGGAAAGTAGTCGTTTATGCAATTTATGTCTGTAACTTGAACCTTCGGATTGGGTACTTTTTGTACCGCTTTTGGAATGACATCATTTCTTTTGTCCAATAAAAAAAATGAGGTCAAAGTTTGATCCAAAAAGTATTAGATAACAAGAAAACTTGTACTCCAAGAATGTGGGAAAACTTGTACTCCGAGAATGTGGAAAAACTTGTGGCTTTCAAGTTCATTTTGTATACGTTTAGTTAATCTCTCAACGAATTGCCCTTTTAGTATTATTTTTCCAAGAATGGTGCCAAACAAGCGAGTGCATGATTGTAGTAGTAGCGGTGATCAAATGCATATCGTTAACCTTTTAAGTTTGACTCCGAATCGACATTTGATTACGTTTTTTCTTTATTATAAACAGTATTCTCTTCGTCTCATTTATTTAGGGTAAGTTTTTTTTTTTTCGTTCGTTCAATTGATATAGAAATATTACCTTAATCCACTAATACATTCATACTAGTTTATCTACTACTATCACTCTCGTCTTAATTCCCGTAACTGTGGACGGAGGGAGTAAAAAAGAAGGGAGAATACCCAAAAATAGCCACTTTCATAATACAAAAGTCCTTTTTTAGCCACATATAATAAAAAGGTCTTTTTCTAGCCACTTTACATATTTTATGACATTTATACCCTTAATGAAATATTTACACGAATTCAGGATTACTCGTGTTCGTGTGCACGAACGGATATTCACGACAATTTTGTTCGTGTTCGTGTGCACGAACAGATATTCACGACATTTTTGTTCGTGTTCGTGTGCACGATCGAGTATTCACGACTGTTTCGCTCGTGTTCGTGTCTTCTTCTCCGATTTGCTGTCGAGGAATCTGCTATATATGGAGCTCGAACTGACCTTGTCCGGTGGTGACAACGGCGACAATGGTTGCTATGCAATGTGTGTGAGATAGAGAGGAGGGAGAAGGAGAGAGAGAGAGAGGAGGGAGAGAGAGAGATCGAGAGGGGAGGGAAAGGGAGAGAGATCGAGAGGGGAGGGAGAGGGAGAGATCGAGAGAGGAGGGAGGAGGGAGGAGGGAGAGAGAGAGAGCACAACAACCGCCGCCGGCGACGACAGTGGCGGCGGCGGCGGCGACGAGCAGAGGGAGAAGAGGGAGAGATGAAGAAGTGGGTTCCCCGCTGGAAGGAGAGAGAGAGAGCCGCATGGTGGGGAATTTGGGAATTGAGGGAGAAGGAGAGAGAGAGAGAGCACAACAACCGCCGCCGGCGACGATGGCGGCGGCGGCGGCGAGCAGAGGGAGAAGAGGGAGAGATGAAGAAGAGGGTTCCGCTGGAAGGAGAGAGAGAGAGCCGCATGGTGGGGTTTGGGAATTGGGGGTTAGAGTTTTTTTTTTTTTTGTATTTCAAATATTTTTTTAATTTTAGGTAGTAAGGGTATAATGGGTAGTTTAGGTCCAAAGTGGCTAGAAAAAGACATTTTTATTATATGTGGCTAAAAAAGACTTTTTTGTTATGAAAGTGGCTAATTTTGTCCTTGCCCCAAAAAAGAATTTGATCTTTATTCACATAAAATACATGCACTACACACCTAGATTTTAGTTGCAATTATATAGCTTCAAATGGACAAAAAAAAGATACCAATTGCATGCAATTATACACATTCCTAGTTAGTTCCATACATTGAAATTAAACGTAGATCAAATTTATGGACTCTAACAAATGTACCAAGATAGAGAAAGTAAAATAAAAAACTGGTAGCTTTGATTTCATATTTGTTGCAGTTGCATTTCTGGAAATGCATTTTCGTTCCATCGATAAAGAGCTCGTTGAATATTAGTAAGCTTGATTTTTATAAATCAAACTTTATCGACGTGACCGAGTGGGTATTATATTTAGTAATATACCGATGAAACCTTTTTTTCCACCATTATATGTTTTGTCACCTTCCTCTTTCTTTCTTTTTATATACTAGCTTTCTCTGCCTCTCCAAAAATTCATCTCAAATTCTAGCGGCGAAGAGAATCTCAGGAGAGAGAGAGAGTGAGTGAGTGAGAGTGAGAGAGAGAGAGAGAGAGGATGGGGTCAATGGAGAGCGGCGGGTCGGCGGCGGCGGAGCGGTGGGGTTTCGAGGGGAACGAGCGGCTGACTCAGGCCGGAGCAGTGACGGTCAGAGGCGTGCTCAACATGGTGATGGGAAATCTCGACGGAAGCGACACCAGGCCAGTTATTCCCCTCGGCCACGGCGACCCCTCCGCCTTCCCTTCCTTCCGCACCAGCACTTTCGCCGTCGAAGCCGTCTGCGCCGCCGTCCGCTCCGCCAAGTTCAACGGTTACTCCTCCACCGTCGGCATCCCGGAGGCTCGCAGGTATTTAAGAATCATTGTTCAGTAATCGTGTTTAACTCATTTCTGGTGTTCTTCAGCTCGATTTCAGGCCTCCGTGTATATATATCGTATTATTCTAGTGTTCTTGGGCATAATCTGAATACGTGATTAATTAGGATTAGAGTGGATGAATCTTGATCTTGAAAGAGTTTTTCATGTGACTGTTTTTAATCTTATGAAATGTAGCTCTTTCTCCAATTGTTCTCTTGTCAAATATGAATGGATAAATTCAAGAACTTGGCTGAAGTTGGTAGGATATGTGTGATGATGTTTTCGGCATGGTAATAATGCTGAGTCGAAGCATCTGTTGAATATCGAGTATTAGGATAGGCGACCTCTTCCGTTTATAATCGCTTTATGTGCAACCTCTCTATTTGGACAGTGCTGTAGCAGAGTACCTTTCGAAGGACCTTCCTTACAAGGTATCACCTGATGATGTGTTCCTCACCATTGGATGTACCCAAGCATTAGAAGCCACTGTATCTGTCCTTGCTCGACCCGGAGCTAACATCTTGCTTCCAAGACCGGGCTTTCCTTACTATGAGGCCAGAGCCCACTTTTCTGGCCTTGAATTCCGTCACTTTGATCTTATCCCGGAACAAGACTGGGAAGTTGATTTGGCTGCAGTCGAAGCTTTGGCTGATGAAAATACAGTTGCAATGGTTATCATAAATCCAGGCAATCCATGTGGAAATGTGTTCAAGTACGAACACTTGAAAAAGGTGCCTAGTTTGTATTCGTTTGATACGGAGACTCTTCTATTCATGGCAATGGTCACCTTGATAGTGAGTGACTGTGCGTGTTTGTTGTAGGTTGCGGAGACTGCAAGAAAGCTTGGAATCTTAGTGATTTCAGACGAAGTTTATGATCATCTGACGTTTGGGAGCAACCCTTTTGTTCCTATGGGAGTCTTTGCATCAATTACTCCAATCATTACTATCGGATCAATATCTAAGAGATGGATTGTTCCGGGTTGGAGGTTTGGATGGCTTATTACAAATGATCCAGATGGCATCCTTACCAAGCGAGGGGTATGTTCTTGTCTCTCGGTTCTTTTCTCTTCCTTTCCTCCCTGTTCTCGCTGGATGGTTTTGCATTTTGTATTCTTAAATTAGTAAACTTATAAACAATTGAAGAATTTATACGGATATTTTTTCTGACATGGAATTTGTATGTGTAGTATGAGAGAGTTTGATTTGGATAACTGGTGTTTGTATGTGTATTCTTTTGTGGCTTTCTTGATGTTTACGAGGAATCCAATTAAGCTATTCTTTCTGCAGATTGTCGACAGCATCAAGGGCTTCCTGAATATCACCTCTGATCCAGCAACCTTTATGCAGGTTCTTCGGTTTTCTTTGATTTCTTCATCTTGTTTTCTTCTTTGTCAGCTCGTATTTACAGGCTAAAGTTTTCTTCCATCGTCCCTTTCATCCTGTACTGTGGTTTCCAAACACCTCAGATTTGTGAATGCAAAATAGAGTTTCATTTTAACTACGAAAGTGGACTATACATCATCGTTGATAGAATACTCAAGCCCTTTTCAATCACGTCTTTGAGTGAGATGCAGAGCCTAGGTCTCCTAAAAAACTCTAATTAAGATGCAGAAACTGTAGCTTATCTAATCTCAGTTTCTTGTATCCATGGTGATTCCGTCTCTCCGTTTATGCAAACAGGGGGCAGTTCCACAGATTCTCGAGACTACCCCAAGCGATTTCTTCCAGAAAATTGTTAGTACGCTTCAAGAATCTGCAGGGATATGCTACGAACGAAGCAAGGAAATCCCCTGCCTAACTTGCCCAAGCAAACCTGAAGGATCCATGTTCGCTATGGTAAAAGAAACAAAACACTCGAAGATTTCTTTCATCGGAAAATAACCCTTTGTACTTTTCGTATCAGGTAAAGCTCAATCTGTCTCTCCTCGAAGGCATTAAGGATGACTTGGACTTCTGCTGCAAACTCGCAAAGGAGGAATCCATAGTTCTCCTCCCAGGTACATAAGCTTAGCTGTTTGTGATTATTAATGAAACATGAGAAATTGGTAATGAAAGGTTTCGGGTTTATTTGAAGTGCAATATTCTTTGTTCACGTTTGCAGGGTTCGCTGTGGGGCTCAAGAACTGGCTACGCGTGACATTTGCAATCGAGCCCTCATCTCTCGATGAGGGCTTCCTCAGAATAAAAGCTTTCTCCCAAAGGCATGCCAAGAAACAATGAAAGTTGTTCTTCTCAAAGGCAGACAGTCGTGTGATATGAAACGTAGCGTTTCGTCTCATCGCGATTTCTTTGTTTGGACATTCAGAGAATCAATAATGTTGTAATGTTCGTAGATTTGTAATGGGAAAATGACGAGAACTTGCTCTTCATTTCCTGCTGCTGTTATGTAATCTTAATCGTATTTCTCGTATTAGAACTTATTTTTATACGAACCAAGTTTCGTTGTTACGTTAATAATTTTTCTTTTCACGAGGTGATTAAACTTGTTGAACCGACAGTGTTCTATGTATTTTGGTAGAAAATCCATGCGAGTAACGTGGTTACATTATAAAAATAATACTATTAACATATTATTGATTAAAATACAACGTTTTAACAAACATCAGTTGACTACCAAATACTAATAATTACGGAAATGCCACCAATTAAACAAGCAATCAAGCAATACCAAAATACCTTGCTGTTAATGAAGCAAATAAAATAAATTAAAATAAAATAAAAATCCATGCATTTTGTATGCTAATTAAAAAAAGGCACCACTACAAGAAATTATATCAGACTTTATTCTATAATAAAATAACCATTACTCATCTTAACTAATATGATAATTAATTAATAGGATACAGAAATAAAGTTTTTCACATAAATAATTACGTGATTAATATGAAAGTAAAATAAAAATTAATTACTGCTATATGAGATTTAATATTACAAAATGACTCACATTTTATTAATTCATAATATATGAGTAATTGAATAGTTCAGTCATACAAAAATTTTCCCAATAATTATCCCTAATTAATATTTTTAACATCCAAACATATTCAACTCCAATTATTAATTTGACATTTGAGCAAACAATTAAATGATTAACCACTAACACGATCCACAATAATAGTAATAAAAATAAAAAATATAATAATAATTACGAGTGGGGAATAAATGTATGACACGAGCTTAATTTGAAATATGCATGACTCTGCATTATCTCTACAAAATTAAAAATTGTAAAAAAAAAAAAAAAAAAAAAAAAAAAAAAAAAAAAAAAAAAAAAAAAGAAGAAGAAGAAGAAAGAAAACCCTCAAACCCACTATATAAGTGTGTTAGAACCTAGCTCATATGCAACCATTCTCTCTCTCTCTCTCTCTATGGGTTCGATGGGGAAACGGTGGCGTTTCAAGGGGAACGAGCATGTGACTAGGGCAGGAGCAGTGACGCTGAGAGGTGAGTTGGCAACTTTGATGGAAAATCTGGACCCAAATGATAGTAGAGGCGTTCTTTACATGAGCAAAGGTGACCCTACCGACTTCCCGTCCTTCCGAACCACCGCCTTCGCCGAGGACGCCATCACCACCGCCCTCCGCACCGCCCACTTCAACGGCTACGCCTCCCCCCTCGGCGTCCCCGTCGCTCGTAGGTACGTCCTTACATACATAAATATAGTTCACTCATTTCTTGTTTTTATTATCTCTTGAGTTTGTGTATACTCCATGCAATTTAGGGTTTTTTTTTTTTTGGAATGTATGTACTATGTGAATTAGGGCTATTCAAATTGTAGTGAGCTAATCAATATCAATTTCAATATTAAGTTTAAATATATCGTACATACATGTCACTGATACATCAACAATGAACGAACTCATTAATTAAAGTATGCTCATAATGGATATGAGAGCGTTTATATCGCTATCGTTACATAGAAATGTGGTTTTGAAGCTTGATCGATCTATTATTCGAGCAGCGCTGTAGCTGAGTACCTCTCCAGAGACCTTCCGTACACCCTACCGCCCGACAACGTCTTCATGACCGTCGGATGCACCCAAGCCATCGAAGCTATTATAACCTCAATCACCGTCCCGGGGGCCAACATCCTGCTCCCCCGGCCAGGCTACCCTGACTATGAAGCCAGGGCAGCTTTTACTGGCCTCGAGGTCCGCCACTTCGATCTCCTCCCCGAGAGGGACTGGGAGGTCGATTTGGACTCCGTCGAGGCTGCAGCAGACGAGAACACGGTTGCCCTAGTCATCGTGAACCCGGGGAACCCATGCGGGAACGTTTTCACGTACGAACACATGAAGAAGATCGCGGAGACGGCTAGAAAGCTCGGGATCATGGTGATTGCGGACGAAGTTTATGGACACATGACCTATGGAAACAATCCTTTTGTAAGGATGGGAGTTTTTGCCGATATTGCACCCATTGTTAGTCTCGGGTCGGGTTCCAAGAGATGGATCGTGCCCGGTTGGAGAATCGGGTGGCTTGTGTTGAATGACCTAAATGGAGTCTTTGCTAAGCATGGGGTAATTTCTACACTTTTTTTTTCTTTTTCTTTTATGCCAAACTTATCAGTCACTAATTATCAAGCAGATGAGATCTTCTGTCCCAATATTTGACCAGTTACAGTAAATAACACTTTTACTAACTTGTTGAGTATTCATTGTATAAAATACATAGAATTCCTAATCTCGTACGTGAAGTGATCTTTAAAACCTTAAAATAAAAACTCAAAAAATCGGGACAGAAGATCTAATTCGGACGGTTTAGCCATAAGCATTGTTAAATTCTTTTATAATGTGCAGGTTGTTGAGAGCATAAAGGCCTTCTTGAATAGTTCCTCCGACCCGGTGTCCTTTGTGCAGGTTCTTTATAATTCATCACTCTTCTATAAATATCTTCAATTAATTGTTAAAATCATATTTCACCATGCTATTAATTAATTATATATCATTGATAGTGTGACATTAATTATCAATGAATATATATTTTTTCATTTTCTTAAAAGGTAGATCAATAATTGTCTATAATGCCTCGAATCCCTAATCACATTTAGAGGCGAAGAGTCTTACCAACTGAGTTGTCTTTCGTTGTCTAACGAACAATTACTTTACAGCGGCGCTTCCTGAGATAGTTCTGAAGACCCCAACAGATTTCTACGCCAAAGCTTTGGCTCAATTTAGTGAATCGGCTGAGAAAATATACCAATTGACCTCTCAAATTCCATGCCTCGTTTGCCCCAATAAACCTAAAGGAGGCCTCTTTTTTATGGTAATAATTAATTAAAAATTGAAGAAATCGAGAGGTAGGAAAGAAGAAAAATTCATTCTAATATCTGGAGAATTCAGTTCAGTGTAGATACAACTAAAACTCTCAGAAATGAAAATTAGTTAATACTGTATATATACAGTATTAACTAATCCTACGTGGCAGAAACGCACTTCACTAAAAGAAACGCTACTCAACTACGAACTACTCTATGCGCCGTTGATCCACAGTCGATCAACGGCTATTATTAACTCACGCATACAAAAGAACAGGGTTCGAAACCCAGCAACACCAAAAACAGAGAATTCCTAACAACTACACCAACTTCATCTTCTTCACTCGTTCTTCATCATCAACAGCTTCTCTAACAGCTTGCAACACTTCTTCCACCTGCATATCCTGTGTATTTCTACACCCCCCCTCAAGATGAACTTGGTGAACGTCCAACAAGTACATCTTGGAGAGAATAGAGCGAAAGCGAGGCGAAGCTAGAGATTTTGTAAGAAAATCCGCTAGTTGAGTGGAAGAAGAAACTGGTTTAGGAATCAAGAACCCAGATCGAAAGCGTTCCCGGACTATGTGACAGTCTATTTCAATGTGCTTGGTCCGTTCATGGAATACGCTATTTCGAGTAATATGGATGGCAGCATCATTGTCGCAGTGCAGAGGAAATGGCAGAGCAAGAGGAATATGAAAATCATCTAATAAGTATGAAAGCCATACCATTTCTCGTGTGGTGACCGCCATTGCTCTGTACTCAGCTTCAGCTGTAGAAGAAGCAACTGTTTGTTGTTTCTTGCACTTCCATGAGAGCAAGCCCGAGCCAAGAAACACGCAATAACCAGTCACAGAACGGCGAGAATCACTACACGTCCCCCAATCCGCATCGGAGTATGCATAAAGTTTGAAATCACAAACCGAGGGATAAAATACTCCAAGTGAAGGACATCCTTTGAGATACTTCAGGACATGCAAGGCTGCATTCCAGTGACCAGTCCTGGGTTTAGCAACAAACTGAGATAACTGTTGTGAAGCGAATGAAACATCAGGCCTAGTAAGATTCAAATACAGCAGCTGGCCAACCAATCGCCTATATGGTTCAGGATCCTGCAGCAATTCACCATCATGTTTGGAAAGGGATAAGCCAGGAGGAAGAGGAGTCAAGGCTGGTCTACAACCAATCAACCCAGCAGAAGTGATAATGTCTAATATATACTTCCTTTGATTGAGTGAAATCCCAGCACTTCCTCGAGCGACTTCCATACCCAGAAAGTACTTGGCAGGCCCCAAATCCTTTATAGTAAAAGCTGAATGAAGAAAAGACTTCAATTCATCAATTAGTGATTGTGAAGGTCCACACACCAGTACATCATCAACATATACCAATAGGCAAAGGAACGTATCACCAGATCCCTTAATGAACAAGCAATGATCACTGTGTGATTGCACAAAACCATAGTGAATCAGTTGTTTGGTGAATTCTGCGTTCCATTCCCTAGATGCCTGCTTGAGACCATAAAGACTTTTAACAAGCTTACAGACCTGATTTTCTTTTGCTCCTTTCAACCCAGGTGGTATAGACATGTAGATCTCATCTCTAAGGAATCCATGGAGAAAAGCATTGTTCACATCCAGTTGGTGTATTGGCCAGTCAGATGCAGAGGCAATTGCAAAGAGGAATCTGACAGTGACCATTTTAGCAACTGGAGAAAAAACTTCAGTGTAGTCAATACCATACTGCTGATTGAATCCCTTGGCTACTAATCTTGCTTTATATCTCTCAACTGATCCATTGGGATTCAACTTTACTTTGTAAACCCATTTGCATCCTATGGGTTTCTTTCCTGCTGGCAACTCAGTTAGAATCCAAGTCTTATTAACAGTAAGAGCCTCAAGCTCTTTATCCATGGCCTCTATCCATTCTGGTGTTATGCAGGCTTCTTTATAGGAGGTAGGTTCTTTGATCAAAGACAGATTAAAAAGAAATGTAGTGTAAGATTGTGTTAACACTGAACATACTTGATAAGGGAAGGTAGGAGGAGTAGTTCCAGAAGGTGGTGTACCTAGAAAATCTGTAGTAAAGCTGCTGCATACATAGTCATCCATCCATGTAGGTGCTCTACGTACCCTAGCCCCCCTTCCTTCAATTGGTTGTGAATGATCTACACCAACATCAACAACAGATTCATCAACAAGATCATTCACACTTAAATCTGAGTCTGAAGAAGCATCATCTATCAGCTCAGTAGATTCAACCATGTGATCTGTATCACTAGTATGATCTGTACTGGTAGCATCACTAGCAGGACCCTCTTGTGATGCAATATTTTCAGTAGGCAAAGATATCAATGGTAAAGTAGTACTTTCTTGCAAATTTGAATCATAACCAGAGAATGAAGTATGAAAAGGAAAGTTGTCAGTGATAAACTTCACATCTCTAGATATGAAAATCTTAGATCTATCCATATCATATAGCAAATACCCTTTATGTGATAGATCATATCCCAGAAAAATGCATTTAATTGATCTACTATCAAACTTACTTCTTGTGGGAGTAAGATCCACTGCATAAGATAGGCAACCAAAGGGCTTCAACATAGCATAATCTGGCTGCTCCCCAAATACCACTTCATATGGTGATAACCAATCTATCACCCTGCTAGGCAACCTGTTGATTAACCAAGCTGCAGTTAACAATGAGTGTGGCCAGA
This sequence comes from Thymus mandschuricus, assembly GCA_029379335.1. Taxonomy (NCBI): domain Eukaryota; kingdom Viridiplantae; phylum Streptophyta; class Magnoliopsida; order Lamiales; family Lamiaceae; genus Thymus; species Thymus mandschuricus. The sequence goes on along the minus strand of CM057080.1, from coordinate 33,162,012 downwards.
ATCTGGAAGGTAATCCACTTGTAAACATCAAGGCCCTTGCAGTCTGTAGTAAATATCTGTGCCTTATCTCCACAGTGCCATTTTGTTGAGGAGTATATGGACAACTCTTCTGATGCAATATTCCATTCTCAGAAAAGAATTTACTCACTGTCTGATTCACAAATTCTGTACCATGATCAGTTCTGAATTGCTTTATAGTAGTGTGAAACTGTGTTCTGATCATAGCAACATAGGTTTTAAGAACTTGTGCCACTTGATCTTTGCTGCGTAGCATATAAATCCAAATCATCCTACTATGGTCTTCCACCAAAGTAAGCATATACTTCACTGTACACACATTATTCTCAGTATAAGGCCCCCACAAATCTGCATGAACTAGATCAAATAACTTCTCAGATCTTCTGTTCAAAGTTGGAAAGTGCTTCCTTGTTTGCTTAGACTTGATACAAACTTCACACTTGTCTATGATTTCCTCCAGATCTTTCATCACTCTTCCATCCATTATTCTCATATGCCTCATTGTTGTTAGAGATGGATGCCCCAATGCAATATGCCACTCTTTCAGTGTGAGATTCCTTGGATTGAAGAGATTACAACAATATTTCTCACTTATTGCATCCAATATATAAAGATTTCCTTTCATTTGTGCTATAGCCAACACTTGATCTGAGTTGTCTCTTTGAAACACACAATGATTCTTATAGAAAAGACACCTAATTCCATACTCTTGTATCAACCTTGCTACATAAAGCAAATTGTGAGTAAATCCAGGTATGTATAAAACATCTACCAGCAGTATATCCTTATTCAGTTTCACTTTCCCAGCATGTGTAACCAGCTTTGAAGATCCATCAGGTAAGTGTATATTCACTGGCTTCTCCAGTCTGTATGTAGTACATAAGAGCAATGGATCACAAACTATATGATCACTTGCCCCTGAATATACTATCCAAATATCTCTACCCATACTTGGTAATATACTAAAGGCAAAATGACCATCAAAAGGTGTAGATTGTGCAGCAACATCATGGACAAAGTTTACCTCAGATTTAGGCTTGGCTTGACCTCCTTGCTGTAAATGTGACTGCACATACTTAGCAATTTCAGCTTGAATCATCTTACTGAAATCTTGATTCATCTCTTTGTACACAGGTCCTTCATGAACTGATGAGGAATCCTCATCTGCCTCCACCATGTTAGCTCTTCCTTGACCTTTATTTTCTTTCAGCTTCTTATACCATTCCGGAATTCCATGCAACTTAAAACAATCATCCATTTCATGTCCAGTACCATGACAATAGGTACATTTCAATTTTTTCTTATCCTCTTTTGATATCCTTGGCTTATACTGACCAGGCTTACTCACATCATTCCTATAACCTGCATTCTGTCTCATGTATTGCCCAGCATTCATGCTCATCAAACCACTTGAATCATATGTCGAATGATTCAATTGTTTCCTGTCCTCTACTTGCACAATTAATGAGTATGCTCTATCAAGGTCAGGCAAAGGCTCAATCATCATAATCTGATCAGCAACAGACTCATACTCTTCATTCAACCCTTCCAAAAATTTCATTAACCTTTGCTGATCTTCTCTAGTTACAACCTGATCTCTTGCTTTACACACACACTCAATAGGAGGCAACACTGCATCCAACTCATCCCATAGAGCCACCAAATTGTTGAAATATTCTAACACACTTTGTGAACCTTGAGTGTATTTGAAAATTTCTCTCTGTAATCTATACACCTTAGGCCCATTCCTTCTTCCAAATCTAAGAGTGATAGCTTTCCACAGCTTAAACGTACACTCTATGTGTGTAAAAGCATTAACGAATTCCTTCGAGATTGAATTCACTATCCAAGTCGAAATCATGAAATCAACTCTCAACCATTTCTTATAATACGACACACTAGAATCAGGAATTGGAAAACTACCATCAATCAGCTCCAATTTACTCCTAGTAGCTAACGCACGCTTCACAGATCTACTCCAATTTACGAAGTTGTTACCTGTGAGCTGAGCCGTAACCAACTGCATCCCCGGGTGATCTGACCGCTCGAGATGCAGAATCTCACGAACTTGCTTGACTGTGAATCCAGTAGGTGGAATTATCTCATCATCATCATCGCCATCAGATCCGCCTCCATTCGGTCCTCCGAATCGACCAGATCCAACCACGAACTGTTGAGGAAATGGTTGATAGTGATTATCCTTTTTTTCAGAACCTTCAGCTTGCTCGTCTTCAACGCGCCTCTCCCAAACCTCATGCCTTTGTTGTTTCACCATTTTAGCATAAAATCAAGCTCGAAGAAATATAGATCTAGCTCAAAATAGAGAAATCGAAGAGAAGAAACCCTAGTTTCCTGCTCTGGATACCATGAAGAAATCGAGAGGTAGGAAAGAAGAAAAATTCATTCTAATATCTGGAGAATTCAGTTCAGTGTAGATACAACTAAAACTCTCGGAAATGAAAATTAGTTAATACTGTATATATACAGTATTAACTAATCCTACGTGGCAGAAACGCACTTCACTAAAAGAAACGCTACTCAACTACGAACTACTCTATGCGCCGTTGATCCACAGTCGATCAACGGCTATTATTAACTCACGCATACAAAAGAACAGGGTTCGAAACCCAGCAACACCAAAAACAGAGAATTCCTAACAACTACACCAACTTCATCTTCTTCACTCGTTCTTCATCATCAACAGCTTCTCTAACAGCTTGCAACACTTCTTCCACCTGCATATCCTGTGTATTTCTACAAAAATCACTACTAGATCTCAAAATTATAAAAATAATTTCAAAAAAAGAATAATTAATATTATAAATGTGAATATGCAAATGATCAGATCAAGCTGAATTTGGACGTGCTGGAAGGGGTGAATGATGATTCCGAATTCTGCCGCAAACTTGCTAAGGAGGAATCCGTCATACTTTTCCCAGGTAAAAATTAGTGTACGGATCGATCCGTCTATCTTATCGTGACACTTTTGTTTACTACTATATAACTAACTCGATTGGACGGAGGATCGACTGATAATTATTTGTGGGGTGCAGGAATCGGGTTGGGGCTGAAGAACTGGGTACGAATATGTGTTGCAATGGAGATACCTTACATTGAAGATGGGTTCCAAAGAATTAGGGCTTTCTCTCAAAGGCACGCCAAAAAATAAACTAATTATTTGTTCACTTGTGTTTGAAATTATTCATGTTTTTTGTACTTCTTTTGTGCATGAAGAGAATGATTTGCATGGGGGAAAACAAAGAATAAAGCAAATCGTTATGTATTCCTGTATTTGTATTTGAAATTGTTCATGTTCAGTTATGAGTACTTTGTCTTAGTATTTGTTTTTGGTATGTATTTCATAAGCAATGATAAGGCCGGACCTTTTACAATACTATTTCGCATTGCAACGGAATTTCGGGATCAATTTGTCGATTCGGTAACATTTATGCTGACGTGACTGTGACATAATTTTGGAAAACTATTACGAATATATTCAAACAAATCTGTGAAAAAACTAAACCATGTTGAAAACAGCTATACGTAAAATGGAAAAATTATTAACGAGATAATACCAACATCGGAGAACACGTTAAGTGTGTCCATAATGGATAGACGTGAATTTCTACTCTATCAAAAGTGAAAAGAAACCATGCGAGCATCGTGTTCTGATTGAGTAACTACTATTCTAATTATAATTTACTATGAATTAATTAAAATACTACTGTTTGGTAGCAAGTATAAGTTGACCACATAAACTAAAAATGCTGCACAATCAAGTTTTTGTTAATTAATGAAAGGATAATCTTTAATTGGTTAAGATTTGTTGTAATTAAATAATAATTAATAAGAAGTTAATCATCACACATTTATTAAAATATGAATAATGGTAAAATATCTAGTAGCTGTCATATACTGCAGTTCATAATTGAAGTGATTGATTAAGTGATGAATTTAATTAATTAGCCACAAATTAATGTGTATTAAAAAACTTTATTTCTTAAGTATAATCTTAACCAACTCAATATAATATTCTGCCATATTATATAATGACTACATTACAATTTTCGGAATTAAATCTTGGAGGATATACTTTTCACAAAATAATACTCATTTCGTCTCTTTCTGCTTGAGTTACTTTCTATATCGGAATGTTCTGTTCATCCCGATCCCCCTTTCCGATATGAAAAAACATGACACTCACAATCCTTAGTTTCTGTGTAACTAGATAGGGCTCCAGAAGAAGGAGACGGTAACACACGCATGATAATGAACACATATATTTAATTTAGAACACATGCTTAACACATTATAGATAGACTAAAAAGTTAAATAAAATTATCAAGCCCGGCCCCTTGCATATCTCAGTATCTACACAGATATATATATGCACATATATAAAAATCAATACTCAATACTTATGGATTTTATATTGAGAATAAATAAAATATAAATGATTATTCAACATGATTTTCCTTTTGGAATTTTAATTAAATGGAGATTTTATTGTTACAGTAAATCTACCAGAATCGATATGATATGTGCTGTTGCCTATAGAATAGACACATAATAATGTCTTATGCATTTTAATTAAAATTATCTTATTATCAAAGTTGACCCCAAAATAAATACATTAATTTCACACAAAAAATGCTAGCTATATCAAGCAAGCAAGCAATGGTAATTGGTAATATAAATTAATTTATTAATTACAACATTATACTTATACCACCAACCATGTGTTATTGTCAGTTTATTATTAATTACTTAATTATATTATTAGTGTTTTCACTAGTATTTCTTGTTCTATGTTTTAATTGGTTTTGATTAGTTGACTAGGTCTTTCATTATGCAAGATTCTAGTTAGGATAAGTTGTTACAAAAGGTATGTCATATTTTGATTCAAATATGTGATTTGTTTAACTAGCCCTACCTAGAGTAGATCGGAGATTTTCACGAGCTTATTGTGTACGCACCACCGATTCAATCCATTTGCAGGATTGTCTTTAACTCTTAAGCCAATCCAAAAACGTCCTTTTTTATTGTTGAAAATTATTTAAAGCTTACTCGATCTGTCAATAATTTCACATGATTAAGAAATAATTGTAACTAACAATCGTTGACCCACAAATACAAATCAAATCACAAGTAGTAGTGGTGGGAATTAATTTAATTACGCCACGAGTGTTTCATGGATTAATTATTGTTCATATTCATCAGTATGTAGTCATCACTACCCTGCATTATCCCTTTTCAAATTAAAATTAAATTAATTAATAAATAAATAAGAAACATAGCTAATATTAATTAGTATATAAACCTTCGATCTCACTCCCATTAAGCAGCACAACAACTTCTCAAACCCCCCCTCTCTCTCTCTCTCTAGATCTCTGTTGTGAATGGGTTCAATGGCGAAACGGTGGCGTTTCGAGGGGAACGAGCACCTTATTAGGGCTGGAGCAGTGACCCTGAGAGGAGAGATGGACAAAGTTATGGAGAATGTGGACGAAAGCGACAGCCGAGGCGTCCTCTACATGAGCCAAGGTGACCCCACTGACTTCCCTTCCTTCCGCACCACCGCCTTCGCCGAGGACGCCATCTCCTCCGCCCTCCGCACCGCCCAGTTCAACGGCTACGCCTCCCCCCTCGGCGTCCCCGCCGCTCGAAGGTTCACATGCACCCATGTTTTACTCCTTTTAGAAAAATGTTATTTTTTAAATAATAATTAAAAAAACAATTAACATGAAATTTAAATATCGCGCTCTGTCCAAACAGGGCGGTAGCTGAGTACCTGACAAGGGACCTTCCGTACACGCTACCAACCGAGAACGTTTTCATGACCGTTGGATGCACCCAAGCGATAGAAGCCATTCTAACCTCAATAACTGTTCCCGGGGCCAACATCCTGCTTCCTAGCCCAGGCTACCCTGACTATGAGGCCAGGGCAGCTTTTACTGGACTCGAGGTCCGCCACTTCGATCTCCTCCCAGATCGGGACTGGGAGGTCGATTTGGACTCCGTTGAAGCCATAGCGGACGAGAATACGGTTGCCCTAGTCATCATAAACCCGGGGAACCCTTGCGGGAACGTTTTCACGTACGATCACTTGAAGAAGATCGCGGAAATGGCTAGAAAGCTCGGGATCATGGTGATCACGGACGAAGTTTACGGGCACATGACTTTCGGAAGCAATCCTTTCGTAAGGATGGGGGTATTTGCCGATATTGCACCCATTGTGAGTCTCGGGTCGGGTTCGAAGAGATGGATCGTGCCCGGTTGGAGAATCGGGTGGCTTGTGTTGAATGACCTAAATGGAGTCTTTGCTCAACACGGGGTAATTTCTTTTCCCTTCAAGCTTCTCTTGAATCAGATCCTTTATTGTATTCCGTACTGCATCGACGAATGATCGCCAATAATTTACACATTAGGTGTTTTGGTTAACAATAGTTTAATAATTTTGCGTAACGATTATATATCGAAAAACTCGAACTTGTGACATTTGATCTCGATCGGTCATTAACCGCCTACCGCTCGCTCGACATAATTTGAAATTCTTATTATGAGCAGGTTGTTGAAAGCATCAAGGCTTTCTTGAATAGTTCCTCAGACCCGGTGTCCTTTGTACAGGTAATTAATTAGTCTTAATTATGTTTAAATTAATCAGTTTTCTTTAATTAATTAATTTCCTAATTAATGCAATTTAAATTAATGAATATATATGTACAGGCGGCGCTTCCTGAGATTATATTGAAGACTCCAACTGATTTCTACTCCAAAACATTGAGTCAATTTAAAGAGTCAGCTGAGAGAATATACCAATTATCCGACCAAATCCCATGCTTCATTTGCCCCACCAAACCTAAAGGAGGCCTCTTTTTTATGGTAATCACTCTCTCCGATCGATGCATCCAGTTTGACGCGTTAATTACTTGAATACACACGCGTGAAATAAGAATAAATTAATGTGAGTTATTTCAGATAAAACTGAATTTGGATGTGCTGGAAGATGTCAACGATGATTCGGAGTTCTGCTGCAAACTAGCCGAGGAGGAATCGATCATACTTGTCCCAGGTCGAAAAATTAATCAATTATATACATATTCACGTTTGATATTATATAATTATTGAAATTGAGATAGAGATACGGAAATATTGATTAAATTATGATTGGGGTACGTGCAGGAGTCGGGTTAGGGCTGAAGAACTGGATACGGATATGCTTTGCGATGGAGATACCTTACATCGAAGATGGCTTTCGAAGAATGAAAGCTTTCTCTCAAAGGCACGCGAAGAAGTGATACGAGCAATTTGAACCATTTATATGTATTGATGTATTTGTATTTGAAAATTTAATGTCTAGTATTGCTATTGTGATTTGTTAAATTAAGTGTTGTTTTGGATAATTTGTACGAGTGAAATGTATGTACATGTATATGCTTGCTTTGATAACATCAATATTTGTGCCGTACAGCCTGTAATCATATTTCTCGTACCAAAACTTATCCTATTTCGCATACCATACACACTCATCAACTCTCTATAGCAATAGCACTACTTGTATTAATTTGACGTGATCAAGTGTGATCTTGTTTAATTAAATTAATAATAATTAGCTAATATAAATAAATTATATTAATACTGTAACAACTATGGGGAGTTAGGACCACATACGATAATTACTGAAATGCTACAAAATAATCAAGTGGATTTATCCTAAGTTGCTAACAACCAATAATATATAATAAAATAATAAATATAAACCTATCATGTAGTATAAATAATCTCACAATATCAAAATATGAACACTACATATTCAACTAGTCACGACTTTTTAACATTTAGTTTGTATAAATGAAAATATTTCACACATATCATACCTTAATTACATGTTGGCACAAAGCCAGATTTATTACATCAATTTCGACGCGAAAATTAAAGCAAACCCCGGCCGGCCCAATTATCTCGACCGTATAATATAGTAATTTAAGTATAAAATGATGAAACGAGCCATCTTTAAAGGAACAGACGGAGTAATAATAAATTAGACCCCGATTGTTTCGTTCTTAGCGTGCCTTTTATAGAAAGCTTCGATTCTCCCAAAGGCATCGTCGACGATTGAGGGCTCCGTCGCAAACGTCACTTGTATCCAATTCTCCATGCCTAAGGCAATCCCTGCATACATTAAACAATAAATACAAATAGTAAAAATTATGGTAAAATTTGCCTTTTAATAATATATGTACTGTAGTAACATATGTATATCATAATTTTATGGTAAAATTTGCCTTTTAAATTGTAAAATAATAAAACGTATCGTCTAAAATTTCAATTACCTGGGAGAAGTACGAGAGATTCCTCCTTAGCGAGTTTGCAGCAGAAGTCCACGTCATCCTCAATTCCTTCCAGCATGGATGGATTTAGTTTTATCTGAGATTTAAATCACCATATAAACAATAATTAATTGTACATTAACAAATTAAAATGTTATTATCATATATATATATATATATTTATTTTTTCAATCGATGATCACCATGAAAAACATGCATCCTTGAGGTTTGGTGGGGGAAGTTAAGCAAGGGATTTGATTCGTGAGTCGGTAACATTTCTCCGCGCTTTCCCTCATCTTACTGTTTATCTTGTCGAAAAAATCAGTTGGGGTGGACGAGAGAATCTCCTGAAGTGCTCCCTGCAGCATACATATATGTTCATCGATCGTGTCAACTACTTTTATACTACTCAATTTAAAATGTGACATAATTTTATTTTACTTGGATGAGAGTTGCTGGACTTGATGTGATGCCCATGTATTTCTGAATGCTCTCAATAATCTGATCAAAACTTTATGTAATAAGGTGACAATAAATAATCTAACAAGAAACACGAACAATATAAGTGTAAATAGAGAGAACTCGAACCCCCGATCTTTTAAGGAGTCCGTCAGGGTCGGAGGTAGCGATCCAACCCATGCGCCACCCAGGAATGATCCATCTCTTCGACATTGATCCAACAGTAATCACTGGAGCTGTAGGTCCAAACCTTCCCATCGGCGTGTACTCTTCGCTTCCAAAAACAACGTGCCGATAAACTTCATCCGAAATTACTATAATACCCTTCCTCCGTGCGGTTTCTGCTATCTTTTAAACAAAATGCCAACGATTAGGGCATTTTCTTTGATGAAATCAACATGCTTGCAACTTACTATATATACCTTTTGCAAATGGTGAGATGTGAAAACGTTTCCAGTGGGATAGCCAGGGTTGATGAGGACCATAGCAATGGTGTTCTCATCGGCTAGGGTTTCGACGGCGTCGAGGTCCACCTCCCAGTCTCTGTGGGGAAGAAGGTCAAAGTGGCGGACTTGGAGCTTGGACAACTGGGCACGAGCCTCGTAGAGACGGAATCCGGGCCGGGGAAGGAGGATGTTGGCACCGGGGCGGTCGAGGATGGTGAGCAAGAGCTCGATTCCATGACTAGCGGCCGAAGTTATGAATACGTCGTCTTCCGAGAGCTTCGACTCCGGTGGTAAGTCCACGTTCAGATGCTCTGCAACCGCCCTGTTGCATGCATGCATGAACGGATAAAATTACAAATATGCCACTGGATACAAATTTGTATTCAAATTTTGACCCTCTCATCATGTGTTCTCATCACATGTACACAATTACAATTATGCCACTGAATACGGTTCGGATTTTCATCACACGTACAAAATTACAATTATGCCACTGGATACGAGTTCATATATGAATTTTGACAGTCTTAGGGTGTTTTCATTAGGTCTTGCATAAGTTTTTGTGATACATTTAGCATTCCATCTAAGAGAGAGAGAGAGAGCTAGAGAGAGAGAGAGAGAGACCTCCTGGCAGCAGGAACGCCGTAAGGAGGGGGGTAGCCGTTGAAGGCGGAGGAGCGAAGAGCGTTAACAATGGCTTGTTCAGCAACTGGGGTTGTTTGGAAGCTGGGATAGGGAGAGGGATCGCCAAAACCAAGATTAATGCTTCTCCTTTCATCATCATTTTTACTCACATTTCCACTTACTTTCTTGTGATATTCTCTGTAGATTGCACCACCCACTTTTCCACTCATGAAATCCCATTTCACCAGTTTACTCTCCATCTCTCCCTCTCTGGATTTATGTGTGCGACGACGATGAAGACGAAGACGAGACGATCTTTCATATATAGGCCGGCGCTACTTTAGTGCTAACTCTTAGCAAAAATCTTAAAATTTGCTACTCATGCTTTTCACTCTATATGTTTGAAGTACACACAATTGATGAACTCTCGTTATTCATGGATTTGAAATTTGGTTAATTACCAATAATTTGGGTTACTGGCATTGTCACGACGTAATTGAATCAACTTAAAATTTCAAAATAAATAAATAAATATAGGGAAACGTTCCCTTTCCCACCGTGTACAATTTCAATATGTCCACCGCTGATATAGTAGTGATATGATTTACTTTCAGATAGGTTAATTAGAGTATATATTTAAATCTTTTATTCATATTAATAGTATGTTACGTCATTTGTGAGCACTCTTTATAGTAGAAGATGAAATGGATCGTATGCACGTGTTATGCATTTTCTACGCCAATTTGCATTTATATATCGAGTATATATCTTGTTAGGTGAAGTATTGCAATAACGTGATATCGCATAGAGCCGTGAATATTGCATAACAAAATCAAATAATTCTCCAAAATAATTGATTAATTTGATCTTTTTTAGTCGATTTGATATTTTAAAGATTTATTACAATAGTATCACAATAGTATAATATTGAGGAGATATTTGAGAGGGAGAATAAGAAGAATATAAGAGTTTATTTAACGTGTGATTCATTATTCTACTCACATGGAAAGGACATTGGAAAACATTATTGGAGTACTCTCTCTATCTCTACCCTAGCCCAAATTATTTCTAGTACGTTTTTCATGAAATCTGATATGCCAACGTATTCAAGCCATTCAAAAATTTGTCACCCCACTTTTATTCATTTGCATGTTCCCTCCGTCTCATTCATACGATAATAATAAAAATTTGGTATGAGAATTAAGACGAGAATGATAGTTGTTGGTAAAGTAGTGTAAATGGTTTATTAATTAGTTAGTTCAGATTTTACCATTTAAGGTAATATTCTCATATTAGTGGGACATACAAGAATTAATTAATAAAATTTATCCCTTGATGAATTAGAGGGTTTAATCATTTTTGTTCAAAGAAATTCTCTATACTGAATAATCAATTTCCTAATAAAGATAATAACAATAATATATAGGGAAATAAACAATGCATTTTTGCTTACCATTTAGAGAGAGAGAGAGAGAGAGAGAGAGAGAGAGGAACCTGATCAGCGACTCCAGCGTTGGCGCCTATATATACAGGACTCCTTCTTCCATTGTTGCACACACTACAACAAACACATACTTACATACATACATAGATATAGATATCGAGACGATCGATCGAGCGATGGAGAGCAAACTCATGAGCTGGGGTTTCAAGAAAGAGGGTAGTGAGGTTACAAATAGAGATTTGATTACAAAAGTGAGTTCAAATCTCTGCAAAAATGATGAAAGGTCTATCATCAACCTCGGAAATGGCGATCCCACTCCCTTCCCTAGCTTCAAAACAACCCCTGTTGCTGAACAAGCCCTCGTCAAAGCCTTCCACTCCTCCTCCTTCAATGGCTACCCTCCTCCATACGGCGTTTCTTCCGCCCGGAGGTCTCTCTCTCTCTCTCTCTCTCTTGTTGCTTGCATTTCTAGATGAATAGCTCAAACTGAGAAAAGATCGTCTGATTATGCCTCTTTCTGTTTAAATAATAAAAGGAGACGTAATCAGTCGAGACAAAATGATGAGTATCGTTACTTACTTATGCATGTTATATTACATTGTTGCATATAACAGGGCAGTTGCAAAGCATTTGAGCGGCGAATTGCCGCAGAAACTGGCGGAGGACGACGTGTTCATAACCTCCGGCGCCAGCCAGGCAATCGAGCTCGTCCTCTCCGTCCTCGCCCGGCCCGGCGCCAACATCCTCCTTCCCCGGCCATGTTTCCCCCTCTACAAAGCACGTGCCGAATTGACCGGGATCGAGGTCCGCCACTTCGACCTCCTCCCCCACAGAGGCTGGGAGGTTGACCTCGACGCCGTCGAAGCCGTGGCCGACGAAAACACCGTCGCCATGGTCGTCATCAACCCTGGCTACCCTACCGGAAACGTCTTCACGTTAGACCACATGCAAAAGGTTGTTAATTAATTAATTAAATTGAATTTTACCAATTACTATTTACTAATTAATTGAGAATTTTGTTACTACTTTGAAGATTGCGGAGACTGCATCGAGGAAGGGTATTATAGTCATTTCGGACGAAGTTTATAGGCACGTTGTTTTTGGAAGTGAAGAGTTTGTGGCAATGGGAGTGTTAGGAAGTGTGGTGCCTGTGCTTAGCATTGGGTCGATGTCGAAGAGATGGCTCATTCCCGGTTGGCGCCTCGGCTGGATCGCTGCCTCCGATCCCAACGGGCTTCTGAAGAAATCGGGGGTTCGTTCTTCGATTTTTTCGATTTTTATAACATATGCTTTGTAATATGCATGCATGGTTTTTTATTATGTTTTTGGGGATTAGGTTATTGAGTGCATTCAGAAATATCTGGGCATGACATCTAGTCCAGCAACCCTCACCCAGGGAGCACTCTCCGAGATACTCTCGTCCACCCCAACTGATTTTTTCGACAAGGTTAACGACACGATGAGAGAGTCCGCGGAGAAATGCTACCAACTTGCAAATCAAATCCCATGCTTCACTTGCCCCACCAAACCTCAAGGATGCATGTTTGTTATGGTAGATGATCATGAAAAATGAAATATTTAATCAACTTAATTATAATGTACATATATATTTATGTCTCAATCATCGATCGAATAGTTATACATGTACTGCATCATTTCAGTTAAAACTGGACCTGTCTACGGTGGAAGGGATGGAGGATGAATTGGACTTCTGCTGCAAACTCGCTAACGAGGAATCTCTCATTCTTCTCCCGGGTAATTGAAATTTAAGACGATACGTTTCATTATTTTACAATTAATTTAATTTACACATATTCAAGAAACGTATCACGTTTATAAAGTGACGAACGAAGTGCTTACGTGTAAATCTGGATGCAGGGATGGGGTTAGGGTTGAAGGAGTGGGTAAGAGTAACATTTGCTATAGAGCCATCAATCATCGATGATGCCTTTGGAAGAATGGAAGCTTTCTACAAAAGGCATGCTAAGAAGCAACTCAAATATGCAAATGGTGGTGGTGGTGTTTGACTATGATATATCTTCACCTATATATATTTATTATTTATGCATTTGGAGGAATTAAGCCAGTTTTCAATTTGGTTCCTTTTATTTTGATTTTCGAGCAAGTTGTGTAATAATATTGGCTTAATTTGTGCCAAGTTGTAATAAGACTTGATTTAATATATGCATTATGTTGTGTAATTTTGCTTGTGATTTCATTTAATTAATTAATCACTCAATTAATATAAGAGGGCCGATTCAATTCAACCGTTGGCTCAAAAATAACAATAAACAATTTAATATTTCGACTTAACTGTTTTTTTTATCAGGCAAACAACCAATTAATAAACGCTTGCCACGTCAGATAGCCGTCGTCCAACTCAGCATTTTCATACAAATTAAAACATCCCCTCCAGCTGCTGGCCTTTCCCCTGCAAGAATGTTCGTCACCTTCTCTTCCTCTCTCTTCACTACTCTGCATTCGTCGAGCAACTGCTAATGCCTTCGATTCTATAACAACAGTGCAGTGGCAGAACATCTGAGCATTGATCTTCCTTATAAACTGTCCGAAGAGGATGTTTTCCTAACTGCAGGTGCAAATCATGCTATAGAAACCGTGCTATCGGTTTTAGCTCGACCGGGTGTCAACATACTGTTTCCTAGACCTGGCTATCCGTTATACGAGGCACGAGCCTCGTTCTCCAATCTTGAGGTCCGTCGCTTCAACCTTCTTCCCCACAAGAGTTGGGAGGTTGATCTTGAAGGCGTCGAAGCTCTAGCAGACGATAAGACTATTGCCATGGTTGTGATCAACCCCGGAAATCCGTGTGGAAATGTTTACACACTTCAGCATATGCACAAGGTAACAAAGCATGCATTAACACTCGATATAATTTACATATTTTGATGTTTAAGTACAAATTTTGGACTTTCAGATTGCAGAGACTGCAAAGAGATTGGGGATTCTGTTGATTTTGGACGAAGTTTATAATCATGTCGTTTTCGGGAATAACAAGTTCTTACCTATGGGGATTCTGGGATCAGTTACTCCTGTGCTTACTGTTGGATCAATGTCGAAGAGATGGCTGATTCCAGGTTGGTGCCTTGGCTGGATTGTTGCTTCGGATCCCACCGGAGTCCTTAAGAGCAATTTAATAAATGCACCTAGTAACTATCATATGGTTTAATTTTTTTGAGCAAAACGAAAAAAAAAAATTGTTTTTTTAAAGGAAAAAAAAATTGTTTTTAGTTGAACATACAATCTGAAAAGGCATTTTATTTTTTAATTTACCATTTTTTGTTTGATTCCAATTCCAACCAAGCTCTCAACTTTGGAGTTGCCACACACACCACTCATCACTGACTCAGAGAGAGAGAGAGAGAGAGAGAGAGAGAGAGAGAGAGATGGAGAGGAAAATGGGAGAATGGGGATTCAAGAACGAGAAGCGGACGATGACAATCAGAGACTTTCTGGAAATAATAAAGGAGAATCTCAACAAGAAAGATGAAAGGGCAGTGATCCATCTCGGCCATGGCGATCCCACGCCGTATCCCAGTTTCAGAACAACTCCACTTGTAGACGAAGCCCTTCTCAATTCCCTTCGCTCCTCCCTCTTCAATGGCTACCCCCCCGCTGCCGGTCTTCCCTCTGCTAGAGGGTTCGCTCATCTCCTCTTCCCCTCTTTAATTACTCTGCGTCTCTGTGTGTGTGTGTGTGTGTGTGAGAGAGAGAGAGAGAGGCCTCAAATTTGTCTTGCAATGTGTGTTTGCCCTTCCAATTTTGACATGCATGGATGAGGAATTGTTAATTTGGGTGCAATTTTTGCTGTTGAAAATCCCCTCTTGACTTTGAATCTCAATCCATTAGCTCTGGTTCTGTTTCTTGATTGCTAATTGAATTCAATATTATGTCTTCATCTTCACTAAAATGGTGGATTTCTCTAAATTATTGTTCATGTGTGTGTGTGTGTTAAAGGATTCTTGCTAAATTCCATTGCTTTGATTCTGTAATAATAGGGCAGTGGCAGAACATTTGAGCATTGATCTTCCTTATAAACTGTCGGAAGAGGATGTGTTCCTAACTGCAGGTGCAAATCATGCTATAGAAATCGTGCTATCGGTTCTAGCTCGACCGGGTGCCAACATATTGTTTCCTAGACCTGGATATCCACTATACGAAGCACGAGCTTCGTTTTCCAATCTTGAGGTCAGACACTTCAACCTTCTTCCTCACAGTAGTTGGGAGGTTGATCTTGAAGGCGTCGAAGCTCTAGCAGATGATAAGACTATTGCCATGGTTGTGATCAACCCGGGGAATCCGTGTGGAAATGTTTACTCTCTTCAGCATATGCAGAAGGTAGTAGAGTATTATATGAGTCGAGTGGCTTAAAATCTAGCATAGGATCTTGACATTTGCGAGTTTTGATACTTCGTGTTTGAAAGATTGCAGAGACTGCAAATAGATTGGGGATTCTGTTGATTTCGGACGAAGTTTATAATCATATTGTATTCGGGAATAACAAGTTCTTACCTATGGGAACTTTGGGATCGGTTACTCCTGTGCTTACTGTTGGATCGATGTCAAAGAGATGGCTGATTCCAGGTTGGCGCCTTGGTTGGATTGTTGCTTCGGATCCCAACGGAATCCTTAAGAAAACTGGGGTTCGATTTTTTCAGTCCTCTTTATCACATATTGTTAGAAGTTTTTTACTGTAATCTCTGCTATTGTGATGATTATACCCTTTGAGCTGGTTTTTTCGATCTTTCAGATCATTGATTCCATCGAGAACTATCTTTGCATCACAGCTGATCCAGCAACTCTCATCCAGGTATATGACGAAGTCCTTGCACATTCTTCGACTCTAGATTATCGTTTGGTTCTGACTCTGTAGAGAGTTGATATGCATGAGTTGATATAGAGGAAATTCATGCAACTGTTTTCTAAATGAAGAAAGTGTATTTTTTGAAGGGTGCTGTTCCTGAAATCCTCGAGAAATCAACGGATGCATTTTTTTCGAAAACCAACGAGACTCTCAGAGAATCTGCAGATGCATGTTACACTACAATCAGTGAGATCCCTGCACTTTCTTGCCCACACAAACCTGAAGGAGCTATGTCTACAATGGTGAGAATCAATCAGAAATTCGGATTAGACTTTTTTCCACCTTCGTATTCTCACCCCTTCTTTCACGAACCTCTAAATTCTAGATCGAGATCAACCCCTCTT
This sequence comes from Thymus mandschuricus, assembly GCA_029379335.1. Lineage (NCBI taxonomy): Eukaryota > Viridiplantae > Streptophyta > Magnoliopsida > Lamiales > Lamiaceae > Thymus > Thymus mandschuricus. The sequence goes on along the minus strand of CM057080.1, from coordinate 33,145,465 downwards.
TGCTGAATGATGTGACAGACGACATAGATTTTGCCTTGAAGCTCGCTAAAGAGGAGTCAGTCTTGATCATGCCAGGTATCGATAATCAACTTGACCAGAAAATAAGTAACGAATCCGGTGACAGATTATGAAATAACTTTAAGAACGACTCGTTTCTTTTATAGGATCGGTCTTGGGACTAAAGAACTGGCTACGCCTCAGCTTTTCAGTAGAGCCGGCTATTCTGAAAGACGGACTCGAGAGGATAAAAGCGTTCTGTTCTCGACATTCGAACATTCCGCCTGGAATAGAAAAGATCTGCTTCATCAAGTCCTTTGCATGATGATGATGATGATAATGGCTGTAGCTGCTGCTCTTTCCTTTGCCATCAAAGTTTAGCATGGACTCCTTTATTTTTGGAGGGGAAATAAAATGTACTTGTTGGATTGAATTCCAGTTAAGGATTGAGTGAATTCTCAGTTGAAATTTCTTGGTTTTTAGATTATTCATGCCATAGATTAAATTATCACTCCCTCTTTTGTCCACAAAAAGTTCGATACTGATACTCTCGCTATAAACCTCTCTTTCCGATACTTACAAAATAAAATTAAAAAAATTATCACTTTATTACTCCACTTTCTCTGTAACGAACCTCATACTCATTAAAACACTTTACGAACCATGTATCGACATCTTTGTTCAAGAACGTGCTACGAAGAATGTGTCGAACTCTTTGTGGACGGAGGTAGTCTGGAAGAAAATAATGTCAAAATTGGATTTTCCAACGTTACCGTTAAAGGAGTGGCAACCCACACGCCGCCGTTAAATATTCAAAAGAATCCAACTCCAACGGCTATCCGTGCCTAAGCTTCAAATACAAAAACTCCCAAACCAAATCCCTAATTCCATTCTCGAATCGACAAAAATCCCCAAATCTTCGTAAGCGCACAATCCATGGATTCCACGCCGCCGCCGGAGCCCCAGAGCCGAACCAAATCCGCCTCTCGCCTGTCGAAGCTCCGCCACTGCAGCGGCGGAACAATGTCGCCGATCCCTAAGCTCTCCCTCGAAATAGTCCCTGCTTCCCCCAAAATCTCCACTCCGTCGCCGGCGTCGACTATTTCTCCCCAACCTCCGTACACTCTGCCGCTGCAGGAGCTTCTGCTGCTCTCCCCCTCGCCTCTCAAGAGATCGAAAACGCGCCTCGATGCGGCTGATGATGCTCCGGTTGAGCCCAGCGGAGTTCGGAAGAGGTGCAAGAGCAGGATCTCTGGATCTGGTTGCGGCGTGTCGCCTCGGAGTGTCCGTAGATCAAGGCGGAGGTTGGATCAAGATGTGAGGGAGGAGAGAGAGGTTGTTGTTGCAGGGGAAGAACTTTTGGCTAAGCCGAGGAAGAAGAGACTGTCGAGAAAGGAGAAACCGGTTTCCGCTCAAATAGTGCCATCAAACAGTATGTATACGTTGCTATTTTATGATCGTCTAATCACTTCCGATTTCCGTTCGTCCTTTTCTTTTTTGCGTTCTTTGATTATGATTTTTCGTGTTGTTTGTCTGGATTCAGGAACAGTTGATGGTGAGAGCTACAACATTGATGCAATCGGGGAGATTATAAACGATCTAGTAATGTGGAAAGATGTGTCGAAATCGAGCTTTTGGTTCGGGTTCGGCTCGCTCTGTTTCTTGTCTTCTTGTTTCACGAGAGGCGTCAGCTTTAGGTTCGTGTGCTGTTCATCCCTTCATTATTTCTCATAACCCCTTTCTCTTCGAAGTTTTCGATGGAATCTGAGACTAAACCTTCGGTTAATTACCATAATCATGCAGCATTTTCTCATTCCTATCTCAAGTAGGACTTCTGTTCTTGGGACTCTCATTCTTCTCCAACTCCTTGCGGCAAAGGTATGATCAACGAAGCTATTTTAAGAGCCATACCGAGCTTCGTACCATCTCTTTTTTCGAGCCTTCGATGATTAAGCTGCATACAACTGTACAGGGAGGCAGCAGGGGTTAAACGCGAGTTCAAGTTGAAAGAAGACGATATATTAAGAATCGGCAGATTAATACTTCCAGCTGCAAATCTCTGCATCTCGAAAACTAGAGAGATCTTTTCAGGAGAACCAGACATGACCCTCAAGGTACATTACTTGTTCTCAATTCTATTTTCGGTCTAAAATCAGTTCGATTGATAAATTGAAATCTGATGGATTTTGTGCTTATGTAGGTGGTTCCATTCTTGCTTGTGGGAGCAGAGTATGGCCATTTTATTACTCTATGGAGATTATGTGCTCTTGGTAACTAAGCTTTTCTGCCCAATCACTGATTAGAAACGAGGTTTCTTCGAATTCTTGATACGAAAACTTCTGTGTGCAGGATTTTTTGTTAGCTTTACTTGCCCGAAGTTATACACAGCTTACTCTTCTCAATTATGCAAGAAAGGTTAGCACGATTTACCCCTCCGTTTTGATTCAATCTTGTAATCCATTTCTTCTCTGAACGAACGTTGCAAATCTTTGGGAATGAGCAGTTGAATATGTGAAATCTTGGGCATTGAGTGCTTGGAGGAGGTGCACGCGAAAGAAGATCGTGGCTGCATCAACAGTGACGGCTTTCTGGAATCTTACATCGATCAGAACTCGAATTTTTGCCGGTATTAAAACTTTACTACGATATCCCGTTTCCCATTAAATATTTGATTCATGCAAGGATTTCATAACGGTTCTGTCATTTGTATTTTTGGCAGCATTCTTGTGTCTTGTGATAGTCAGATATCGCAGACAGCATGCTCACAACACGGATGCAGCAGAGAAGCAACGAGAGAAAACAGTAGCAGCAGAAGACGACACGAACGCAGCAGAGAAGAAACAGGAGAAAGCAATAGTTGCAGTAGAAATGGAAGAATCCAAGAAGTAAGATCTACCATCTGTATAAAAGAATAACTGGAGAGTCTACTGCTAAAATAAGACCCCAAAATCTGTTGTATCAATGTTGTTGTAATGACATGTTCATACCTAACAAAACTAATGTACGAACTTGTTCGTTCTTTTCAGTCTTGTTCATTTCACGGATCAGATTTAAACTGGAAGAAGCTAATGAAAGGGAAAATGATGTACATTCGTCCCAAACATAATTTCACAAGAAATAGACAGCAGCAAACACTGCGCCATAGCTTCGAAGGAGTGTACTTCCATTATGCATCATCAATACCTGACAACAGCAAGGATGAAAAAAAATCGATTTAAGAACCCTCTACATTTAACATCATATATTGCATTCACTTGCCAAATTTTAGCCCATACCCTTAAAGATTGATAGTATTTTACTCATGAAAGGAACACTCCACTTTTAAAGACAAAGACTGAAAATGCACAGGCAGAAAATTTCGAAACCAATACTATAATCATGGACAAAGATGAAGAAGTTCGCATCCAGTGATATCAGAATATCGGAAAGAGACCTCGAATAAGAACTTGAAACATCTGGTACTGATCACGGATCATAATTGCAAGCTGATACATGTGCAAATAAATCAGTAAAACACTTCCAGCAATACTAAGTATCGATAGCAATCATGGTCAGAACAGACGACTCCCTACAGTAATAACTAAAGCATGAGCATTTTATTTTCCAGTGAGTAAATTTTAACACAAAAACAAAACAAAACAAAACCAGAGGAAGATGGGGTGTACAGATATTCATAACAAAAAAACAATAATAGTTGTTTTGTCTGAATACAGGAGAATAAATTTGCCCTTCTCGAGCTCTATCAAGACTTTCTTCACTTCGAAAACCATGATTAGGAACAAGGTTTTGCACAATTATTATCCCTTGGCTTCCAAAGATCATCACACATCATCATTGCAAGCTGATTCAATAATGACACAAAATAAGAATGACGTTGCTCTAAGGAATTCTCAACTGTGTTAATTAACATAGCATCCTAATCCAGTTAGAGCCACAACCATCCAAGCACATCAGCAAACAAGCAAACCTAATTTACATATTTGTGAAATAAGGATTTTAATAAAGGAAACTCGCAAGCAAACTCATAAACAAATGAGAAGATTTTTAAGACATGGGCATTTTGTAAATGACGAATGAATAAGGTCAACAGATGGATATCTAATCAACAAATGGGAGTTCAACACTGGAACACAAGTAAGCCCTTATTATGTAAAAATGGCAAAACATGTCTAAGAACTAAAAGCATTGTCTCCTTGTAGGTATGTTCTAAGGAAAAAGAGTCCATGCAATTCCTTTTTGCTTTGCCAACTTCATCTAGTCTTGTCAAGGCCTACAACAGGAAGAATGAAGCAGGGAGCTCTTTATCATCATGAAGAGGCATGTCGAAGAATGAAATATTATGGTATTCAAATTGAATATGGATGTTAAAAACAAAATAAATAGTCCTTGAACTGTACACTGTCAGATTAACTTATCATTTTCTAGAAAGTTGACCTAGCGTCAAGATGAGAAGACTCTTAAAGGTGGATTGAGGATGACAAAGGAAATAACATAATTTACTGGCTAGCTTGATTACATTAGTATGCAATTTGCTTGAATACTTGAGGTGGCAGGAAGACTCTTCATACAAAAACTGACTCACCAGGGTCAGGAAAAAGGGGGCTCTACATCGCTAGCTACCTAAATCAAGAATGAAAAGCTATTGGTTAGGCGATCCATCAGCATTTACCAATTTTAAGCATTAATTTAATACAAATCTAAGAAACACTGAGGGTTTTGGAGAAAGATGAAGGATGAGAACACAGAGTCATGCATATGAGGATTATCATTTAAACTAATTTGTGATCTCTTGGGTGAAGCATGCTTCAATTAGATAGAAAGCACAAAAGGAGTTGGACTTCTGCGTCGCCACTAAACTGATTGGTAATGATAGAGAGTTTTGGTAAAATCATTCTGAAGAACTTAAGTTGTTCAGCCCTCAAATTTAATGTTAACAGTCATCTAATCAACCCAATCGTGGAACTTCAATGGGCACATAGTAAAGGTCAGAGTTAAAATTAACAGTCTATTTCCCGATATACACGAAAAAGGATAAAAATACTAAGAAGAATCTCTATGCACATAAGATTCAAAAGCAAGATTCAAAAACATAGTATACACTATACAACGACCAAGTAGCAAAAGCAATACACAACAACTTCGTCATGATTCAAAACAAATCGACGTTCAATAACAAGTGAAGAGACAACACTGACGAAGAAGCACAAAGTTAACAAAATATAACAAAAATTCAAGCAAAATTCAATAAAAACAAAATCATAGTAGTTCCAGTTATGTGAAAGTACCTTCAGGGAGCCAACCGTAACCGCATCGAGAGACGGTGAGCATCGACGTCATCAACGCTGAGGCGGTAACGGAATGGTACGGCTGCATCGACTCCAAGCACGCGCTCAGTTCAGCAGGCGACCTGTCGTAATTACACTCCGCGATGGATTAAAAAAATTGAAAACGAATCCGACGAGTCAAATTCACAATCAAATCGGGTAACGTTCGGTCGTTCTCTACATGAATGAGAGCAGAAGTACCTGAAGATACGATGAGCTACTAAGGGTGATCTGGAAGGGAGGCGGAACGGCGAAGGTGAGGACTTCGATTGTGAAGCCAGCCTCGCGGCGGCGCTACGAACAGTTGACGACCGGAAAACAGATCTAGCGGCGGCGATAGCCATTTCGCTTCCCCAAAAACTGAACTACTCTAATCTTTTTCCCTTTTCGGGAAAGGGTTTTGGTTTTGGAGCTTAAGGCGTAAAACCCTACTGATAAGGGACTGTTTGGATGCCTACTTTTTTTTCTCTTTGATATTTTCTCTCATTTTCATTTATATAAATTTTGACTGTAAAAACTTTCAAATAAATGTATGAATGTTCTTTTCCTAAGATTCGTAAACGACGTTAAATAGTATTCTCTCCGTCCCATTTCATAAATCGTCTTTCAACATATGTGGAGGGTAGTATAAAGTGGGACAGGGGGAGTATAATTTGTTTTACGACATGAGATTTCCGTAAACGAGAGGAAATGTAGGTGGAATTGTTCGAAAAGCAAACACAATCATGGACCAAAATGAGAAAGAGACTGGCTCCAGAAACTGAAAGATCTGGTTTAAATCACAGATGATCAGTTCTTTTTTACACCAAAATAACCGAGGGAGATGGTATTCAGCTATATTCGTGGCTGAACATCGTACAATCGGCCCTTCTCAAGCTCAAATCAAGACGTTCCTCACTCCCACAAGGACGAAAGCAATGAAGAGGGGGACGAGGTTTTGTAACAGTTATTACTACTATCTCTTGGCTTCCAAAGATCATCACGAATCATCGTTGCAAGCTGATTCAATAACGACATACTATAAGTTGAACACACACGTAATGTGCACAGTTGAAAAAAACTCATGAGCACACATTAATCTAGTTTACATAGTCGAGCCATGTGGAATCCGGATGAAGAAAACTCGTAAACAAACAACCAATCAACAAAATCTGAGACATATCTGTGTACGAAAAGGTTAGATGGATATCTAGTCTACAAAACGAGAGTTTAGTAATTTCTGAATAACCGGAAACGCAAGGGTTTATTAATGTGTTGCACAGCATGTCTAAGTGCTTAAGCATTGTCTTCTTTGTAGGTATGTTCTAAGGAAAAAAGAATCCAAGTTATTCCTTTTTTGCTTTGCCATCTTCATCTAGCCTTGTCATGGGCCTACAACAGGAAGAATGAAGCAGGGACTTCTTTATCATAACGGGAAATAGGCATATACGAGTATTCAAATTGAATAAGGATATTAAACACACAGATTTCACATAAAGTCCTAGAAGTTGACACGATCTAAGTACCTAAGCGTGATCTAGAAAGATCACCATGCCACTAAGAAGAAAAGATCGTTCAAGGCGAATTTGGGATATAGAGGGAAACAACGACAATGAGTGGACTAGCTTGTTTGAATTAGTATGCAATTGGTTCAAGCTCTTCAAGTGGCATGATACATTTCATGAAAAAACTGACTCACCGGGGAAAAGAGGGCTCTACATCACTAGATACCTAAATCAAGAACAAAAAGCTATTGGTTAGCAATTACCAATTTGAAGCAATCGACCGAATATAAATCTAAGCAAACAATGGGGTTTCAGTACATTCTGACAGTACAAGAAAACCTAATGACTCTTCGGTGAAATTTGCTTCAATAAGATAGAAAGAATGGAAGAAATTTGAATCGAGAGAGATATATGGTGGTCAATGTTATAGCTGACAGTTACAGGAAAGTCCCATTCCAGCATGCAGTAGATAGTTGGCATACTTCTGCTTCAAACAGGCATTCTAAAAGACTGAATGATACTAATTCGGATAAGTTGGTAGAATCCTGTAGGAAAAGAACCTAGGTCGGTATTATGTCTTGAAGTATTTTCATGCTAAGAGTTCCTCGCTACGAAACTCAATCAAGAACTACAATGGAAGTCTAGAACCTTGAACTATGGAGTTATAGACTAGCCTGGGAATTCTCAATGGCTTATATCAAGTAACTAGCCATTGTCTCAGAGTATATCTTCCTCTATAGTTTAGAGTCATGTATAATGACAGAAAATTTAAGTGCTCTAAGAAAAAATTACTTCATACGAAGTCAACAGCCCTGTCTAGTTATTCTTGCGTCCATTCAATCCCGATGTAACACCCTAATTTTAAATGCTAAGCTAAATTTGAGTAAAAAGTAAATTTTCATCTCTAAATGCTTGATAAAAATAGACTTTCAAATAACCGACACTTGAATAAACAAAATTAAGAATCAAAACGGATAGAGAACCTTTCTATTTAAAAGCATGATAAAGGCGATCCAAAATATTTTCCAAAACTCAGTCAAATGTAACTTTTATATTAAACTAGAATCCAAAGTCTGAGCTTGTGCGGAAGTGCTTAGAAATATATGCGGAAATATAATTTCTCAAAAAGACTTGATGTGCCATTCGACCTTCTGCGCGCCTCCAACATCAATTATCTGAAATTCGATAATATTGGATGAGCATACAATCTCAGACTTTAAACTTTAACTTAGGAAATAACTCAACGCAATCAAATCAAAGGCATTGTCTTAATGCCGCACTTAGGTATGTAAACTGAACAATCCGAACATCCACCTCCCTCAGTTCTCCTACATTCCAATTGACAGACGACGTCTCAACATCCACAAATAATCATTCTCCAGGTTTTCTTCCTCTAATACAGATAATAAAGAAAAGTTCCAATCTGATTCTCTCTCTCAAATCCCTAATTAAAAAGATAACCCCTTTCCCACATCCTCCCCACTCCAACACTTCTATTTGGGCACATCGAAAAGGTCGGAAATTAACTGATTACTCACAAGACATATACAAGCAAGTAATGGTAATCGGTATGCACATAAATGCATATGAACAAAGAGCTGAATATTTTCCAGCGATGAAGAAGCAAAGCTATAATCATAAGTTCATAACAAATTTACAGCACACAAAAAATAACAAAACTGAAGGAAAAGAGCTAAAGGAAAAGTAAATCCAAAGATTACTGCGTAAGTACCTTCGGGGAGCCAGCCGTAACCGAATCGAGAGAGGGTGAGCCTCGACGTCATCAACGCCGAGGCAGTAACGGAATGGTACGGCTGCATCGACTCCACACAAGCACTCAATTCAGCCGGCGACCTGTCGCCATCCATTCCACAATGAGAGGAAGAATGAATTTACAGAAACTGAATTCAGAAACACATCAAGTCGCTCATAGATGAAGGAGAGTCGAAGTACCGGAAGATGCGATGAGCTAGCAAGGGAGTCCTGGAGGGGAGGCGGAACGGTGAGGAGGGAACGGACTTCGCCTGGGACGCCACCCTCGCGACGGCGCTACGGACGGTGGAAGACCGGAAAACGGATCTAGCGGCGGTGATAGCCATTTTCCCTTTCCTTGAGCCGATTCTGGAAATTATCCCCAAAATTGAAGGGTTTTGGAGCTCAAGGCCTAAAACCCTGATGATAAGGGACTGTTTGGATCCCTTTAGTTTCACCTTTTTTCAATCTTACAAAACATACTCGGTTGCTATGCATACATAATATCTCGTGCCGAAATAAAACAAGTCAAATGAAATGAAACGGATAAATCGCTATACATACATAATATCTCGTGTCGAAATAAAACAAGTCAAATGAAATGAAACGGATAAAGTATTATTTTTGTTGTCACTTCCGTTTCTATCGAATAGAACGCACTCCTAACTCATGAAATTTCAATCGTACATAAAGACGGCTTCGTTTGTATAGTAATTGAGCCATTATAGTTTCGTTCGATCAAATTGTTCATCGTCCGATACTATATCCAGCACAATTTGAGCGCGTAGATGTTTTCGAGCTGTTTTTTGAATGATCAAGATTCTATGTATTTTTGTGTTCATCTTTCAAAACATAATTTGCATGAAACAGAACGAATTGTACTTCTTTCGCCTCGTTGATTAAAGCCAGTCGACTGTTTGTCGTCTCACAAGAAACAGTCAAGTAGCTCTTGTCGAATGGAAACGAGAGAGTAGTACATGATGAAACTGATTCAGTAATCCAATACTCAAAATGTTTTTCCTTGATTGACAAGAATGGGACTGAAGACATCTCTACTTTACGACACTGATGCTTTCTTTTCAAACTCTGCATATGAAAAAAATGTACAAGAGAACAAATCACAAGCTATTCAGTGGAATAAATAACCGAAAAAACGAGACATGTTCGATTGCATACCTTGAGAGAGAGGCGCGTCCTGAGTTTTCTTGTTGCTGGCAAAGGACAAAGCAGAAACTGTGTAAGAATATCAACTAGCGAAGTTCAAGTCCCATTCAAATTCGTCACCAACGATTATTACCAGATCGAATAAAATAGGTTTACAGTAACATATCTGACATCTAGTAGATTTGGTATTACTAGTTTTGAGATCACAAACAGCTGTGCTCATGCATACTCCTTGAGTATGATAGAATGCAAACCAAGACGTGTGTTTGTCAATGGAAGAACGAAAACGTAAGTATATGTACCTGTCTTTGTTTGAAGGGTGGTCGTCTTGGGGTTTCATTGCAGGGAAAAGCAAAACTTCCTGCACGCGCACAAATAAAAATATGAGTTCCATATTTCCAGGAAACTGCAAACACAAGGTGAATTGAAATAGTAATATGAAAATATTCAAGTCAATCTGGTGAACCTTAATATTCTGTGAATCGGTTAACAACATCGTGAATCGATCAATCCCCAAACCCCAACCGCCAGTTGGAGGTAATCCATACTCGAGTGCTGTACAGAAAGTCTCATCCAGTGCCATTGCTTCATCATCACCAGATTGTCGATCCTGGTTAGGGATATAAGAATCTAAGTGAGTATATAGAATAAAGAAAACGTACGAGGCATCTTCAGACTTTTAACCAACTTCTTGCCAATGTAAGAGAAAGTAATAATGATGTTTCATGTAAAAGTCCCATCAGTCAAATTCTTCGTTATTAATAATACCTTGAGTTGGTCAGCAAACCGCTGCCGTTGCACCACAGGATCATTTAACTCCGTGTATGCGTTGCAAAGCTGCAAATCAACCATTAATCCAGAAAGAACGAAAAGATGGAGAAAAGGAAATAGAAGATATGAGTGAAATTCAGAGAAGCATACTTCATGCTTGTTGATGAACAGCTCGAATCTTTCGGTCAGGCCTGGCTTCGACCTATGCCACTTTGCCAATGGACTCATAATCTCAGGATGGTTGATGATGAAAGTAGGGTTCACACACGTCTCCTCAAGAAAGTGCCCGACTAGCTGTGTATCCGTCATATAACAGGATGAAAACAGTGAGAATGGGAAAACAAATAAAAAGGGATTGGAGTAATCAAAATGAACAAGCATCCAATATCATGTTGGATAAAATCGGCATTTGATAAGTTCAAGGCAGAATGAATGTGTAACTTCAGTTTGCAGATAATAGTGATAAATTGATATCTTACTTTGTCTAATAATCTTGTAGTTGTTTGAGGAGGCGGGCATTTAATTTCATACTTCGCACACGCCTCCGCCAGATATTTATTGGCTTCCTCACTGGAGAGGTCCTTAGGAATATTTAGATTGGCCATCTTCTCCAATCCATCTATCATATCAATCCTCCTGTACAAGTAAAAAACAAAAAGAAACATGCAACCTTTTATACAACAATTAAAATAGAAGTATATGTAGGCATGATCAAAACATTCAAAAGTTCAGGACCTGAAAGGAGGGGTGAAGTCGATCTCAATAGGGTCATGATCCAACCCATTGGCATGATATTTAATTTTATAGCCACCTGTAAGTTCCTTCACCATTCCTACCAGCACAGACTTTTCTTGAGAAGATCGAGCACAAAAATTTGTAACAGTTGGATGTTTATAACAAAGATTTCACTTACCACTGAGCATATCTTCAGTTAGTTTCATCAGGTCGTTGTAGTCTGCAAAAGCCATGTAGAATTCACAAGTGGTGAACTCAGGATTGTGAGTTAGATCAATTCCCTCATTTCTAAACTGCTTTCCGATTTCATATACACGGTCTAAACCACCAACGACGAGTTCCTTCAGATATAATTCTGGAGCAATTCGCATGAAAAGTTTCAAATTCAGTTCATTGTGATGGGTCACAAAAGGTCGAGCAGCGGCTCCTCCAGGAATCATATTCATCATGGGTGTTTCAACCTGTGAGAAAATCAAAGGTGCAGAATAAGAAAAACCTGGAAGCAATACAGTGATAAGCTAGTGAAAAAAATAGTATATAGGCCATGCATAAACAGAAAATACCTCCAAAAAATCTTGTTCATCTAGAAAACGCCTGATGTATGAGATAATTCTTGATCTGGTCCGGAATATTTCTCGAACCTCCATGTTCAGCATCAAATCCAAATACCGCTGCCTATACCGTGTTTCCTACCATGAAATATTATCTTTAAGCACTACCGATAAGGGTTTCGTGTACATGGAAATTATAAATAATAAAATACTACATACAATCCCATAATATCATGGAAAAATAAGACCAACATGAGAAAATTTCCGAAACTTAAGAGTAACTCGGTGAAAGTTGCAAGGTACCTGATCCTTCAGTATATAAGCCTCAGGATTTCTCCCACTTCCTGGAACCCAAACATCAGTTGTCTGTCCTGAGTAATTAAACATCAGTAGTAATCCCTAAAGTTTTAACTTTTATCAGCAAAGTAGAATAACAATCACCTTGGTGTTCTCTCCCCCAGGACCAATTTTTTGCCGTGGCATCATATGGAGACAGTGGGAAAGCACAATAAATGTTTTTGGAAAAATACTAAGCTCTCCCCTCTTACTTTTACCTAAAACAATGAGAAACTATGAGAAAAGTTTCTGAAGATGCAGTACGAAGTTCTATGAAACAAAGAGAAAAGTTTTCAGAGCTGCTCATCTATTGATCACCACAACATGAGCAACATATATGACATACAATTGAAGGCATTGTGTCAAAAATTCTAAATAAAAGCTTTCATGAACATCTAATTGTATCGAGAGGTAAACCAAAAGAACAGCAACATCATAACTGACTTTGCATCTCAAGGAAATTTGAATCATATCTTTCATAGCCTTCGAATATCAAGAAGATTTACCTGGGAACCCAACGATCCCTACAATATCTCCTCGTTTCACAGAAGAATGAAATTTAGTAAACTCTTCCTCCTCCAGCTCTGATTTCCTATAGTAACATCCATCAGTGAGTTACTAAGAAATTACTAAGCCATGACAATACTAATATCAATTGGAAGTTGGAACAGTTACAAACTTTTTCTTCTCCAAAAAGGCCAACTATATACTCCCTACAAAGTAAACGTGCTGCTTTTAAAAATTAAGACCCATATCCGAATGATGGATCTAAGCAAAGCTTGAACTCCACAAATACCTTGCATCAGTCATAACTTGAACTTTAGCACCTCCACCATGCAAATCGTAAAAGAAAAGTTTTGACGACGAAGAACGTTTGTTCATAAGCCGACCTACCAACAAAGCGTATATCCTAAGTTAAAAAGAGACGATTTATGCCAACATTAAACTGCATTTCATATATTTGATATCCATTACCAGCTATTCTCTCTTCAACATCTTCCAGATGATCCCCACTGTTTAGACTTTCGTATTTCTTCACATATTCAGGAATAGACAACTTAGCTTCAAACTTGTGAGGATATGGGTTGCTCCCAGCTTCCTTTTGAGCTGCAAGAGCTCTTAATCTGTTTTCATAATATTGCTACAAATAAAGCACCTCGTCAGAGGAACAGCTAAAGACGGTGCTTCAAGAATCTAATACTTCCCCATCAAACATAATAAAACAACCAAGAAAGGGGGAAAATGATTACTAAAGAAAGAAGAAGAACATACCGTAGGATCCATGCCTTCATCTTCTACGGGAGCAGATTTCCTAGCCTGACCCTTTGGCTTGGCGGATGCCTGAAATGAATATACCATCAAACTATGTGAATCACGAAAAACATAACAGAAATAGAAAGATAAAATATCGCTTATGCAGCCATTTGCATTCTATAGGAATTCATGGAGGGAGTCTATCACCTGCATTTTAAATGACCTCTTGAAGATATATACGGACAACAGTGTCCTAAAACTCTTGTTCTGCCAAGTCAATTAATTAAAAAGGCAAATAACAGAATCTTGCTGCATAACAAACTATACTCATTTCTTATCCAAGATTTTACCAGAAAGCAATCATTCGAGACATTTACACTTGAAGTTACATTTTCGTGACAATAACCATAAACAGCTAAGCGATTGATGAAATGAATATTCAGGATATTTTTCACTATAACATGTCTTGAAACATTACTACTTACACAAGATACTTCTTATTCAGCATACATTACACATTGGCATTACTAATTCAGAGTTTCTATTAATGAACAGTGCCTGAATTTCGCAAAACCTCGAAACATCTTTTCACAGACTGCTGTTATGATCTATGACAGTCAAATTCAAAACAATCCATAACCAGAACAAATCATTCATATAAGAAGTCCAAGCTCTGACCCATAACCCAATTCGGTATCATAAGCAGATTTATTCCAGAATTAATAGGAAAACTTTTAGAATCGAAATCTATAACTGAGTGACGTTTCAACATTCTTCCACAAACTATAATCTCACTGTATGCAAGTAAATCAAAATTCCGAATAACGTAAATGCTTAACGGGGAGAGAGAGAGAGAGAGAGAGAGAGAGAGAGAGTACCATTTAGATAGTTGAAGTGAAGCGCTGATTAGTGATGAAAAGTTTACAGTGATAAGTTAGAAACCCTGATTCCTCACTCTGAACTTGCTATAAACCCTACAACTTCAATTTTAGGCTAAACCGCTAAAGTAAAATTTCACTATCAATTAATTTTATTAGTTTTTTGTTTTTTTTTTCTTTTCTTTTTATGGTCAATTAATCTTATTGTTACTATTACTACTCCCTCCGTTTTTTTTTATAAGTCGTTTTAGCCTTTTGTCTTTTTTTTTTCTTATAAGTCGTACTCCCTCCGTCCTCCATTTAGTGACGGAGGGAGTTTGGGCACGCGTTTTTTCGCATTTTATGGTATAATAATAAATTAATGTGTTAAAGTGTTAAAGTGGAATAATTGTGGGTCCATTTGAATTGTTTAATAGTATTAAAATATTAAAATAATAAAAAGTAGATGTATAAAGTGTAAAAGTGTTAAAGTGATTGTGGGGTCTACGTCCAAAAATGGAAATTGTCAGTAAATGGAGGACGTCCCAATATAGTATTAACGTCACTAAATGGAGGACGGAGGGAGTATTCATATTTCAAGATAAGATTTTCAATTTCCAACTAACTATTCTTCACATTTTCTCTTGTTTTTATTATCTTCATTTATCACAATTAATGTTTATTTCTTCTTCCAAAATAATTTTACCTATTTTTACATGAAGAATGTGATTTACGAGGAAAAAATGAACAATAAAGAATAGTCATTAAGTTTTATTAATTCGTGTGCTTGAGCTAAAAACGACTTATAAAAAAAAACGGAGGGAGTAGTAAAGTTGAGTCTATTACTCCCTCCGTCCCATTTCATTTGGCTCTCTTTTCTAATCGAAACGTCTCGCTTCAATTGTCATGTTTCCTACTTATAACGGAAAGAATTTACTCTTATTTTCCACTTTTAACATTAAGCATAAAATCTAGTGCTAAAATGAAACAAGTCAAGTGAAATGAAACGAAATGAGTATTAATTTATTATTATCCCTTTTTACTTGAAATTACTTTTCCTTATTGAATTATCTCATTTTAAAGGTCCATTTCTTTTTTTTCTTAATATTTTTCTACATGTCATACTTTTTCCTAAAGTAACGTACCAAAAATGGAAATATACGTTTGCGTTTTAAACAAGACGGAATGAGTAGTAATGAAAAAACTGATTAACGTAAACTGATTTAAGTACAACAAAGATGTTAAGGGTACTTGTCCCATAGATTTATGTTGGCATGCATAACCTTGAGATTTAAGGAAATATGAAGCTGAGAAATTATGAAAAAAATTTAAAACCCAAGCAAAAAACTAACACAGAAACAGAGGAAGAAGAAAAGAAAAGCAAAATCTAACGGTCACTTTATGTTTGAATACATCAACAGAGTATACAATCAAGACTCTTCATTTCCTCAACCAGCACTAGGAACAGGGCCTTGTAAAATTATTATCCCTCGGCTTCCAAAGATCGTCACGCGCCATCACTGCAAGCTGATACAATATTCACACAGCGTTAGTCGAAATCAAGAATCACATTGTTCTCATCAACAACAATCTGGAAGCACATCATCAAACCAACATACAGACCTAATGTACATAGACGAGCAAGGAAACTCGTATGCAAACACTCTATCTAAGCTAGCATAGTCGAGCAAGACAGAATTTGATTGAAGTGAACTCATAACAAAGATCAATAGACAGATATCTAGTCTATCAATGAGAGCTCATTAATCCCTCAATAACTGGAAAGCATGTCTATATTCATGGAAGGCAGTCAAGCATGAATAAGAACTTGAGCACTGTCTTCTTGTAGGTACGTTCTTAATGAGAAGGAAAAAATAAAAACAAGTAATTACGTTTTGCTTCGCCAGATCCATCTAGTCTTGTCATGAACCTACAAGAGGAAGATGAGGCAGGGACTTCTTTATCAAAACGAGGATCCAGGCTTTTTCAAAGATAAATGTATATGATAGTACACAGATTGAATAAGGATATAAAAATCGAACTAAAGGAGTCCAAGAACTCGATACCAATTAAGTAATCAGCCATATACAAAGCTGACCTTCCACTAAGAAGTACATAAATCGAAGGAATCTAGTCTAGGATATAGAAGGAAACACCAGTTAGTGGACTAGCATGATCAAATTAGGAAGCAAATGGTTCATACACAAGGTCATAGTAGACTCTTCGAGAAGAAACTGGCTCACCATTGTAATGAAAAGAGGACAAGGTTAAAAGAAGGCTCTATATTGTTAGATGCATAAATCAAGGACGAAAATCATTTTGATTAGAAAATCCATCGACATTCACCAATTTTAAGCAGGAGAGAAATTCTGAATCGGAAAAATGCTTAGAAATCAATGCAGACATATAATTGCTCTAAAAGACTTGATGTGCCGATTGACCTTAAGCGCGCCTCCAAAATCAATAACCTGAAAATTCGATAGTACGGGATGAGCATACAATTACACTCATCGTGCGGGGAATTAAGCAATGTTGTTCAAGTTAACAAATTCACATACACATGCGGCCAATTTGATCCTAGATTTCACAGTTTCCATAAGTTCCACTTCAACTAAATTGGAAAAGCAAATAATTTTCAATGATTAATCCGATTCCTGTTGTGACGACGAGCACTTCCATTCCATTCGGATAGATCGAAAAGGTCGTAGTTTGAATTAAGTGAGTATTTACAAGATATCAAGCAAGCCAAAATACACACAAGGAAATCTTTTTGCACATAAACAGCAAGTGATACAGAGGAAAGGACCAACAAAAAAATTCTACTAATATTTTTTTTAGAGAGAGAGAGAGAAAAGGATCATGTGAAAGTACCTTCATGGAGCCAACCGAAACCGTATCGAGAGGCGGTGAGCATCGACGTCATCAACGCCGAGGCAGTAACGGTGTGGTACGGCTGCAACGAATCCAGAGACGCGCTCAATTCAGCGGGGGATCTGTCGCGTACATTTCCCACAACGGAACGGAAAACAAATTTTAAGAATTAAAATCGCGATCACACCAGCTACTGTTGAATCGTTCTATAGATGAAGAAAAGTAGAAGTACCGGAATATACGTTGAGCTACCAACGGATTTCTGGAGGGGAGGCGGAACGCCGATGAGGAGGGAGCGGACTTGGATTGAGACGCCAGCCTCGTGGCGGCGTTACGGACGGCTGACGACCGGAAAACAGATCTCGCGGCGGCGATAGCCATTTCCGATTTTCAGTGGGGAATTTGGGATTTACTGTGAATTCTGAAGGGTTTTGGAGCTAAAGGCCTAAAACCCTACTCATAAGGGACTGTTTGGATGCGCGAGTATTTTCAGATTTCATATTTGCCTCATCTACTTGTATTTAAATATGATAGTTGAATTCTTGTATACTCCCTCCGTTTTTTCTTACGTGACTCGTTTATAAGATTCTTGGATTTAATTGAACATGATAATGGAATTCTTATACACTCACTCTATAACGTGACTCGTATAATTAGATATTTTCTAATGTGACTCGTATAATTAGATATGTTTAGATATGTTGAGTGGTATATAAAATGTAATTCGATTCAAATCAACATGGGCGTTACATTATAAAATAGTTTTAACAGTACGATTGAACGATTACCTAAGACTCGTATACAAGGAGTTCATAGTGTTAATTTCTGTACCGAAGATGCTAAAAAACTTCAACGGATAAAGAAACTCTCAAACGATCAAGCTTCGATCCAAACTTTCATTGCAATGGCATTGTAGATATACGAAAAACGGTACTTCGGATGTTTCGAGTGTAGAAAGTTATAGATCACAGTGCTCATTTCACCAAATTATAGAATTAATGTTTGGAAAGACTTGGCAACAATGATATATAGAGTGCTAAACATCGTACTCAAGAAAGTTGACTCGAGGCTAAGAAGGAAATATATAGATTGAGTGAGAATATAGAAGGAAGGAAGTAAGCATTTGGTTCAAATCCCTCAGATGGCATGAAACTCTTCATGCAAAGCAAATCAGCAACCTAAATCAAGAAACGAAAGCTACGGGTCAATGTTAAGCAGTAGACCAAAAATACAAATCTAAGCAAACAGAGGTTTCTTCAGAAAGATGAAGGATAGAAACACAAGAGTCGATACATATAAGGATTATTATGAGAGTACAAGAGAACCACATAGACTCTTGAGTGAAATTTGCTTCAATTAGATAGAAAAACTCTAGAGTTATGAAACCATGAGAAAAGAAGGTATAAATGACTTAATTCCCTCTGCAGTGCCAAGGTTCAAAGATGAAAAGAAGCTCTCTAATTCAAAACCACGATACAACCAAGCCAAAATGGGTATATTTAAACGAAACCTAGAATCCATAGTCTAAGCTTTTGCAAACGTGCTTAGGAGTTAGAAATATATATGTAGAAATATAATTTCTCAAAAAGACTCGATGCGCCATTTGACCTTCTGCATGCCTCCAACATCAAAAATCTGAAATATGATAATATGTTATAAGCATACAAGCAAGTTCACTTAGTGTGGGAAATTATGCAATGTTGTCCCAAGTTAATAAGATGGTAAACACATTCAACAAATTTGAATCAACTCGATTCTGTATTGTGGCATGCCAAGAACTTAACTGTCCTAGACCCATTATATAGTACATAGCGATACTTGTGCACAAACAAGTGAGAGCACGAAACTACTACTCAACAAACTAGCTCCATAACTTCATATACGCTATCACATAACATTAAAGTGGACGGCAAAACCTTGATCATTCTATAGTAATCTTATACATGTGAGCTTACAGAAAAGGTATTATGTAACGGAAAAGGTATCTCTTTCAGAATGCAGCATCATACTCCAAAATTGGTATTAAAGATATCATAAGAACTGGTCAGTAATGAAGTCTACTTCGACAGGCCTTTGTGTTGAGTAGATTTGTGCAGTTTGTTTATAAGATTTTGAGTTTAACGGAAATTGATGAAGAGATGAGAGGACAGAACGGTTTTCTAGGTAAATGATTGATCACAAGCAAGATAGAGCACAGACATTTCTCTATATGAACATAAATGCAACACATCTGCCACAAGATTCGAAAAAAAATTCTGCAGCAACACAGGTAGCAAAGCAATAGAGAACAACTTCATCTCCTCATGTTTAAACATTAAGCTCACAAATTCATGAAAATAAAACAGAACTTAAGCAAAGGAACTAATAAGGAATGTAAATGAAGGAAAATGAAATTGTTTATGAGAATATACCTTCAGGGAGAGAAACGTAGCCGAATCGAGAGAGGGTGAGCATGGAAGTCATCAACGCTGAAGCAGTGACGGTGTGGTACGGCTGCAACGAATCCATACACGCGCTCAATTCAGCAGGCGATCTGTCGTATATTTTCCACAACGGAAAAAGGAAAACGAATGTTAAGAAATAAATCCACAATCGTATCGGCGGAGGGTTGAACCGTTCTACACAGATGAAGAAGAGCGGAAGTACCGGAATATGCGTTGAGCTAGCAAGGGATTTCTGGAGGGGAGGCGGAACGCCGAGGAGGAAGGAGCGGACCTCGATTGAGACGCCAGCCTCGCGGCGGCGTTACGGACGGCCGACGACCGGAAAACGGATCTGGCGGCGGCGATAGCCATTTTCAACCTGATTTTGGAATTCGATGGAAATGAGTGATGGAGTTCAGTGGTAATATCCCAAAATTGAAGGGTTTTGGCTTTTGGGAGCTTAAACCACACAGGTAAGGTAAGGGACTGTTTGGATGCGTATGAAAACCCTCTCTCTCTCTCTCCCCCTCTCTCTCTCTCTATTTTTTATTTTTTTTATTTTATTTAAAAAAATTTATATGGTCCTTCAAAAAGAAAGCATTTGTGGAATTTTTAAGTAGGAAAAGAGAAATTTGATGTAAAAAAGAATAAAATTTAATTGGCACAATATTTTGTTTTGGATTTGTTATTTTCCAGTATGAATGGAGAGACAAACTATGAAAGTCAATCATAGAGAGATTAACATGAAATGTAGAATATCATAACACAAAATACTCGAACCTAAGATCTTTAGTCTCACACGTTAGCTCTCACACTCAACAAAACTTGTGTTTATACCATTGTTGTAACATGTTTGCATATAATTCTCCATATTAACAAGATATCCATGTCCCGTTTCAATATTAGACTGCGACGGAAGTACTTCGTACACGAGATGTAAGCTTGATATTATTAGCCTGATCAAAAACACCAAGAAATACGAATGCTCAAATTAAATGAACACTTGAGATCATATCCTATATAGAGAGTTGTCCAAAAAACATAATAATATCACAACAAATAAGGAAAGCAAAGAAAGGGGCGCCAGAGCTTCAAAGGAGATGTTGCCAAGAAGTCGAAAACTCAGTGTTGTAAAACTACACTTCCATTATTCATCATCCATACCTGGCAAAAAGCAAGTATCAAAACATCAATTTTAGCTACTTACTTACTCCATATCAGCTTTTTTGCTTTGCCAAAGTGAAGCTCACAAACATTCATGGAAATCAGGATTTAAGGCCCGATTACAGATAAAAGCTTTACTCGTAAGATTCACACATCATGAAAGGACTACTGCCTTTCGGCAAAGCATGAAAAAACAAGACTCTTGAAAGATATAACAGAATCCTCAAATCAACAAATCATCTTCAAAAGCCAGACAATCTGAACATATGTCTGGATATGTCGACAGACTCATTTCAAAACAAAAAAAAACATGGACCGAGATAAAAATGTGCGTATCTGGTAGATTAAGTCTTCCAACTACACATCAGAATAGGAGAAAGAGAGGTTGCTTCAGACCTTGAAAGATACGGTATTGATCACAGATCATCATTGCAAGCTGATAAACGTGCAAAAAATCAGTAAAATACTTCAAACAAATTGTAAGCATTGATAGCACTCATGGTTCAGAAAAGACCGACTACAGGAACAACTAAGGCCTGGTAATTTTATTGTCTAGTGAGTACACCAAAAGCCAGAGGTCAATATATGCATATCAAGTCTACAAATGAGGATCTAATAAATTCTTAATAACAGGAAAACACAAGTCTTTATTCATGTGAAAGCAGCCAAGCATGTCTAAGAACTTAAAAGAATCCAAGTAATTACTTTTTGCTCTGCCATCTTCATCTAGTCATGTCATGATTCATGAACCTACAACAGGAAGAATGAAGCAGGGACTTCTTTATCAAAATGAGGAGATAGGCACATCAAAGACAAATACTCCATAAAAAATGAAAAACGAAACATAAGAACCTAGAACTTATGCCATCTAAGTAGCAAAAAATCATATTCCATAAAGTTGACACGCCGCAAAGTAAAAGATCACTGAACATGGATTGAGGAGATATAAGAGGAAACATCAGATAGTGGACTGGCTTGATGTTATTAGAATGCAATTGGTTCAAACACTACAGGTGGCTCATGAAAAACTAATTCACAAGGATCACGACAAAGAGGATCCAAAGTATTTTATACCAACCAAGTCACGGTGAAATATTTGAATGAACTAGTATTCAGAATTTAAGCTTTGGCAGAAGTGCCAGAAAATATAAGCGGAAAATAATTTCTCAAAAAGACTTGATGCGCCATTTGACCTGCTGTGCATCTCCAACATCATTTACCTGAAATTTGATGGTACGGGATGAGCATAGATGTATACTCAATGTGGAAAATTATTCAATGTTGTCTAACTTTACAAAAGAGTACAAACAGACGACCAATTTAGTTTCAACTTGATTTCTCAATTTGGAATACCGATTTCAATATCCTACCAATTTAGTGGGTCCCTAGCGATATTTGTGAGACTGTGAGAACACCTTAAAGAAACTTTACATCGACAGTCTTGATACTCACAAACTTAATAACATCACATATGACCAACACATGATAATAGTAAAGTGGACAACACATATTCAACAGCATAAATTAATTAATTTTCCACACCTTAAATTTAACTTGGAAACTAACTCGAGCAATCAATCAAAGTCAATGTCTTAGTTGCGCCTCTTCTACTCACCTAAATTGAACAACAATTTCATAAGGGCCTAAACTAAAAAAAGAAATAATTTCATAAGATGAAGAAAAATAATTTCATAAGATGAAGAATTGGAGCATAAGAGCCATACATAACATAATGATTGTTATGGACTACAAGAAAAACTGATAATCTCATGGAGAAGTCTGCTTCATTACGATAGAAAGCAAAAAATATTGCATGGAGTTAAGTATACAATAATCAATGTCAAAGCTGGGTCAGAGGAAAGCTATGTTCTAGCATGAAACTGAAACTTATACCGGAATCTTAAAGCTACAAATGTAAGATAATCTGAAAATCCTCGATGCTCTACATTGATAAACTAAGGGCCATAACATTGGGGTTGAATATCCCAGTTGTTAAGATGCACAGAAGAAGAAAAATTACATACTCTTAAGAAGAAAATAACTGCAGAAAAAACACTAGCAGAAATTATGTGTGATGCAGTCCCAACATTCCCCATTTGATAAACACAAAAGATCCGAGATAAGATCAATTGATTACTTATATACAGCACACACTCACAAGCAATACAAAACAACTGCAATAAAACATGACGATACAAAACCCAAGCACAAATGAAAAATTATTAAACAAACAGGAAAAGTTTGTGGAATCACCTTCAGGGAGCCAACCGTAACCGAATCGAGAGAGGGTGAGCATCGACGTCATCAAAGCTGAGGCAGTGACGGAGTGGTACGGCTGCATCGACTCCACGCACGCACCCAATTCAGCCGGCGACCTGTCACACGGAATCAATTTCACAATGAAATAGTAAAACGAATTCATATAACCAAATTCACAATCACATCGGCGTACAATCCAATCGTATGATAGATAAAGGGGAGTAGAAGTACCGGAAGATGCGGTGAGCTAGCAAGGGAGTTCTGGAGGGGAGGCGGAACGGCGAGGAGGAAGGAGCGGACGTCTTCGCCTGGGACGCCACCCTCGCGGCGGCGCTACGGACGGCTGAAGACCGGAGAGCGGATCTCGCGGCGGCGATAGCCATCTTCGAGTGATTTGGAGCTGGTTTTGGAATTTGGGCGGAAATGAGGGGTTTAGGGTAATAGTGAAAATATCCGAAAATTGAAGGGTTTTAACTTTTTGGAGCTTAAACCCTACTCAGTTTGGCTATTCTTGTAAACTACGGAGCAAAGCAAAAGTTCGTAATACAATCGCTTAATCATGACCTTCTAGGCCAGAGTCGAACATTTGTATAACAAACATTTGTATAAGCAAATCCTACCCCTCCTCGACACTTGTACTCTCTTTTCTTAATTCTCGTGCACAAAAGAAGCAAAACGTTAATTCTCATTTCAAAGCAATAGCAAAATCTTGTTATGTTACTGTAAATATCTAAACATACATAAAACATTATCAAAACAATGTACACCAAAAAATTCTCAGAGTGTATGTTCCTCAACACTAAACGTAGAGAATGTAAAGATGTATCAAGATCTCACAGTAAGGCAACCTTCTCTCTAGAAAGAAACTCACGGTTCTAGAATGACGATTGGCTTCGGTTCAACAGTAGATCGATGTATAGCTTAGCTTATCTTACAGGCATGTTACGCTCGTTTGATCACTTCTGCAATGGCCTCGAGAAATTCTAGCAGGAAGAACGAATTGGGATCTTTCATCCGTAGATAACTTATCTCGTGTTCATAGACAACGAAATCATTCGATTTCTTTGATGATTCTTCTTTTACGCAGTGGCTTATTTGGGATACTACCAGGGGTGCTGTGAGCTCGTCTCCTCTCGTCTTTCTTTCTTTGAGCATCAGTCATGATGCGCCGCAGTGAAGCAGCTTTGTAGATTGGTCTGGGTAAGTGTCTGTGCCTGTAGCATCACAATCAAGTATAAGTAAGTGTGCGCCGGCATAAAATAATTTCGGGCTAGTGCCCTTTTCCAGTTTCAAATCCATTGATTGTATGAATAGCAACTAACGATAAAAGTGAATAAATTCGAGGAACCAACTAGTAAAAAAGTGCAGAACATGAAACTATTTTTAACAGAACCTTGAAAATTAAAGAACATATATCTGTACCTGACTATGCGCTTGACCTCAGGAAGATGCTTGTAACGATTCTTAACAGCCTCCATATACTCATGATTTTTACGCTCTCTTGGCAAAAGCTGCAAGTATGCAAACGATTCAGTTATAATATTATATAAGAACTTCTTGCTTGCAGAATACACCAATTGTGATCAAATGAACAGGCTATTTTGTTTACTTCTCAATATTTTTTAATCAATCAGCATTTACTACCAGGTATAGTCGTGTACAGTACATACCAGCATTGAAGCACAATATGAGATACATATGATAGGTTGCAGCAACATAGAAGTATAAAAAGGGTAATTTTGTCTGAAGAAGAGATTCTTACAACTCCCAGTTGTTCAGATGCTTTGGCCTTCCAAAGTCGAAGGTTCGTGTCATCACTACCAGAGATAATATAACTTCCATCATTGCTGAACTTAACAGAGAAGACCCTGTAGGTGACAAAAGTAATGGGAATTAAAACATTTCTAATGCTACATAAAAATAAGTCTGACAATAACATAAGAAGCATAAATCCTAGTCATTACAATAATCATGTCTTTTAACTAATGAATCCAATCATATTTTTTCACAAATCACAATAGAATATTGCAAGCTAAACAATAGGATTTATATATGTCAACTGACCTTTGCATTCTCTTAGTGTGATATATTTCTCGGCTGTGACCACCATTATATTGGAAAATCCTGACCTGCAATATGCATTTAGTGGCATTAAAAGATGTATCTCAGAAAGACACCATGATTATCTAATAATAAAAAGAATAAAGAAAAGAATAGAATGATTACAGTTCTGTCATAAGATCCAGTTACGAACTCACGGCCCGTTGGTGAATAATCGATATCCATTCTGCATATGGGCCGTGAAAAATTAGTGAAACAAATTGCTTGAACTGAATAATACATCAGAAATTCAAGAACCATAGAAACTAGTACTTCAAACTTACACTGCAGAAACATGATCTCTGTGCACACATCTTGCCTCATTCATTTTTCGAACATCATAACTATAGCAATTGCAATCTTCATTTGCCTGAATTCACATGATATTTCAGCTTATGATCATAGTATTTCTAGATATATATGATTTCACCAGGGCAGGGCTCGTAGCCGTAGCTTGTTATGCATGTCACATGACATGCCAAATTATGGATAAAAATGGCAACCAAGTTTCACATGCTTATTGAATGAAAAGGAATAACCTATGAATCATCATTGAGTACAAATATCAAAAGTAATTATTTGGTGTCTAGTTATTCCAGCAACGTTACAACTTCCTCGAAACCATATTAGTTATAAAAAGATGAAACAGAGTTATTCCAGGATCTTTAGTGTAGCAAGAGAAGATATATACTGCATGTCATAATGAATAAAGTGCAAAGAGGGTAAACAGTAATCTCCAATTCGCAGAGATAACATACTGAAAACGTGTTGTTATTTTTCATAGTCTTCAATTGAAAACCCGAAATAAACAGGAAAAGACAGAGACAAGTAGTTGCAAAGAAAGCTTACAGCTGTAAAGTTCATAGGCTCCATTGGGTTCCATGCTATAGAATTCGTTTTTGTCTGTGAAGGGACATAGGTAAAGTCAATTATAAATTACAACAGAAGTGCAGCCACAAAAAATGTCAATTAAACAAACAGGGTGCTGCTAAATATGGCCATTACATAATGACAAATAAAATCAGATTCACTAACCATCATAATAATCTTTCTCGCAGGGGATGATAACCGTAAATCATATATAGTGATGCTTCGATCACTGCAACATCAAATGTGAAACAATATCAATATAGCAACACAAACACACATGGCAATCTTACAAATTCAGGCTGTGCGAAGATTATTCATAACAATAGATGCAATGATTTTCAATTGTAAATAGCTACTAGTACACCACAGGGCAGTTAGTTAATGACCGCAAACTAGACAAAAAGACCATGGATCTGAGTAAAACAGTGCAGTTCCGATAATGCAGACCTGCCTGATGTTGCTAATATATTTGGTTCGGCAGAATTAAACCGCACAGATATAGCTGTATCTTTACCCCATTCAAAACTATTAACAGGCTGAGACCTGATAGAGAAGTAAAGATAATATGTTAGAACCCAATGCGTTTTCAAATCTATGATTTAATATTTTGAAAAACATGTAAAGACCTGTTATGGTTCCATATATCTACTTGAGCTCCAGCTGTCGCAAAAAGGTCACCATTATCTTGGTGATCAACACCCCTGAAAGAGTAAAATACATCAGGGAGACAGCAAAAGAGCGTTTAATCAAGAAAATCACAAAAAGAACGATCATATTATTATAATATATATGTAACCATCTTATCAAACATAAGATACTTCATGTAGAAGTGAATGAAATTTACCAGAAGGCACTTTTCCAAACATAGACTGCCAGTGGCTGCAGGAAAACCCAATTCAAAATGACATGTGTTAATTTAAATAGAAGATTAACTGGGTGTGAAGCTGGAACAATAAAAAAAAAAGCTATTAACCTTCGCTTCGTTATCTGATGAGTCATCAGTCTGGGAAAGATCGGGAATATTCCAGAGCCTGACACTGAAATTTGAAGGCCAATATATCATTTACCAAAAAATCACCGCTAATCCATAGAAGTGACACACCTAAATAATTTTACACATTCAGATTCAAACCCTTACGTGGAATCAGTCCCACATGACACAAGAACACAGCCATCCGTAGATGCTGTCAGACCACGTACTGCACCTTGGTGACCAGGAAACTGGCATACTGTCCGCCTGGAGGAGTACAAAATAAACATTTTCAGGGTATTAATAAATAATAGAGCCGAACATGTGTATCAAATATATACATGTTTCTCTTGTCCCTCCTGCAAATGCACTTGACCAAATGTCTACTTCTAAGATTGGTCTATCTATATGAAACGAGGAAATGCATTGAAGGAAAGGGAGTTGTAGGTGTTACCTATTAGCCAAATCCCAATAACGAATATCTGCAGATCAAACAAGGTAGCAGGAGTGTTAGTTTCGAATACAAAGACAATTCATCGCTAAACGAAAAGGGAGCCGAAGTCATATGCTCAAACAACATTTGCCATCTTCAAACAGCAAACAATTTATTCCTTACAAATACAAAAAAAGCTTAAAACAACAGCATACCTCCATCCATAGAACCGGAAAATATCCCCTTCAAGTTAGATGGGTTCTTAGACATACACGAGACTGCATCAATGTGGCCATCCATGGCTCCAATAAAAGGCCGCGCAAATATCTTGTTTAACAAAAGAGTAACAGTTCAGGGCAATTGCTCATTCAATCTCCAGCAATTGGGCTGAAGATATAAAACACACATACACACAGTACGCGTAACATTCAAATAACGAAGAGAAAGGCACCTTCTCCAATTTAGCTGCATTAAGAGCGCGAACATACTCGACAGCCTTCTCTTGGGGGCGAAGGCTAGGATCGAAGTTGCGGAAAACCCTCTGCAAAAAATCCCAAAATCTCAGTTCCCCGACCAAAAAAATCAGAAGAGGGAAAATCCCAAAATCTGAGTTCCCCAACCAAAAAAATCAGAAGAATTGGATCGAAAAAAAGCTCAAGAGCAGAGGAAAGGAGGAAACCTGAAGGTCCTGACTCCGTTCTCGAGTGAATTCATCGGTGGAGCGGGAAATTACTTTCACCTTCATTGCGTGAATATGCGTCTGTAATTCGTTTGTGCGGAGTGGGAGGGAGCTCTAAAACCCTAGAGAGAAACTATCGTAAAACCCCAAAGGAGAAGGAGAGAGAGAGAGAGAGAGAGAGAGAGAGAGGGAGGGAGAAATAGCGTTCTATTTAAAAAGCGTTTTAGTACAAATAGGAAATTTATATTGAGAAAATTGTCAAATAATAAATTATTACACATCAATATACTCTCATTGTCCCACTTTAATTGTTCCGGCCCACTTTCATTGTCCCGTTTCTTTTTGACACCAAATCTTAGATTCAGTATTAAATTTTAAACTTCATTTCAGTCACTTTTCATCTTATTTATTGTGCATATAATTATATGTATTCCCTATACATGGAGTAGCGATGAAAAGTATTATCGTGTTTCTTTACCAGAAGTTAAACAAAATCAAAATCATGTAACCACATCAAACGTCGTTGATCCTTTTTCCACGCTTTAAACCACCTCCTTAATCATCATATCGAAACGAAAGTATACGCTTTGAATGGAACGAGGAGCATTTAATTCCAACATAAGACTAGCCAGTTAAAAACGTTAAATATGAAATTTAACGGCACCAAACCAGTTAACTGTCGAGAAAAGTAAAAGGGCACAGCAGGCATATTATAGAAGAGGGCCGAGTATCGAGCATTCGAAGTACGTTTCTGTGTGGACGAGCACAAATTTACAACGACGCACGATTGAAGAGAAAAATAAATACGCGACAAAGCGAAGCGATATGTAATCTATTTAATGACTACGTGAAACAGTACATGTGTATATCCAAAACGGTTTTACCAAGAGCACCAACGTCCCACCATTATAACGAATGAAACTAAAAATGGCACCAGATTTCGCCCATCAATCATCTTTATCGTCATCTGCGCTTCTTTCTGGACAATTGTGCACTCTTAGGCAGAAGCAAATACCCACCATCTACGTTAAACAGGATCAACTCTCTTCCTTATAGTCGGGGTTCTCTTTCAAGATGACGAATCCCTCGAGAATGGGAGAAAGAGGAATGTACCTGCAAAGTTCGTATGTTAGTGCTGGATTCGGGTTTTGAGGGAAAATGGGGGAACGGATTAATAGTCTAGGGATCTTACTTCTCGGTTGCAAGCTCTGCTCTGTCTCCAGCGGCTAGAAGAACTGGAGTTGAGTGGGTCTGGAAACCGGTTATGGTCTTGGGACGACCAGCTTGACCGACAACATCGACAGCTTGGCCGACGCGGACGGGTACAGACAGAGGTTTCAAGTTTTCATCGACGGTGAGCAACATTCTCGGCTGTAGATTGGGACAGTTTTTCAGTACAATCGCTTTGGTATGCAGAGAAGGGAATACAAGAGAGAAGAACATAATTGAAAAGAATACAAAACCATCTTTATTTTGTGCATACCTGCATGGCTAGAACAAGGAAGTAGAGAACATAATGATACTTCCCCAAGATGATAGACTTCATATCGAGACATGCATTTAGCATAACCACGAGTCCAGCGAGGGCAGTCCTGGAACAAAGGATAAAAGGTGCCAAGATTATCATCTCATCATATTGTGCAAAGAAAAATGCATATCTTCTCAATTAAGTTAAATCTAAAATAAAATATCAAGAAACAATATCATAGGTATGCATAGAGTGGATTCATCAATTTTATTGTATCCTGCCTGCTGTCTACCAAAGTATGCAGGCCCTTAATCCACATTATCAAATAAAAATAAACAAAATCCCTAGTTGAGGATACACAGAATTAAAAATCAAACATCATAATAAGTGATTTTTTCGGGTAAGTAACTTACGGTGACATGAGAAAACGTTCAGAATGGTATGGAGAGAGGGTCAACAACCCCTTGCCAAGATGAACAAGACCTTGAGCAATGCGCACCTGCACAAGATGAGAAAAGTAGTTAAGATTCCATTTGGATGTGTAAAAAAAGGGTCCTCGTTAGAACAGTCAGATAGAGCCCCTACACAAAAAAGGAGGCTAGCATCTTTGTAGTAATAGCTTGACAGATTTCGAAGCATTCCGGCTATTCTGGCATTGTTGGTTCCAGCACCAATCAAACCCAAAGAAATCATGGCAGCCTGTCAAATCCAGAACATAAGCACATTAACAGACAGAAAAACAACTTAAAATACAAAAGAATTGGCAGACAAATATTTTGCAGAGTAATGAACTGGCTCTTCAACTTACCATGGCGACTTCCGAGTCTGTATCGTGACTGAGCCTGCTTAAAGTGTCCATAACATTGACCTATCAAAAAAAACCACCAAATTAATTGAACTACGACACGACTATCCAAGCACCAAAGGAAGGATAGGACAGATCCTTCTCATGATTTCACAACAGCCAGAAAATAATGTAACAAAATTAATTAGTCTACAAGTTCAAACTACATAAAATGTGAACATGTACAGTTTCTACTATTAAAATAAGTGGGGCCATACAATCAATTTAATTAGAGAGCACTAGAAGAATCAATCTGTGAGTCCTGGTGATATTAAGGAAAAGATTACCTTAGGATTGGAAATACAAAGGAGACCAAGAGCCAATGGGACAGCCCTTCTGATATTCTGCTCTCCATACTGCAAAAGATGTTCCAATGAACGAATGGCCATCTCAAGCCCAAGTTCTTCACCCATTGCCACCATAGCAATACCGAGAACAGCTGGTCCCTGGTAGGATTCGCCCTTCTCAAGATGTTGTGCACACTGACCTAGGAAGTGTTGTACCTGTGACAGGAAGAAGCAGTTTAGTAATATAATGGATATCGGAGCAAAGCTTACCCTCAATCTAATTTCAAGAATATGTAACCTTTAGAACATTTCCAGTTCCTGCATATGCACAGGACAGCAGGGTCATGTCGCAATGTTTCCTAATTTTTTCATTAAATGTCTTTGAAACTTCAGATGTAGCTTCAACACTTTCCTGCCAGAGGTAGAAATCGGATATTAGCAACCACAAATGGGACTGAAGCAGGCAGAAGAAAATGCTATATGGTTTTGGACAGAACCCCTTATACTCCTTGAGGTCACTATTTGAACCCTAAGCGGTACGGCATATAACCAATTTCAACACAGACGAAGAGAACCAAATTTACCTGCTTCCCTAAGAAAAGTAGACCCAGGCCTAGCGGCAAGAAACGAGCTAAGGGGTCGGCCAGTTCTGCCTCACTACGTTCCATCAATGCTAGTACAATGTTCTGGGCAACATCTTCATTACAAGATCCCACATATACCAGACCCAAAGAGATAGCAGCAAATGCAATCACATCAACAGAAGATCTTCCATCCAGTAGGAGAGGCATTAATATGCTACGTACCTGATAAGATTATAACACACAGATAAATCCCAGATACTTGAGACATAATGATAATAGTCTACCAAGTTGGTTGGAAAGTGACAGAAGGAAACCCACTTGCTCATTTTGAGAACCTGCGTATGCAAGACCTAGGCCCATTATTGCACCTATTTTAATTGAAGCATCTTCTTTGTCCACATAGTCAGCTAGCAGAGCCAAAGCCTGAGAAAGCAGATTACCCTTAAATGTCATGAAAGGTCCAAGCACACACTGCAGTAGCATACTGAATTCTAAACAAACACCAAGGGTCTTCCCATTTCAAAATTCTAAATATCCTTAAATGTGTTTGTCGAAGATTTTTTAAATCTTACAGGATCACACTCATTCTGGACATTACAGTTTACAATCCCAACTCCAAGTAATGCGCCTGCTATGACATGAGTATCAGTACTGTGGAAATACTTGTCCAGTTGTGCAAGTCCAGAATCAACATCCCAAAGCAAAATCATTCCCTAGAGCAGTTAAAACAGGGTGATCAGCCAGCAGCTTTGAGAGAATATCAAATTTAAGCAAGTGCAACACATTGTGCAGAGGCGCACCAGACTTGCTGCAGCACTGGCCTTCCCATGTTCCTTATTTTTGAAGAGCCAGCTTGACGAAGAACCTCCACTAGATGCTTCAGATGGAACCGTCATCAACT
The DNA here is from genome assembly GCA_029379335.1 of Thymus mandschuricus. Classification (NCBI taxonomy): domain Eukaryota; kingdom Viridiplantae; phylum Streptophyta; class Magnoliopsida; order Lamiales; family Lamiaceae; genus Thymus; species Thymus mandschuricus. The sequence goes on along the minus strand of CM057080.1, from coordinate 33,113,387 downwards.
TATCCTGAACATATGGAAAGAAACACCATTCAACATTTAAAAAAATTTAAAGATTAAAGAAGGCCCCATCACTATTAGTATGTATGATCTTAAACTAACCTGACCAAAACCAGCATTCACGAATGCATTGACAAATGTTGCTGCCAAATTCTGCCTTGCTGAATCAACAGTTCCCGCACCACTACCACGGCCTTCAATTAGATGTGCCTGCAGAACCGGCAGATATAAATTGGACCAGGGAGATTTATTTTGACATTAATCCAATGCTTTGAAGAAACTATATAGGAACTACAGATGAATCAAATACAAAATAGCAACACCAGCTCGCCTAATCTAAAATTAAACGTTCATCAGCAAGTAGATGGAAAAGATGCATGATGGAAGACGAAACAATCAGTGGAATCCACACGTAAATGCTCAAGATAGTTTACCTTGTATATATCCTCAGGAGATTTGGGCTCCATGACTTCAATATCACGAGCAAGCGTTAGATAGCCTTCACTCAACTTAGTATTGTTGATGATATCTTGCAAGGCATCCCTTTCTTCATCTTCTGGAATAAGCCTTTCAGTAAGTTCAAAAGAAACGCCCTGCACATGACAAGGCCATTAGCATATTGTAAACTGATGGGATGAAATCTAGGTGAGACTGAACAAAATAGTAAAAACACTATATATAGTGAGTCAGTCTGAGGACACCAGATGTAACTAAATCACATTTTCAGGCTTCAAGCTAGAAGTCTATGGTGGTAAACATATAATCCTGAGAACACCTTTGAATATTAAGGATATGTATTGGCAATAAAACCAAAAACAAGTATGACAAAACTTTAGCTGGCCCTAACGATGAACAAATAAAAGTTTTCTTGTAAAACAGTCCACTTACTTGAAATTTACCCATAACAAGACTATATCATAGCATGACGAAGAGCGTAAGATTTTTTGAATTATATCGAAGTGGTGAAATACATGACATAAGGTTAAACAAAACGACTGAATGTTTTCTTTGTATCGGCAGAGCGTTCACATGCTACCTGATTGGATTCTACTTTCCCAAATCTAAGAAACAGGAAATAAACCCATACATGCCACCGTTTAACAGAGCCAACGACATAACAGCAAATCAGAAAAGATACTTAAATGAGGAAAGGAAAAAAGTATAATTCTGAAGGCAGCACAACTGGGTGGAGAGAGCAAGTTCCAGATAGCTTACATGGCGAGCCAGGATGAAGCAAAACTGCTGCCTTTTGAGAGGATCTTTACAACGGAGGAAAAGTTCTTTAACATACTGCAGAAGCATGTGTAGTCATCAGGTGTAAAGCATAACTCTGAGAAATTTTGTTCAGTAATTCAAGCCAGTTCACCATATTGGAGTCTTCAATTCATAGCCAAAATGAAGTTACAAAACTTGGATGAATATAGTACTAATCCTACCACACAATTAAGGTAAGGTACAAACCTGCATGTTATCAAGATACAAGGCAATCTGCAGTGCTCTTGGATACTCTTCAAATTTCATATAGATTGAATGTGCAATATCCAAAACTAACATGTCATCCGGCCCAGGAAGGTATCTGAAATTTTTTCACATGAGCATTACAATAAGCTAACAGCACCACAAAGAAGAAGCAAAGTGCAATAAGGGACAAAAAGCCAAGCTAAAGCCATCAACAACGAACTTACTTTGCTGAACTAGTAAGGTATAGGCATGTCCTCTTATGGTTTGCACTGTCAACATGCTCCACAAGCAGATCAAGGTCTTCAACCTGATGAGAATGACCAAACTCGTTTTCAGATATGTTGTCAGGAATAAGCATAGAGATCCATTTATAAAGATGGCTAATATACCTCCATAAGAAGATCTGCTGCCTCAGGCTCAGCATTATGCTGCAAATACATGAAAATGACATGATAAGATTCATGGTGCACGAGTCAGAAGCATAAATATGGATACATCATGTTATAAATACCCAGAACTGTGATGTATTCTACACTGTGAAATTGCCTTCACAGTGGAACCTAAATGCCTAAATTAAGAAATTACTTAAAATACTCTACCTTCATATGGAATGCAACAATTTGCACCACCAGGTCCATTAGATCATCTATCGGGGCTTCTTCAGCCTACAATTCACACCATAATGGATGTTAAGAAGGTATTAGACAATTCATAATAATCTAAGTTGGTATGTTTATCAGAAATGTAGAAATGTATATCTGCATACAGATATATACCACAAAATGCTCCGTATAAAGTAATAGCAAGTAAAAGAATCAAATTATAGTCTATTAGCATTTTCCTCAGATTGTGCCATAGAGGTTCTAACCTGCCGTTTAGCATACTCTTGAGAAATTTCACCAGCCAAATTCCTGCATTAATAAGCCAAGGCATTTGCATCATATTAATCTCATACTCATGCATCATAAGAAACTTCTATCCAAATTGATTGAATAATTAACACACAACATAGCCATTATATGCAAATGCTAAAAGTTCCTCTACTTGTCTAATGTAGGTAATAGGTATAAGTACATTAGGTCGACGGTCGTTCTTGGGAAAAGTTATACTTAGAATCCAATCAATAATCTAAGAGAGGATATGGGCTACGGTCCATCATGTTATGATTTAGAAAAAAAATGGGTGGTTGGCATACCAAGTGAAGAAAATGAACTTCTAAACCACAAATGAAAAACATAGACACTCCATACTCAAAAGACATCTCTGCTGGCAGTACGAATTATCAGTAGATATTGCTGACATCATGCAGGAGAATCATCAGGCATTATTAAACAAGGAGTGCAATTCCTCACCTGACATACTCATGTCCCCATGAACCAATATCACCTTCAGAACCGAGTAGTCTGTATTTCAAGCTCTCCTGAAATTAATGGAATTCGGGGTGATAGTTACACATCATATGACATATGTACGAAACAATGAAACCCAAACACTAGTCCAATCGGCTGCTTGAGACTCTTCTTCCGATGGAAACTAACAAAATAATTCTTGGATTTGTTATCACATTGGTTTGTGTTTACAGGCCTCTAAAACCAACATAGACAAAAGTCACAAAATATTATTCTCTTCTTATCTTCTAAACGAGGCATGATGAGAATTGATAACGGCCCCATAGGACAAGTACTTCATTTGCAATAATGGAGACACTCGTAATTATAAATTTATAATATACCATTGTCCATTTGTGATTCTTAAGTAGGTAAAAATACACTTTATACTTGCATGCTCAGGATGATTTTCTTTTGCAGCTTCTGTAGCAAAAATAAGCAATACAAATATTTTCTAAGCTTGCAAGAGAGACAGACAAACACCATCTGAGACGGATACGAGGATGCTGGAAAAGGAAACAGAAACAATTTGAAATTGCAAGAAATAAGAGATACAACATACCCTCTCTCCCTCAGGGGACATTGTCAAAGCCAAAACAGAGAGTATGTCTGCAAGAAGTTTCTGAAGGAGTAAACAAAGTTAGAAGATAAATAATTTCGAAAAGGATGCAAGCACATATGGGAAATCCGAAAAAAGAATATCAAGCTCAATTGTTTTCACCTTCAAATCTGATTCTGGCATTTTCTCATACTGTGCCTGTAGAGTTCCATAATGAGGACGCAAGAACTTCAGTGGCTTGGGCACTGAAGTCATAGAACTGGTCGCTGTACGAATTTCTTGCCTAGAGAAGAAAAATAACATGACAAGCTGTAAGCAATGCACAGACATAGAAGCATAATCTTCTCACGGCTAAAATTTCATGAAATCATCGAGCTAACTCAAATTATCTTCATTCTTCAAATGAAAATTTAACCTAAGACCACTTACCTCATGCTCTCTAACGCCACTTTCTGCAACCCAGGATCTGTATCCTGTACTCTCTCAACGTACAACTCCAGTTGCTGCTTCAACGCCAAGTCTTCCTCGGACTATTCAGACAAAAAATAAAATGAGAGCACGAATCCATTACTTCACACTCAAATGTCGATCAAAAAACCCCAAATCCCACCTGCAATACTAAAATCGCAGCAAATTCGAAGCTCATTCAAGTAACAAAATCACTTTAAAACTTACGAGATCTTCGTCCTTCTTCTCATCCTTCTTCTTCGGGTCCTTCGCCGGCGCCTTCGCTGGTGCCGGGTCTTTGGCGGCTCCGCCACTGGCACTGCCGCTGCTGTTGGGTTCCGCCGGCGCCATGTATGAAACCAGATGCTAAAACCCTAGAACTGAGCAGCGCTCGAGCTAAACACTGCGATTGTACGACGACGGTACCAAATCGAACACGCGGATTCTGAAGGAACTGACGGAAAACACAATCTGTAGATCGATTCAATAATCTCGAGCCCTAAAAAAAGGAGAATGAATTGAACGAAGCTGGGAATATATAATTTAAAAGGAGAGAGAAGGTTTCCTTTTCGCCAAGCAAGCTGCGTAGTTTAGCTTGAAGGAGATACAGTATTGGGCCTAATGGGCCTATTGTTCCTAATGAGCCGGCCCTTATTTCTAATTGGGCCGAGTATATTTGCCTTTAGTTTTTCTTCTACTAATAATATAGAGTCAGGGCTGGATCGGTACGGCAGACAGAAAATTCGATGTCGTACCGATATGGTACTGAAAATTTTCGGTATGCTACATTCTGTACCGATACCGTGTCGAAGGTTTTGGTATACCGTATACGGTATAGCGAAAAATTAATATGTATCAAACTGAATACCGAATATCGTACGGACTTTTCGGTAATATCGAAAATACCGATAGATAATGAATATTATACCAAAAAATCAGTCAACTATCTCTATATGAGTGGGATGGAGGGAGTAGGTGATTAGTATATTAAATAAAATATATATATATATATATATAAATTTCAGTATTGCTCAGTATATACCGTATATACCGAGAGTGCGGTATATACCAAAAGTCGGTATAGGACTCTCGGTGTATCTGGGTACTGATACCAGTATACCGTTATTTTGATTTTTTTCAATTTTTTATCGACAAGGTATATTCGGTATTTCGGCATTTTTCCCCACACCTGTAGACCCATATTTTCCAAAAATTTTATGGCACAACCACTTTTTAGTTATGTTCCATAATTTGGTTATTCTGGTAACAATTTTGTAGAGACTGCAATGAATTTTCCGTTTGACCCGCTTCTTAAATGTACGCGAAGTACAAAATAATAAACGAGTTAAATTTCCCGGGTAAATTTTCAAAACAAGAATATGCAATTAATACGTCCAATTTTATCCTTAGAGATAAAGGGAGTACATAAAATGAGGATGAATATGTGGATCTCAAATCATGCAATCAGATATAGCAAAGTGGGGTCCATGGAGTGACTTCTACTACTACTACTACTGTTGCATTAAGCTAGTTCCTCATTTACAAACAATTGTTCACAGCATTCCACTTCCACACCTCCATTTAAATGGGAAAATTCGTATGAACCGTGCAGTTCGCGATAAATTAAGCGACTCAGCTCGACTAGATCAGGCGAACGAAACTAAGGAGTTTGCAGGAAAGAGGAACGCTACGTTATGCACATAGAGAGGGAGATTATTCGAGTTGAAGTAAAACCGAGGGAGGGGAGGCCGTGCTTGTGCTTCTGTTATGTATTGCCAACTGCAGGCTGCAGCTTAAGCACAACTTGGTGGTACCTTTGATATACCCTGGCGTTGCAGCTCCACCACCACGCTGTCTACGGATGGGGGCTTGAGTCCGAGTGGCAGAGGCAGCCATGGCTTCGAGAGAACGTCTCCGATAACTTCATCGATGCTCTCTGTAGACTGTTACAAGACCGTGAAGTCAGAAACACAAGGTAATGTTGAGAAACAAGCTTCAAGCTCATCTAATAGTAGTTTTACCTGCATGCCTACTTTGCTTAATATGTTTATCTGTGCCTATGCCTTCTACAAGTAAACGTATTTTTATTACTTTCCATCGTTGTACTCGAAATCCTTTTTCCAGGTTTTTTCAACGCACCAACTTTCAAATGCAAGCTGGTTTAGAAATACGATTTCACATCATTCGACCACGATTTTTATACAGGAAATAAAACATGACCTATACATGTATGGCTAAAACTTAGAAGGCATAGTTTTCCTTGTACGCTCTAGCTAGGTTCATCAAACTTTAGAAAGCTAGTAGCATTTAGAAAACAAAAAAATTGGGTACCGCAATGAGCCAATCAAGGCATATATATATTTGGTAGTTACCAAATAGTATGACCATCAACAAGTTACTTTTTATGGATGTGATACAAAGTAAAGGGCCGAGGAAAGAATCGTACCAGTTGAGATTCCATTGGTGGCTGAACCGGTTTATTTCCAGTCAAGCTGACAGGGACACCAATACTTGGTGGCACTCTGTATATAGGAGAAGGTGGTAGGCCTTGGACTGGGGGAGCAGCATAAGCCTGCATCATATTGTTTGGTCAAACAGAAACATATTTTCTCATGTTCGAATTAATGCTTTGGAACTAAACATGCAATTGAAAATCAATCAAATGAGTACGTTTTTGTAGTTACCGGTTGTGGAAAATGTGAGGGGTAGTAAGGCATCCCTTGTGCAGGAACCTACATAAAGAGAATGGAGTCCTTAAAACAAGAAGAGAATAATAGGAAAGGGCATAATATAGGTGATGAAATTACATCTTGGTGGAGACAATTCCAGTAGGAAGGGTCATGTCCTGCACCCCAAGCAGGAGGAGAAGGCAATGACGCTGGATGACCAGGCCACATGTAAACCATCGATTGGTTTAGAGATGGATGACCCCAAACATGGAAGGGTCTAGAACGAGAAACTGATGTCACTGGGGGGAACCCTGTGGCGGGTACAGCCCAAGAGTTTGCGTCACTCTTCCCAGTGCTGCCTGTGGTTCTATAGAGCTGCCGCTTCCGGCTCCATGTCGCTACCTCAGCTTCTCGAGCTAGCATATGTTTCCTATGAGATCGATATTTCTGCAAATCAAGAGAAACTCATTGAAGTAAATGCCTGGAAAGGTAACAAAAACAGGAAAGTAGAAATTTGTACCAATATTTTGCAAGAGATTAAGAGTAACAGTATCTAAAGGAAAGACAAAAAAAAGGGAGGAGACGTAATGCTTAGGTATGTGCGTACTTGGAGATGGCTGGCAACATTATGGCGAGTAAGGCAATCAGTTCCCATAAGCTCGAGAATCTTTGAAGGCACAGCCTTGTCCAAACCAAGCTGTTCCACTGCTTGAACAAACTGTCTGTGAAGTTCAGGTGTCCAGTCCACCTATGCACATGAATGAAGAAGCCATAACTCATCTTTTTTATAATATTAGATTAAAGCAACTCACTCTACTAAACTTATAGATGCACAGCCTTAATCCTAATAAGGAAAAAGGGCCTTTCATACAAGAGGCCTAAACAGCTTAAAGTTATTCTCTGAGATTTACTTACTACCTTTAGCTTCCTCTTCCCCGATGTATTATTTGCATGAGCTGATGAGTTTCTTCCCTTATCAACTTTTCGGGGATATAGATTAGTCACCAACTTCTCCTTTATACTCACAGTTTCCCCTCCCTTAACTATGCTCGACCCTGAACCGTGGTTTGAGGCTGATTTTGAGGTAGAAGCAGCAGGAGTCTTTTCTTCTTTTATAGAAATGTCTCTTTCATTAATGTTGTCAACTTGCTCTGATCTAGTAGCATTAGTACTCAACTCCGATTCATCACCAGCACTAGATGAGATTTCAGGACTAACTTTTGGGTCCATATCCGTATCCAGCTGCACATTTTGTGATCCCGTCAATAGGTCAGCATTGTCAAGCAAATTTCCATTAGAGAAGAAGATAAGAACTCTTTTTGTTGTATTGAGCAACTGTAAATTAGACTTTTATGCTTCATTTTTCCCCATTGGTAGACAACAAGCACTCCATGGTATTTTTCTATAACCACTATAGTTACTAGCTATATAAACCAACCATTCAAAGATAAATTTCCAGGATGACAAAATTAAAACTAGGCGGCATATCGATTCTCTTTTTGAGGTAAAGATGCAAAAGAGCGTTAGCTATAATATCCTCGAAATTTCGCATCATTAGGTGTGGCTGCAAAGGCCATTTTACCAAGACAAGCCTACAGCATTATATCAGAAGCAGTATTTGTATGCAGGTTAGTAAATTTCTGCATTTCATTTTCTATGTAAAGCTACATATGTGAAATAGATCTCTGATACATGTTCTAACCATGAAATTTACCACAATATTCCAAAGTCATTCTGAATTGTAGAGAAGAATATGCAAACACATCGGAATGGATCGGCAATTGACCGAGCATATAAACGCCTGAAAAGGAAAGTGTTCTTCTCAATCGCACCTCTATCTATCAAGTATCAACCATAGGCAATCGTTCCTAACCGACAATCAGATTACACAGCGTGCGTTCCATAAAACTAGTACAGTACATTTACAGAAGCATTAAACACCAGATATTTAACCTCCACAGCCGAACAATAGGATGGAACTTCATTCACAGAATAAAATCCAAACAACCAATCTCTCGTAATAAACTGCATAACACAAAATTACGGAGCTACAAACCTCATGCTCTCCGGCGTAAGTCCCCGCCGTTCAGGATCAGAGTCCGCAGCACTCTCTCAGCGCCGCAGCTAACTCCTCCGACTTACCTAAAACCACAACACAAATTACCCGACGGAAAACAACACCAAAAAAAAAAAAAAAAGTGCACCATATCCAAAACCTCCTCACCAAATCGAAAAAGCACGCAACTCACGAGAACAAAAAAAATAATTATATAAATCTAAAGCTCACGAGATCCTCGCGCTTCCTCCGCCCCGGCCAGCGGCGGCATGCGCGCGGAACGACGGCGGCGCTCGGAATGAACTAGTAGCGCTTCTCTCCGGATCGGCGAGGCTACGATGTTCTCGATCGGTCACCTCAGCAGCGCAGAGTCCGATGATCGGCTCCGCCTTCAGTTTCTCTCTCCGAGGCTGAGCAGCCAACAGTCATTAATGTGATTATGAGTGAGAAGGGAGTGAGTGCCTGCAAAAAGCTTGTGATCATAACAGACGTTATTTTGTTTGTGGCTTCCACTTCCTTATTTTAACTGCGGATAATTATTTTCTTTTTTCCTTTTTCTTTTTTTCAACTGAATAAAAAAATCATTAAAATCCAGCTAATTATTGAAGTAAGCCATATTTTATGATTTTTTTTAAAACACGTGTATATAACTTTCATTAAGATTTTCTTTTGATTTAGATCATTTTTTGTATTATGGCACGGCGTTATCTACTGCACCGTTGAATAGTCGTTACATGTTAAAATTAAAATATACAACGGTGCAGAACTTTATGGAATTCGTCTTTTATAAGTCTCCTTATATTTGTGTCAATAGCACGCGTTGACTAATAGGTAGTAGATGTTTAGTTAATGTTGAAAATTAGTTAGCTCGTAACTAAGCTAAAAAATAGGAACAATAATAAATGGTGAAGCAATCTGTATGTGATTAGTTTTTTTGAAGTTTTACTAATTTAATTCTTTTCCCTCTCGTTTTCGTGGGCTTACTTTCTTAGTACTATGATTTTATTTTATTTTTGGACTTATATACACGTTGGTATTAATAAGTTAAAATTCGAGATTGAGAGTACCAACTTCGTTAATTAATTATAATCTAACTAAGTGTAACGATTAGAGTAAAGCAACATTACAATATCAAAACAATGCATAATAATATCGACAATAATATTACTCTGTCCATCTCAACAAAGATTGAGTCGTTTCTTAAATGTAGACATCTCTTTGTCAAACGACTGAATTTCGTTCAAACGGAGAGGGTATATTTGACAAAATATAGAAATAACTCCGGTTTAGGAAGGCTAATACTCCATTACCAGGACAAACAAATAGTCTCACGTTAAAAGTGTAAGAAAATTATACATACGGAACCTGAGTTCAAAACATATCATCGTACGAACTTAACCCGAAACCATAACGGGATCGACACAAGATAAAAGAGATGAAGTGGAGCTCTTATTATGAGTGTTTTGAGACTAATAGTAGGTTGGAAAACCACTATCCATAGGGATGGCCCATTGTTTTCACAACTAGTCAAATCCATTGCTTAATCATATTTGCTTATTATGGGCCTTCTCTTTATATCTCCACATTATATGGGCCCTATTAATTCCCATATTCAAATTGTACTATCATCTACTATTTCATTTTAAAATTTCATAATAATAACATATATACTCATAAAAAATCCCAAGAAAAATGATAAAGTGATGATTATGTACTTTATTGAAAATATATTTGTTTTCTTATAAAAAAAAACAAGTAAAATAATTGCATGAGATAATTGATTGAAATAAGTGATTAAAATTGTGAAACAAAAGTCAAAAATGAAATTGTGAGGCTAAGGTTAAGCCACATGAGAATTTTGTAACAAAGGGGCCACACCTTTTAGATTAGTTTCTATTTTATTTCTTATTTAAGAAAATTTATAATTATGATATCCCACCATTAATAAATATTAAATAGTAGAAGTACTTGCCAATTTTGATGGGAGGAAAAATTAATCGCACATTTTAGATTTATTACTCATTTCTACATTAGGGCATGTATAATAATCTTTGATTGAATAGACTTTGTCTTTTGTTGATAGGTTTATCTTGTCACTTTCTCGAATTTGTATCGTCTGTTGTATTTAGGTACGAAATTTCATATCGATCGCCATGTGTTGTATAAATTTCTTTAAAATATTGATCTCGAAACTACTTTTAACATGTAGTGATATCTGACGGTGTAATAGATGGTTCGAACATTGTAATGTTCAATAATTCCCTAGTTGGGCTAGTAATTAATATAGTAATGGGCCTTGAACATAGTCCATTTTCTCGAGGCCTATATGTTCGGCCGTTTTGTCGAATATGGCAATATTATTTTTAGATGAAATATAAAAATATTCTTGATTGGGAGATTCTATAAGTAGAAATAAAGATATTCAACTTTCAAATATTTTTAAAAATATTATAAGTTTTATTTCTTATACCTTGCATATATTAATTCGGGAAACGTAGCATTTGAGACGGGACGTCGTCGGAGAATGAAGTATTAGAGAGACATTGGAAGTGGTACGGCCGCGGAATGCATGCTCTATATATTGATTAATGATAAGATAATTCACATTACAAAAAATAACGTCCAAAGCTTCACCATACACAGCGTACGTACACGAAGAAGCAAGAACCATAAGCACGAGAGAGAGAGAGCTAGAGAGAGAGAGAGAGAGAGAGAGAGAGGAAATGTCGTCGAGTTGAATTAATTGTTCTTGGTGTAAGTAAAAACCTTCCCAAGAAAAAATGGAGCTAGCTTAATCAAGCGGCACAAGCTGGTGGCACTTTCGATATGCCTTGGCGCTGTAGCTCCACCATCACGCCGTCTACCGACGGCGGCTTCAGCCCTAGCGGCAGCGGCAGCCACGGCTTCGTTAGAACGTCTCCGATCGCCGCGTCCACGCTCTCCTTCGACTGCATGCACCACATCACATAAAACTTGTTTAAGAAGAAACGAAACTATTTTTCTAGAAAGACAAAAGCTAATAAAAGAAGATATTTTGAGATGAAATTATAAAAAACTTACTATTTTGGTAGAAAACAAAGAAACATTAATTTCATGTTTTGTAATATCACATGCTGGTTGTGTACGAGTCAGATTATCTGTCTATACATGGTCCATTAACATATACTCCATTAAAAAGTTATGGTAATTTTATTTTATACATGCAGTTCAGTCGTCTCACTATATATATTAAAAGGTTATGGTAATTTTATTCGATCGTCAGAAAATTTTAATCCAACTATTTATTTTTCATATACATATACTATAAGATTACAAAAATTTTAATGGATTGCACTCATGAGATCACCTTTTCTTATATTGATTAATTTTACATTTGCTAACATCAAATATATTGGTTTAATTACCGGGTGAACATCTGAAGGGGGTTGCGGCAGCGTTTGCCCCGGCGGAGGCGGGGTCGGGACGCCGCCTTGCTCGACTTTGTACATGGCCGGAGGCGGTACGCCTGCAACCGCCGGAGTTGGATACCTCTGCAAAAACCACAAGCAATGAGTACACGTTAATTAACACGTGTAAGCATATAGTAATTTCTTACGAGTACGAAATGAATATAGAAAAACCATAAAAGTATTTCGGTATTACCGTCGGCGGCGGCGGCGGCGCCGGGAAGCAAGGCGTTCCCTGCGTAGGCACCTATACATGAGAAGAGATTGAGTAACGAAGTGAGAGGATTAAAGCTTGCATGAAAAAAAAAAACGAGTGCATGAGTACACAATTTACATGGTGGTGGTGGTGGGGGGGCATCCAGAACGAGGGATCAGCGTGCGGCGGCGGAGGCGGAGGCTGAGCGGGATGCCAGCCGTGCGGCGGCGGCGGAGCTAGGTGTTTAGGCCACATGGGCATCATTGATTGGTCCACCGGTGGATGGCCCCACACATGTAAGGGTCTGAAATGAGGCATGGGAGTCACCGGCGGAAACCCCATCGTCGGCGCGATCCAAGATTCCGATCTCTTCGCCGCCCCGCCGTACACCTGCCGCCTCTGGCTCCAGCTCGCCGCCTCCGCCTCACGCGCTAGCAAATGCTTCCGGTGCGACCGATATTTCTACATAAACATAATATAAATTCAGATTATTTACAAAAAAAAAAAAGAAAAAAAAAAAAGGAGAAAACTTTTCCTATGATTGAAGAAAGATTTTTTGTACGGTGAAATTGATTAATTTCACCAAAGAGGAAAATAAAATAAAATAATTTGTATGAATGAAAAAACTGTACTCCCTCCGTCCTTAAATAAGTGTTCCGAGCCGCCAAAATTTTTGTCCCATAATAAGTGTCCTATCACATATTTCAATGTAATTTTGGCTAAACTACCAATTTTACCCCTATTATCATTACACTTTTTTCACTTTTTCAATTTTCAATGTAATGATTAGGGGTTAATATAGTAAATTTATACAATTCCTTAGTTATTGCACTTTGGCGACTCGGGACACTTATTGAAAGACGGACGGAGTACTAATAATACAACGACAAAATTCTGCAAAATCTGCAGAAAAGGTTGAAGAAATCCAATTGACTTGTGCAGAAAGTGCTGTGAATTCAAGCCAAAAAAGAAGATTGCTCTCAAAATTCTCAAAAACTTAGATTATTTTAAAAAATTCATACACAAATCCCCAGAAAATTATGAAGGAATGAATATGCATACTTGAAGATGGCTGGCAATATTGTGTCGAGTGAGGCAATCAATCCCCATGAGTTCAAGAATTCTCGAAGGGACTGCTTTATCCACTCCCAGTTGCTCCACCGCCTGCACGAATCTCCGGTGAAGCTCCGGCGTCCAATCCACCTGCACATGTATGTATATACACACTTCATTAAAAATCTAATCTTGAAATCTTCTTAAATTGGTAAGAACACACACATTCTTATTAAGGTTTTCATTAATTTGGAAAGCTACATTTTGGGTACGAAATAAATCTCGTTTCACTCGATTTGGCCTATAAATTGAACAGACGTGAGATATAAAATAATAGAGTCGGGACTGGGACTGGGCTAATTGTGGAGGGCACACACAGATTCTCGTGACCTAAGTTTCCCCATGAAGAGCGAGAAACTCATAAATATGAGAGAGACACTCAATTTGGATAAGGCCAGAAAGAAACCCTAGCCATGAAGAAAGCTAATTAATTTGAATTACCTTGACTTTCCTCTTCCCCTGAGAGTTCTTCGAGCTACCCATCGATTTCCGCCCCTTCTCCGCCTCCTTCGGTGGCGAGCTCGTCTCATCCTTCCCACACGCAGGCGGCGGCGGCGGCGGCGACGGTTGCGCCGCGGAGCTATTCTCCTCCGGCGGCGTCGACGGCGTTACCCTCGCCTCCGATTCCTCGCTCGTGGTGATCGAGAACTCGGCCAGCAGCTCGGGATCCATCTCCAAATCCGGCAAGACGTCGCCGTCGCTGATCCCGAGGAATAGGTCGTCGAAATCAATGCTGTCGAGCAGGTTCCCGCCGGAGAAATCGTGGAACTCGCCGTCGTCGAGCGAGAAGACCTCCATTTCTCCCTCCCTCTCATTCTTAGGGTTTCTCAACGGCGGCACAGCCAGCATTAATCCCGGCGGCGCGTTTCAACTAATCCCGATCGATCACCACCAACCTCCACACCACCAATAACCACTCCTCCCCCTCTCTCTCTCTCTCTCTCTCTCTCTCTCTCTCTAGGTTTTTTCTGATTGCTTGGGAAGTAAACAAACTTTTGCAGCAGCTGAGAAAATAGCAGCAGTTGATTTTTGTTTGTTGATGGAAAATATATATATACGAAGGTGAAGCTCTCAAGCTTTATATTTTTCCTTTTCCAGTTTAAGAATGTAGAGAGAGAGAGAGAGTGGAGAAATTGAAGTAGAACGTCCACCACAATTTGCTCTCTGCGTAAATTTGTACTTATGCTATTGTTTTTTTGGTTTTATTTATTTATTTACATACATATATACATATATATATAGTTGTATAATAATAAAATATTACTATAATATAAATCTCAACATGTATATTGTATGAATGTGTGAGGGTTTGTGGATGCCCTTTTTTTGAAGTATCAAAACAAAAAAATAAATAATCTGTAAAGCGTTTGCTGTGCTCGTGAGTTGTATGGGTTTCACTTTTAGAGAGAGAGAGAGAGAGAGGGGAATTGGATTGATATGAAGAAAAATGGTAGGCAATGTATATCTGTTGTACAGTAAATTATAAAGAAGAAGAATACATATCTTGTCATGGAGTATAAGCTAGCTAGCTAGCTCCCATAGTGCTTGTGGTAGACTCGGTCACGTAAGTCCTAATGATACCTGACTCGAACATCCGATTTCTTGATTGGAAACACGTAAGTCTTATTAAGTGAGTTGCGTTTCGTCGTTGTCGACCCGAGGGTTTTGATTAACACACATGCACGAATATGATTGATTTTGCATCAATTATGTATCAAATTGTCCTAGTGTTGTACAAGGGTAAGGTTCCTGTAAAATGCCACCAACTTTTGCCCATACTTTTTAGGAGCAAGTGATTTTTCCTTTCTACGATTAATCATTATTACATTTTAAAAAATGATATTAAAAAAAAAAGTATATTTATATAAACTTTTGAAGTGGAAAAAGTTCCACGTACATTTATGCAAATTTCATTTTTTAAGTGTAATATATCAACATATACTCATATTTTAATGTGCCTATGTTACACATAAAATTTGTATTTAAACATAATTGTATAAGTATGTATGTATATAGAGGCATGGGTTAGTTATATGAGATGAGAAAGCATATATAAATAATGAAAATAAAATAAAAATTGAACTAGTATTAATAATAGCAATTAGCACCACACTTTTACTGTATATCGTAATAGATTTTTTTATCAGACAAACACAACTCAACATCTACGCACACACTCAATGTGTCTAAAACTCCCGTCTTTTTGGTTAGAGGGAGAACATATATCTTACCAGTTAGGCAGTTACCACTAGACTGGCCCCGTCGAGTACGTGATCATAACAAATATATACGATGAAAACCGATAAAATTACGTTTCATTTAAAAGTTCGAACATGTAGATGAAATCTATTGGTTTATGTAATTTAGGTTAAGTACTAGTAGTAGTTTTCAATTGAAACATTAGTACAACACATTTTCCGTTAAATTTGTCTATTTCTAGTTGTAATGGAATAGTTCTGAAATTGGTTAATTTATCCAAAACTTGAATACAATCTTAGTAATTATTGAGACAATATTGTTTTTGGAGAGACAAATACATATAATTATATTTACTACAAGAGTCGTCACTGTCGACTAGGCATCGTGTTCTTGTCTTAGTCTTCTCAAATTATTAAATACCCTTTCCCTTTCTATGCACTTGCCTTCCCACTTCATTCAAAGTTGTACACTTTACTATAGTTCGTTCCGTGTATCATTTTACTCGACCGGTTCTGTTTACATTAACGTATATTTAAAAAACGCGTTAACGAAAGTCACGTATTATAGTGGATGCATCGTATATATATTAATATGAGTTTGGGTTACCGATCATAGCACGTGTTACGTCCGTATCGATATAAGCACGATTACAATGCACAATAGATCTAATTTCATGTTTGTTGTGTACTACAAGCATGCTTAATTAATATTTGATGAGTCATATTCTTATCCATTTAATTCGTTATCTTTTGGGGATGTTTATAATTAATTTTCCCCTTCTTTTTTCCTCAACGGTGTATTACTACCACACAAATGTTAGTGAAAAAATCAAGAAAAAGATTACGACCCAAAACAAATAATTAGCACACACTACAAAAGTGACATGACATTAACATTAACATGATTTAATTTAGCACTCGTGTGGTCGAAATTCGCTCGTACATTGCTAAGGTGACATTAATCTTATCCTGTATTAGACCAAAACGGTATACCTTGCAAACGGCACACTACTTGCGGCCGCCTTATCGTAATAATTTATCGAGAGTTCGAATCTTCTCAAAATACGCATGAATATTGATCCAGAAAAGTAAACTAAAACGCTCGTGATAGCATATCACTCAAACATGAACAAAAAATGCAACTCGATCATAGAGTATAGTCTATCTTTATATGATTCAACCCGATGAGTTCAAATCCTAAATCTGATGATATGCATCCGTTATATTATACTCCTTTCGTTTCACTGACAGTTAATTAAGCTCATTATTTTATGACTTACGCAATATTAATTCAACAAGTGAGCTGATTGAAGTGAAACGAAGGCAGTGCTATATGTGACCGAGCAATGAACTACAATATCGATAATAAAGTTTAGCTGATAAGATGTTTCCCGGTCATTATTAACGAAAAATATCACAATTAAGATAGGGCATCTAATTGCTCATTAATACAAAAATTAACCCAACACTAATTGGGCCCATTCATATTAATCCATATTTGCCATTGAGACATTTTTTTTTTTTAAAGATCACTCATGTATACAGAGCCCAATAACATTAATTATTGTATAAGCTTTTAAGTAAAAAGGGTGGTGATTATAAATAATTAGTGAGCCCAAATTGAGGGGGGAGGGTTGACTTAGTCAACGCTTACCAACAAACAGGGTAATATTTGGGTGTGACGCGGGACCACCGTATAAGTATAGTCCCCATCCTCGCCCACACTCTCCTTCAAATTCATCTATGTTCATTACTCATTATTTTTTTATTAATTTAATTAGATTAGAAGAGAGGAAAATTATATTAAAATCACCAATAATTTCTACCACACAACTTAGATTTTATTCAAAATAATATTTGTCTCATACTCAAACCGACTTTTTTTCGTCTTTTTTTTTTTTTGATAAAAAGATAATTAAGATAGATATTTACATTTTCAAGGTTAAGTTGTATCAAATCAAATTATTCTACGTGAACTATAACTATTTACTTGATTGATAAATAAACATCTGATGTAAAGATGAGATAAAATTATGCGGTTCGTCAACGATATACAGGTTATGTTTACGAGCAGAAAATGAGAGCAGATATTATTAGCCGTTAGGTAATTACAGATTACAAAATTGCTCTATACTATATACATAACATGTGGCTAAACTCAATAACACCCATAAAACCGAACAACCAAACTCATATTTGATCTTGTCAACTATAATCTCTTAATTCGGAGTACGAGAACCCTTGCCTGTATACAAATCGATGCTTAAGTTTCAACATGTTTGGGGTGTGCCTTACAATCATGCTTGAATCGATAGTAAATGGAGATTTAGCTATGTTTATAATTGATGTTGATAATCGTGTTTAGTGTGCCTTATAATCGATGCTTAAATCAAAACTTATGTTTAAATATCGAATCAGAACTTATATAACGTATAACGGTTAATAATTGTAGATGTAGAAAGGGGAGTTGGTTTAAATTTGGTGGACCAAGAAAGGGTTTATCTTAGAAAATGGTAGGGTTATTGAAGGAGTGTGGATTTTGGGACCATGATTGAGCCATTTTGTACACCTCCAACTCATTTCAATATCACACATTTTCCTTCAAAACACACCAATATGTCTTAATTGTGGACATCATCCCCTCTCTCCCTCTCTCTCCCTCTCTAGAGACACACAAGTGGGGCCCTTTCAAAACAAATTATTGATGTTTGTTTTCTTATAATCTTTTTTGAAAAAAAAAAATATTTTAATTTATTTACCCAAAGGCCCTCGAAGTATCTTGTATTGTCTAAAAAGGACTTGTGAGAAAGAGGTCCCCCCTATCGTATCCTACTCAAAGATCCAAGATTGTTGCCCTTTGACCCCACTTTCCTTTTCAATTATTGAATTCCACACTACTTATAAGTTATAATATCATACCGCGTACTCATGTATTCAACAAACGAGCGCAAACGAAATGAAATTGAGGGAGTACGTGCAGGTCACTATGTACTTATTCATAAATAATTAAATGCATAGTGAGAGTCCTAAAAATCTTGCTTCTTCAAAGACCAATCGCCCTCACAAATCTTTTGCAGGACTTTATAATAATAATCGAACTCATGATCTTTGATTTCGAAACTTAACTCCCCGTTGCTAGGCTGATACACGTACACACGATAAACATAACTCGTTATCACTTAATGACTATTCTTTGTTTTACACGGTGAATTAATTAATTGAAAAGCATGCCTTAAAATAAACAATGATATCTTAGTAGTAAATACAAAAGGACAAAGATCGAACAAACTAATTAAACAACTAATAATGCAAAACGCATTTATCAATATATTTTGTTATTTTAATACTATAATATATAACAAAAATCGCATATATTTAAAAATAAATAAATATGTTTTCATAGAATTTCTCTTTCTCCCTTTATTCATGTGGCTACCGTTGCTTTGTTTGTATGTATAAACTTCACATTTATGTTAGTCTTTTGTATTTATACAGTTTTTAACTTTTTATTTGTAAAGATTAAATAATGCATAGGTGAAAGGGACACACCCAATTTGATTTAAAGAATTACGCATATTTTCGTATGAATTCTGGTTGTTTAATATTGGGGAGTGTGATGATTTTGTCATTGAGTTGAGGAAATCGGTTCGTTTCTCCACATCTCCGATTCTAATATTCTTATTCATCGAATTCGACTCGTCTACTATATACACAGACGATATAAAATAATAAAACGAGATATATAAAATATAATCGAGGGAGTATTCAATTTATAAAATGAAGAGATGTATGTATAAAAACTTCTCCGCCACGTGTCGTCGGTTTGTTGGGTGATTTTTTTGGTTTAAATAAAATAAATAAAGGCATGATTAGTTATTTTCAAATAGAGAAAGTGGTGAATATGCTTTTTTCCCAAAATGAAATGCCTTCATTTTTTCTTTTACTGTTTCCGATTTTTTTCTTCTAAAAATGGTAATTTAACTATTCAATGAAATTTAGTTCACTATTTTGTGACGTGACATATTTACGTAGAGATATTTTCCCCATTATTATTATAGCAAATGGGCCAAAACAAATCAACCGACTCGACCCGACTCGGCCCATAGATTTTATCAAACAAACACAACTCGCACACGCTTAACATGTCTCGAACCCTGACTTTTTGATTGGAAGATGAGCGTCTTATCACTAAACTGAGCTCTGTTGCCTCACTGACACACTCCATTGATAGTGAAATCCTATTTTAGGATTCTATTAAAAAAAAAAAGATTAGGAAAGAAAGAAAAAGAAAAATTTTAAGTAGAGAAAATATTATTGATTACAAACTACACTAAAAATAAAGTTAGTATGTTTCTTTCTTGTTTGATTCTTCTTCCTTCTTCTGGAGCGCTGCAAGGGGTTAGTAACTATACTCGGAGGAAGAAGACGATGCCGCCGAGTCGCCGTCGTTCTCGACTGGCTCTCCGCCGCCGTCGGATTGGTTTTCCTCTTCCCGGAAATCACTGTTGGAGTATTTCTCGACGAAGTAATCCTCGCGCTCGTCCACTCCGTCGTCGTCGTCTTCTTCCTCGTCTTCGTCGTTGTACTCATCGTCATAGTTTACGTAATCGACGTCATCTGGGTCTTCAGCTCTTTCGTCGCTCTTTGCGAATTCGACGTTTTCAGTGAAGTCGTCGTATCCAACAGCGTCGATCTCGTTGTCGTTATCGAATTCCGACCTTTCTGAACTGCTGGCATTCTCAGCACCCTCGGCTTCAACTGGAATTGCTCCCACGTTCCATTCTTCTTCTGGTAGTGGCGCAGTTTCGTCGTTGACGATAGGGCTCTTGCCGCCTCTTTTAGGCTTCGGCTTGCTTTTCATCGAACGACGGCCTTTCTTGGTGCGTCCGCCTCGTCCGCGGGTTCGCCCCTTCCAGCTTGTTAGAAGGGTAGATTTGTCTTTTGCCGAATCAGCCTGCAACTTCCCTCCCCGCGTGCGGGTGGGACCTTTCGGACGTCCACGCCCTCGCCTGTATGCGCTCCGACCATTTCGGAGATCGCCCCAGCAATTATCTTGTCGGGTTCCAGCTACCGTCACATTCTCCATCGAATTCCCGAGGGCAGAATATAACGACGAAAAGTTCTGGAGGAAAAGACACATGGAGTTCAGCTCAAAATGGAGAAGAGGTAAAAACCTAGTGAGAGGAGTGATGCTTACATTGAAATACCCTTCTTCATTGCGACAAGTTTCCTTCTGCTCGAGCGTGTAATAGATGGACGCGTCGAGATCCATGAGCCTCAAAGCCACGGCAGGTGCAGTACGAGGAATCCAAGGAGGTGAAGAAGTGTCGGCATCACATCTTACAGCTTTGGACGAACTCAATATTTCGGAGGAGGTCTCGTAATTCACGGACAAAAACTCCCTCTTGATGCTATCTTCGAGCAACGTCAAGCACTGTGGAGCAACCAGACAACATTGAGTTATAGATTGACAATAAGTATTATTAAGCTATCACCTAAAGTGAGCACCTACTATTTCTCCATAAAAAAGGAAAGAAACGAAGAGACCTGTAGAAGCTCGTCTGCAGTCGAAGCAATATGCAACTTTCTGCCCCAAGATTTTCTGTATTCATCGGACCAGACAGATTCCAGAGCATCTGAGGGAATAGATGCCTGCAAAGGCAGGAGCAAGGAAGTTGAGAAAAACGAATTTATATGAGCGAAACCGGTGATGGAAGCAAATGTACGAATGACATCACTAAACACATGAATAATGGATATCTAGACTATAAAAGAAGGGGGAAACAAACAACCTCAATAGTAGCCAATTGAACTTTCAGCAGTGCGATTCTCGGGGGAAGAGAGAGGTCAAATAAGACATCGTCAAACCCTTCACTATTGCATTTCGCAACATGCTCTGCAAAATTCAGAGTTTCCTTCGAAGTACCGAAAATTCTATGACACGAAGGGCAGTGATTTTCCTCCCAAGAGAACACGATATGGCAGCTATTGCAAATTTCCAGAAGCTGCTGCTGCCTTAAGGTGCTGTGCCTCAATGCTCTGAATACATTCGAAGCAAAGCATTCTTTCCATATCCACTCAAAGTCCTTGTATCTTCGATTCAAATCATTTTCCTCTGATCCATTATCCACAACAAGATTTGGCATCAATGGTCCTGGTGAAGATGAGGCACAGGCTAATGCTTTCGAGCTGTCTATAGCAGAATGCAAGTCAAGTTCAACTTCCTTCTTTAAATCGACACCAGAATATAAAGAAGACAAGTTTTTCCTAACAGTTTCTTTAAAAGTTGGCCCAATATTTTGCAGTACTGAGTGCAAATGAGCTTCTCTAATTCCACGGATGTCCAACGAAGATAACAAAGCATCGAACCCCTACATAGTCGCAGAAAAGGATATCCAGTCAACTGCTGCTTAAATCTCGACATATCAACAATGCATGTGAAAACATTAATGATCCAAGACATACTTAGTACTTACAATAGTAAATAAAAGAGTTTACGAGATATTAACACACATACCTCTTCAGAATCAATAAGCCTCCAAACACCATTTGGCAACTCAACAAATATTCTACCAGATCCAGGATCATTTCGAGATAGCGATGTAACAAACTGCCAATACCGATTGCGTCTCCGATCCTGTCCAAGTGGCAAGGACCTATATACATAGATTTCCTCAGCACGGTGACTAATAAAAGCTTTCAGCTCTGATCGCGACTTTTCAGCAGCATACATAGAATGCTGAAGCATCAAGTTTTCAGGAACTACAGAAAATTCTTGCATTGGCGGAGTCTTTTCTGTAGCTACATTATCAATGTAACTTTCTTCATTCTGCTGATCATTCAAGTCGACCATCTGGAACTCAGGGTTTGCAGATGAGGACTCTTTTTTAATAGGAATGCTATTTAAAGGACTTATTCTGTTCTCCATAGCATGAGGGACATTAAGTTCAGCTCTGTGTGCTTTAAAAACATGATCCTCTTTCATTCGACGCTTATCAAGTTGAGCCTCCACCCACATTTGCTTCTTTAATGTATTTGCAGCTTCTAACCGTTCCTGGAAATTTATTTCTCCAAATCAAGTAAGAGAAAGAGAAAAGTAAGAGTACAATAAATTTGTTTAAGAACTCGAAAAATTATACCTCCAAGGCAAGGCGTATAGAATTTCCTTCATTAGCTACACCAATCAAAGCAACAAGAGCACTTAGGCGCTCTTCAGAGCTGAGATCTGCATACTCCCCTTCAGTAAGTCCCTGAACCCATGGTTCTCCAAGAACAGATTCGTCAACCATATTTTCTTCAAGATCCGCACATGGGACACCCACTGTTCCATTACCTTTGATCTCATCAATTGTTTGGGTCGAAGTTGAACTGCTCTTCAAGACGGGAGTTTCCATCAACTCACTAGAGAAGTTATCATTAGCATGCTGAGAGATGCCTTCAAGTCTGCTTGTTTTGCTGGGATCGGAAGCTTCTTTTACCTTCGCCAAAGCATCCAAATCATCAACATCAGGATCATCCCCGATATCACTTTCAGAGTCTTGATCTCTTTCAAGATCATCCTTTTCAACATCGGCTTCTTCATCAACATTTCCATTCTGATATACCCGGATTCTCTCCCTAGCTTCAGAGAGAAGCGCCTCTGCATCATCAGGATCCTTGCGATAAGGGGAGCGTACGCAATAAGTTGAAGGCGCTGTTCTCTCAAATAACTTTGTATCCCTTGAAAGAGCAGCAGAAATAGAAGCTTCTGGAGTTTTACTAGTTGTGAGATCTCTAAGACCAGATTTCTTCACGCAAAATGATATTTCTGGTCAGCAGCATGATCAGATGTACTTGTACTGGTAAGGAAAAATAAAATAAAATAGAGACTACCTGAATCTTCTCAGCAACATCCAATATCGAAAGCCCCTTACTTCCCTCCATTGAAAGAATATGAAAAGCTGCGAACTTAACTGTTCCAGGAGTCAAGCGATGCTTGGACCTTCGAGAATTTGAGAAACCCCTTTCATGCATAATGGCAACAGCATTCTCAGCAGCTACTCCACTTCGTAATTTGGATATTGTATCTGCACCATAATCACCCTGCAATTAACTAAATAATTAGAACTTCATAAAGATATGCCAAAAGCAATTATAAGAATGGATATGAACATTTTATCATGCCCCAAACTTGACACTCTTAAATCGACCTTTCCTAACAAGACAGTACTAAAAGCATATAAGCTTTGTACATTTCCAGCCTCAATATGGCCAAAAACATTAAGCAGTTTTGCGAGAGATGCATACACATTCGAACGCCAAAGCAGGACCCAGGAACAAAAGTAAACACATAAGCATAAAAAATTAGAACAATGAACAGATCATGCCTCACTGCTGTTTCGGGAATATGCTGCTTTGATATCTGAATTCCTCAATTTTGGCCCATACCCTGCAGAGAGAGCAAATTGTCGCAATACTTCAGGCCAAGTTAGTGGACTCAGGTGGCGCTGCCAGCTAAGCAAGTCGAAACCCCAAGCGTACGCCTGTCATAGAAATCATAATTAGTGTGATAAAATTCAAAAAATCAACTAAGGATCACAAATCAAAATCAATTAGTGTTAGGAAACAGGTAATACAAACCCCTTCAACAATGTGTAGATGTCCCCCCACAGGGATGCCAGTAGAATTCAGATCTGATGCTCTGCCAACATCTCCAATGTCTTTTATAATGGACCTCAGAAGAGCTATATGGATCTCCCCTAACAACCTCGGGTCCTACATCCGTGGAAGGATACCAGTTTTAAAACTTACACATAAAGCCATGTATATCACTTCATAAAATTTGCAGAAAGGATTTCCATACTCACAGAATCATGCAGAGCTTGAATGAATTCATCTAGAGTGAAAGGCCACAGACCAAGAACATCGGCAAAAGATATCAAGAATCTCCAGACCTACACAGTTTACAGGTAAGGAACCATAAGATCTTGTCAAGAAATCAAGTTAAAATCATACTCCCTCTCTCCCATTTTAGATGACACGCCTCTAATATTTTACACACACGTATATTCAAAAAACGTGTCATGTTAAATGGGACAGAGGGAGTAAGATAATGGAGAAGAACAGTCATCTCACCATGAGAAGATTGCCAAGGTTCTCTGAGTCGGTCCAAGGCTGGATGTGAAAAGGCCTCTTCAAGTGCACAGGCTTGGGCGGAAATTCAGGGAGTTTATCTACAGAATGGAAATTCGCAAGGCACTCAATCGATGGCCATAAAGCACGTATATCAAGAAGACGGTAGCAACTCAAGGAAAGTGTAAATAGTTCATGAAGTTATAGAAGTCGAGATTAACTATGTACTGTTGGCATGGGAATCCTTCGAGCTTTTCCATAAATAGGTCAATACTATGAATAATAAATGAAACAATAAGATAAGAAAAGAGTAACATTGAGGTAGCCAATCTTAATACCTTTGAGCAAGTCCAGGTTCTGCAAAGTTTCAAGGTCAAGAGCCAAAATTGAGGGCAATCCCTTACTCAATGCTGCTAGTTCCATGAGTTCCAACCTTTCATCCTCGACCAATTCCACTGATTCTTTGGCAAGTCGGCGAGCAGCAGCTCTATTGTTAGCAGCTTTAAGCCTCGCAGCTTCCTTCTCCCTGCGCATCTCCTCTTTCACCCTCATCTTTTCTGCCTGAGATGGTGAACAATAGTAGTAGTTCAGCATTCTTAAAAGCTGCACAAATGATTAAAGAAAAGAAAAGCAAAGTATAGGTGAACGGAAAGAATATGGACTAACTTTGATGTACTCCTTTTGTAAAAATTTCTCCCTTCGTTCCATTTCACGCCTTTGCTCCCTCTGGTACCTCTCCTCCTCACGCAGCTTTTCACGCAATAGTCTTTCCTCCTCCTTCCGTCGTTCACGATCCTGCCTTTCCATCTCTTTCCTCATTTGTTCTTCTCTCTAAAATATAATATATATACATGTCAGCAAAAGATTATTGCATGTGATTTTTTAAAATAATCAAATTAGTAGCACAAAGAGTATATAGTAACAAAGCACAGCACTCAAGAAAGGCAAAAGAAATAGCTGAGCAGTTACCCTTCTCCTTAAAATATCTTGCTTTTCTAATTCCTTACGTATCCTTTTCTCATGCGCTTCAACTTCCTTCGCTATTCTAGCCTCTTCTGCCTGCAAAATACAATGCAAGAAAACATTGGCCAAATTCCCATCCGTTAGCAATCAAATGACTCAATCCACTAGGGATAAAGATCATATGGCGTGATTATAACTCTTTTTATAGATAGAAGAAAAATCACTTTGCATCTCCAGTGATATAGGATACTATAGATACAAAAGCAGTAGAAACCATTAACTAGATAAAAGAGCACCTTTCGTTTCCTTTCGAACCTCTCAAGGTCAAGTACAGGACGCCTCTCTGGTGCCGTAATCTGGCTGTCAAACCCACTAACTGGGTGTGCAAGAAGATGAGACTCTATGTTGGCATTAACCATCGGAGCTGTTAGTGGACCAACATCTACTTCTCCAGGAGCTGGAGACAAGTGCGCTTCATGCCTTCCTTGCTGCGGCAAAAGGCTTAAACTTGGCTCCAGGTGCCCACGTACGATAGGTCTCCCAGGGGGTAATGAAACTCGAGAATTTGGGACATCAGGGGGCGAGCCATAATAATGTGGCACGGCTCTTTCATAAGGATCAGTTCTCACTGACGGCTTTTCAGGGAGAAACTGGTATTCATGGAGAGCCCTAGAGGCACCCTGAAAATTTGGACTTTCAGTTTCCACAATTGTTTACAATTTGGTTCATATCAACAAGATGCAAGTAAAGAATATATTATTCATCACGGTTACACTCAATAGCTGATAACTTTATATGGAAGGATGAAACTAAGTAACAGAGAGAAAGAATTCCACCACATCTAAAAGTACGAATCTGTAGAGAGGTGTGAAATCTATCCACTTATATTATGTTTCTCAATACTCAACTCACTTGTGGGCTCTGGGGTAGGAGGCCCAGCAAGTGCAATTTTTAACATGGAAGGACTTGCTTTCAGTGGGACACACAACCTCAGCGTTAGCCAAAGGCTGTGATAGCATTACAGACTTTCATCTCATTAAGTTTGAAAATGAAGAGAGGTGTGGAATCTACTCACTTATTTTTATTTCCCAATATAGACTACAGAGAATGAAAAAAGACATTGTCGATCTACTTAAGTTCCTCAAAAATTCCAAAACATGCCATGCCTCACACACACACACTAGCTGCTATTAGGTAGGAAATATAAGAAACAAAAACATAGCACATATAAAAAGGAGTGTAAATCTGATCAACCTTTCTTCAGCCAAGGAGGCAAGCACAAACTAAAAGGCTGAAGGAGCAGCAACGCACACATATAGAATATCCGGTTTAAAATACCCATTCAAAGTTTTCATTACACAACAACTTGTGAGTAAATCCCTGACCTTGATTGGTTTAGCATCCAACCTCTCATGTAAGTGGGCATCATATGACCGCCCAGCTAGATTATGTTGGTCTGATGTAACTGTTCAATGAAAAAAATTGTTAGCATACAGTGAGAATTTTCAGGGCATACTATGTATAGTCTAGCATGTTATGTATTTAAACTAAAAAGGTACAAATAAAAAGGTAAAATGTGCAAACAGGGGAGAATAGTACTTGTATAGCTAACCAGTGTCTGGTCCACTCAATCACCTAATAATCATAATCAGCACTTCCTTCTAACCAAATCAATATAGTATTATGTTTCGTGTCTCTCCGTATTCAATAATTTTATTGTATGTTATTATTGTGCCCACTCTTGTCGCATAATAAAATGTATTCTCACTCTTGCCTCCACCAAGTACTGTGGGATAGAGTCATTTTAATGGTCTGGAGATCATACGAAAAATGACTGGTTATTACATTGATTCTGCTATATTTTATGCATCAATGATCAATCACTCCACATTCTTCCGTTTACAGTAAAAGATTTCTCTGTTACTGGAACTCACATATTAGGTGGGTGGGAAAGAGATACTCACTGTCGTACTACTTCAGTTCACTCATTCAATGTATATGAAAATGTCACAAATCCACATAAATCCACTCTGTAAAACAGCATCACGAAACAGTAGAACAACAAAGCCCTCCTTCACTTTTTTAAAAAATCATGTCAATTTAAGTGGACTACCTAGTTAATAGTGGAACAAGAGTGGGATTTCAACTTGTTATGCAAAAGCAATAGAGCCAGAACTTAAAAGGCAAGGCTCCTCAAACATCGCAAATTACTAGGAAAAATTAGAAATGTCCTATACCATACCATTAAACCTATTCCCAGCAGCAAGACATTAGCAACAAATGCAATTTGTATCAATACAACTGTTTCATAAATTTAAAACATTCTATGCGATTACTATATCTGAAATAAGAATCCTGCAAATGAGAAAAGATCTGTCTACTATCGTTGTTTGGGGAATATCATCACTCAACAGGGAATCACTTGTATGTTCTTCTGGTTCTACCCTCCTATAACTATTTCCTTTAAGATAGAAAGTTCTATTATCATTTGGACATCAAGAATGAACTTGATCAGAAGGTGCTAGAAAAATCGAGTAAAAGGGCATAGCAGCTACAGATATAACTACAGAATTGGGCCTTGACACTTGCAAAACAACCATGCACATCAAACTTCCTTCACATACATCGTATATATGCATGCATTGATGCATACCATAATTTAGAGAACTGACAATCATTAAACCGGATATGTGTCAAGGGATGTACCAATAGGAGCACCGAAAGCACCAGGTGGCAACGGATCAAACTCCATTCCAAGAATGGGCCCATCATCCCTCAGTGGCTCTCCTAACTGAGCTTCCACAAACTTAATCGCCCTTTGTTCAGAAATAGCCAGAGGCGTTTCATAGTATCTCCTCATGGATACCGGTTCTGTAGATATCCTCGGGACAGCAGTCCCCGCCTTATGAGCCACTCGCTTCTGCTGTTGCTCCACATTCCCAAATAGACTCAAACTCGACCGAGGGTCTTTTGCCACGTCAGCATTGCTCGCGACTACCTTTTCATGTACGATTTCATTAGAGGGTTCTGCAGCTGCAGAAGTTGCAGCGCTCTTCCTTTGCCTCTTCTCTGCTGATGGCTTTCGATCTTTTAACCTTCGATGGCAGAACCACATTTGCAGCTGCCGATCAGTGAGGCCTAATTGAACTGAAAGCTCTGCTCTCAATACTTCCGAAGGATACGTCTCAACTACACACAAACATTACAAGGCCATTTCCATCAATTATTACATAAACAAGCTTGAATTATGAATCACAAGTAAACAAAACTTTCAAAACATAACGAAGGGTTCGAACTGCTTATGTATAGAGAGAGAAACAGAATGAGAAACTCACCAGCATATGTTCTTTCAAGCACTTCCAACTGAGAAGGCGTCTTCATTTTGCGCTTCACCTTCGCCTCTCCCTCCGGCGAATTCTTCTTCGCCGCCTCCACACTCTCACCAACGCCACCAACTCCTTCTCCTCCTCCTCCCCCTCCCCCTCCTCCGCCGCCACCTCCACTGCTGCTTCCTCCATCAACCTCCATTTCACCAGACACCACACCAACAAACAAACAAACCCCACCCCAAACAAAATCAGAGCTCAAAACAGATCAGCAGCTACCAAAACCCCCTCCATTCATCAATTCAAACACAAATTAATCCAGAAAAAACACCCCCTCCCCAAAATTAAAAAAATTAGGGCTTGCCCAAATCAGAAACTTCAGCAGAGAAAAGGGGCATTCCTTCCTTCCTTCCTTCCTTCCTTCCACCCACAGATTAAAACACCAAAAAATCAAGTAAAAATCGAACCAAAACAAGCATCCGAAAATCGGAACTCCCCCAATTCGCCTCTCTCTCTCTCTCTCTCTAGATAAAAAACCAATTGCTTATTCCCCAAACAGCACAAGAACACTCCAACTCGAGTTTGACAAAAAAAGAAGATGTGCGGTGAAGATTTGGAGAATAGCAATTAATAAAATAGCAATTAATTACTGCTCCTACTCATACTATACTCTCACAAACAAAAAACAAAAACCAAAAAAAAAAACGCCTAGAGTATAATAATAATTATTGCAGGTATTAAAGGTGGGATTTTTTCTTGTTTGCTTTGGTCGTAGTGTAAGGATAAAGGAAGCAAAAGAGTACGAGACGAGAATTCAAAGGTGAAAATTATACAGCTGCAAATAATAAACCCACGAACAATAATTCCCTTTCTCTTTCTAATCCCACCCATTACTCCTCCTCCTCCCCCCCTTTCTCTCTCTATCTTTTATTTTCTGTTTGTTTTATGTTTTTCAAAAGGGAAAAAAAATTCAGAGTCTTTGTGAATTTTTATCGGATGTGATGCTGTAAAAATCTCGTTTCTAGAGAGAGAGAGAGAGAGAATATAATAGTGGAAGTGAGTGAGAAAAGAAAATGGGCTTTGAAAATCGGAAGCTTTGATTCACAAATGAATTTTCTGATTTGTGGTTTTGTGGTTTTCTTCCTCTCTCTCTCTCTCTCTCTAGATTTTCCCTTTCCGGTACGGGTAACCGTTAGGTACGATGATGCGGGTCGGGTCGGAGACTGGTGGTGTTCGGGCGACGACGCTGGCGGAGTTTGTGAGCCACGCGAGGGGGTTTCCTGCTTGGATGGGTGGCGTGTGTCGAACACGCGCTTCTTCGGTTAGTGGGGGAGGAGTCTGATTCGAATGTACTTTTTCTATACAAGACGGTGGTGGGACCCGAAACGGAAATGAATGAGACATTTGTGCTTGAAATCGAAGGTAAAAAAAAAAATTCCTTTATTTTTATTTTTTTGTTGAATTATCCCAAAATTTACTCGGATTATCCAGAATTTATGCATTCGTTAATTAATTACCGCAGTAAATTTTCGTGTTTAAAAAATAAAAATAAAAAAATCTTCCTATATTAATTATTTTATTACAAATGGCCTATGACTTAGGAAATAATAGCCGAGTTGACTTTTTATATTTTTTGAGTATGAAATAATAAAGTAATTAATTAAAGTCAACTTATGTTTATGGGTTAAATTTTCCCATGCATGAAAATTTTACTCTCACAAAATAAAAACTCAAGATTTAATTAATCTTCCATTAATCTTTGAAACCCTAATTCCATAATTTCTTCTCAAATTTACGTTAAACTGATTAATTCATCACCGTCGTGAGAGAGGGAAGCCGACGCCGTGCCTCGTCGTCGGAAAAAGGATGAAGAACAGCCCGCAGACGGCCCCCACCGTCACCGGCAGCGTCGTCAGCATCTCCGCCGCCGCCTCCGACGGCGACGGGTAGAAGCATCCGATGACGTTCTTGTCGAACATCGCCACCGCCGCGAAGATCACGATCGAGAGGAATCCGTGGACGAAGTCGACGAACCGGACCCGGTACTTGGCCGCCTCCTCCGGCGGGGGGCCGCCGGAGCCGTCGATGACCCAGAGGCCGCGGAAGGTGGCGAAGCCGTACCTCACCTTCCCCCTCTCGTCCCGGAAGCTGTCGGTGAAGCTCATCGCGAAGCACGTGGCGGCGCAGAACGCCAGCGCGGCGGCGGTGGTGCCCTGGCTCACGACGGACCGGCATTTCCCCTCGTGGGTGACGATCGGAGAGAGGAACTGGAACGTCAGGACGGAGCCCGTCGGGAGGAGGTTCGAGAGGTGCGCTGTCCCCTTAAACGCCTTCCGAACCACCTTCTGCCGCGGCGTCTTTTTCGGCTTCGACGCCGCCGCGGGCGGCGCCGCCGGTTGGTTCTCTAGGAGAGGGGCTTGAACTCCTTGCGAATTTTCCATTTTTTTTCTTGTTTTTTTTTTGTTTGAAAGTGTTTTTGCATGAAGAGGAAAGGTGGTGAAGGAAAGAGTTTATTGTTTTAAATAAAAGGTTTGTATTAAATTATGTTTAAATATATAAATAGGTTACGTGAATAATAATTTAATGGCCATAATTAATTAGGGGCTTTAATTAAATATATATATCAACCGTTAATAAGTTACACTAGACCAAATTATGACTTTTGCTAGTAAATTGAAAACTAGCGGTAAATTTAGAAATATTTTAATTACCGGAGTAAAAATTTTGAGGTGAAAAAGTTTTACATGTTGGGCCGAACCGGGTCGCAAAAGGAGTGGGCCAGGCCCAATTGAAAAAATATTGGGCCAAAAATTAATTTCAAGTATTGGGCCTAACCGGGTCGAAATTATTGGGCCAAAAATTAATGGCCCAATTTTGTCAAGAAAAAGTTTATTGTAATAATTTTGTGTTGGGCCAATGTAAAATAATTATAGGCCTAAAATCACAAGGGCCCTAAGATTGGAATGTAACACGCGTTGAGTTATTGTTCATATCTCGTTCGATATTTCCTATTTTATCGTTGAACTCTCGACAACGTCTGACAATGTAATAAGAAATGTCGCAATAAATCGAGCAATGTGTTGAAATTTCAAATTTAGAGGAGACTATGTAATTAATGCGTTTCAATCAAAACTTTAGAAGAGGCCAACATCAATTAGGAAACAAAATATCTCCACCGTTATCTTTAATTTAATTATTGTTTCTAATTGAAGAAAGAATAGAGAAAAATGATTGACGTTTGGTTGAATTAAGGTGCAGTGCTTTAGACTTTTGAGTCAATGGAATTATGGGAGTAGTTCGAATTTAAGACTTTCTTAGCCAATCACGCCTTAGATTTTTGTTGTGTTTTTGTTGATTGGTTTTTCCAATTTTTATGTTCACATTAACATAATACTCCCTCCGTCCCTCGCAAGACGATACGTTTTCCTTTTTGGTACGTCCCCAGCAAGACGATACGTTTCCTTATTTGGTAAAAAATTACTAAAGGAAAAGCACTTTTTGCACATGCATTCTCCACTTTAACACACAAACCCACCCTTCCTTAATTCCCGCACCGAAAAGCAAACGTATCATCTTGCGAGGGACGGAGGGAGTACTAAATAACAGCGAGCTAAAAATAATCGACACGATCATGGTCGATCGATAATGATTTTTCATTTTCCTTTCACGCCGAATCTATTCGTTGAGTCAATACAACATAGTAGAAAACCTAACAATCATTTTTTGGAATTATTGTTCGAATTTTAAATCATAAATTCCATCAAGCCCACAAGTCGGATCGAAATTAAAGTTAAATGGGCCACAAAAAGAACATCACTTTCATTGTGTTATTATTTTAAGAGTCTAGACTTTATATTATAATAATATTTGATTTCATGCATATCATAATTTGATAATATCACAACTAATTACTAAGTAGTAAAATAGAAAAAAACAAATATAATTATTACTAATTCGGTATCCAACTAACAACAATAAATTTATGAGTGGCGAGTTAGAGTTAGGTCGTTTTGGTTGACTTCATATACTCCCGTCTCGTCCAACTTCACGCGATTTTCTTTCTTGATCGGACGTCTCACTTTAATTGATTTGTTTATTCAAATAAAAATAATTAATTCTTACTTTTTAACGTGAACCTCTTACTTTTCTTTTTTAATACTGCGTTCAGATCTCGTGTCGAAATAAAGCAGACCAATTGAAGTGGGACATTAAGTATTATTTAATTTATACTCCCTCTGTCTCTTTCAAGTTGAGTCATTTCTTTTTGCAGTTTTTCGGCACGCTTTTCCACGCTTCTAGATGATGAATTTTAAAATGGATTTTTGAAGAAAATTTTCTTTTACGGGATACTACAATACTTGTAGTATCCCGTAAAAGAATTATTTTTAAAAAAATACATCTTAAAATTCGTGAACTAAGAGCGTGGAAAAGCGTGCCGAAAAACTGCAAAAAGAAATGACTCAACTTAAAAGGGACGAAGGGAGTAGTTTAGAATTCTCCTATGTCGCATTGTCTCATAAAAAAAGAAAATAACACTCCTACCTTAAATAGATGTAATAAATTTTAAAGTAGTGAATATTCCTTGTTCATAAAAAAATTTCAATTTCTAGAGAGGAATTTGCTGTCTAATCCGAATTAATTAGAAATGTCTTAATATTAGGTGGAAAATTATTACACTATAGCTGTCGCCAATTCTAATTTCTAATTTACTATTAAAATTTTTGATTTATACCTAACTGCATAAATTCATACCACTCCGGTCCAAGCTTATTGACTCATTTGCTTTATACACGGGAATTAAGACGAAAATGTTTAGTGTATAAAGTGTATTTTGTAAGTAATGTAATGTGGTTTATGTATTTAGACATATTTTAGAAACAGAGCATCATAGATGCATAAATGTTCTTGTCTGATCTTAAATGAAAGATCGTATCAAGACCTTTAATTTGATATAAAAATCATAAAAATCCGATAACAAACGAGCAAGTTATAATAATTTAAACTTTCAAAATTTAAATTATATTGAACTACGTGCAGAAAAATGAGTGGATGAGATTTAAGTATGGAATGTTAAGTGTAATAAGGGTTTACTAATTGTACTAATTATACTCTAATTATTTCTAAAAAAGGAAATGAGTCAATATGTGTGGGACGTCCCAAAAAGGAAAATGAGTCAATAAGCTGGGACCGAAAAAGTACTACACATATTACTAAAATTGTTTCCATTTCAACTTCAAAACATTTTTATTTCGAAAAATATTACTACAAAAATTCACTAAAAAAAACATAAAATTTGAATTTGTCTCATCTGTAATTTAGGTTTGTTGTCTTTTTCCTACTAAATTCAAACAAACTTTTTTACTAGATTTGCTTTGGCAATAAAGTTTGCAATCCCCTCGTTGGAAATGCTTACTCACACTTATTATCCCTTCATCCCTTCGAATTCCCCTTTTCTTTTCCCATACTAAACCACCCCTCACATTTCTCATCACTTCCTACTCACAAACCGAAAGAGCACTCCTCCCTGTTACCAACTTTTCTCGATTCGTTTCTATTATTTTATATTCGTGTGCGTTTGAGAGACGTATTGAGAAAAACGAGACGAGAGTGGATTTAAAAGTCTTTAAAACGGACGCTTTCATCATTTAATTTCGTCACCACCGCCAAGATTATTCCAAACCCTCTGATTTTCCCTCCACGCTTCAATTCCTCCATACACACACTACACACAGTGAAGCGAGCTCTCTCCCTCTCTCTCTCTCTCTCTCTGCATGAATCGGAGCTCCGCCATGCAACCGACGGCTCTCCACCTTCCGTTTCTGCTGCTGCTGTTCTCGATCCTTCTCTCCGGCGGCATCTCGTTCGCTCTGAACCAGGAGGGGGAACTCCTGCTGAGGGCGAAGCTCTCCCTCTCCGATCCGGCGGCGGCGCTCGCCGGGTGGTCGGACGGAGACGCCTCCCCCTGCAACTGGACCGGCGTCGGCTGCAACAGCCAGGGCTCCGTCGTGTCGGTCGACCTCAGCGGCGCCTCCGTCGCCGGTGCTTTTCCTGTCTCTCTCTGCCTCCTCCCCTCTCTCTCTAACCTCAATCTCTCTAACAACAACATCAACTCGTCTCTCCCCGCCTCCATCTCGGCGTGCCGGAATCTCGTCAGCCTCGACCTCTCGCAGAATTGGCTGGAGGGCCCACTCCCGCCCTCCCTCTCCGATCTCCCTCTCCTCAGGTTCGTACAGTTCCGATCATTCTGTAAAATTACTTCCTTCAAAAAGGGGGAAAAACGATTGAGATTCTTCCCCTGCAACTAGCTTTTCCGAAATAGCAAAAAAAAAAAAAAAAAAAGCATGAAAAATTACAAGGAATTTTGAATGTCGTCCAGTTTACGCAAACAGCATTATTTACTGCGATTTAATTGCTAGAATAATCTTCTCTGCCAGCATTTATGAATTGATTTCGCCCTTTCGTTTTCTACTAAATGTAGAAATTTCGATTGAGTTTGATTTTGATTTCAATGAACATAAGCTACAATTATCCAGTTCCCTCATCGTGTAATCAAGGGCAACATTCATTTCAGGTACCTCAATCTGGAGGGCAACAGCTTCTCCGGCGAGATCCCGCCGTCCTTCGGGCGTTTCCGGCGGCTGGAAACCCTAATCCTCACCGAAAACCTCTTCAGCTGCCCAATTCCGGCAGCTCTGGGCAACATCACTTCTCTGAAGAAACTGCTTCTTGCCTACAACCCTTTCTCACAAAGTGGGATTCCGCCGGAGCTAGGCAACTTGACTAACTTGGAAACGTTGTGGCTGAGCTCTGCCGGCCTCGTCGGCCCGATTCCGGCAAGTTTCGGCCGGCTTCAACGCCTCAAGAACCTGGACATGTCTGATAACATGCTCTCCGGCTCGATTCCGGCTCAGATTGTGGAGCTCACAAGCATAGAGCAACTTGAGCTCTACAACAACTCTTTTACTGGATCATTGCCTACTCTAGGATGGTCTAACTTGACTAAGTTGAGAAGATTCGACGCGTCCATGAATCAGTTAACTGGTATCATCCCATTTGGTCTCTGCAGTTTGCCCCTCGCTTCGCTCAATTTGTTCGACAACAAACTCGAGGGGTTAATCCCCTCAAGCATTGCTAATTCTAAGAATTTGTATGAGCTGAAGCTGTTTCAGAATAATCTGACTGGTTTATTGCCAAGGGAGCTTGGCAAGAACTCTCCTCTGCAGATTATAGATGTTTCTTACTGCAATCTTCATGGCGAGATTCCGGAGTTCCTGTGCTACAATGGTGCTCTTGAGAACATAGTCTTGATATACAATTCGTTTTCAGGACTAATTCCCTCAAGTCTTGGAAAATGTAGGAGTCTGCAAAGGGTTAGAATGAGCGATAATCGCCTCTATGGAGAAGTCCCGCCTGAGTTCTGGGGATTGCCTAATGTTTACTTGCTTGATCTCTATAGAAATTCGCTTTCGGGAAATATATCGCCTTTGATTGCAGGGGCAAGGAATTTATCCACGCTTTCAATCTCGAGCAACAAGTTTAGTGGAAGCATACCTAGTGAGATTGGATCATTGGATGCTTTGATTCAGTTTTCTGCAGATAATAATGAGTTCAGCGGAGATATCCCGAGTGCAATTGTGAAGTTGAGGCAGCTTGGGAGGCTTGATCTCAGCAACAACGATCTTTCTGGTGGAATTCCACATGGAATTCAGTCTCTAAAGCAGCTAAATGAGCTTAACTTGGCTAAAAATAGGCTATCCGGTCCTATCCTCGATGAAATTGGTAGCTTACCTGTGTTGAACTATCTCGATCTTTCTGAGAACAGATTTTCTGGTGTGATTCCATTTTCATTGCAGAATTTGAAGCTCAATAAGCTGAATCTGTCAAGCAATCGTCTTTCGGGGAATGTGCCTCCCATCTTTGCTGGTAATGTGTATAGGGATAGCTTTCTTGGAAATCCAGGGCTATGCATTGATGCTTCTGGTGCTTGTAATCCGCGTGTAAGTGAGCACAATCGAGTATTCTCATGGATGATGAGGTCCATCTTCATTGCAGCTGCATTAGTCTTTCTCGTAGGCGTAGTTTGGTTTATATACAAGTACAGGGCTCTAGAGAAGATGAAGAACGGGATGACTATAACAAAGTGGACATCTTTCCACAAGCTTGGATTTAGTGAACTTGAGATTAGTGATTCCTTGAAAGAGACTAACGTGATAGGTCGAGGAGCTTCAGGGAAAGTATACAAGGTCGTGTTGAGCAATGGGGAAACGGTGGCAGTGAAGAAGCTGCACGATAGGCCTAATAAAGGCGAGAGCAATAGCTTTGGTTCCAGTGCTGATGAATTTGAGGCAGAGGTCGAGACTTTAGGGAAGATTCGGCACAAGAATATAGTCCGATTGTGGTGCTGTTGTACCTCGGGATATTGCAAGCTTTTGGTGTACGAGTACCTCCCAAATGGTAGCTTAGGCGATCTACTACACAAGTGCACAAACCGATTGTTGGACTGGCCCACGAGGTTAAAGATTGCATTGGATGCTGCTGAGGGGCTCTCGTACTTGCATCACGATTGCGTGCCTCCGATTGTCCATAGAGATGTGAAGTCGAACAATATTTTGTTGGATCAAGACTTTGGCGCCAAAATCTCGGATTTCGGAGTTGCGAAAGTGGTGAAGACAGCCAAAAACGGGGTGGAGTCCATGTCCGGCATTGCGGGTTCTTGCGGCTACATCGCACCAGGTACATTAGTTCATCTAACGATAAAATCGGTTACATGATTATAACGTCTGTGAATATATCTTCTGATCAAATCAATTGCAGAGTACGCATACACGCTTCGCGTGAACGAGAAGAGCGACATATACAGCTTCGGAGTGGTGATACTCGAGCTCGTGACCGGTCGTCCACCAATCGATCCAGAGTTCGGGGAGAAGGATCTGGCCATGTGGGTCCGGTCCACGCTGGATCTGAAAGGGATGAGCCACGTGGTGGATCCGGAGCTCGACTCGAGGTACGAGCAATACATATGCAGGGTCCTCGAAGTTGGGCTGCTCTGCACCAGCTCCATTCCCATCAACCGCCCTTCCATGAGAAGGGTGGTGAATATGTTGCAGGAGTTGGGAGCCGACATGCTTAGTGTGGAAGAAAAGGAAGTTAAGATTTTTACTGCCTTTTGATAATGGTAAAAAACAAAAGAAACAGAGTAGTTCTAAGGCCTAATTTTTTTTTTTTTTTTTTTTTTTGGTGTTTGATTTAGTCTAATCTTTAGATATTGTGGAAACTTTGATTGTGTTTAGATGCATAAATTTGATTGTCAATCTGCAGTGGCTATATATATATTCTCTTCGTCTTGTCTTGTCAATAATTAGCTCAGTTATATTAGAACGATACCTAAGTTATATTAGAACGAGACGAAGGTATTGTTATTAAAAAAATCTATGAGATGAGACAGATTGAGATTTCAGTATCAAAGTTGTCTAATTTTTGGTGTATTATAGTCTTCCTCATTTACTGAATTGGTTCCTCTTTATAGTTGGAACTTGGAAGCATTTAATTTTGTGTAATTGAATATTAGAAAGAAGAAAAGATCAAATCAATCTATTTTTTTGGTTAGGGGGGGATGTAACCTCTGTCGTTGTATTTTCTCGAAATATAACAATAATTAGTAATGTAGCTTGCCTAACTGAATATTAACCGATTTAATTAATTGTGCCAACAAATAGCATCCTCTCTCTCTCTCTCTCTCTGAAACCTGTTCTAAGATTGCATCCAACTCAACCAAACATCTTATATGTACCCTGTTTCAAGTTATATACATAATTTACCACAACATTGCATACTATCAAAATCGCATTTCATTTCATCAAACAGCAGATGCATAGTTCGAAACAAAACGAAACGAAACAAAACCTAACTACAACAGACGAATTCACGAGACAGTTCTTTTAACTAGAGTACGAAAACTAAGAGCAAACAAGGAGAGGGTGAATAACCACTGTCTCGTGACAACTCCGATTTGCAAACAAACTTCAAATGCCTTTCGGGAAGGGTAAAGCAAGGCCTAAATACTCATAAAATCCTGTTTCAGCATGCACAATACCTCTCCTCAGTGCTTCATTCCTCCAATTCAATTACCCTTGTTTCACGACCATACGAACCTAAGTATTCGATTCAATCATAAATTGAGAACATGGCTCCAAAATCAGGTAAAACCTTCCAACAGAGCAACCGAATGTACACATAGAACGGTGGCAGAGATGCTCGTCTTTACCTTCAACTAAATC
The DNA here is from genome assembly GCA_029379335.1 of Thymus mandschuricus. Lineage (NCBI taxonomy): Eukaryota > Viridiplantae > Streptophyta > Magnoliopsida > Lamiales > Lamiaceae > Thymus > Thymus mandschuricus. Next base: position 33,074,180 of record CM057080.1, on the reverse strand, counting down.
GCTGCAATGCCAAAACCTTCAAGCAGTAGGCAGTTTAAAGTAAATTTAGTTCCATTAAGTGAATTGAAGCAGTTCAATTGTTCAAATGTTCTTCATATCAAGAATTTACAAGACATGAGCTAATCAATTCCACTGTTCTTCTTTGTGTTTATGCTATCCAAAATCTCAAGATCGAGAATGCTAAAGCTCAACGACTAACTAAGTACTCCATACGTCTTATTCTACTTGATACGTTCCTATTATACTCGACGGAGCTCCAAAATGCTAACATCACAACATTAGCTGAATGAAACCAGTTCAATTAACCCAAGCAATGCAAATGTAAAATCCATTTCAGAATCCTGTTGCCTCACTCTAGATTAAAATTTCAACGCATTTTCAAATTAACCGAACTGTTCTTCCTCCATTAGAGAACACGAAAAACTCACCGGAGTTGCGACGGTTCAAGAGCCAGGCTCCTTTCGCTTCTTCCTGAAGACGTAGACGTCGGCCTCTTCATAGGCATAGTCTGGATGCAAATGCTCGTGCGGAATCTTCTGAACCTCGAATACATCGAAGCACGTTTCCCAGAACAGCTTATGTGCTTCCGGCGACCTCAATTGGTACCCTAACAGCACGACGCCGTCGTCCGCCACCAGCCGCTCCATCGCCCCAATCAGCGGCGCCACCGTCTCCTCCAGGTAGACCACGTCCGTCGCGATGACGAAATCGAACGGCGGCTTCAGCGAATTCGTCTGCTCCTCGTTCCCCCAGTACAGCTGCGTCGTCTTTAGGGCTTTCTTCAGCGCCGGCTTGTTGCGCTTCAGGTTGTGCTTCAGCGCCGGCATGACGGGGGCGATGTCGGTCACGACGATCTCGCGGAGGCCGAGCACGTACAGCCCCATGGCGGCGACGCCGCATCCGGCCCCGAGCTCGACGCCGCGCCTGTCGGCGAAGTTCAGGAGGGCGGCGTAGGGGTTGTCGGCGGCGGCGCACGTCAGCGGGCTCCAGCGCTCGGCGAACTTGACGAGGACCAAGGAGCACGGCCACACGGAGGTGCCGACGTGCATCGAGCCGTTGTCCTGCTGGAACGAGAGGCGCGTGCCGTGCACGCTCAGCTCGATCACCGGCGAATCCGTGAATTTCATTTTCTATTTTCCTTTTTTTTTCCCTCTCTCGATTTTCTCTCTCTCTTAGTAGAGCGAGAGACACTCTCTTCCATATGACAAACTGGGCCGTTAATGGGCTGAGAAGTTGGGCCGCTTTGGGCTATAATGGGCCGGATCATGCTCATTGGGCCATAGCATATGATTATGTGATTAATTATATGGGCCGAAGTTTGTAGTTAATTAAATTAGTTACTAATATTAATAAAATATGTAGGCTCTAGAGAGAGAGAGAGAAATATTGGCATCTGATCTTGATGTATTTTTTGTGGCGACCTGTAAAAGAGTTGCATAAAGTTGTTATGGTAGATTTACTTTAGTCTTTACCTACTATTATGTCCGTTCCAACCGAAACGCACTCCTTATTGAAATATACAAGAGTTTTTTTAAAGAAGTGACGCGTTTGTTTCGGACCGAACTTATCAAAAATTCTTCAGAGATAGATGCAGCATACTTGTACACTAAAACCTTGTAAAAGTATGGGATTTGAGAAGATAAGAAGTAGTTAGGGCACAATTAATAAACTAAACTAATAAAGCAATTAATGGATTCCAAAAGGCCTCATTTCTTTGTCCCCCACCACCATAGTGAATGAAACCCACATTTTCTTTTCCAAAGAGGAAGAAAATATAATATACAATCATTCATAAATTAATGGTGTGTTCAAACAGAATATGCATGGATCTCTCTCTCTCTCTCTCTCTCTAGATATTCTATGCAACTTTCCCATACTTTCTTCCTTCCTTCTCCACAAAGTTTGCAAATACTTAATTCCTTCACCTCTCTCTCTCTCTCTCTCTATCTCCACTTTCTTGATCACATCCATCCATTGATCGACGTGGGATTACAAATGGCTTGAATCCCAACTCCAAGAAAATCCCTGGTGATCTCTCCCGATGATGCTCTCATCTCCTCGTCGGTGGGGAGCAAACGGCACCGTTTCGAAGGGTACATCTCCACCTGAGACGAAACGTTCTCCACCGAAACCTCCACGTCACTCCCGAGCCCACTTGTCGCCGAGTTTGTTGTACTGTACAGCCCACAAAGCCTGTCCCCGTCCTCCGCCGCCGCCGTCGCCGTCGCCCCGATCTGAGCCGCCTTTTGCAGCAGCGCCGTCGCGGAGATCGGAAACGCCGGCTGGTGGCGGCGGCTCTGGCTCGGATCGGTGCTGAAAAGGGACGGAATGGTAGCTTCCTTCACGTTGCTTGTAGGGATTAATGCGTAATTGTTGAGGAGGAATTGGTCTTTCCCGAAATCCCAATTCGAGTTGTAGGAAGAGGGAGGAGGAGGGTTGTGGATGAGGGGATGATCGAGAGAGAAGGTGCTCATTTGCTGCATTTCTTGAAGGTTCTTGGCTATGGAGTCATGGAGGTTGGCTTGGTTGTTGTTGTTGTTGTTGACTTGGGAGATCCATAGAGGTAGGCCGCCTCGACCGATGTTCGGGTCGTTGCTAGGGTTCGGTTTGAAGATGGGAGGAAAGTGCTGGAGGAGGTGATGATGTTGTTGTTGTTGTTGCGATGATCCAATGAAGTTGTAGTCGATGTTCGACGCGTGATTGTTGTTGAAATGGTGCGATGTTGCGGTGAATCGTGCCGTTTCTTCGGCTAAGGCCTCGCAGAATGCCCTATGAGTGATGAAGCTGTCTCTCCTGTTCATTCATGTAAAGAGAAGAGAGAAACTCAGATATGTATGTAACCAACCAATTATTTCATTGCAATCACTAAATTTGGAACTATTTAAGTAGAGTAAGTGTTATAAGTATTGTTAGGGTTTTTACAAATTCCGGAAATCGATGCTTGCAAGTCGAGTCAGATCTTCTATTGCAATATCACATCTATAGTATTGCTCGATTAAACTTTGCTTACGAAAATTTTCTATCTACGTGCAAAATGAATCCGGCCGGTTTTTGTAAATTTTAAAATACGCGACAATCTGCAATAGATGATCCGACTTCAAGAAACAAAAACTATCCAAACCAACTAAACCAATTCAAGAAACACCTAAAAAAACTCAAATCCAAAACCAAATAAAACACATACCTAGAGAAGATGGTGCCACAATCACACTTGTACTCCCTAGTGCCACAAGTCTTGTAATGGGCCTTCCAATCCGAATGCACCGCGTAGCGCTTCGAGCACTTGTCGCACTTCCACTTCTTCTCCCCGTGCTTCCGGCAGAAGTGCTTCTTGATCCCGGTCAAGTCTCCGAGCGCCCTCGACGCGTGGTGGTGCACGCACGTCTTCTCGGGGCAGACGTACACGCGCTTCCGGACCTCCTTGCTGCTTCTCTGCTTCAGCTTCCATGGCAGGTTGTGCCCTCTCCGGTGCAGCTGCAGGTTCTGGTCTCTTTGGAAACCCTTCCCGCATATCTCGCACAGGAACCTGTTCGTCGCCATTAGGGTTTTCGGCGAGAGGGCGATGACCTCGGCTTCGGGGTCTGTTTGTTTCAAAGATCGAAGCCCCCTTTTCCCGTTAGATTGAGAATATGAAGATTTTTTTTTTTTTTTTTTTTTTTTTTTTTGAGAGAAGTTATTGAAATGAACCTGGATTTCCGGGAAGGTTTCGCTTCTTCTTCGACGGAGGGTTTGACGATCCATCGACGACGACGGCGCTGTTTTGAGCTGTGGTGGTTGAGATTGCTTCCTCTGTCATCTTATTTTTTTCTTTTTAGGGTTGGATGGATAGTAGTAGAAGATGATGGGGAGAGAGGGCTAAAAGATGCCTTTTACTGTGATGTCAAACAAGAACGATGCTAGCTGATTTATGCAGGATTAATTTGGAAGGATGTAGCCTCTCTCTCTCTCTCTCTCTCTCTCTCTCTCTCTCTCTCTCTCTCTCTCTCTCTCTCTCTCTCTCTAAGGTTAGTGTGAGAGAGGGTCCAAAACGAAGAGAATGATGATGAGTGGGTGGTGGATTAAGGGTTCCAACCTTATTTAACTAACTCAAGTTGCTCACACTGTTGATTTGGCGCACACGGGAGAGATTTTTATGTTGTTGGGAATATTTTGCATTTGTGTATGAGAGAGAGAGAGAGAGAGAGAGAGAGAGAGAGAGAGAGAGAGAGAGAGAGAGAGAGAGAGTGCATGGTGACACAGATGATGAGGTTCAAAAAAAGTTGAGTGAATGCCTTTCTGGTTGGAATGATTAACCCATAATTGTTTTGCTTTTTTGTGTTTTTAATTAATCTTTATAAATAAATTGTATGCTAATAAACATTAATTAATTAATTGTTCCAATCACAATTATAATTAATTTACATATATGTTAGAGCTAGTCCCACTAATTATATGAATTGTGTAATTAATTAATTTATGGTTGATCTTATTGTCTATTGATGTTGACATGCTTAAGATTCTAATTAGATTACACTATTATATGATTATTATTACTATTTTTTCCACTTAATTTTTCATGATATAGTACTATTACTCTCACAAACCCTAATCCTTCATATTTGCTAATTGATGTTGAACCCTAATACTCTTGAAATTTTTTTAACAGAAAATATTTGTGTACATATAATGACTTTGAGATATATATATATAGAGGATGAATCATATAGAAATAAGTCCTGGTGTGAGAAATAGGAATAGATCTGAACCATTGATCTTAATTTGATCAGTGGTTGTAATTGATTTAAGCATGATTATAAGGTATCATAAGCATGACTAGGTTTAAGCATGAATTTGTACATTAAAAAGCATAATGGTGTTGTAAGCATAAATATATACTGATTTAAGCATGATTTTGTATAGCTTTAAGCATTTTTCGCATTTTAGTACGCAAGGATTTATTTGCACACGAACCACTCCCTATATATATATATATATATATCCATTACACTAACAAAATGAAAAAAAAAAAAGAAAAAAAAAAAAAAAAAGAAAAAAAAGATTTATATATTTGAATCCATGCATGCACGTTTTCCCAGAGGTGAAGGAAATTGAGTTGAATTCCAAAGAGAACGACAAACAAGAATTGCATATGTAAATGGGAGCATCTACTAATTAACCTAAATTTCATCTCTCATTTCGATAATTACCTAGATCTTTCCCCCACTAACTACCTACTAATTACTAGCTAGTATTTCTTTTTTCACTCACACGCGTCCATGATTCAAACTCTCGAACTAATACTAATTTTTAATAGCCTTTGCATTGAAACGAAGCGTCTTATCATAGAATACATTTTGTCGTCGGAATAACCAGGGGCGGAGCTAGAAATCTAGAAGTTCCCGGGCGAGATCGTGTTTATATGAATTTGACCGGGCGAAACAATATATATACATGTAAGAAATTAAAAATACACTAAAAATATATATAATATAAGGTAACAAATTTTTTTTTTGCCCGGGCGGACGCCGGGGTTGCCAGGGCCCTGGCTCCGCCCCTGGGAATAACTAATACTAATTCCCCAATAATACAAGAAAGAAGGGTACTATAAGAATTAACATTGAACCCCCGCTGGTAATTCTCAAGAATCAAGATTTCCAATTTTTATATATAGGACATTCTTGATTATTTTTATTTTATTTTATTTTATTTTATTTTATTTTATTTTATTTTATTTTATTTTATTTTATTTTATTTTATTTTCACATAATATATATATATATATATATAGCCAAGTTGTGAGATGTGACATTATTAGGAATTAATATTTGAAATTCGTAATAATTAAGATGATTGAATTTTTAATCATTTATAATGACTCGACTTGGCCAATTATTAAATTGAAGAGGATGACATTTCTCCTAATTCATTCACTTTATGTTACATAATTCGGATGTTTAAATAATACTCTCATTCATGAGGAATTAATTGATTATGTTTTCCGAGAATTTTTTTTATCAAAGGTGGGAAAATATTCGAAAATAAAGTTAATTAGGGTAAAGTAATTTCTTGAGAGAGAGAGAGAGGGAGGGAGTGAATATTTAGAAGTTTGAGTTAGTCGTCTAGTTGTGGGCTGACTTTTCCAGCACACCCCTTTAATCATAATCTAATTATATATATAAGTTTGCTTTATGGGGTTTGTTTACAATTTAATCTTTGGAGTTTAGCTGTTGATTTTTTGTGATTTTAAGAATATTCTTTCCCATCTCCCACACCATTCCCAGCCTGCTTCTGCTGCTTCAACTTTCAAGATCCAGCTCTCTCTCTCTCTCTCTCACCTAGATCTATCAACCGAACAAAGTAGTTATAATAGTTTTACCCCGTTCGTCACAACGTGACTACATCTGGTGGCATTGCCAAGCCGGTGATTTCTCAGTACTAAAGATAACCGCTATATATATAGAGAGAAAACAAAACCCTGATAGTATTCTACCCGAGCTTTAAAACGTGGCCTAAAAAAGTTGAATTGCTGGTATCGGCCTTTTGAGTGTTCAGTCCATTCAGGCTCCATACTTTAACGATACACGATCAGAAACTCAAATATATACATATACATATACATGAAGCTAGGTTTAGGGAAAAGTAAAATGTTGTCACCAAGGGCATGTTTGTTTCTTCGTTTGTCTTTTAGCTATTGTGTTTTAGTCCAAAGTCTTGAACTTCGAAAATATGTATCTCATGTTTTCCCCTTGTTTATTGCACTAATAATCTAAGATAAGTTGAATATCATAACATATTATATTATTATTTCTTCATATTACAATGCAAAATTTTGAGCACTGTCTTATTCATTCCCTCCATGCGTTTTGTATCCAAGGATTTATTACAACAAGTTGTAAACTTCCATGAAGAATTTTGTTGTTTTGTGTCACTTCACATCTTGACTCAAGTCCATGCATTCTAATTATAGAAGAATATAATAGTATTCTTTTATGTACGTATTCATACTTATAATTATACCGAACGAGATCCTCTATTGTCTATCGCTGTGATATCATCTATTGCACTTGTAGATAATCGATACGTGGTAAATTCAGGGGTCTAAGAATTTAAAATGGTTATAGCTAGGGTATTTTCCTTATTTAAATCTTAATTAAATCATAAATCATTGATCACGTCACGTGTCAATTATCCACAAATGCAATAGATGATGTCACACCTGACACCGATAAACAATAGAGGATTTGAACTGAAATTATACTTATGGCGCCTTACATTGTTATAGTCAAATTAATAACAATATAGATCAAACTAAGATTAATGATTCATATTTCTCCACCAGAAACTCATCTAATCAAAGCTTTACTTCCTTAGAACATTTATATATAATTAGTGTTCTATTATGGACATTATTTAAGCAATTTTAATGAAATAAAATAAGCTCTCAATCAACACAATGATAAGGTAATCATTGTACATATCTAATCTGAAAAGATTAACAAAAGTCCCTTTTAATTTTCTACTTTATAAAGTTTTTCCCACTTCTAATTCCATTACCAATTTATTTAACCTAGCAATCCTATATTTATTTCATTTTCATAGGTAGGGGGTGGGGTTGAAGAAGAAAAATGTGCTTGATTTATAAACTATTAGCCGTCCATTAATATTACTACGTACTCACTATATTTTATTCTGATGTGACATGTTTTATTGTATTTTATGTCGCTCACATAATAAACACACGAGTCACGTAATAAAAAACGGAGAGAGTAGTACGCAATTATTTCCAAATGAGTCAAAAAAGAGACTTGGGACGGTGGAAATATAATTATAAAAACAATTTTAAAATAAAGTTTAGTTTGTTAATTAATATTTTTTTCATGAAATAAAAGTATTAACAGTAGTATCAAATCAATTTCGAAAATATCAAGGGGTCCATCCCCCACTATAAATTGCTTCTAATTTAATTAAAATTGATCTTAAAATATAGGGAAGGAGAAACATAGACTAGTGCATGATTTGATCTTTTGCTTAAAGAAAAAAACACAAAGCAAAGATCGATTAAGACTGCATTAAAATTAACAACATACTCTCCCTCCGTTTCGAATAAAAAGTCGGACAAGATAATCGAGATAGAAGTAGTATGTTATGAAGATTTAGAATTGTGTAATTAGTTCATAAATTATTAGTCTCTCCGTCTCAACTGGTTGCTATTTTAACAGATTTACAAAAAATCGAAAGAGGCATAATTAGGTGAGAAAGACGGAGCATTTTAGAAGCTTGAAACAAAAAATATTTTTTTTCTTGAATTATTTTAGAAGAGGGAAAAAATTCCAAAATTGGGGAAGAATTTTAACTAACTTGGGCCGTGGCCCATGATTCGATTTTAAAGGCCGGTTTATTTTCGGGCCCAGCCCGTTATAGCAAGAATTGGCCCGTTTCGTGGCCCAAAACTGAACTAATTGGGGGAAAATTGAGAGCTAACCTTTTTCCGTAAAGCAACGAAGGTGAATTCGTGATTGTTGCAGCGTTCGCGCGTCGAGATCGATCGAGGTATGAATTATCGAATTAATCCTCTTTTATCGCTTTGATTTTGAGTTATTGTTCTCGTGTTAATGTAATAATCGGAGGAATTACCGTCGAAGTATTGAATTTGGGGGAGAAATGTGTGTTTCCGGTAATTTAGGGTTAAGGATTTCATAGATTTTTTGTCTGTTTTTTTTTTTTTTTTACTGTATTGATCTGGATTTATGAATTCCTGCAGTTTCTAGGAGTTGCGTTTTGATTAATTCTAGTTGTTCGTTTGGATTTTTGAGTTTCTTTTGCCAGTTTTAATCCTTAAGCATATTTTGTCAATGGTGAATTGTTCTTCGATAGAAATCAGTTAGTTTATATGCAAGGTGAAATTTTGCTATGCATTTTCTCTTTTTTCTGGGGGAAATTAGAATCTACAGTTCATGTGAAGTAGTATCTTGAGATCTTTTGTTTTCGGTTTGAATTGGGCAGAAGCCTTCAATTAGAATAAGATGGATGCTAAAGCATTGGCGAAATCGAAACGGGCTCATTCGGTGCATAATAAGAAGAAGCATCAACCTCACCATGGGTCAAAGGTGGCTTCAGTTGGTTCGGATGATAAGAAGCCAGCTGGGAAGCAAGCTAAGGGAGGAACCGAAAAACCTCATGTTCAGCAAGCTAAAGAAAAGACTCCACAGCATCGAGGATCGAGAGGACTTCCTTCGAATTGGGATCGGTATGATGAAGATACCGGTTTGGCATCTGAAGGAGGAGCCCAGGCGAGCTCAAGTCAGCCAACAGAGTCTGTTGTGCCCAGAAGTAAAGGTTCAGATTATGCTCACTTGATTTCGGAGGCCAAGGCTCAGTCTGAATTGCATTACTCTTCAGATGTATTGCCTTTGTTCGATGATTTTGTTAGAGGTATAGTCCTTTACCTAGTTGGATTTATTATGGCTTTTCGCTCATGAACTCCAGGTGATTGATAACTGTATATCTTAGACTTTACGCAGGATTTCGGGCCGATGCTTGCTGCCAAGGGGCAAAGCATGCTCTCATGGATTGCAGATGACAGCTTTGAGTTCGAAGGCAAGGCAAGCATCACTCCCGAGGTGATTTTCTTTAATCCATCAGGGTTCTTGTTTTTCCCTTATATGGATGTGCTAGCAGCTACTGATAAACGGGAGCTGAAGTAACGAAAATCCTGATTCAGTTAGTCCCACATTATTTTACCTTTGGCAATGAAAATATTTCTCACAATGTAGAAATCTCGGGCCTGATATTTGAGATTCTTGTAGAAATCTGTAAAATACAAATCTTGGGAGTCACGTATATTGGTTTTTTAGTGATATTTTTCGTTGCTGGATTTTGTGATTACGGAATATACCTAGATAGACAAGAGTGTACCCTTGTCGTTTCTGTCATCTTCTTATTCTTACTGTGGTCTCGAATCTTGATTATGCAGGCACCTTTTCTTTCCCTCAATCTGGATGCTCTCGCTCAACAACTTGCGAAAGCAAAGCTTTCAGAGAGGTTATATCTACAATCGGATCTAATACCGTTGGAGCTGGTATTGCGATTCCTTCCTTTCATTTTCTGCTCGTTCGTTATTTCCTTTGATTCAAACTTTGAACATGCTATGATTCAATCATATGAATGAGCCGATGTGTTCATTTTGTATAATGTTGTGCATAACAATGGTTCTTCAGTGTCGTCTTTTCCAAAGTTCACGAGTTTTATCTAAATAATGTTGCAGTTGGACGAGGCAAGCGACAAAGACAAACATGATCCTCAAACTCATACATCCCCCAGTAATGATCATGCAGTAACAGCCACTGGAGACCTTCTCGTACAAACTGCTTATGAGGAATCGAACACGAAAACTCAGCAACAACATTCCACGAATCCAGCATCTGCATTTGAGGCAGCTAGTGCAGAAGCCGAACTCGACATGCTTCTCAACTCATTCCCCGACTCCACAACTCCCGACTCTACAGGTGGCAACATCTCTGGTGAACCTACAACGAAAGTGAACCCAACGACTATCGATGATGCCATCGATATCCTTCTCGAGGAGACATCGAGTCTTGCCATCCTAGATCAACGGACATCGACCGCGTCGAAGGCAGACTCCGATTCTATATCCTCAATCAACAATCCCGTTCCTAAATCTAAAATTTTGGATGATTTCGATTCATGGTTGGATACAATATGATTTTTTCTATTGTAATTGTAATGCTCTACTCTTTTTTTTTTTTTTTTTTTTTTTTCAAATTCAATTTTTCTTTTTCCTTCTAAATTAATCTATTAATTATTATCAATAAATAAAAACGTCAAAGGTGACGTGAATATAATTATTACATTAAATAATTTGGGTGTACCTAAAATTAGTACTAACATTAATTCATGAGTATTTATCATGCAAAATAGGCTGTCTGTGGACCTTATTCAATTATTAATTACAAATAAATATATAGGCAATTTAAAAAAATAATAATTATTATTTTAATTCCTCTCGTCTTAATTTTTGTATCGAGAAAAAGTTATCATCATATGAATAGGACAGAAGGAGCATAAACTATCATCTGTTTTTTAAATTCCCATAAAATATACAAAAAAAATCTATTACTAATAAATAGTTGTAGTAATAAAAATTGTCTACACACACATAGACCAGACCAGGACCACATATATATAGAATTTATTTTATTTTGAAAAGTATATGCACACATACCTCTGCATATATAGACCAAACAAAGCTTTTATACTATTTGATTGAGAGATTTATCCACTATAAATACACACATAGTATGTCATTAGGGTGCAATCGGTGGCGGAGCTAGGAATTTTAAATGGGGCGGACTCGATCGATTAGTGGCATAGACGTACAAGAGAGATTTACTCAATTTTCCTCACAATTGATTAACAGGGGCATACGGTGAAAATTTTCGATAAAAATTGAGAATAAAGAATTGCAAAAAGAAAAAAGTAATTAGGGTGGGCTTAAGCCTGCCATGGTTGGGCGTAATTGATTAATTCTTTTTAGACTAAATGCATGCTCGAATTACCGAATAACCTGTAAAATAGAATGAGCTTTCGGAAAGAAGCTCTGACGCTCAAGTTTGTTAATTCGATACCTTAATCAAAATGAGAAAAGGTATCTATTACTGCTAAAAAAAACCTAGTTTTGAAATTTTAACTCGACTTGTACTTACATATTTTTAGCTAATTAAGTAGTGGTATACATTTTAGTATTGGTCCATACTTGAGTTTGATGCTACTACTATTTAACACTTGTGTTTTCAACATACATGCATATATCATAGAGATTTGAACTTCATTTCATTAATTTTCTTATTTACTCAATGAAAGCAAATTATACATCGATCGATATGTATAGATCCTATAAAAAAGATTGATAAGAAATAAAGCATGATCTGCACCAATTACTTATTTTGTGATCTATATACGGTCCTGATTAACCGATCCGTGATAATTTTACCGAAATGTACTTAAAATGCATTATAATGCATCATGATGAACGATACAGTATATATACGAAACTTGCATCGCTTATTAAATTTATACGGAAATTTTACAGATTACTTCAGATGAGCCATGCTTATCCAACATACATAAAATTGTGCTTATTGTACAATTTTGCTACTTTTTATATATAAATCGATGCTTAAATATAATCATGCTTATTTGAGGCAAATAGATAGTTTTAAGGAATACCATAGCTAGTAGGTACCACATTAATTAATTATATTTAATGTCAATGTACATATTTAGTTGATCAATTTAAATATCATCGAAAATGACCCATGAAATATAACTACGAACAACTTGTATAAAGCTTCAATAATCGTATGTCCATCGTATCTTATGACTTTAATTTGTATGTCGTATTTATTTCATTTCATTTCATTTACCGTGACATCTCATCTCGAAACGAATTTAGTTTACAGTTTGAACCATTAATTATCAACGCTCTCAAAATTGTAAAAAAAACTCTCAAAATTACCAAATCCGGTCGATTTGGGCCGCGCCTACGGGGTCGGGGGAGATTTTCGGGCCGGATCGACGGGCCGGAAGCTTTCCGACGAGACCAATACTAATTTAAATCAAAATTTTATTCCCTAGAGGCCCACCCAAATAAAGAATTTGGCCACACGAAAGTCATTGTTATTTTTACATAAGTATTAAATTTCGTACTAGACTAATGTCTATGAATCAGTTAGAAATATTAATGTAATATTAATGATAGGTGGTACCCAAATCTAGTTGAATTTTCTCTCAAGAAAGGTTGATTTTTAGTTCAATGATTACCTTTCTTTTTTTTTTTCTTTTTTTTTTTTTTTTTTTTTCAGGTTGAGGTTAATTCTATGTAATCCAAAAAATTTCTTGGAATTTTAGTCTAATTTTATTTGGTAACTATTGACCTTGGTAATTTAGGAGTAATTTAGAAGTAATAATATAATGTGTATATGTATATTAATACTATAGTAACTTTATAGGTTTTTGTTTGTATGGAGTTGTTGATTTTTAACTCTAGAGCAGACTGATATGATATGTTCACTGCTGATATGGTAATGTCAGATGAATTTAAAATTTCTAGAATCCAAACTCGAGAGTATATTTATGAGTGAATCGGAGTATATGACATTGTGACCACATCAGTCGTGAGCATGATGAGAGTAAATGATCGAGCATTAGTCTGGATTTATATTTATAAGGGTGATCATCTCCCACCTATAGATGTTCTTTAGTTCGTAAAGATAAGAGATTCAATCTGAACAGTTATTTTTGTGCGATTTATGATTATAGAATAGATAATGCATTTTCGGTTTCGGCCCACGTTTCAATATGCTAAAAAATGAGTGAATATAATATTATGGTCCTACTCACGGCTAAAATTTTATCTTAATATCCGCTCTCTCGACTATTTGGAAATTTATTACTACTACAAATTTATCATCATAGTTTTCAAATATTTTGTCAGATACGACAAGAAATTAATAACTATATATATATGTAAGTAAAATATTTAATTATTAAAGGAATAACCAACACCAAAGAAAGAAATGCAACGAGGGCATTGCTGCAGGTGCCGGTCGCCGCCGCACACGACAGCCGGGGGCGGCGGAGGAGGAGCGGCGGAGTGGAAGAAAGTGGTGGAGGAGAACCCCGTGGTGGTGTTGGCTCAGAGGGGATGCTGCATGAGCCAAGTGGTGAGGCAACTCCTCCGTTCGGTGGGCGCCAACCCCGCCGTGTGGGAGGTGGAGGAGCGGGACGCCGCCGAGCTGGCGGCTGCATGCGGCGGCGGTGGAAAGCTCCCCTCGGTTTTCATCGGGGGGGAGTGGTTCGGTGGGACGGAGAGACTGATCGCGACGCTCGTATCGGAGGAGCTCGGCCCTCTGCTCAGGAACGCCGGAGCCCTATGGCTGTGATTTCCATACAGCTATCGTTATTAAATTAATTATTTCAGGTTCCTAAATTATTTAATTAACATTGCATGTTTGATTATGATATTTTTGGATAAATACGTAGGTTAAAAACCTAGTTTTTTCACATATGTTTTTGTAGTAATTTTTTCGAACCGAATACCGAGGCAAGGACGAGGTATTCGGACAATGATCAAACAATATATAGTACTCCGTAGTAATAAAAATATATGCATATATATATTGTGATATGAGAAATAAATTTGTATGTTACAAATAAATATGTACGTGAATTATAGTTCCATATTACTCTCTTCGTCTCAGCCAACTTGGTTTGTATATATTGAATACGTGAATATTAAAATATACGAACGAGCTAAGTGGAGTGGAACAAAGGGAGGGAGTATATTATTTCCATTTCTTATCTACTTTTGTGTACGTAACATTCGTAAGAAATGGACTAATGTTTACATAGAACAGCTTAATTATTTCTATAGAGAGAGAGAGAGAGTACAGAATTAACAGAAGCAAAATCACGAGAAGAAATGATGCAGAATTGTCAAAGCAAAAGAAAGTTTCCCTAAAAGGTGAATGAAATTATTTTGAATCCCAAAACATTCAAGAAACGTCCAATCTTCGGATAATTCTTTTCGGTAGCCAAATGCAAAGGTGTCTCTCATACGCATGTATCAAAAAATCCACTATTTGCAGAGTACACGAGAAGACGAATCCGATTCTCACTACCATTACCAGACACTCGAAGCTCGACCCTCATCGAGGCATATATTTACTTCTTGGGGTTTGGCTCATTGTTGAGCTCTTGAAGGTTCAGCAACAGCTCGTCGGAGTTCAAGTACACCTTGTTGGTTGAAGCTGCAACAGTGTGTGAGATGTCTTTCGATGCTTCGATTCTCCTCAGCGTGATGAAGGCAGGGTTGTTGGCAATGGCTTGACCAATCAACTGAGCACTCTTAGCTTCTCCCTGGTTGATGACATTTGAGAAAAAAAGATTAATGCCTCCGGTACATGAAGAATATGAATCACAAAAATAGATGAAAGGGATTAGAAGAAACAGTAGGTGTTTTACGGTACCTGTGCTCTAATAATAGCACTTCGCTTGTCTTGCTCCGCCTTTTCAACAACGAACTTGGCCCTCTCAGCTTCTTGTGCAGCTACCTGTTTAGCTTCTATGGCAGCAGTGAATTCCCTTCCGAAGGTCAAGGTGGTAATTGACACATCATCCAGAGCCATGTTGAAGTAGGCAGCTCTCTCTGTTAAAATCTTGCGAATTTCCCTACTGACATTCTACATTAAGCAAATTACTATTAGTACAGCAGCACCCCAGCTATCTGTGAATTCACAAATTTTATGAAATCAATCAAATGTTAGCACAATAATTATGAGACTCGATAATTACTGGTGCACAAACAGCCATTTATTGTTCAAAACATTCCAGTGTGACACACGGAAAAACTCTTTATTTGACTGTTGTTAATTTCATGCACCAAAGTAGACTAAAAACTGGAAAGAGAAATCAGTAAATATTTTGACTGAAGCTAGGGCTGTGTATATCCTCAAGTGATATATAGCACATGAAGTACATAATATGTAAACAAAGGACCATCCCTCCAGAAAAAGAAATTGAGTTCGGTTAGTCTACCTCTCTCTGAGTGATGAGCTGGCTGGCATTGTATTGGGCAACCACAGCTTTCAGAGTCTCATGAATAATTGAGGGGAGGACCCTCTCATTGTAGTTTTCACCAAGGGTACGGTAAATGGTTGGCAATTGATCAGGCACCGGGCGGGTGAGAACTCGAAGACCAATTTTGACCTGTAACAATCATAGAGTTGACATAAGTGGATGGTTAAGTTCATGTTAGCCAGTAATCTCTTATCTAATGGCAGAAGAGAAAAATCACCAACTTGAAGATACGTGTGTGTGTGTGTGTGTATCCGTGCATGTCTTTTAGTTAGTGTGTGTGTGTGTGTGTGTGTGTGTGTGTGTGTGTGAGAGAGAGAGAGAGAGAGAGAGAGAGAGATGTTACCATCTGAAGGTCACGACTGCCAGATGTGCTCTCCACGAGATGAGGTCGTGCCCTAACATCATAGATAACAGGCCTTTCGAACCATGGAGCCACAATGTGTGTTCCTTCAGGATACACCTGTAAGTGATTTATTAAAAGTTAATGCAACCCTAAGCATACAGTGGCTGCAAATGCTGTAAGTCTTTTAACATTATATATGGTCAGGGGAGATGCAGATCATCACACCACAACAAGTCCGAATATATCAACATTATTTTGACAAATAGATTCATGCTTCCTAGCTTATATAAAAATGTTGAAGTGGACAAGGGTTTGAACTTCAGCAATTGTCAATGCTTCATAATATTGACTCTAATAAAAAATATCAATCTCTAAGTTGACTAGAAATCACCTAGTAAACATGATGCACCATGGTAAAGGATGAATGAGGGAAAAGACTAACAATCCATGTCCATTCATGACAAAAGGTAGAGGGTTCAGTTTTTAAATCAATTCCAGAGGGTACAAAGAGATCTACAGAATGCATACTTTTATTTCATCTTGGAGGAGAGTACTTTGGGGGATATGGGTGGATTTACTCATATTATCCAACCTAATGCCATGTTTACTTTGTAAACGCACTTTTATCCCTTGATTTGGTAATTGGTATTACACCCAAACACATAGGATTACTCTAATCCTATCCTATCCCAAACTTCATCAATCCTTCAACTAATCCTATCACTCAAGGTGATCGCCCCCTTACGATAAAATATAATAATAGAGCAACATTTTTTAGTCTTAGATAAGTAAACCGGAAGCATGATCATATAGAGGAAATGGGCATTCAAGTTCATGTCTGATAGAGATTAAGGAAACAAAACCTTATCCTTGACCCCCCAAATACGGTTGAAAACAATGGCACGGTGCCCTCCCTCAACATTGTAGAGACTGTTACTTAGTCCGTATATAGCAAGCCCAGCAACAGCTCCAAGAGATACTAGCTTGGAGGCCCCTCCCCCAGCAGGCATCTTGGGAACATTGACATTTTTGAAATTCATCTTTCAAAACCGCTGCATATTACAGAGAGAAGGAGAAAGAGATGTTATAAAAAAAAAATTCAATTAACAAGACTAAATCCATGAAGAAAGTAATACTTCCCGAATGTGTAACACAGAGGTAACATTATTTCAGGATTCTGGGTTGATTCTTAGATTAGCTTAAGCGAATTGTCATCAATAAAACTCATTCAGGACCTCAAATCTTTGATTCTATGCATCTGATGTGATGATAACTATCAATATTCAACAAATGAAAGGCTGCAGCCAAAGCATCAAAACACGACCCAAAATAGCCAGAGCTATGAGGAAATCACTGTAAATCCCAAGACTATTACTGAGATATCTTACTCCGAGTACAACAACTGCTGAAAATAGAACATAAACGGAGCACAAACCCACTCAGCACAGGAAGGCAAAATCGCAGCGAGTATCAAGTTAAAATGGAAAAACTCCTATACAGAACATGATACACAACAGAAAATGGCTTTTGTCAGTGGAACACGGATCAAATCAACCATTAATGAGCTGAAACAAACAGCAAGCCTCAGCCAGATTCTAGCAATCAAATGGACAGGTCAATCATACAGTGTACGCCCCAAAGCAATACTAACACAAAAATGGCAGAAAACAGTTACCTTAATTTTGACCCAAAAGGGGGGAAAGGAACAGGGAAGAAGAAACAAACTAGACTATGCTCAGAGGCTGGTTCAGATGAAACTAAAATTATAAATCAACAAGAACCACAAACAAAAATTACCGCAAGCGCACACACACACTCACACCCAACACCTCAGAAATGTAATTGAACAAAACATTTTCCTCTCAATTCCGCATCAATGTGTGAAATGCAAAATTCCGAGCAGCACGAATTAATTACCAGCTTCGTATACACTCAAACAAGTAGTTCATGAGCGAAAATCATAGATAGAGATTAGGAACAAAAAAAATAAATCAATGCACGAACATCACGAACAGCAGAAAAAATGGTGAGGAGAGAGAGAAGAGCCGTAGATCTACATACCTCGAAACGGAAAGCGGAAACGAGAAAAGAAACAATGCGCAGAGAAGAGCGAGAAAGGAACGAAGTAGAGGAGAAAGGGTTTTAGAGAGAGAGCTTGGAGAAGGGGTTAGGGTTTTTCTTCCCT
This sequence comes from Thymus mandschuricus, assembly GCA_029379335.1. Lineage (NCBI taxonomy): Eukaryota > Viridiplantae > Streptophyta > Magnoliopsida > Lamiales > Lamiaceae > Thymus > Thymus mandschuricus. The sequence goes on along the minus strand of CM057080.1, from coordinate 33,056,016 downwards.
ATTGCCCTTTTCCGTTCATTTCCTTTTTTATTTTTTTATTTTTTTTTTATTCAGTATTTTTCTTTTAGTCTACTCTTTGTATTTGGACGGAGATTTGGGCTGAAAATCCAGCCCATTTAATTGTTAGCCCAATTTCTAATGGACTGTAACAATATGGTAGCACTCGGTCCGTTCCGATAATAACGAGCTCAATTATACTAGACCGAGACATAAGTTGTACTATACTCCCTCCACCACGAAAAAACGTGGACGTATTGTGAAACCGAAGCTTCATCTCAACATCGAATTTTCGACGTACAGAAATGCATGACACTGGTATATACTTTTACGAATTTTCGTGAACGGAATGAGATTAAATTTTTGTAGAGAGAGCTATATATGAGTTAGGTTTGGCATGAAATTCGTGGATTAGTGGTTAAGTCATGCATTTTGAAAAGCATTAACCAAATTGGGACAATTATGGAACCCTAAATATGAACCTTATACTTCGATATTTGATTCTTATGCTTGAATACTTGAATTTTAGGAGCTTTAAAAGTTTATACAATAAATTTTCATGGATGTGTGCGTCTGTTGACCAAACGGTTGGAAGTTAAGTTTTTGGCCAAAGGTCGAGTTCGAGTTGTCAGTGGTGCAGCCTTTGAAATTTCTGTTAATTGTTTCGAAAAAATACGAGTTGTCAGTGGTGCAGCCTTTGAAATTTTTGTTAATTGTTTCGAAAAAATAAATTCCATGGATATAAACGTCGACCCTTAATTTGTTTGTTTTTTTTTTTTTAACCTTTGACTTTTGGCCTATGGGCCAATAAAATCCACTCCTATATGTCTACAAATAGTTGGACCACTATCTAAAATTTGGCCCATATAATCTCTATTATTTACAAGTTGTAAACCATTGACTATGTGAAAATTAAATACTCAACTATACCACGTGAATTAGGACAAAATATACCACATTTGTATCATATGTGAGCGATATCTTAACTAATCTTAACCTCAATTAGCAATCAAGATCAAATATAATTAATCAACATAAAATGCAATTTTTTTTGCTATCTCCCCCTAATGGTGATATGTAGAGGAAGATAATCTTCTCGTCTCCTTTCATTCATCGGATGTACATAATAATGAAATGAAACGGAAGTTTTAACATTTTAAGGACATATGGAGAGAAATGTCGGGATCGGACAACCTTTTTTTCGATAGTTTTTGAGAATAAAACTCTTGATAAAAGTGACAATACACAACCAAATTACATTAATTTAGTTCGACCGATGTGCCGATGAGCCGATCACATTGATTCGAACATTCCACTGGCAAATCAATGCGAAATCAAAAGGTCAAAAGGTAGATGAAATGTTATTATCATTGTAATTTATAAGGTATGTACATACATATTTTATTTCAATAATTAAATGAAATGCATAGAACTTAAATCATCTTCTTAGTTGAGGATAACAACTTTCATAAAGTCAAAATGAACAAAATACACCCACCGTCTCCGTCTCTTTCTACTTGAGTCACTTTCTATATTAAGAAGTTATACCGAGCCCCTTTTCAATAATAGCATTAATATTAAACATAACTAAATAAGTGGATAAAAAGCTACAGTTACAATCTGTAATTTTCGTATCCACTGAATAAAGTTCGAGAAGAACGGGACGGAGGGAGTAGTTAACAACTACATGCATACATATATGTGGTGGGGTATGCCAAAAGGCCATGTTATGCCAGGTTGTGAATGTGCTAATTGTTCCACTCATACTATCATATTCAATTTCATTATTAAAATAAATCATATACATACCTACATAAAAATATTTAAACATGTATAGTAGGTAGGCCACTTGAATTTTTTTAATAATTGGGTTAATTAAATTAATTAATTAGCCTCTTGCCAGCCAAGTTTGCAAAAATATACTATTACTCTCCCAAATCCCTTTATTCCTCCCTTAATTATTTTGGTAATAATTGTTTTAATATATAATTATGTGGGACATAATATTATTAGAAGATTAATTAACTAGTTTAATCATTACTTATATACAATTAATGTACAATTAAAAGGAGTTAATTAGTTTCAATCGACATTCTGTCCATCAACCGATTTTATTTTATTTTATGTAGAATCAAGATGATTATGGTATTTCCGGTAGGAGATGTGACGGATAGCTTTTCTAAATATTTGTTCATGCTCGTAACTTAATTTTGTATCGTTCGTCCGAGATGTATCGTTCTTCGTCTAGTAAGAGCTTAATTGATCATAAATTTTTGTCGAACAATTGACATGTTACACTATATCGTTAAAAAAACAAGAGAATTTCTGACGTGCTATCATTTTCGACGGTTCGTCACGCGCTGATCATTAATTATATACATAAAATCGTTGGTTAGAACATATATATCTATACTATAAAGTCTATAATACCGAAATTAAAAGTTGAATAATAATAGTATATAGTATTTGTCACGATTCAAATCTTGATTCAAGCCAGCTCATTCCACCAAAGTCCAACCTCCTCATCCCCTTATCCCCATAAAACCCCACCTCCATCCCACATTCCCCCCACCCCACCACCACCACCACCACCGCAATGGCCGTCCTCCTCCTCCTCCCGCTCCTCTTCGCCGTCGTGGCCGCCCAATCGGCCCCGGGCCCCGCCCCGGCCGGGCCGCCGAACATCACCGCGATCCTCGAGAAGGCCGGGCAGTACAAGAGGTTCATCCTCCTCCTCAACACCACCCAGGCGGGCAACCAGATCAACAGCCAGGTGAACAACTCCCACGACGGGATGACGGTCTTCGCCCCGACCGACAACGCCTTCGACAACCTCCCCGCCGGAGCCCTGAACGACCTGTCGCCGCAGCAGCAGGTGCAGGTGGTGCTCAACCACATCTGCCCCAAGTACTACTCCCTCGCCGACTTCCTCACCGTCAGCAACCCCGTCCGCACCCAGGCCACCGGCCAGGAGGGCGGCGTCTTCGGCCTCAACATCACCGCCCAGAACAACCAGGCCAACGTCTCCACCGGCGTCGTCTCCGCCCCGGTCTACAACGCCCTCAGCAAGGACTTCCCCTTGGCGGTCTACCAGGTCGACAAGGTGCTGCTGCCGGAGTTCACCAAGGCCAAGGCGCCGGCGCCGGCGGCTCCCACGCCCGGCGGAGGGAAATCCGACGGAGGCGAGCCGACCGCGCCCTCGACGTCGAACCCCGGGAACGCCTCCGGGAGGATGACCGCCGGGATGGGGCTGGTTTCTGCGGTTTTGTTGGCGTGCATGGGATTAATTTCTTGATTTGACGGAAAATTTCAAAGGGTTTGGTGTTTTTTTTTTTAATTTTTTTATTTTCTGTAATTTTTATTGTTTGATGTTTTGAGAAATTGTTTAATTATTTCTTCCTTCAATCTGTAAGGATTTGTGGTTTCGGTTTTCATCGATTCATTCGTATAAAGAGAATTTACATTTTTTTTTTTAAAATTTTAGATTTTATTATATAATTAAATTAAGATTATATTAGATCTAGTCAAGGAAAATTCACATGCATGCTGATCATGCATTATGCAATATGAGTGTTGACTTGTGTGAAAGCTACTGTAGTGGCTCTTGATTTAAATAATTTAACTCTTAATTATTGTTTAATCACATAAAAAAAAATCACAAGAGTAACGGTGTTATTTCGAAAAAATAAAATAAAATAAACAGTAACAGCAAATCGGAAAGAGTAACGGTGTTGCTTTTCACGGCGCGGCAACGACTAGTAACATGTGACGGCAAGAACTAACTTCAGTCCGTTAGCACCGTCAATAGTAAAACTAGATGACTATTAGATTTTTGTTTTTCATAAGCTCATGACCTTTAGAGCTCTTAACAAACATAGGAATTCTAACAAAGAGAGAATTCGAGACTGGCGTGGCAATCGGAAGTGTCACCGTAAAGTAACGGTGAACTCACCGGAAACATAAAAAAGGTCAACGTATTAGAGCTGTTAAATTATTGGGTCGGGTCGATATAATGGGCAACGGAGGATTGGTGGGTGGTTTTATCAGCAATTACTTAGCTGGGCTTTGACGGAACATATTGATGGCCCACATGTAGCATACAATTTCGGCCTTTTAGCTTAGTTGGGCTTTTAAAAAGCTTGCGATTTAGTATTAAATTTATTGGGCTGAATTTTAGCCTTGCTCTTGTTCAATCTACTACTATTATGCTAGATCATATAATAAGAAAATTATAGAGTATGCATACATTTTTCTAAAACAAATGGCAACAATTAGTTTACTTTTTAACTAGAATATGCTATTTTATGATGTATGAGAAACAAGTTTAGGGTGGTGAAGTTTAGAGCAAAGGAAATCAATTGAGACCTTTCTCCTAACCGTCATATGTGTAGAATTGGTGCTGCGTTTTCCCATAGTTATAAGATAACGAGCACGGGAATTATGTTCCATTGCATCTTGCATGCATGCTTTGCATCCCTGGTTACTTGTCTGTGGACGATAAATGGTTGAATTTTTTCGAAGTCATTTTTCAAATTTATAGAGGCAAAAGCTAATTGATGTTCTAGAATACGGTACAAAAAAGTACTAGCAGAGAAGTTGAACGATTGACGACGCCAGTGTCCCGGAGTCGGCCGTGGCGTTGGCCGACGATCATTAGTCGGATTTGAGGGAAAGAAAGGCGGATCGGAGATTTTGGATTTTGGGGAGGGAAAGATGAAAACAAAATGAAATCAACAATTTAAAAATACACAGAGGAGGGTAATTCAGTCTTTTCACTCCATCCTCCTTTCTTCCTGTCTTGGGCATAAAGCTTTCTTCTTCTTCTTCTTCGTGTAAAAACCCCCATTAACACTAATCAAATCTACTCTTCAATTCATTTGAGAAAAGCCAAATTTCTTCGAACGATTTTTTTTCGATTTCGGAGAATTAATCGTAGCAGAAATTTACTGAAGAATGAGCCGTGGAAGTGGAGGCGGATACGATCGTCACATTACGATCTTCTCCCCGGAAGGTCGGCTCTATCAAGTCGGTAAGCATTCTACTTCTGATACTCCGTCTTCTCTGATTTCCGCCCAATCGGTTGCCCTAATTTTTGATTCAACTGTGTTTCATCGGCATTTTCCAGTGGAATTAGTATAATTTAGGGTTTATGAGCCTCCGTTGCCCTATTTTTGCAGAGTATGCCTTCAAGGCCGTGAAGGCCGCCGGAGTCACCTCGATTGGCGTCCGCGGGAAGGATTCGGTTTGTGTCGTTACTCAGAAGAAAGTGCCGGTGGGGATTTTAGTTTCTGATTATTGTTTGGATAGTTTGTGTGTTAGAGTTTCTCATATGGAGTGCTGTGTTTTCAGGACAAGCTTTTGGATCAGACGAGCGTCACGCTTTTGTTCCCGATTACCAAGCACCTTGGTTTGTTGGCGACCGGAATGACTGGTAATTGTTTGCTTTTCGTCTATATTTTCGTGGGTAATGATTTGATTAGCTGAAATGGCGTGTGTGTTGAGTATATGCGCTGAGAACTGAGACTTGGTTGTGTAAGTTGCGTTGTTACTAGTAAATTTCTGGCTAAGAACCAGATAGTTTAGGAGAGTACAGTGTTTCTTTCCACAGCATTTGTTTACTAGAAGTTGATTTAAGTTTGCTCCTCTCCTATCCAGCTGATGCAAGGTCTTTGGTGCAACAAGCGAGGAACGAGGCTGCTGAGTTTCGCTTTAGATATGGTTATGAAATGCCAGTTGATGTATTGGCACGATGGTATATAATTTATTACTATTACTCTATGAAACCTTTAGATATCCTTGTTTGTTCTTTTATTTTTCATCCTTGTATAATCACTGCTTCCCTTTGCTCTTTGTGATAAATAGTTTATACACAGTTTTATTAGATATAATCTCTGAATGACTGTGGGTATGAGAAACGTACAAGGGATGGTATCTAGATATGGCTGTAATACCAAGTTTGCTTACAAAATTGTTCGATAGCTTGCTAGTGCTGAGTGTTTACTGATGAATGCTGAACTATATGCATTTTCTGTAGTAACTTTAGTTACCTGTTTCAACGCAGGATTGCAGACAAGTCTCAGGTATACACCCAGCATGCCTACATGAGACCACTTGGTGTAGGTATGTTTTTTTCCAGACTTCTAATGTGTCGTTCTGGTTCAGTGTCTTCATATTATGCCTTTCTCTTTACTAATATGCTTTCTGTTTTTTGTGTAAAAGTTGCCATGATATTGGGCATTGATGAAGAGAAAGGTCCTCAGCTTTTCAAGTGCGATCCTGCTGGTCACTTTTTTGGTCATAAGGTAGTTAGGGTGTTACTCTATCTGTATCTTCTCAGAATTCACACTTCCACGATTTGCTAGTACTATTTTCTTACCGATTTGCTAGAATTCACGCTTCACACTTTCACTATATGTTAGTAATAGCCAATATACCGAATCATCACTCCCTCCTACAAAAAAAGCAATCAAATATATACACTGTTACTATTTCTGGCTTTGTTTTGGGTTTATCAGATATGATGAATTGCATTTTATTTTCTGGTAGGCAACAAGTGCTGGAGGAAAAGAGCAAGAGGCTATTAACTTCCTGGAGAAGAAGATGAAAAATGACCCAGAGTTCACCTATGAGGAAACAGTACAGGTAAAACTAAATGCATTAGGTAGATTTACCTATGATCACCATTGGCAATAGCATCTTGACATCACTGTTGAAGTGCATGTTGTGATACATATGTGCTGTTGGGTGCTTGTTCTTGTGCTCTGTTATGCTGTTGAAGGATATGTTCTTTTCTCATATATTGCGTTATACTGATTTGTGGCTAGATTGTTTCAAGGTTTTTTTTTTTTTTTTTTTTTTTTTTTTTTTTTTTTTTTTTTTTTTTTTTTTTTTTTTTTTTTTATCCGTGCTCATGTTATATTTAAAGTACCTGATCGTTATGGAGCTTCTCCTGTGATTTACCTTAATTTGATTTCTTTTGGCGGAGCAAGTTTGTGATTGTATTTATTGCTCTCTTTATCCTTTCCATATTGGCATCCCTCTACATTAATCTGATGCTTTGTTCCTACACCTAGAACATTTTGAAATACTCATTGAGCATATTGTTTTTTTCGTATTACACGATGAGACTGCAATAATATTGGTTTTTTATTGGGAGAATTAAGATTCATCAAGTCTCTTTGAGATGGTATTTGCCAGAGATACCCCCTTGAAGAACGTTGGGTTGGGTTTTTCTTTGAGTAAACTCCTTTCTTGTTTGGTACATCATTTCAAGGACTATATGGTTCTTTCTACTTTTCAAACTTATGAAACCTGACAGCGGAAGTGCTACTTCTGCAATATCCACGATCTGTTTTACTTTTTGCTTTAGCATTTAAGCTATAACCATGTTCATGTAACCATTATTAACCTTATCTAGTTCTACTGAATGGATAAGTAAATGTAATTCAACCATCCCGTTTTTGTTATTATGGAGTGTTTGACGACTTAATGGAATGAAGCCTGGACATCCTCACGATGTTTTTATTTCAATGTCTTGGAGTTGGAAGTGTTTGTTTCTTAGTTTCAACCTCTCTCAACTGTGTCAAGGTTGGCGTTATTCATATCTCTATCTCTCCCTTCTGCAGACTGCCATTTCAGCTCTACAATCTGTTCTCCAGGAAGATTTCAAGGCTAGTGAGATTGAGGTAATCTTTTCATCCCCCGATTCAATTTTGTCATGTTAGAGTTCTCAAAATTTGCTACTACATAATAACTTTGTACCTACGGCAGGTTGGTGTTGTGAGGAAAGAGGACCAGCTCTTCAAAGTCTTGTCAACTGAAGAAATTGACGAGCACCTGACTGCAATCAGCGAACGCGACTGAACCCAGTTGAGCGGATAGGGCGCTGTGGGCCTTCGTTGTTTTAGTTAGACTATCATATACTGTATCCATTTCATTTCATCGCGCCTATGGTTGAACTTTCCTCTATATTTCCGTCGGTTTTCTAAATTAACACTGTCGATTTCGATCTTAATAACTTCTCAGTTCCCAATCGTGCTCATACTTTGAAATTACACTCTACAATCATAGGTTTGCTTCTCTATATCATTACATGGCAATCATATGCACGAGTCATCTCACTTTCTTCTTATTGTATGAAAATTATTGTAATTTTTATTGCATAATCTTCACTGATATTGTATGGTAGTAATTCATGGGAATATCTCAATCACAGACCTTAATCCTAATAGAGGAGTGAATTTGAATTTAGTGAAATCTGCAGCATAGAAAATCGTCTCCCACTCTCTCCTGTTTCTCTCTCTTCCAGAGGAGAGAACCATCATCTGCACATCCCATGCAAGCTGAGTTTGTGTTGCTTCATTGCCCTTCTCCTCCTCCACCACCATCTCTACTATAATCACCTTTCCTCTCTCTCCATCAATGGCTTCTTTGCACTTCTTCAATATCTTCACGCACTCCTCGTCCGACCAGTCATGGAGGACCCACTGCTTACATAAATAAGATTATCAAGCTTGATATGGAAATGAGGCAAGGGGATTAGATCTTTCCATACCTTGAGGAGCACCGCGTCGGCGGCGGGGATGGTGTCGAACATGTCTCCCCCGATGAACTCGAGGTTCCCCGTCCCTTTCGACCCTGAGACGACGTGCGGGAGGTCGAGCACGGCGCACTTCATGTTCGGGAAAGCCCGCGCGACGACGGCCGCCGCCGCCCCTGTCCCGCCCCCGACGTCCACCATCGACCCGATCCCGGCGAAGATCTCCGGGTAGTCCCTCACGATCGCGCTGGCGACGAGGCGCGCGTCGCTCGCCATGCCCTCGTTGATCACCTCGTTCATCCACCCCTCCCCCCGCGCCGCCTCCCACACCGGCACCCCGCGTGCCACCTCGAACGGTGTGGGACAGTCGCCCCTGAGCCACTCGCCCATGTGGTCCCACGGGTCGTGCAGCCTAGGGTCGAGCACGAGGGCCATGTAGTGCGCGGCGCTCAGGGGCTCCTCCCTGAGCAGGAGGCGGGATACAGGGTTCAACCAATATCCCACCCCCTCCTCCTCAGCGAGGAATCCCGAGTGGACCAGCAGGCGCATGAAGCGCCCAAGGTGGGGGACCTTCGACTCGTGGATCGAGAGGGCGGCCCCCACCTCGGAGAGCGTCATGGGCTTGCCGTGCTTGTGGATGATGTCCGGTATGCCTAGTTGGATGGCGCGCCGTAGAGCTTGGGAGGTGGTGGTGTGGCCAAGGTGCTTCCATATATGAGCTTGAGCTTCAAGAAGCTCTTGAGTCGATTCAATTCCTTTAGGCAATGCCATTTTCTTTTGTTATAGAGATTCTATTTTTTTTGTTCTTGATCGATGTTGGTGATCTTATGATCTACTACATATATATAGATTATTTGACAAAGTCGATATCAATTCATTTCTATAGAGTGTGAGCTATGCGTTGAGTGATTTGCATCGTTGCATTTAAAAGCGCGGCGTAATAGTCATTTAACCTTCCTAGCTCTAGCTATAGTATAGTTAATTCTTTAGCATTCGTCGAAAATTATGATTCTTTAATTTGTAGAGTTCCCTAGTGAGCTTAATACAATTTAATTTTGGATCAAATTAATCCACTGCTACTAATTTTCAACCCTTTCCACCTTAACTTTAGGGATTAGACCCTGTTTATCATATTTGCGCTTCGGATTTTGGGAAACCTTATTAATTTTGTAACTATAGGATGTTAAAGTGAAAATGGATATTTAAATAGATTTTGATTAACTTTTGAGATCTACAATACGTAATGGATATGCAGACATGAAGTCCGTGTCTAAAAATGAAACGAACATACTTTTCGCAGACGACATAAATAGTGAGATGAGTTTTGTCGATTAAACAAGGGCCAAAAAATCCGGCCCATTAAGCAAAAATACATAGGCTGGGCTTGAGCTAGAAATGGGCTCAGTTTATTAATAAAGCCCGAGCCCGTTTTCAGCCCGGCCCATTTAAAAACCACAGGTATAAAGGCAAATCTCCACCATTTTCGCTGCGGAATTACGTCGAACACCTTGCCGCAGCAGTCGCCTCGAGCGGCAGCAGTTTCCTCACTGTAACTCCGATCCTCTCCCTCGCATCGACGATCGACTTCCTCCCGACCTCATCCACCCCCCACTCGAACTCGTGCAGCAGGCTCCCCAGCACCAGGTGCAGCATCCGGTGCGCCAGCGGGATTCCGGCGCAGATCCGCCGCCCGGCGCCGAACGGGATTAGCTCGAAGTTCTGCCCCCTGTACTCCTTCTTCGACCCGATGAACCTCTCCGGCCTGAAATCCGCCGCCTCCTCCCAGCACTGCGGGTCCCTCCCGATCGCCCACGCGTTCACGAACAACTGCGTGTCCTTCGGGATCCTGTACCCCATGAACTCCACCTCACGGATCGCCCGCCGCGGGACCAGGAAGGGTATCGGTGGATGCAGCCGGAACGTCTCCTTCACCACCGCCTGTAGGTATGGGAGCTCGTCGATATGTTTTTCTTCTAGTGTTTTGCCTTTTCCGACGACGCGGTTTAGCTCCTCCACCGCGGTCGCCATCGCCGCCGGGTGGCGGAGCAGCTCCACCATCGCCCATTCTGTCGTGCTGCTCGTCGTCTCCGATCCGGCTAGGAACACTTCCTGCAGCAAAATCGGTTTAAAAAATTCAGTAAATCGATTCGAAGAAGAAAGGAGGAGTAAATCGAGAATCCTCTGTAGCTTATACCATGATGATTATGTTGATTTGGTGATCTGAAATCAAATCCGTGTCGTTCCCTCTGTTTTCCAGAAGAACTTCGAGAAAATCCTTCTTCAAATTAGGGTTCGATTCCTTCTCCCTAATCCGCCGCTCGACGTATCCGCCGACGATCTTCAACGTCTTCGCCATTCCGCGGTCGATTTGCCGCCTCAATCCCTGAGGATCGAGGCGCTTGAGCCACGGGAAGAGATCGGCGATGTTAGGGGTGCCGGAGCACCCCATCAACTCAATCATGGCGGCGAAGAACTCCGCCCCTTCCTCCGTATCCGGACTCACCAAATCCTGCGACAGCATCAAGTTCCCCAGCATGTTGAACGACGCTAGGAACACGAACCTCGCCACGTGGACCCTCCCCTTCTCCGCTTCCCTGCGGATCCACGCCACCATATCCCCGATGCACCGCCGCCGGACCGCCTCCGTCTCGTTGATCCTCCGCTGCACGAGCATCTCGGCGGTCATGATCCGCTTCATCGAGCGCCAGTAGGGCCCGTAGGGGGCGAGCGAGATCGCGCCCCCCTCGAAGCCGTGGGACCGCATCACCTCGATGATGGTCCGCTCGGCGAAGTCCGCGTCGTGGTTCTTGAAAAGCTCGGCCGCGGACGCGGCCGTCTGCACCACCATCGTGTGGAGCGAGCCGATCCTCAACCACACGACGGGGCCGTACTCGTCCCGTAGGCCGGCAATGGTCTTGTGTGGCATCGTGCCGAGCTCGAACATGTTGCCGAACACCGGCCACCCGGGCGGCCCTGGAGGCAGGCGGGCGCTTCTGTTAGCGCCCGTCTGCCTTCGTCTCTGCGTCAGGGCCACGAGTGCGGCCCCGACACAGCATGCAATGAGTGCCCATATCCAATCCATAGCTAGGAAGTGAGGTTTTGGAGTTGATTGATTGGGATTTGCTTGTTACATTATTTATAGAAATGGTCGATGGCGAGTGAAGTCAACCGCCATGGATTAGTTTGAAAAAGGTTGAATATTGAAAGAGGTGTTTTGTCTCTTCTTTCAAGAATTTGTTTTGAGTAGGAACATATAGTGCTGGAATCTTGGTGCCGCCTCGTTTGTCTTTTAGGGAGAACGAACAACGCGCGAAATGTGTAACTAACATCGAGCGAACGGAGACAATACTTAATGTGATCATTGCAGACGTGATAATATCACGTTAATATTTGTCATCGAGTGAAGGTATAAAAATGAATCGAGGACGTAGGTATATGCATACTATGGTACGATTTGATAAAAGATATTATGCTTTTATTCTCGAGTCAACAAAGGGTTGCGTGGCATGATTAAATTAATTAATCAAGGTTATCTTGGGGAGATAAATAAAATATTTTTGGCCACTTTCTCATTAATTTAATTATTTCTTTTTAAATAATGATAAAATTATGAATATTCGGATTATACATCGTTTATTGTATGATGCGATTGGCCGACACTTGTTTACCTAATTCATTAATTATTTGATTATAAATTATAATAAACTCAATGGCGATTTCCCATCTCTATCTTTCAAAAGATTCCTAATTCATTTCATTCTATTTCATTTCTCATTCTTCATTCAAGAAAATAGATCATTTTAGTCTATAGATGCTATGTACGAAAATTTTCGTGCTGAAATGAAAACAAGACGATTAATTCGGAACAAATGAAGTATAAGTGTGGACATGTGGTACAATTAAATCAATCCTAGGAAAACTACACTAGAGTTGACACTACACTATAGTTGACACTAATTATATATATTCGTGGAGGAATATTTGGTACGAGAATTTCATTTTAATCGTTAAGTATAGTACCATGTAATACTATAGGTGCACAAATATAATACCATTATAAATATTGCTAGTTTTTTTAATCCATGCATGTAGCACCAAAAAAATTGACATGGTATATTCACGATTAGCAACATATGTAACCATGAAGAATATTCCTCAAAGACTTTACGTTTTATAATGTAAAAGAAACATCTACACTTAATTAATCACGTTATATTTGTGCGATACTCTCTCTTTCCCGTCTGATTAGTGATTACACAATTTTTTAAGTCGACCAAATTGGGCTTGGCCTTAGGAAAACAAAATATATGTATTGGGCCTATTGAAGTAAATTTATACAGATATTTAATTACCGTAGTATTTATTTATTTTATAGCAAAATTGTTTCAAGGGAAATTGGAACTAGGTTTATTTTACCCAACAAAATTACTGCGCAGAGAAGAGGAAAAAGTTTAGGGAGAGAGACGAACTTCATCATCAAGAAAACTACGAATCCTCACATGGAGAAAGGTACCTACGTTTTAATTCCATACTTAATAGATGTTCGATTAAACTTGAACGAAACATACTTCTTCAGACTTATTGTTACTAAATCAAAAAAATTGAGACTTTCGAAATTTTACGAAAGAGACGGTGATAATATTATGACTTTGTTATAGAAATTAAGTGGCTGGAAATAAAACCAGATACGATTTTTGAAAAGTGTAATGTTATTAAATGTAAAACCTTATTCAATAAATCGTTTTAAAGCATTTTGGAATAATTGCCTTTTCTTTAATCTACGAATATTACTACTATTAATTTATTTGGAAAATTCCAGTCACTCAGGCAAAACATCAAACACCTGGTATTCGAACTGTGGGAATGATACTGCCAGTTTTCAAGCTCGGGACGCTCGCGCTGAGAACCCTATGCAAACCCATCGGAAACCGCATCAAGAAAGAGGCCGGCTTGCACCCCAGATTCCGGCAATCCATCATCAACATTGCTCAGGTTTCATTCCTTTCCACCTTTTTTAAACAGTTTCCGACGCCGCGAAATGATGTGAATTCTGTCGAGATGCTATTTGATTTAGGATTTGTTGCTTAGGGTTCGTAATCACTTGTTTGCTTGAGTGGAATGGTGTGGTGGTTTGTTTTTAGTTCGGTTTCCGGTGGGCTGTCATTTTCTTGAAAGAAACGTGGTTGTTTGGTGGTGAATTAATTAAGGTTTTGGAACCTTCATTTGAAATGTGTTTGTTTAGGTTTAATGATTGGCCAGTCATCTTTGACATTCTCCGTTTGATGGAATCATGGAAATGGTGTTTGATGGACTAGGTGATCAATAGTTCTGCATCCATTTTGTCATTACTGGACTAATTGCTTCACTGATCGTATTAATTGAGTTTAACCAGCACAGTAATTGCTTGTTTGCTCCGACGGCAGCTGAAACCGTGTCACGTTTTCTGCTCCCAAGTCCACTAGTTAGTGAATTTCCATTAGAGTAATGAGATTGTTAGTTACAGACTTACAGTTGAATTTCAACGCATTTTAATAGTATTATGCAGAGGCTGTTTCTTATGCTATTTCCGAGGGAATGAGGCAAGTTACATATATCGGAGAGGATGAAACGTGACCTGCTTTGTAAAGTTTGGGATGTTAATGTTGTTGCTATTATAGTCGCTACTGCAAATTGCAAAGAAGTGAGGGTGTTAGTAACCTTTATGGATGCTGATATTTTCTCCCTTAAAATGTTGTGTTTTGAGATCAGTCGTACTAAGGCACTCCATTATTGGTCTCAATGTTCTGTCAATAATCTAGAAAGACGGTCTGAAAATAGCCCTGATATTTGAAACTTAAGTGAACTTAACATTTTAAGAGAAAGTATAGTTTTACTTTTCCCAGGCATCTGAAATTCAAGGATTGTTTCTAATTACAGTTTATACAGCTTCCTAAAGTAAAGGACATTTTAAGTTTCACGTCGCAGATGTTATTACAATGTACTGGTAGAAACTGCCATGCATGTCTCAGTAATTCTCAGTTATATAGTTTTCATATTGACGTGTGTAACTTTATTATGGGCCTATACTTGGTTTTTTTCATGATTGATTTGGTTTTTCGATGAAATGGTTATATTCTGCTATATGGCACAAAACTTGATATGGTAACTTCTGGAAGGCATCTCGTGGAAAGTGTGAAGCTTGTGACTTAACAATCTCAATGCTTTAACAGGCAAACCATCGGTTGACTACAAATTTGCAAAGGCGTATATACGGGCGTGCAACAGATGTAGTGATTCGTCCTCTAAATGAAGAAAAAGCTGTTCAGGCTGCTGCAGACCTTATGGGAGAGCTTTTCATCTTCACGGTATCTCATAAATTTCTGTGTGACCTCTGAATGTATATGTATATCCACAACTGATACTTCCATCACTTGGATGATGCCGCGAGAACACCATTTAACCATTCTTCATTCAGAATTTGATAATATATCGCCATTTTCCATATTGCATTATTAGCTCATGAAGTTTCAGAACCGGGTTTTTTAAGTATTGTCAAACTGTATATAGTCTTTTCCCATTAATATTCTGATCTTAGATTTGTAGAAGCTATTATAGGACCCAAGATGGTTAGATTCATCGTATGACTTTGTAATTGTGATTTCTAAATTCTTGCTTATGAACTTCAATGCATAAGAATATATATCTTCTAAAACTGGTTTACTTGGTTTTGTCTGTTCTTCGTCTTCCGGTATCTGTCTAGGCTATGTAGTTATTTGAAATAAATATATAGCATACCGCAGAAGTTTCGTTGTATTGATAGAGCTCATAAACTTGACAAGATTTGTCTCAGGTTTCAGTATAACTATCATAGCATCGATATGCACATGGTTTGTGTCATCTTCCTTTTGAATATGAGAACTCCTTTTGAAGTCCTTTATTGTTTCAAATTAGGTTGCAGGCGTTGCTCTAGTTTTTGAGGTGCAACGAAGTTCTAGGTCAGAAACCAAAAAAGAGGAAATGCGCAAGCAGGAAATAGAGGTTTGTCTCTCTCTCTCTCTCTCTCTCGCTCGTGCTTGCCCCATAATAACTGAGAGCGCTCTCCTGGAACCGTATGAGAGTTGAAGATACTGAGCAATGCTCTCTCTCTCTCTCTCTCTCTCACCACGGGTTGAATTCACTCTAATTCGATATCACCCTTCTTATTAGTGAATTATCTATTGATTTTCATCTAACATGTCAGGTGTTGAAGCAAAGAGATGAAGAACTATCCCGAGAGCTCGAGCAGCTCAGGCACAGAATTTTAGAAGTCGAGCAGCTTGCAAAAGAACAGGGCTTGAGCAGCGTTTTCAACTTAAGGCACTCGAAAGAGACTGATAACAAAACAAAAGATGCTAAATCATCTTAACATCTCGTCTACACGAAGTAAGCCTGTAATGGAGTCGGGAACTGTCTTTATTTTCTGTGCCTAAGCTTATTTTTCGCAATTTGGCAGATCCTCAGGCGTCTGCAGAATAAATCGTGCAACTAAAATGCTCAACGAGGTCGAAGCATCATGTAAAGAACTGTTTAGGATTCTAACACCGTGTGAAGAACGAGAAATAGCCAAAGTTTGTCGTCGTCGAGGTTCGTTATCTGTACATGGTATTGCTGAACTGGAGATGCCCATATTTTGGCTATTTCTTGTAGCTAAGATTCTATATTTCTTTGCGTTAAGTTTCTTAGTAACAAAGCAACTAAGAGTGTAGTATATTTATTATATACAACACTTCTTTTATTGAGTTTCTCATGAATAGTTTTACAAAAGTAAATCACAGGTAATACATAACTTAGATTTGAGACGTCGACCAAGAATTCGCTGCAACCCAGTCGAAAGCGATGGGGCTTAGAAAAGCATCAGGAATCCCGAAAGAACTGACCAAAGCGAGTGCATGTGGTCGGATTTCACTGCATAGATTCGCCAATTCTTTCCTCACTGTTGCAGCATTCTCTGGGGTTAGGTACCCATACCGAAGAAATGCAGGATCTTCGTCCAGAGTCACAAGAACATACATCGACCTCACCAGGCTCAATACGCTCTGCATCATTTACGAATAATTTAAGGTTCAGATAAGGACATAAACAAACAGTCACTTTAAATAACTATAACCATGAAGTCGTATGTGTACCTTCAACGATGCGTCTGTTACGTTGTTCTCAGCTTCCATAAAAGTCTTCCAGATTGCATGATCAGTGAAAGCTCTGCCTAAATCTTCAGCTAGTTGATAACTCTGCAGACGAAGAATAATACGGGTTAGAAATAGAAAGGAGTATAAGCATACATCTCGAAATTTAAGATCAGATTCGTGTTTGGTAAACCCTCATTACCGCAATAAAGGCAGACTCTTTGCTTTCTCCTTGAGCTTGGTATCTAGAGACTTCCGCAGCAAACCGGTTTAATAGATCTCTTTCTCTCAGGCAGAAGATATCACTCTGTTAAAGATGAATAGGTGAAACTCTAAAACATTTCAAAATCTTTTCCGGATAGTAAGAGCACTAACTGTACCTGAAACTGGGAGCTCCGTACTGTTGAAGGTGAAAGTTGCGAAGGAATAATAGGGGAAGGCTTATTCATGTGCTCGAGTCCTAATTCTTTGAATGGTTGGTTTTTCCTTCTAGCTGCTACAAATTCTGCTAACAGCGCCTTGCTAACCTGCACCACAGATAATTTATCTCTGATTCAGACACCACGCGATTAGAGTTCTAAAACGTCATAAAAAATATATTTATATCAACTGTACCTGTTGCATAAGGACATTGTTATCGCCTTCAAAAGTAGATTGCACATCGTATTCTCCTTTTAGCTGACCAATTCGGTTTTCTGTCTTCAATCCTTGTCCTCCACATGCTTCACGACATTCCTAAAAATATATGTTCAACGGGTGTGAGGGTTTCTCAATAACTAGAAGCTTAACTTTGTTTTCAATTATTCACCTGAAGAGTTCGCATGTTATGCCACGTAAGTGCAGCCTTGAATCCACTAGAAACTACATGAAGTGTTTTGATCAACTGAGGAGTCCTCCGAACATATAGCAGTTTCAGGTAGTTTCCAGCAAAGCTCATAGCATATCTGTCACAAGCAGATTCTTTATTATGTAAAAAATAAATGCACATTCCACATAAAGAGAAGTTGAAAATAAGAGCCTAAATGTAACACTGACGTTTTTGCTAGAAGAGGAAGAAGGCGCCGCTGATGACTAGGGTAATCGAGCAAAAGAACTTCAGCACCATCAGATGTAATAGAAAATGCTCTCCTTGTCAGTGAATATCTTATGGCAATAGCTAAACTCATCTGTTGAAAAATATTCAAGTCATCAAAATTACTGAAAACATAGGTGCAAACAACTATAAACAAGCCTATAATTAGATACTTATTAGATATAAATATGCTAGTAAACTAACTAGATCTCACCTTTGACATATAAATAGCACTGACTGCTATTGTAACACGTCCCGATGTCAAAGGGGCCATGAATGCACCGAACCTCTGCATGTAGGGATGCTCGTCAATATAAACTCTAAAATGCAATTGCAATATTTTTTTTTAAATCCTCTAAATGGAAGACCATTCAGTGACCACTAAAAAAGTTATCTAGACATAAAAATCAAGAGAGTATTTTCATTTTAAATTTTCAAGCCGTAAACATTAACAACTGACGCAACAGCCCTAATGGCCTGAATTGCCACTTATTTAGCATCTTTTTTATGCAGACCCTAACCTGGTCAGGATCCTTTATAGCACTCAGATATTTTCCATCCGATGAAACATCAGCAACTGAGTTCAATATGTTTTCCCTTGGAATGCGAACATTATCAAACCTGAAGATGCAGAGTGCTAAATATTTGAGAACAAATTAACTCGGATAAAATGAGAAGTCAACATATATCAATCAAAATTTGAAGGGACTTCGTCTTTTACCATATTCGACCATTGTCTACACCATTCAAACCAATCTTATGACCACAGTCAGCGATCCGAACATTGGGACAGATATTACCATCTTCATCTCTGATTTGGGTGATAAATGCATGGACACCTTCATTCTTGCCCTCAATATTGAGCTGAGAGAAGACAACTGTGTGCGTTGCATGCTATAATATCATCAATGAAGATCTTGTTAGATCTTATCAACAGTTTATGAAGGGATAACATGACGAGCCTAAACATCACAAGCAGTCAGAAATATAAGAGTTTGATACAGAATTATTACATTAGCAGCTCCACCAATCCAGTACTTTTGAGCTGATTCACATGGAGTGTTGACGACAAATTCTTGGGTACTAGCATCATATGTGGTTATTGTTTCAATGCCTCGGACCTGATAATATAGAATCCAAATACCTCAAACTTCAGGATACCAATTCTCATTCATAGTCAAGAATCAACAACCAAGTAATTAAGAAACTATTGTACATACATTACTTCCATGTCCCAACTCTGTCATTGCAAAGCAGCCCTTAATCAAGTAGTTTTCCGTGGCACTTAGCCATTTATCATGGTGCCTTTTTGTCCCAAAAAACTGGATAGCACCACCCCTGAACCACCAACATCGGAAAAGCTCATAAACAGTTTTTCTAGGCATACCCAAAACACAAATCAGATCAAAATCAAACCTAGTTAAATACATGAAAGGAACCACGAAATGATACCAAGAATACATCTCCAGACACCAAAGTTCCCTAATGTGATAATAATTCTAATATGAGTCTAATCTTCATATACGAGCCAATTCGATATGACTAAACAGTTCCCCTCTTAATATATGCACTACCATGTGCAAAGTTCAATCAACTCAGGAAAATCTGCAAACATATTATGTATCAATAGTCTTTCCATTTTCGATGTTTACACCAACATTACTTACTTCGAAGTCACCCAACACAACCAACGCCAAAAGCAGCCTAATTCGGGTATTCGAAATTCAACTTTTTTGCTTATCTTATCACAGCAAAGCCAACCATGACAAATCAATATATTCATCACCGAATGGTGTTTCATCCTAACATCAGTAGCACGCCTCAATTCATACCAACACCAAATCAAAAGCTTATCAAAAGCAGAGAGCGTACCACAGGAAGAAGTGAACCCCAATTTTGATCGCGAGAGAGTGATCGAAAATCTCAATCACCTCCAGAAGAGCGAGCTTCCTCATCTCAGCTTCGAACCCCTTCTTCGTGAGCCATCCCTCGAAAACGCCGTGATCCAGCAAATACTGAATCCTCTTCATCGTCACCTCCCGCTGCTGCTCCATCGACTGGTTGTAATCAGGCGCCACGAACACCTTCCCTCCCCTCGATCTCGGGTTGAACAGCTTGCTCTGCACCATCAGGTTGAACAGCCAATCCCTATCCCCCAAATTGTGGCCGTCCATCAATTTCCGCATCGAGCTCACGTCGAACGACGCCGGCCGCTCGGACGCCTCCGGCGGCGCATAGCTGAGGCACGGCGAGCGTGAAACGCCGCCGCCGCCGGCGGTGGAGCCGTGATCTACGAGGTGCCTGCTCAGAATTTGGGTTCTGAAATTCGCTTTTTCCATTTCTTTTTTTGGATTTTTCGTGCCGGTGAAGACGATTAGGTGTGAAATGCGGGAAATTGAAGAAACTTATGCAAAGCAAACGATAAGACTAGTCCACCTATATATAGAGCACGAGTTTTCGAGTTTGACATTTTCTATTGCATTGTTAGATTTTCCGACATTTAGAAAAATACTTTTAGAAGGTAGCTATCAACACAAATATTAATTTTGAAATTACTTTTTACTATAAGATGAAATCGGACTTTAAATAATACAATAGAAGACGTCACATTAAAATACTGTTTACGATATAAGTTTATATACTAAGGCACTAGATTTGATTATTTAATGCAATGGCGAGTTTACTTTTCCCATGGAACTTTTATAATTTAATTAATGACTCAATAGTAAAAGCAAAAAGCAAATGAGTCAACTTGAGGGGACCGGAATGGTATATAATAGTAAGCCCGGATCTATTTTTAGAAATTTCAGTTTATTAATTGCATGCATTTATTAACATTATTACATGCATTTATTATAGTTATTTTTAGAAATTTTAGTTCTTAATTTATGTTAACAATTTTTAGTATCAGTAATTATTTAGTTATTTAATTTTTTTTATCAACTATGTTTAGAAATTGTGTATTAAAATGTTATATCATTATTATACATGAATATTTTTAGTCGACTAATAAATAATAAACACTACAATAGTATAATTTATGACAATTTAATAATTTTAACAATTTAACGAATATGACGACTTTAAGTTTATTCCATATTTATATTATTACGTGTATACAAGTAATTATGTCTTATCTCTCACATGTATTTAAAAAAATGACCACTATTCGTTTAGATGTATTTCCTACTTTCAAACTATTTTTTATCATAAATTTATAATTTCACGATAAAAAATCAATATTCACATCATTTTTTCATATTGTAGATGAGAAATACTCCCTCCGTCCTTTTATAGGATTTACATTTCTTTGGGGGCACGGGAATTAAGAAATGGTGGATTTGTATATTAAAGTGAAAATGTGCATGTGCAAAAGTGTTTTTCCTTTAGTAATTTTTTTATCAAATAAGGAAACGTAACATCTTACGCCAGAGGTACCAAAAAGGAATATATAACATCTATAAAGGGACGGTGGGAGTACTAGATCAATATGAAACTAACATGAGTCCCTGTATAGATAGTCAGCATCCGATGCAACAAATGTTAGCTAATGAAAGGAGAAAGAAAAGAGAGAAAAAGAAAAAAGAAAAAATTGGAACATAAGACCTAAATACATTTTCATATATCCCCACACGTCGTGTGGGTGAATAACTAGTTTTAATAATAGTACTCCCGCCGTTTCTTCTTAAACGGCCTGTGTTTCTTTTCGGCACGCATATTAATAAAATTGAGGTTTGTTGTATAATAGTGGTGGTCCACATACTTAAAATGAGAATTTAATATATACTCGTAAAAGTGATATATTAAAGGGTTAATGGAGATGCACATGAGATTGTCGGGCTAAAATAAGAAACATGTCATTTTGCACGAAACGTCTCTATTAGAAAATCATGCCATTTCAGAACGGAGGGATTAATTAGTTAAAAAGAAATTTAGGAATTAAGGGATGGGGAGTCTAGGGAAGCGTGCTAACCCATTCCGCTGACTGGATATGGAATCTTATCCGTTTTCTCAAATGAGTCGACTCAGCCTGACTCGTGTCCGAGGTGGAAGCGGGCCCAATTAGCATGAAGATGGGCCGAACCTTATTGGGCTTTTTTTTTCAAATGTATGTTACGATTTGGGCCGACCCTTATTGGGCCTTTGTGTAAATAATAATAATAATATTAATAGAAGAATAATGTGCTACTCACCTAATGTCGTGAGCACCTTTGTCACTTTTTTGTTTCTACATTATTTTGTTCGATTTTTTCAATAGTAATATACTTCTAGTAGTACCTTATAAATTAATATTGAAATTATTAAATCCAAAAAAACATAAAATTCAAAGCTCGATTTGTTCACTTTTCCTTCTAAGTTCAAAATGTAAATAATAAATTAAATCGAGCTTTGATTTTTATGTTTTCTTGGGATTTAATGATTTCAATATTAATTTATAAGGTATTAGAAATATATTACAACTGAAAAAATCGAACAAAATAATGTAGAAACGAAAAAATGACGAAGGTGCTCACGAAGGCTCATTAGGTGAGTAGCACATCATTGCTCGTATTGCTCGTATTAATAATAAGGCGATCGTTGCGGGAAATGCAGCTGCTGCTGCTGCTGCTGCAGGCGAAAATGGCGACGAGACTAGCTCTCTTCACTTGTTTCTGTGTTTCTCTTCAGTTCCATAGCTCCTATTCCTCTTCCTCTCGCCCACCCATAGGAGTCCATCCTCTAGGTCAACTCTCTCTCTCTCTCTCTCTCTCTCTCTCTCTCTCTCTTTCTCTCTAACACACGCACACTACATTACAGTGGAGGGTTGAGTTTTTTCACTGAATCGTGAGATATTTGTTTTTGGAATTGTAGACGTGAAGTACTACGAAGCGGAGCTGATCGAATGCAAAGATGGATCGAAATCCTTCACTAGAGACCGTCTCAACGACGATTTCTGCGATTGCGCCGATGGTACTGATGAGCCTGGTAAATTACTATCTCTATCCCTCGCCTTTTCATCGATTACTTTCTCTTTTGTTTGATTCAGCCTCTGTAGTTGTTAGTCGGGAGCTAGCTTTTTTCTTCGAGTTAATAATTGGGAAATAAAATTGTTTGAAATGGACTTGAATTTGAGGGTGCAGAGAGGGGAGGGGAAGCCATGGATTTCTCATAAATTTTAATTACTCTTTGTAGCATTTTAATTGACGGTATTAAAAGTTGAAGAGGGTGGGAATGAAGAATGAAGGCAAAAATGTGGTAGTCAACCCTTTATCCAATATTCCCCTAACTGAGTTCTTGAGTTTGTTCTCTTCCATTGTAGGATCTGCTAATTCACCCCTTTATCATCCCCTTTTCCGTCGTGTTAGCTGCTCGTTTTATAAACGTTATTGTTTCTGTTGAAATTTTCTAAAATAGGCAATGTTTTGAAACTTTGGAACTATTAATGTATATGAAGTATGATTGTTAGTAGAAAGTAAAAGGTCAATTCACCTCCTATCAGAAACTCCTCTCCTCTGTCTGACCAGTAAACCGGACCAAACTGAAGAATTCTGTTGGAGGCGGGAAGCCAAATGCGTGTACACACAAAGACATATATATAAATATGATAATGTTATGCTTATTTCTTATGAAAGATGAAGAGGCCGGAAGCTAGGGATCATCTTAATAAGGTCTAAGGCTAAGGATGAATTCCTGAAATCAATCTACTCACCCCCCTTCCCACCATGGCTTAGTTCCTTCAATCCTATAGCTGATTTTTCTTGTGTTGTAATATCTTGACAAAATGGTCTGCAATTTTTACTTATTTTTTTTCTTTGTTATCAGAAAGATATTTGCAGTGCATTTATTTTCTTTTCTCTATTTAACCATTTTCAAATAGTATTAAGTTCATTTACATATCAAGGCCTCAGACATGTTTCTTCGAGGTGTTGGTGATTGTCACCGTTTGATGAAGTGTTTGACCGGTTGATCTAGTCTTCACCTCGATAGGTTCGCTATAATCTTTTAAGGGCGTATGCCCGGAAATAATCAATATCAGAAGGCAGATGCCTTAATGAACCTCAAGATGATGAAGTTTCTGCTTTAACATTTTTTGAATTTCTCTGGTTGATATCATCTTAACTCAGTATACGTTGAAGTTAATTGCAGCTTGATTTTACTGGAGCTCTACTTCTATGTCATGTAGGAACTTCTGCATGTCCGGCTAGCAAATTCTACTGTAGAAATACAGGAAGTACACCTAGATTCTTGTTTTCTTCTCGAGTGAATGATCAGATTTGTGGTGAGTTTAACCATCTCTCTTTCTTATATTCGAATCATGGATACACTATATTTTTCTATTGTCGATGTTCTTAAGGGTAAGGCAGTAAGATCATAAGAATCACTTAACAATTGTTTAGTCTTACTGTTTTTTCATATTTTAATCACTTTTAGCTAATGCTTCGTCGTCAAGAGCTTTTATAGTTCTCAAATCATGTATAAATAGTGTAGTGGTACTTGTTTCGTGGCCAAAATTTATCCCCTCTCTGAGTCTCTTAATCCACCGTTTAGAGAAATGAATCGCAAAATCTTTATTAGAAGATCACTATGCCTGCATGTTACAGTTGTGAAGTTTATATGCCCTATTCACGTTCTAAAGACACATTGTCCAACATCTCATTTGCATGTGGTAACTCGTTCATACAGATTGCTGTGATGGAAGTGATGAATATGATGGAAGTATCAAATGTCGCAACACTTGCATCATGGGTGGGAGTATTGTGTATCAGAAGCAGACATATGACTCAGAAAGTAATCTAGATTCAATTAACTCAAGAAAAACCAAACCTGGAAGTCAGATTGACGACTCATCACAAAAACTTAAAGGTATTTCTCTGCATGTGAGACATGTATATAGTTCTTGTATTCACCATTTCATAAAAACAACTAATCAGCTGTTTCTCCAGGCTTGAAGGCTTTGGTCTTTGTCCAGGTGGGTCTTGTTATATCTTTCGTGGTCTTTTGCCTCTTTCGGCGCCGCAAGTCCAGAAGAAGACAATTTCGATGATAGGGATGTTGTATTATTTAACTTCGGTCCGTGGTATAATTTAACCCTCTTTTAAATTCATAGCTTGACACCTATTTCTTGCTCGTCTCTGTTTCTATGTATTTATTTCACCTATAACCAGTTCATACATAATTGACCTTTTCAGAGAATTGGCACAATCTTCTGTAAATTTTTTGTTGCTTTGACCCATGCAAATGCAACATACAATTTTATGCTGGAGAAATTATTGCTGGCACTGAATCCATATCAATCTTCATGACACAGTATCTGAAGTTTAGCTGTTTACTTCTGTCTTACATTTTGTGGAGTATTAGTTTTCAGAAGGATGGACTGAATATTTTGCCATTATAAAGCACGGAGTAAAGACAGCTTCAAGAAATCAAACAGGGAATATTGCCATTTAAGACTCTAAGGAGCTGGTAGTTATATCGCCCGGATTGCAGACTTTGGAGGCCTCTCTGTGAGTTTTATATGGAAAAGGTTTCGTTTGCATTTTCTCTGTTATGAAATTAACTACTTTCTCTGATTTGAACCTATTATTTATAGTCTTATTGAAACTTGAGGAGCGGGTTTGCTACTAGGATACAAGCAGCTGATTATCCATGATCTATTACACATATGAGGCTGGTCATTAAGTATCTTTTTGTTGAGAACTTTACAACGGTGAACGTAAATAGCTATCAGCCTTTTTGACTCAACGTATACTAAAATAATTGTGGTTGATAAATTAGCTGAATGAAAGACTGTTGTTTCTTCACCGATTTCTGCTTATGAACTCTTCAGACTGAGCTTACATATGTATTATTTTTGGATATAGATTCAATATATGAATATACCCATCATAGTCATGGAAAATAAATACTTCCACCTCAGAAATCTTTTACAGGGTAGCTGGCTTCCTTGGCAATGCCACAAATCCCATTTTTATCGGAAGACCCGCGCTCCAGTTTGATATATCCTTTGTCACCCCAATCGGTCCCCCACGAGTTCTTCACAATCCAATATTTCGAACCCTTTCGCACACCATAGCCCACGACTAAAACCCCATGGTTCAGCGACTGTCCGCAGGAACCAGCAAATATTCCACTAGAGTAGAACTGAAACGGAGCTCCGCTGGCATCAACAGCTGCTGATACTGGCTGACTAGCTACTGCAGCTTGTAAAAGTGTCTCGTTTCCTGGAGGTACTTGAACGTAGCCTGTGATACTTGCTGCTATTTTTCTTGCTGTGAATATGTTACATATCCCTTGTTGCCCTGCATATGGGTAATCGTATTCTCTAGATATACCACCATTCAGCATCATGAATTGAAATGCTTTATCCATGTAACCACCGAGACAACCTCTATTAAGAATCGGGAAACTACAGTCCACGAGCTCTTGTGGAGACAACGATACCAATTCCTTAGTTATGATCCCGTGGAGTCCTTCTACTGCCCCTACTGCTGAGAATGCCCAGCAACTGCCTGTAATGAAAGAATTGTAATGCATGTTAGTGTGTGAACTGTGTTTAATTGAGATTCATAGCCATGTAATTGCTTATTCATGAAACTGCACATCATAAATAGAAATGACTGAAGCATTTTGTACCGCATTGGCCTTGACTCTTCACTTCAGTGACGACTTGTTTCTTTCTCCAGTCTACGCTTGATGGCAGTGCGTACTTCTCGAGCGTGTGGTTAAGTTGATTATATGTGCGCTCATCGCTCTTGTAACCTAAGTAAGTAGTCTGGAACTCGTAATTCGTCATGTCTGCAAACTTATTGATGGCGAGTTTGTAAGAAAGATTCTGAGAATTCACGAAATCTATGAGCTTGACATTAGAGTTGAAGATCTTGAATCGCCTCCCATATTCATCACTGCCGTAATGTTTACTGTGCTGTTGCAGCCAGATTCTGTATCTCTTCTCCATCACCGCTGTTTCATTTCTCTTCGGCTCTAAGTATGCATCCGAGGGAACACACAGAATGCACACGAGCACTATTGCTAACAGGTAGTTTCTTGTTACAGCTGAAGGGCTCTTCATCTCTTACAGCTGAGGATTATGATGCCTGAAGCAGATTTTTTACGAGGTTTGGCTTCTGATCCTTTCGAATGATATAGGCCGTCGTGAATCGTGATGTGTGGTACGTATACTCATCTTGGGAATTCAGTTAGATTCATGGTTTTTGTTCATGTCTGAATTTGGTTTATTTTCTGTTGCTGAGGCAAGTTTGTTATGTCCTTTCTTGTCTATAGTTCATTTGTGTGCATGAATTTCTGAATTGCTGAGAGCAAAGAAATCAGAGTGAGTTAGTTATGCAGTTAGAATTGCTTTCTTTTCCTTTCGTGTTTAAACACCACATGCAGTTAGTTATCTCATTCTCTATAGGGTTCTTTGCTTGCATAGTCGAACGACGTCGTTCGAGAAATTGCAAAATCGTGTTATTTCCAGCAATTAACTCCTTGAAATATGATGCAAAACTAAGCAAGTTATTTATTTATTTATTTTTGCTTTGAAGTAGGGCTGCAGCTACCCAGAAAAATAAGGTGCTTGTTGGTAGTTAATTGTTTGTTTAATTTTATTTCAATATCTTCGTTATATATTACCTCCGTCTCTTCCTAAATGACTCATTTTATATTCATATACGAGATACTATAAAATAATAAAATAGGTCACCTAGGAAGAGACGAGACGAGACGAGACGGAGTATATTATTAAGACATGGTACATTGGTACTTTTTTACGTTGTCTTAATTTGTTATTAAATTTTTTATAGCCCCCAGAAAAGAAGCCTTAAATAAAATGTCGGAAGAATGCTTGATTATCGTTATTAATTAGTAGTGCTTAATTATTAATTTAGTGGCAGTGATTAACCTTAATTAATTAATCACTCTGCATAATGTAAACATACATTCTTTGTCTCTCCTCAGCACCATTAGAGCTGTGGTACTAACAAAGTACTACATCAGATTGGCATCACCTTCCAAGAAAGTCGAGTTCGAGTTCGAGCTCGAGCTCGAGCTTCATAAACTTGCATTATCATGGCATGCTTACCTGAAGTGAACTATTTCAGTATAACAGGTAATCGTTCTGATAACGAGACGAGGTTGGTCGATTGAGTCGGGATCTGAGTAGCTCGGCTCGTTTTCAACCTTAGGTTTTGTTCCGTTCGATATAAATAATGTACAACTTGCCTATGACTCATTACTATATGTACAGTTATTGTACCATATGTACAAATATGTATGCACTATACATGCATGTGTGCGTTGCAGAGAGGGAGAGAGATGCCTACATGTGGATGTTGTAGTGTTTAGAGAGAGAGAGAGAGAGAGAGAGGTTATAAGGGCGTGCAAACATTTCACATGGCAAGACATGATCCTTTTCTTTTCTAATAACCCTCACTTTCCACAGCTCATCCTCTTCTTCTCTCCATTACCACCATTTTCTTAGCTTCTTCTTCTACTTCTTTTTCCCCCAAATAATTAATTATATAATTGAAAAATGGAAAAGTGTAGAGATAGTATATACCTCCAATCATTCATTAATAATACGATTCTTCAATTTACATACTTTTGGTTTATGTAGTTTTCATGTTGGCTCCAAACCTACTACTAAATAAATTATCAAAATTTATTGAACTATGTGAAAATAGAAAGTGGCACTCAATCGCTCCGTCCTATTAAAGATGTTTCATTTTTTTTTCTTCTTAATTATTGTATCGAAAAGAAAGGGAACAAGTTTAATGGTATAGCGGGCATAGTTCATTTTTCGCATCGATTCGCAAGTTGTAAGTGCAAACGTGATCTTCGTGTGCAAGATTACTCCTTTTGTCTCAAGTTATTTGATGTGTTTCATTATCATATATATATTCAGCAAAAGCCAAGATGCTTGAGACATAGGGAGTTTTTAAGTTGTGATTGTTGATAAATAAGTACTTCTTCCGTCCCCAAATACAGCATACATATTTCTCATTTGGAGATTTCGAATGAGCATGCAAGTTTTATTTTCGAACACGATATTCCAACAAATCTTGTTCTACACTTTTCATCTCAATTCTTTTTGAAGCATTAACAAAAAATTTAAAGGTCGCGTCGTGACATTTGGCCTCGAAACTTAACGATGCTCGGTCGTTAACACGTCGTGTTTCCAAATCATGCATGACATGGCAAATGTGAGTTTTCAGTATAGTATATTAGGCTAGCTAATCACCCAAATTTCATTTATAGACTAGAATTTCAAGAATTGCATGCACACAAGATCCTCATTTATTCCCTTTTATTGACAGCCTAACTGATGATACATCGTGCAGTAAACTTGCGTAACTATCAATTATTCTCTCCGTCCCGACGAAAGTGAAACGCTCCAGTAGATTATAGTTAGCCAACATCCAAATCCAAGAAAAACACATTCTTTGGTTTCTTTCGGTTTCGAGTTATTGCCAGAATGCAAAAAAAAAAAAATAAATAAAAAAAAATGCAGATATAAATAATTAATTTACCAAAATCGCGTTAGACTTTAATAGATCGTGTTTGGTTTTTTTATACTCCCTCCGTCCTTAAATAAGTGTCCCGAGCCGCCAAAAATCTTGTCCCTAAATAAGTGTCCTATCACATTTTTCCAAGCAAAAATTACATTAAAGTACCAAAATTACCCTTCTTGGAAATCTAAAAGTGGGAGAAAGACAAAAATAAATAAATAAATAATCAAGGATTTTAAGGGCATAAGTGTCATTTTAGCATTCTCCTTGGTTTTTTCAAATTGGCGGCTCGGGACACTTATTTAAGGACGGAGGGAGTACTTTTTTTCAAAATAAAAATAAAAACTGATGCCTGCAGATTTGCATCGTGCCATCAATCAATATGCAGTCCCCAACGATCGATGAGATCCTCTGTCCTCAAATTGGTGTACTAATGGTGTATCCGATATAAAATAGGAAGTTTTGACATACACTAATAACTAAACTAAAAATGATAACTAAGAGAGAAAATTCAAAACTTCCTAATTTTATATCGGGTACACCATTGGTACACCAATTTGGGGACAGAGGATCTCATCCGCTCAATGATCTTGAGCGGGAAGATTAATCCAACGGCCACAAAACAATGCTCATCAGAACTAACGATCCAACGGTCGTAAACCAATTAAAAGAAGGTGAAATGCACAAAGAGGAATGTTGTCTGAAAACAAAAAAAAAGTTTTTAAAATAAAAAAGGAGAGAGAGAGAGAGAAATGCAATGAGGTTGGAGGCCACAAGGGCACGTGGTTTCTGATTCCCCCCACTGAGTTTGAGTTAATAAACTACTCTTCACTCACAACCCCCCCTACCCCCACCCCACCCCACCCCACCCCACCCCCCCAGCTGTTGATAGCTGTCCTAATCTTTCCTCCCCATGTGACCCCACCTTCATAGACAGTAAGAAATTCTTTTTTATTTTTTTCAATTAAATTCTTTTTTTAATTATTTAAAAAAAAAGAAAAAAGAATGGAATTATAGAGGGTCAGATGTGAATCTCGTGGCTATCTTCTTTTCTTCAATTATAGAAAGTTTATAATTATTATTTTTTTTAGAGAGAGAAAAGAAAAAAAAAAAGAAAAAGAAATTTGCATGTGATGTTTAGTGTTAGTGTATATATAAGGGGCCTTTAGTTGACATGTTGTAGTTTGGCAATTGCAATTGCAAACATAACATAACACAACATAACATGGCTCAATTACCCCCCAAAGTCCCAACCCTCACCTCCAATTGGGCTGACTTCTCCAAGATGGAGGCCCTCTCCATCAACACCCACAACCACAACCATGGCCCCTCCTGGGTCGACGAGTTCCTCGACTTCTCGTCGGCCCGCAGGGGCTCCCACCGCCGCTCCATGAGCGACTCCGTCGCCTTCCTCGAGGCCCCCATGGTGGAGGAGTGCCGCCGCAGCAACAACAGCTCCTCCTCCACCATGAACCCCGGCGGCGGTGGAATCGGCGGCCTTCTGCAGCAGGCAGACGACTTCCACCGCCGCCATGCTGGGGACTTCGAGAAGTTCGACGACGACCAGCTCATGTCCATGTTCGGCGGCGGGGACGCCCCGCCGCCGAACTCGAACCCCTCGTCGCCGTCTGACCACAACAGCATCAACGACGACGAGAAGGCGGCGGCGGGCGGCGGGCAGGTGAACCCCAAGAGCGAGCCCGAGGAGGACGACGGCGGGTCGTGCAAGTCCGCCGGCGAGAAGATCGCCGATCCGAAGAGGATCAAGAGGTACTTTACCATTACTATATCAAATTTTAATGCATGTAAAAAAAACACTCACAAAAATAGAAATGGAAACAGAATATTGGCGAACCGGCAATCGGCGCAGAGGTCACGAGTGAGGAAACTGCAGTATATATCAGAGTTAGAGCGCAGCGTGACTTCCCTTCAAGTGAGTGTTTATTACTCCATCCGATCTTTTCAAGTCGAGTCGTCGTTTCTTTTTAACAATTCCGTCGCGCATTTCCACGTGGATTTTAATAGGCAGAAGTATCAGTGTTATCCCCACGGGTAGCTTTTCTGGACCACCAACGGCTGGTACTGAATGTTGATAACAGTGTTCTCAAGCAAAGAATCGCAGCTTTAGCTCAAGATAAACTTTTCAAAGATGGTATGTTTTCTTTTTAATTAATTCCTTCTTTAATTTTTTTTATATTTTTTTGCATGAATTTACGTATATTTATTAGTTAGGGTAGAATGAGATTTTATGTTAGTAGATTCATCTATATTTATTTAAATAAAATATATATGGCTCTCTTTTAAGGCAAGAAGCCACATGCATGAGAAGCTAGAGTCACATGATCTCGATCCCCACCTCATTTCTTCACCATTAAAGTATTCCCTTCCTCTTGTCATATAGCACAATACCTTTCTGTTATTATACACTCACGTATACTCAGAAAATGTGCTGTCTTAAACGAGACGAAGGTAGTACAATACAGATGAAGGAAAAGCAATGCCAAAAAACAATAGATGAGATCCCTATCTCTTTAATAATCATGTTTTCTTGAAAATGAAATTACAAAGTCCCCTCAAAGATTCCAAATTCTTGCATCAATATAATTGGGTTTTTGATAGTTACATATGTTTCACCATTCACCAAACCCTTTAATTTCCACCATATTATAACTACTACATATTCCCATTTCTTGAAATATTTGATATGCAAAAATCTTGGATCTTTGGTGTATTTTAATACTATAAATTAAAGTTTATTTGTTTATAATGAATTATGAGATTAATTATACACTCACAAACACAACTCTTTAATTTGGAATCTAATAAAAATTCCAAGATTCATGCCTAAGCCTAACCATGTGAGATTATATGGAGCTACTAATTATTCTATTGTGAAAATGAAAGCTGGAAATCAAACCCCATGATACCCATTACTTCAATTCTAAACTAGTTGATATATATATATACTATAAAATATTCAATTTGTCTTTTTTTTTTTTTTCAATTATTCATATTAATTAATTAATCTGTAATACTACCTTCGTCCCTTGTTATTAGTCTCGTTTTCCATTTTTGTCTGTCCCACTTATTAGTCTCATTTTCGAAAATGACAAAGAATACAATCACATATCCCCTTCCTTCAATGATTCATGTGCCGAAACAGACTAATAAGGAGGGACGAAGGGAGTATACGATTGATTGTGTTTGTTTACATTGATGATTGCAGCTCACCAAGAAGCATTGAAGAGGGAAATAGAGAGGCTGAGGCAAGTTTATTACCAACAAAACATGAAGAAGATGGAGAATGATTCACCCCAAAAAGTTGCTGATACTGCTGAGAAAGAACAACTTGCTGTCAACTGATGATATTATTAATCAATTCATTCTTTTAAGGTAATTATTTCTTATGCTAAATAATTATCAAATGAAGCATAAATCAATATCTAAATAAAAAAAATTCTTTTGTATATTATGCAGGAAATTCAGTAGCAGAAAAGGGCAAGGCTTGTGAACAAGATTAATCAAGTTCACAAATAAACAAGTCCTTAATTTTTATTTTTATTTTGTGGGGGGCATAGGAAAATCCTCTTTTCTTGGCTTTAATTAATTAGGAATGGGTGTGGTTAATTTATTTCATTCCTTTTTTTTTCCTTCTAATTATCAACCAATCATCAAATTTATTCTTTAATTAGTGGTATCTCAGTTTGTTGTGGGTAGATCAATTGATGAGCTAGGGTTTTTTTAATTAATTTGTGTGGGGATGTATGTATTATTATTGTAATGTACTAGTAGTAGTATTTTTTTTTTTTTTTTTTGAGGATGTACTAGTAGTAGTATTAGTAAAGAAGGGTTTGTCAGGTTTTGTGGTAATTTTGTGTCAGAATTTGGCACCATTTTTTTTTTCTGTTATTTTGTATTTCCCCATGTCTGATCTTGATCTGAATTATTAAAGAGAAGAAAAGGGGTAACTCACCATTTGTAAATATATTCATCTTTGACTGTAAATGATTACGGTGTCCGTTTTGAGTTAATTTTACGAAGATTGGATCTATCTAGAGGTGCTCACGGTTCCGGTTCCGGTTCTAACCAGAACCGAACCGCCGGTTCCGGTTCCCGTCGAGGGAGGAACCGAAACCGAACTGCAAACACACGGTTACGGTTCCGGTTCCGGAACCGCCGGTTCCGGTTACGGTTCCGGTTCTAACCGGAAAAAACCGGACAATTATTTATTTTTTAATTTTAAACTTTTTTATTTCATAAGGCTTTGAACATTCTTTCAATTTTATAGGTGTTCCCCATGCAACTCTTCTCATAGTTTGGGATATGTTAGATATCACATATCAAATAAATAAGAAGCTTGAAAAGTGTAATACTCTTATAAAAACAATAAACATACCTCACAATGAAGAAATAACAAATGAGTGTTTGAGAGTAACACTTATATAATTGAAAAAAGTTCAAATTATATATATATTTAGTTATTATTTATGAAGTTTAACAAATAATGTTATATTTGTTTATAAATTATATTTAATAAAAATAAAAATAATATAATTTATATAAATTGGACGGTTCCAAAATTTGGAACCGCCGGTTTGGAACCGGAACCGGAACCGAACCGCCGGTTACGGTTCCAAGCATTAGGAACCTTAACCGAACCGCCGGTTCCACCGGTTCCTTTCCGGTTCCGAACCGCCGGTTCCGGTTCCGGTTAAAAAACCGCCGGTTCCGGTTACGGTTACGGTTTTAACCGCCGGTTCCGGTTCTTTTGAACACCTCTAGATCTATCGTAGTACGATTTAAATAGTTCTATTGAAACGAGACGGATTAATCAGATTTGCTGCCACTAAATTTGTTGGCTCCTTGGGCCTTAGCTAAGGAGGAGTTCAAAATTTTAAAAATATTAGTGAAATTCGAATCAATTAACAAGGAAAATATTGGAGATTTTTTGAACTTTTTTTGTAAGGAAAGAATTGGTTGCATACATCAATCATATATATATATATATATGGACAAAAAGGAAACGTTATTTTCCAACATCAAAAATAAATTGAGACAGCAAAGGACAATTCTGTATAGTCGCTATAACCCTTTATCTCTTCCTATAAAAATCTCTTCCTATAAGTGAAGCATAATAAAGTGAGTCGTCTTTAAAGAGACGAGACGGAGAGAGTACTATCGATTTTGCTGTTATCGACAACTACCTATCATTAGAGTAAGTCATTTTAATGCAATACCATCAATCTTGAAAGAGTATAACAAACCATATGATATGTTCACTAACAGAGTCTGATTCTATCAGAAACCAGAAAAAAATGAATCCAAGAACTCGAAACAATTCTCCGCCAATGTTGGATCGAATCACTCGAATTTCAAGAAACAAACCAACTCCAGCAGCCAAGCATATATGGAAGAAGCACCTTCCTCAATCAAAATCACATCTTGTAATGAAGACAGGACACACTACGGAACTAATGCATAACAGCGTATTCTAAGAAAGCAATCGAATCCACAAGTAAATTCAAAACACGATTCAAGAACGAAGAACGGTGATATCATATAATGCTATCCAAAATAGTTAAGTTATGCTGGAGTGCTGACTGATATGCTTATATAAGGAGATACTCCAGTCAAAAGAAGCCCATAAATGTACAAAAAACGGGGAATTTACACCATCACGAACTACGTTGCTTAGATAATTACTGGATTAGAGGTCAAGAGAAACATTACTCGACTGATGGAGGTTCTGCAGCTTCGACAATTTTCTCATCACCTTGTGGAATTGCTGGATCTTCTGCAGCTTCAGCCACTTGTTCTTCGAGCTCCGTAGATGGCATGGCTTCAGTAACTTCTTCATCCACCGGCTCATCGGGTTCTGGAACTGGTAGAGTTTCAGCAACTTCGTGCATTTCTTCATCATCACCTCCTTGTTCTTGATCTTGTTGTTGTTGTTCTTCTTCCTCTTCAGTTTTTGGGATTCTCTTCTTGGAATACAGAGCAATAAGCTGTTTGGCATCAGCCTCGAGGCCCGTCAACCTCTGATTCATATGATTGACCTTGTCGAAAAACCCCTGCATATGGGCATTATATCCATTCTCCTCTTCCTTCATCTGCTGTTCAATGACGAAGCATTTCACCCTGTATTCCTCCTCCTCTATCTTCTGGCGCTTCTCGATTTCTGCAGCAGTCAGCATAAGACCAAGTCCAACGTCCTTGTAAGTAGATTCTTCAGAAAGCTGCGCTCTATCCCTATATTCTGCAAATGCCTTCCGAACATCTTTTAAAGCCTTTCTATAATCATCAACCATACTCCCAATCAATTGCAATTCGCGTTCAAGTCGCCAAATTTCCATGTCCTTCTTATGCGCCTCCTCCATTTTGGCCTTGTGCAATTGCGCTATAACAACGTCACGTTTATGCACCTCATCCAACAAGGCTTGATGGGATATGTTTGCCCGTTCCATAGCTTGTTCCTTCTCCTCATGTAACATCCTAGCTCTGTGTGCCGCTTGCTGAATTTGCTCCATGCACATTCCAAACTCGTCTTGTGTATTCTCCCACGATTCGTTGACCCTCAATCTCTTGTTGCTGTCGATAGTTGTGTTATGGTAGTCGTGATCCATCGCCCTCTTGCCTGAATTGTTGTAGAAGGATGGAGCTGAAGCATTATTATGCACGTTGATATCCACTGATGAGTGTTGTTCTTGTGTGAAGCCCATTTGGTTTCCTTGAAGATAATTCCCAGTATATTCATCCACTTCCAAGGCATCATCACCATTAGCGAATGGTAGAACATGATAATTATCGGGTTCTTCCTCTTCCTCCTCCTCTTCTTCATCTCCCCCGTCTTCTTCCCCGTCTTCCCCCCCGTCCATCTCATCTTCTTCATTTTCTTGTTCTTCTTCTACCACATCATCTTTCATATGCTCAAAACTATCAAATCCCCCAGCATTTTCCGTGCTACAACGCTGCATGAAATGCTCATCCAGACTGTTCTTCCCATTCAAAAGCCAATTCTCAGCCTCCACTCTCTCCTCTACTACCGCCTCCTCGTCACTTTCCTTGCACTTCTCAGCATCCACCATCCCCACTTCATTCACTTCTTCCTCCTTCTCACCATCTTGCCCAAGAGTCAGCTCGGTGCTCGGCCCCTCCACAGCTAAATCCCCCCCTCCCTCCTCTGCAGGAATTTCAACTACCTCACTTTCCTTGGCAATCCCATCACTCGCCTCATCCTTCACTACCATAACCTCCGCACACGAATCCAACTCCGCCTCAGCATTCACGGGCTCTTCTCCCATCAAGAACACTTCCCCCTGCTGACACTTGATCAGCTGCTGCAAATGACAAGCGTAGTAACAATCTTTCAACTGACCCCCTTGCTTCAATTCCTTCTCCACCATGAACCAAAGCATCCCAGCCCAATCCACCTTCTCCGGGTGCCCTTCCTTGATCGTCTTCATCCACTCCATCACCTCATTAGGCATCATCCACGTATCCTCATGTAAAAGCACCCAATCAGAAACAAACGCAGCAATAAACCCTAACGAATCATCCGACAATACCTCCTCCCAATCCAAATCCACCTCCGCCCCGGCCCCACCCGCCGCCGCCTTGCCCTTCTCCTTCTTCACCGGCAGCTTAAGCGAGCGGGCCAAGTCCGCCCTATTCACCCCCACGCGACACCCATTGACGCTGCTCGACCTCAATTTAGGGTTGTAATTAGCGACCAGCTGCGCAATGAAGTCAGCCCTAACCTTCTTATCGAAGTCTATGTGAACGAATTCCCACAACCCGAGCTTCTTGAAAAGCTTCTCATAGTTGGCGAAATCGAGGATTTTGTGAGCTGTGAACGGAATCGGATTCAAATTTGACCGCAAGTTTCGCAATTTCTCCTCAATCACTTGCAATTTCTTAGCGTGGGGCTTCCGCTTACCTTTACCCTTACCTTTCCTCCGCTTGCTCTCTCCCCTCCGTCCGGTGGGGGACGCGATGGCAGCCTCAGCCGTAGGGCGGAGATCCATGGACGAAACTGCCGGGTTGTCGTCGTCGATCTCTTCTCCCTCTTCGTCGTCCTCGTCTTCTTCACCGGGACTATTCTCCTCCGCCGGATCTGAAACGGGGACGGCCGCCTCCGGCGCGGCGGCGTCGGACTCCGGTTGAACTGGGGTTTCTTCGCTGGGAGGCGGGGAACCTCCCGAAACGGCGTCGGATTGAAGGGGGTCCTGTTGTGGGGAGTGGGATGGATCTGACATGACTTAGTAGTTCTGCTCTCTCTCTCTCTCTCTCTCTCTCTCTCTCTCTCTCTCTCTCTCTCTCTCTCTCTCTCTCTCTCTCTCTTCAGGTTTACTGCAAATTGCAAAGGGGAGACGAGAGTACAGAGAAGAATTGTTATATGAATGTGGGCTCTTTTTTGGAACCTCACTCTTCTCTTTTTTCAATTTTTTTAGCCCTAATTTCTCTTATGAGGGTAATTTTCAATTAATAAGTAAAATCTTTTATTACGTGCTGTAATCGTGTCCTAAATCGAGTAGAATATACGTACTTTTATACTATCAGATAAGTCTTAAACTTTACATTATATTTTCATATTCCGATACGAAAATATAGTATCTCGAGAGATTCTTGATTGATATGTACGTTTCTACACATTGAAATACATGTCGAAAGATTACATGGGTAGGGAAAAAAGAATGAATTTTTTCAATTTACTAAGAATATTATGATATGAATATACCAAAAGAAAAAATGAAAAAGAAGTGGAATCTCCATTTTTCCAAAAATAAGAAAAAGAAAAGAAAAAAAAGAAGGTATCTCTCGATTCTTCGCCATTACAGCTGAATATACAGCAATGGAGAAGGGAAAATTCCTTTGTTAAATCGAAACTGCTTTGGGAATTTCTTCACTGAGCCATTGTGTTCTTCTCCTCTCTCGTTTGAACCTCGACGCTCGCTTCCTCTGCAAATCGGAAGCCGTCGATCAATTACTCCGATCCGTTTACTGCCGTCGCTATCTGGAATGGATTCCGGAAGCTTCGCCGTCGATCTCGTTTTGGTACTGCTATCGCTCGTCTCCGCGGCGGGGGCGGCCCAGGGCGGCGGAGGAGGGGCGGCGCGGGAGCTGTGGTGCGTGGCGAAGAACAATGCCGAGGACGCGGCGCTCCAGTCGGCGCTGGATTGGACGTGCGGGCCGGGCGGGGCGGATTGCGGGCCCATACAGAACGGCGGGCCCTGCTACGATGCGTCGGACCTTGAGAAAACGGCGTCGTACGCCTTCAACGATTACTTCCTCAAGCACGGCCCCTCCGATGAGACCTGCAACTTCGCCAATACCGCCGCCATCACCGATTTGAACCCTAGTGAGCAATCTTAAATTTCACCCCCTTTCTTTTCCTTTTCAAAATTACTGCTTTTGAGCTGAAACTCGTGCTATTTTTGCTTGTTCTGATTCAATTTCAGGCCACGGAAATTGCAAAATTCCATCCAGGTGAGAGCTTATTAGTATTCATTCGATTGAATTCATGGATTTTGTGCAAAATACTGTGATGATTTGAGAATAGGATTAGATCAGATCTTGTAATTCTGGGGAAAAGGAAGTTGGAGTTATGAATTTGGAATGTAGGAGAATGTTAGGCTTCATTTAAGTGGAACTCTTAGACTCATAACTCTTGGAATCTTTACCATTGTGTCTGCAGCTTAAGCGTAAGCAACGGTAACGGTAACTTGAGTGGTTCGACGGCTTCAAGTTCAGGCGGGGTAGATATGAGTAGAGCTAGCTCAACCATTGATCGAGGATCGATCACAAACTATCTGTTGTTTGCTGTGGCGCTAGCTTTGTTGTAGAATCGAACTCACATTTTTGGCAGGTGGCAAAATCGGAATGTTTTTGTTGAGAACGGATAGAGAGAGCGATGATCGGTTGTTTGATCAGTGGAAAAATATAATCTATAATTCTATATACGGGGAGAGTTCATCTTGGTAAATGCTAACTGCTAAGTCTTGGTTAGTTCTCGATCCCATTATCTCGTGAAATGTTCGATCTTTTTCGTGCTGGCTTCGATCAAACTGGAGGAGGGAATTTGTACTCGTAGTGATGAATCTGTTTGTGTTTCTTGATTGGCTTTTTCTTGGAGGCAAAGCTTTCATTGATCTATGCATGCTAGTCTACTTCTTGAGGAACATGTAGAAATATTGTAGCATACTATATCGAGATTCTCGTAAAAGGCAGTCGACTAGCCCTTTATAAACGGGACGGAGTAATATGTGTTCTAGATTCTTGGTGTTGTTAATGGTAGAACATATTAATGAGCTAGATTCCCAGAAATGAGGGTATAGCTTGGGCTGGGCTCAGATTTCAAAGCCCAACATAAGTTGGGCCTGAGTGGCTCATTGGGCCGCAAACACGGGCCTAAAAGTTGGGCCTGTTTGGATTATTGGGCTGGACTCGGATGTTAAACAATAAAAAACAATAAAAAACACGAATCGAGTCTCGATTTTTACATATTTTGTAACGTTTATGATTTCAATACTAATGTATAACACAACAGAATATTAAACAATTGCAAAAATTCAACAAAGTAATATTAAAATGAGCAAACGACAACAGGTGTCAGCGAAGATACTCACGGTTTGGGGTTGCGGCATATCGTTTCTCTTTATCGCATCGTCTCGTTCTACCTCACAGTTCTTCCTCACAATTCTAAACGTGCGAGTTGATGTGCCGCGTGAGAGTTAGGTAGAAGAGTTTTACATATAAATTCTCTATTAATATTCAATAACGTTAATTAAACATCTTAAATAATCAAATTGGTACCCTTAATTACACTTTTGGTTATGTGAAAATAACAAGGCATGCAGCTATTTTCGTCCTACTTAATTTATGAGTGAGGACCCCCTAATTTAGTCAAAATTTCGTGCTAATTTTTCCCTAGCCACATAAATATTTGTCAAATATTCCCGCATGGAAATTATTAACATGGATTTGTTAAATTAACGGTGGGATCGTTAATTTGATTATGTTCATGATATATAGTGAAGCGTTTTCAAAACTGTTTATGCTCTTAGAATCTCGAAAATTTCGTAACAAGATGTGGATGATAATAATGGATACTACGTACAATTCAATGTTTCACTCGTAATGGGAAATTTACAACAGCTTATACATTGTGTTTTACCAGTTTGGACCAAACACTAGTTTGGAGAATTTGATTGAGTGGAAACTTAGTACTATATGCAATTAAGAACGCACCTCATCCAAATGAATAGTGTAGTTTATGTCTCGTTTAATCACGTCTCTTTAATAAAATTTTGAAATACTAAGAGAAAAGAAACATAATTAACTTACATGATACCAATATCGAATTTCCCGAAAAGAAAAATTATTGGTAGAAATCAAATGCAAAATCAAAACTACATAATTAAATTAAGCCTCGATAACGATGGAGACATTCTCTTCTTCCTCTCTTCAAACACCAACCTTCAAAAATGGCCCTGCAGAATTCGCACTATCGCGCTAAGTACGTAGGGAGAAAATGGGAAAGAAGAAGAGAAGAAGAAGAACGTACCAAAATTCAGCGGTGATTCTCCGGAGCCTCGTCCTCTCCGTAAATCCGAGCTGGAACTCGAAATCCCAACCCGAAATCGTTGCGAGGCCGGAGATGGCGGTGGTCGCCGTCGTCGTGGTCATGATTAGCAGAGATCAACGGCCTCTGATTCCACGGATTCGCCGCCGCCGCGTTGGACTGAAGTAGTTCCCTCTGAGCAAACGTCGGGAAAATGCCTCCCGCGCCGCCGTTCCAGCCGTCGATTCTCTGGAAGCTTCCGTGGAACGGGATGTCGGAGTTCGAGTGGCTGCCGGCTTGAAAGGTCTGGAGAGAGAGGCCGAGGTCCTCCGCCGGAAACGACGCGCTGCCCTGGCAGGGAACATTCTCGAAGCTTCCGAAACTGGCGGCCGGGAAAAACGACTTCATCGTGTTCATCAGATCTGCCTCCCCCATAAACGACGAATCGCCGCACCTCGAGTTGTGATTATTATGCTGGAAATTGTAATCGCAGGAATTCTGCTGCTCGAGAGCGAGATCGCTGGAGCTAGGGTTTGAATCCGGCGTCGGCGCGTGCCACGGCGGCTGCGGCGGCTGCGTAGTCTCGTTGAGGCTCTCGATTGCGGCTTGAGCCTTCCTGATGAGCCAATCGACGGCTTTGCTCGGGCGGTCGTAGCCGAGCCGGTCCTGCACGTCGTAGAACTGGATGGCGGTGTGGGCGGAGAGGCGCACGCGGCGGTCCCTCGGCCCCTTGGCGGTGTAGACCTTGCTGTGGCGGTCCTTCCGTCCGATCGACCGGATTATATGCCCGCCGTCGACCGGAACGATCTCGCCGCCGCCGCCTTGAGCTGGACCTTTCATGGCTGCTGCTGCTGCTCCGGTTCTCGGATCCGGTTCATATGGTTTCAGACCTCCTTCCTTTCTGTATGGTTTATAAAAAGGAAACAATCAATCTTCAATTAATTAAAAGCTGCTCCGACGCAGCCTAACTCTTTGCTTTGCAGAATATAGGCTGCCAAAATATATTCTGACGACGCTGCTGCAGCGGCGGCGGCGGCGGCAGGCGGTGGAGATCCCGAAAAAGAGCGGCGGAGGGATTGCAGAAAGGCAGGTGAGAGAGAGAGAGAGGAAATTAAAGAGGAGAATTGAGAAATAAATTGGGAGAAAGAAAAATGGTACAGAAATGAATGGAACAGTAGGTGGAGAGCTATGCACTGCTCTCTCTCTCTCTCTCTCTCTCTCTAAACGCTCGTGATACCTTTATTTTATACTCCTTTCGTCCACGAAAAACGAAACTCGACTCAGTAAGTCATGAGTGGAACGTAATAAAACGTCTCGACTTCGTTAGAACCGGGTGCTTATTAAGCATGTAAAAGATGTTTAATCACTTACTACCTACCTTACATCTCTTTCACTCTCTTTGTGTGTGTATTTTGTAGCAAAAGAATATCATAGATATTTTCTTCTTTGTTTCTCCTTTTTCTTTTTCTTTTGTCTTTTTTTAAAATTTATTATTATTTTGTGGCCGGTTTAAGAGTCATTTTCATTTCTTGGAGGGGTCCTCCACCTCCATTCTCTCTCCCACACTCATATCCAAGCTTGATGGAGATCCCACAATCTCTCTCTCTCTCTCTCTCTCTCTCTCTCTCTCTCTCCATAAAATTAAAGGGCCGAGTTACTTTTAGAAATTGTTCTTCTCAGCCCAACATTAGTAATTCTTTTGATGCATCAGTTGTAAAAAATGACAGTTGTTTCTGCAAGTAAAAATTGTTGGGCCCTGAATAATTATTTCCTCCTTTTCATCCAGATTAACTCCACGAAATAGGTCTGTAATTTATTTTTGTACGAACCAAACTATATACACGTATAATAACGTTTTTGTCGAAACGAAAACGCATGAAATGAGCGACATGCTCCTATATATAGCTAAAAATTGTGTGTATGAACAGTAGCTAATTTGGCATATATTTGTGCATGTAATAAACACGTACGACGGTATAAATAAAAATAATTGCATGATTATTCCCATGCAGTTATGATCCCAACCAATAATTCACGTACGTCAGAATCGAAATTCAATGGCCAGCTGGCATTTAAGACTAAAGCAAAGGTTCGGACAACAGAAACCTGCATCATATAATGGTCGGTGTTAGTTTTCCTCCGATCCCGTTTATAACGAGTCATTTTATTTTCGTAATAGACGCGTGTCGAATAAACGTTGCTCGTTTTGAATAAGATAGACGGAGCAGATGTAACTATATACATTAAAATAAACATGCATGAATATTGGAATTGAACTCGAGTATATATTTTTGTGTGTGTGACTTCGAGCCTACGGCAGTTCATGCTACTACTACTTTTTTTTTTTTTTAATTATTATTTTATTAAAGTAGGCACAATGGATAACTATTATTACAAAGGATAAAGGAGAAAAATAAAAGTTTTGAGGCTTACTTGCATGACACAATATTAAATCTGCACACGATGAGGAGGTACGTTCTTCGTAAAATATTACCACATCTGCCTCATCTCAGTGACGTACATATCTCTTAAACATATATAACTATGTGAGTGTAAAATAATAAAAATACGGATCAATGGAGAGTTGAGATGGGGCAGCAATAATTGAGAGTGTCCAAGAATATTTCTTG
Organism: Thymus mandschuricus; assembly: GCA_029379335.1. Lineage (NCBI taxonomy): Eukaryota > Viridiplantae > Streptophyta > Magnoliopsida > Lamiales > Lamiaceae > Thymus > Thymus mandschuricus. The sequence continues at coordinate 33,012,591 of CM057080.1, read as the reverse complement.
ATGCCTAGCTATAAAATGATCGATAGTAACCGAAAGAAAACTTTGTAAAAAACGCCAAAGTCAAGAATTACTTGGTGTGTGAGGTCGATGGTTCGTTAGTTTTAGGTCATATCATCCATTTATTGTCCTTTCATTCCTATCTTTTAATCATTGCTAAATCGATAGATGGTTTCAATGTCACGTTTCGAGTCCACGATCTCATCCCAGTCGGTTGGTTGGTAAGACAGTTCTATTCCAATTAATGGTCGTGAGATCATATACAAATTCTTGCAAAGCAAAAGTCGGACGGCTTTGCTTTGCCCGTTCCAAAATTCCCACCGAGCCAATGGGTCCCGGTTGAGGATTTAATTATTCAGCATCCGATTCTGCTGAGTATGCACGTTTATATTTAGAATTCGCTTATTAACATTATAAAATTAGAGGGATAATTATTTGATCAAAAATTTGATGAGGGGGTCTTTTAGTACTCTAGGGAATATTAATTAATTAATTCAAGACGCAATTACCTAACTAATTAATGTGCTACTTATTCTATAGTAGTACTCCTACTTTTATTATTATTGTGATTAACAATAAATTAATTAAGTTGTACTAATTCCGTTTCTTAATTAACCTGTAGCTGAAAGTTGAAAGTGATTTAGTATAGTCAATATTTAGGTGTTTGTCAAATCTTAATCATCTCTCAATTTCGCGTGCAAAATTAAATCTCAAACTTCCTAGATATTCCGAGAATCGAAGGTTATTATTTTTAAGCGATATTTTGAAGAAAAAAAAGGCTAGGAAAGTAGGAATTCAATTTTTATAATCAGCATAGAACTTCAATACTGATTGAAACGAGCTTAATTGGACGTTATAGTAATTTTTACGTCGCACTTACTTTTTTCTTGCTAAAAAATTGTAATGGGAGTGCAATAGTATATGTTCCTCCCAACAAACCCACATCTCAAGGGTTTTTTTTTTGTATAATTGCTAAAAAATGAAATTAGGGTTGATTATATTTTAGCATTTAAGAAGGTGGATACATATATGAACATTAATTCATGTAATTGCCTTTATATGTATATATCTCATAATATATATTAATAGATAAATTTAAGATGCTTTGTCCCCCTAAAGAAAGAAACAAGAGTAAATATATCATGCATGTTCTATTATTGATTAATTTCCATATAATTATTTGAAAGTCCAAGATAAAATTAACATATCGGACCTAAAAGGTCTCGAATTCAAATCCTCTGCAGTTGGCGTTGAAGGCGGGAACTAAACGAAGTCGGCGTGATTCATAATAGTTGGGGGCACAACACCACTAACTTGTATTGTACATGTACATCTATCAATTCATAAGAGATTAAAAGTCTACACATGATAACATGATGATGAGCTACTTATCCTTCAACTTGCCGACTTGAGCTTCATTTCTTTATTCAATTTGATCTTTCATAACTAATACGAGCTTTAACGATCAACGATACCCATACGAAAAGGATAGAGAAGTTACGACAACTAAAAATCAGAAACTAGTCGTCAAAAAGAATTCGCATAGGGTAAAACAAGAAAGATCGCACGAAATTGGCTAACCACTTCGTCTCGAAATGACTATGGCCCGAGCCAAAATACGAAGAAAGACTAACGGACTATGTATATATATGATTTTTTTCTTTGAGGATGAAGCCCAAATTTTGATGATGGGCCTATTGTAGCTGTGCTTAACTTGGGCCTGGATCTATTCTTTATTTATTTTATTTTTTTGGAATTTTTTTTAGAAAAACATAATTTATTTCAATTTAATAATTTACACCGTTCAAAAATTAAAATAGAGATCTAATAAAATATTTTTCCAATAACAAAAAAAATATTTCAAATCCAAACCACACACTACTCCAACTCTCCAATTTTATTTTTTAATTTCTGGAATTTTAGTAATTCTTTCAAATAAAAAAATAAAACATTCCATAATTAGTAAAGTATCCGAAATAAATACATAAAGAATCTACATTAAAAAAACAAGCAATAAATAATTAAAATGAATTCCAAAGCAGAAAAAAGGCGCCACCTCAGCGTTACCAAAACTTTTACCCGCCATTTTTCTATTTTCATACTCACCATTAATTATTTAATTCCTAAAATTTCGTTCCCTCCACTCACAAAAATTTAAAATTTCTCCCAAATTCAAATTCATTCTTCATTTTTCATCCCTCCATCAACCCAAAAATATTCAAACAAAATCCACCATTTTATTCAAAAATCTCAAAATCCCACAAAATTTTCAAACCAATATTTTTGCTTCTCAAAATTCCCTCTAATCAATGCCTATAAAGCTCTCCAAACACCACCCAGATTTTCATAAACAGCAGTTGCTTCTTCGCCGTCTTCGATAATCGATGGAGGCGAAGAAGGATTGTGTGTTGATGGAGCATGATAACAAGGAGAACATCCCAGCATTTCTCGTGTCGAAAAAGCCCGGCTCGACTGAGGAAGGCATCAAATGTGCCTTGGTGAGGAAGATGATCAATGGGAGAAGGAGGCCTTTGAGGGATGTTACTCATTTTTACAGAGCGGCGGAGAGATTTGAGTCGAGGCTTCCGTCGTCTGTTTTGGTCTCCGATTTTTCGAGTAGTCGGAAACGGAAGGCGGCGGATGATGGCGCGGAGGAGAGGCCTTGCTCCAAGATTCTCAGGAGAGATTATAGATAGACAGATAGATAGATAGATAGATATAGAGAGGGAAAGAGAGAGGAAGATTAATTAGGCTGCTCATTAGATTTTTCAGTGTCTTTTCTTCTGTTTATGAATTAATAAAGTAGATTTTGTGATTGGAAATGGTGATGTTGTTTATCAATAGCTATCAAATACAAGAAACTTGAAGATTTGCTCGAAAAGCTCGGTATCGGATCCACGTGTTTAGGCCTAGTTATTTCTATTGAGTTTTGGATTAAGACTCGTTGCTATTAGTATAAATAGCTTATATCCAGAATGGAGAGAGAAAAATCGAACGTTCTGATGTAATCAATTTTTCGTAGAGGTATTGAATAGTTACAGGTAAACGATTCGTATGGGACAAGGTAATCACGAAACCTTGACCAATGTACCTGGCAGCTCGTGTTGTTTGTTGACCGAAAGGTGGAAGACTGAATCGATCTACTCCTCGGCTTTCTTCCCGATCTCATTCTAAAATAGGAAGTCAATGATGCGGTGCGGCTTGGCATTGCCCTTCGACAAAGTTGAAAGACGAACTAAGTGAACAAATCTCGTGTTCTTTTCCTGTCTTTTCGTGATTGCGTGTGTGTATTTATCCTAACCGATTTTTTTCATTAGATTATGCACCTTTGACCGTAGGATTATGCGATGGGACGTCTTCTCATGATAAACAATAGAGAAAGCTAGATTCTATACATTGATACAATTAACACAATTTGTTAATTCAAAAGAAATTTGTACCTTTGAACCTTTCAACATCCAAATGATTACTTAGGAAGACAAATGGTGATGACTAGACCAACACTAGTTGAAGAAATTAAGAATGTAGTTTTTTAAAAGAAAACAAAACAAATTTTAATATAAGTACGGTACGATGGTAGGTTTCAAGATTAGGAATGTCAATTGGTCGGGTACCTGACCCATTAAGCACTTCCCAAACCCAAAACCGTTAAAATTTCGTATACCCATACTCATCCCAAACCCGTTTAAAAATTCAATTTTAATACCCATACCCGGCCCAAACCCATCGGGTAATACCCGTTTATTACCCGTTAAGCCCAAATAAAATTAATAGTAATATTTTTTATAAAAAAATTATAACTTAATATATACATACAATAATCAAAAATTTTAATTTAAACGTGTGCATCTCAATAAGTGCTAACGAACGATATACGTAATGTAAAACAAATATCAAATTTAATGTTAACAAATAACAAAACTAACGATATATGTTTTTTATCAAGTACATTTTTTGAGACATATTCTTTCAACTTTATATATATTAATAAAAACCTTAAAATTGATAATAGTTATAATTTTTTTTATTTAAAAATATAAATATAGTTTTTATATACATGTGAAATATATATATATATATATATACCATGTATATAAATGGGTTTGGGTAGTGGGTACCCAGAGGTTTATACTCATACCCGACCCAAACCCGTTTTGGGTATCTACTTTATTACCCATACCCGTCCCAAACCCAATTTACAATACTCAAACCCGTCCCAATTGGGTTTGGGCGAGGCGGGTACCCGCTAAAACCCGACCCGTTGACATCCCTATTCAAGATTCCTCTTACGTCTCATTCGATTATCTCCAACCTAAATTAGAACTTGATTATAAAAGGCAAATGAGTATATATAAAGAAAATTGATGGGACTAAATGCCCTTTTTTGTTACTATAAATACCTTATAATTAATCCATGCAGTATTCATCATCATCATCCCTTAATAATGTGGTGCACCAAAATTTTCTTGCTCCTTCTTTTGTTAACTACTACAATGGCACTAAAGTTTGAAGCTTGTAGTGAGAATTGCTCTCTACATACAATTAGAAAAGTCGAATCTTTTCGAGCAATGTTTGGTAGAAAGATGATGCTCGAGGAGGGCGATGAGGGTGACACGGGCTTGGACGGTCAGAGCAAGCCTCGTCGGTACAGTCCCGGAGGACCCGACCCTCACCATCATCTGAATGTCCCAGTCTCGTAGTTTTCGGCTCTATATTCTAGAGATCTTTTGCACTAATATTTTGTGTTTACACAACCAGTTGTACCGAAGTCTAGATTAGATACTATGTACATTTTCCTCTACTGTAACTCGACGTTGACCTTTTCAGTTGGAGGGAAAAGTCTTACCGACTGAGATGTCCTTCGATGTCAATCATAAAATTCGAAAATTACCCCCATTTCTTTGCTTGTTTTTATTAATTTATTTTATTAATACTCAAAATGAGAGATTTATACGGTCTTTAAATACTCAAGTGTAGCATTTGTGTATTTCTTTCCAGAACTGATTCCTCCATTTTCTTGGTCAAAAATCTTGAAATTCTGCATGAAAAGAGTTCCACCCATCTTCCCCAGAAGTAATTCTCAGTCCACCTCCACCTATGGTCTGAATTCTTCCACTCAGAAGCTTCGATTCTCGGCAACTTCTAATGGGAAAGACATCAAACACCATAGCTACATTCATCTGCTCCACGACCCCACAAGAATCGCTTCGCTCAAGGAGGCCAAGTGCCTCCACGCGCTCGCCGTCGTTGCGGGTCCCATCCCGGGGCAGGAGCCCGTTTTCCTCCGCAACATCATCATCGCCAGGTACGCCGCACTGGGCGATGCTTCCATGGCTCGCAAGGTGTTCGACGGAATGCCTCAGAGAAACGCCGTGACGTATAATTCCATGATCAGTTGCTACGGTAGGGATGGGTTTGGGAGGGAGGCTTTGAGGTTGTTTTCAGAAATGAGAAAGTGTTGTTTTAAGCCGACGGAGTTCACCTACGGCGGCTTGCTTTCGTGTCGTGGGTTGGGTGTCTTTGAAGGAATGCAGTTGCAGGCGTTGATCGAAAAGAGTGGATTGTTTTATGTGGATGCTTTTGCTGGAACTGCGTTGCTGGGAATGTACGGGAGGAATGGATGTTTGGATGAAGCTCTTGGGGTATTTGAATTCATGCCTAAAAAGAACTTGGCGACTTGGAATAGTGTGATATCTGTTCTTGGTCAGATGGGTTATGTAGAGGATTGTGTTTTGATGCTGTCCGAGATGATGGCTAGTCGAGTAGGAGTATCCGAGTCGACTTTCGTGAGTATTTTGTCTGGTTTACAAGAAGATGATATGGATATGGGGGAGCAAATACATGGCTTAGTGACAAAGAATGGATTTGACAATGTAGCTTCGGTGCAAAATTCTCTGATTAGTTTATATCTCAAGTCTGGTTCGACTTGCTTGGCTGAGAAAATATTTGAGAATGCTCCTGCAAAAGATGTAGTCTCATGGAATACGATGATTGGTGCAATGGCGAACAGTGATCAGCCAATAAAAGCACTTCGTTTCTTCCGAGAAATGGGTTATACTGGACTAGCCCCGAATGATACTACACTTGTAAACGTGCTTCAGTCTTGTACAAGACTGCAGCTTTTATCGTGTGGTGAATGCATCCATGGTAAGATGGTTAAGAAGAGTTTTGAATCCGATGTGTTTTGTGGGAGTTCTTTGGTTAGTTTTTATGCCAAATGTGATAAGTTGGAAGCAGCACATCGTTGTTTCGATGGCATAACTCAGAAAAATTTGGTGTCGTGGAATTCATTGATGCAGGGGTATTCGAACAAGGGCTCTTCCTTTTCAACCAGGCTTCTCAGAGACATGATCCATTCGGGTTATTACCCGAATGGATCATCGTTCTCGATTGTTATTAAATCTGCTTTGGTGACAGAGCTGCTACAGCTTCATCCTCTGTCCATCAAAATGGGTTACCATGAAAATGCCTATGTTATGAGCTCCCTCATATGCTCTTATGCTCGAAATGGACTGATAACCGATGCTTTGAAGTTCGTGGAAACTGATTATGCTAAACTTCCCGTTGTTCCATCCAACATAATTGCATGGATTTACAACAGGACTGGACAGTACGAGAAAACTCAGGAGTTGTACGCTGAAATGGAGAATCCTGACGCTGTATCATGGAACATTCTGATTGCAGCTTGTTCTCGTAATGGTGATTACAAAGAGACGTTCGAACTTTTTGATCACATGCCTAAGTCCCGAGTGTTCCCAGATAATTACACTCTAGTTAGCCTCTTCAGTGTTTGCACCAAATTGTGCAACCTTGCTCTAGGCAGTTCACTTCATGGCTTAGTAATGAAGTCTGATTATAATTTGTGCGACACATTTGTTCGTAACATCATGATCGACATGTACGGAAAATGTGGGAGCATCGATAGTGCAGTAAAGATCTTCAATGAGATGACAGAGAAGAATATATTCTCTTGGACAGCTCTTATTTCGGCCCTTGGACTGCACGGTTATGCAAACGAAGCTGTAGACAGATTTCGAGAGATGGAGAGGGGCGGTATCAAGCCAGATAAAGTTGCCTTCTTGGCAGTTCTCTCCGCTTGTAGGCACATTGGATTGGTGAAAGAGGGGATGGATTTGTTTGAGCAAATGAAAGTGAAGTACGGTGTGGAACCAGATGTAGACATTTATCTTGTCGTTGTCGATTTATTGACAAGATACGGGCATATAAAAGAAGCCGAGCGCCTCATTTTGGGAATGCCTATTGCACCAAATGCACTGATCTGGCGTAGTTTTCTCGAGGGATGTAAGAGACAGAGCACAGCAGGAGCCCTTGCACTTGCTGCATGAAGCCGGAGCCCTTGCACTTGCTGCATGAAGCCTGAGTACAGTCAACGAATTGCTCGGAACTTTCTTGATATCCGGAGTGCTTGAAATCGAAGTCACAAGAAGGTATGTATCTATATCTATGTCCATGCCTATCAGTTTTCATCGCTTGCATCCATTTTAAAACGCGATACAGAGATGTGTTATTCAAGAATTAATCACAAATGGAAAACATTAGATCTGTATTCGAATTTCGAACTCTTTCATTAGCGAAAATGCCTCAGAAAATCTATGAATGAATCTAGAAGCATCTAAATTTAGAGTTTACCATATCTACTGCTGTGCAATCATATATTAATGAATTTGTATTATTTCAAGTATTGGATATATCAAGATGAATTATATTAGTATTTGCATTTAGTTAGCTTTAATCACTGTATTACGTTATACGATTAGTATGAAAATCGAATTTAATGAAAAGATCCTCGAAATGCTGTAAATAAGGAACTCTTTGCTTCTACTATTGCAGTGCAGCAATGGCAAACGAAATGCTCGTTTCATGCTTGATTATGCTTTGTGCAGTTTCCGTGGTATTGTCTTCACGCCCCCTTGCCTCCGTTGACAGCAGGGAACTCTTTCATAAACTAGGCTTCGATGCTTCCTTGGACGAATTTCGCCTAAAAGCTGATCTAGGCTCATCTTTGAGGGTAGTTCCCAGCGGACCCTCCGTCGATCCCCACTATCGAATTTCTAGTCCCGTTTACAAGAATGAGGTAGGTTCGTCGTTTTGGGATGTACCTAGCGGACCGGCTCCGGACCATAACCTTAAGTACTCTAACCCCGTACCAACCGAATGGAGTGAAGAAGCCTCTTTCGTGGGGACGACTTCGCTCGAGAATGGCGTAGGCTCGTCGCCTTCGGGTGAGCCTAGTGGACCGGCTCCCGACCACAATCGTATCCCCGTTCCCGTGTCGTTCGAAGGGCTCGAGTAATTACATGAAGAGAGCTCAAAAATAATGCAATATATATTGTAACTACGGTTTGATTGTGTTAATTGATGCAATTTATATTTACTTATTGAATATTTTCACCTTTTGCATGAAATTATTATTTATTAATTTAGGTGGTTTATTTAATTTGCCATTAAAAATATTAAAATAGGAATGAAATATTATATATATAAAAAATAAAATATGAAACTTTGTGTATTTAATAAAATCAATCCTTTTTAAATATGAATTAATGGCACCCTAATTAATAAGGTAATGAAGTATAAAGTATTAATTGAAGAGCTAACCCTAACCCTAGATATTATTTTCTTTTCCTAAAAATCCATAGATATTGTTACCATCTTAATTAAAGCGCTAACCATATACTACTATAATTTTAATATTACTAATATATAGTATAAGGAATTCGCATATTTCCTAAAAGCTATAATATTTGATATCTTATAGTATGTGCATGTAATCGTACTAATTTTGAAATAATTAAATAATTAAATAAATAAAAACCCTCTAGTATAAATAGAGGAGCAATTCACTCAACAATTTCGCACCACTTCTTTTGCTTCAATGGCAACTAAAATACTCCTCTCGTGCTTGATTGTACTATGTGCAGTTCACATGATACTCGCTTCACGCCTCCTTCCCTCCATGGAGAGCCGTGAGCTTTTTCACAAACTAGGGTTCGATGCTTCCGTCCGGCCGAAAAACGGTCTAGGTTCGTCGTTTCGGGTTGCACCGGGAGGTCCGGATCCTATACATCATCTTTCCGTTCCTAAGAATGATGTAGGTTCGTCTTTTAGGGTTGCACCGGGAGGTCCGGATCCTATACATCATTTCTCCGTTCCTAAGAATGATGTAGGTTCGTCTTTTAGGGTTGCACCGGAAGGGCCAGATCCTATACATCATTTTTCCGTTCCTACACCATTCAAGAGAGATGTAGGTTCGGCACTTTGGGATGTACCTAGCGGACCGGATCCTGACCATAACCGTATTCCTACTCCCGCACTACCCGAAGGACGGTTGCTTTGGGATGTACCTAGTGGACCGGATCCCGACCATAACCACATTCCTACTCCTGCACTACCCGAAGGACGGTTGCTTCGGGAAGTACCTCGCGGATCGGATCCCATCCATAACCCTATTCCTACTCCCGGACTACCCGAACGGCGCGAATAAGCTTCGTCTATGTGTGTTAGCCGTTTTTTTCTATATCATTCAATAGTTATGCGTATGGTTCATTATTCTTGTTTCTTCTATGGAATAAAGAGTATTATTAGTTGAGCATCAACAGTTTTTTTATGGCTGAAAATTTTGAATATATATTTATTATTGATATCGTTCGAATTCATCTACTTCGATATTAAAGCTATGGATTGATTAATTGTGTTAACTGGATATCAGTGTTAACTGGTGACAAACTCATAAATTGATCGATCACAAGTGCAATTATAAGGGGTTAAGTTTCGACGCATAATGTAAACCCTACGTCTTTAAATTTATTGTTAAATAAAAAAAAAAAAAAAAAAAACTATTTTCACCTTTTGCATCAAATCAAATGATACTGAATAAAAAAGAGAGACCAATCTAAAGACTCCCTCCGTCCTCCATTTAGTGACGTTAATACTATATTGGGACGTCCTCCATTTACTGACAATTTCCATTTTTGGACGTAGACCCCACAATCACTTTAACACTTTAACACTTTATACATCTACTTTTTATTATTTAAACATTTTAATACTATTAAACAATTCAAATGGACCCACAATTATTCCACTTTAACACTTTAACACATTAATTTATTATTATACCATAAAATGCGAAAAAACGCGTGCTCAAACTCCCTCCGTCACTAAATGGAGGACGGAGGGAGTAATTAAAAAGAGTGAGTGATTTGATTTGTTCCACTAAATTGGTGATATCTATAATAGGACCCCGTTTTAGATCCTTTGACAAAATTTTCACCCTAAAAACGAGAGCGATAGTCTGTTTATTTAATCCAACTTAAATACTCTCTCCCCGGCCCTCTCTCAATTTAACCCGTTTTTATGTTTTAATACTCACGTATTGAACATATTGTATTAGCCAAATCGATTGACACGGATGGAGTAGATAGAATTATTGCAAGCAAATCCAGACCTTACTTATTTAAAATATCATATAATATTTAAATATATTTGAGATGATTGATGAATATATATTTGAGGTAAAGTGGATGCTGATTGATGATGAATGTGAGTATCTCAGACAACAAGAGACGTGACTTATTTGTAATGTTCTATACTTTCCAAGATCCTATGTTGTCACTGCTTATGCATTTTATTAATTAATTTATAAAGGTATATTGGTCGAGTTTTGGTATCTCAAATTATTGGAATCTTGTCACAAGCTTTACAATAAATTAATCAAATAATTCCCCACTTTTGTGCATTGGCTGCTTATTATTGTCTTCATTCATTTGAATTCATGCATATCATAGCAAAATATGTTAATAGGAAGAAATTTTAATTGTTCCGTTTACGGCGAGTCCACTTTTTTGAGTAAGAGAATTAAGACGATCTGTACTACTAGAATTAAAGTTAGATATTTAAAATAAATCCTTAAAAATAAATGATAATTGATGTTAAATGAAAAGTCGTATTGAAGTACTATACTGTATGGAGTACGAAAACAACCCATGAAATTCTCTCGTTATAGAAACTTGACTATACAGTCTACAATATATATACAATTTGATCGGACGAACGGGATCCTCTGTCAATCGGAATATTCTACCTTGAAAATCGCAATACAAAACCCTTTCAGCCACTACCACCGTTGCCACGTCATCTATCTCAACCTACATCTATAAATACAATCCCTTCCTTCCGTATTTGCACTCATTTTACTATATATTATGGACTCCCATAACAAGCAGGAAGGCGCGAACGAGCCTCTCCTTCACTCAAAGCCGCCGCTGCCCGCGGCGGCGGAGGAGGCCAGCTCGGAGCTCGAACAGATACTCTCCGACGCATCCCTGCCGCGGTTGCGCCGCTATCGAAAAGCCCTAGCAATCGAGATGAGGTACCTTTTCCGGCTAGCGGGGCCGGCCGTCATCGTCTACTTACTGAACAACGTCACCTCCATGTCCACCCAAATCTTCTGCGGCCATCTCGGAAACCTCGAGCTCGCCGCCTCCTCCCTCGGCAACAACGGAATCCAGCTCCTCGCCTACGGACTCATGGTAATCGATTCCGCAGCGTTTAATTTCAATTTTCGATTCCGCCCAAATTTGGGGGCGAATTTGCCGCGAATCGATTTGAAAAAAAATTCTGGATCTGAGATTTGCAGCTGGGGATGGGGAGCGCGGTGGAGACGCTGTGCGGCCAGGCGTACGGCGCGCAGAGGTACGAGATGCTGGGGATCTATATGCAGAGATCGACGGTGCTGCTGATGGCGACGGGGATCCCTCTCACGGCGGTGTACCTCCTCTCGAAGCCGATCCTCCTCCTCCTAGGGCAGGCGCCGGAGCTCGCCGCCGCCGCCGCGCTCTTCGTCTACGGCCTGATCCCCCAGATCTTCGCGTACGCGGCGAATTTCGCGATGCAGAAGTTCCTCCAGGCGCAGAGCATCGTGAATCCGAGCGCGTACATAGCGGCGGCGGCGCTGGTGGCGCACGTGGCGCTGACGTGGGTGGTGCTGTACGTTTTCCGGTGGGGGCTGCTGGGGGCGGCGCTGGTTCTGAGCTTCTCGTGGTGGGTGATAGTTGTGGCGCAGTTTGTGTATATTGTGAAGTCGGACCGGTGCAAGGAGACGTGGACCGGGTTCAGCTGGGCCGCTTTCTCCGGTCTGTGGGACTTCTTCAAACTGTCGGCGGCTTCGGCCGTTATGCTCTGCCTCGAGACTTGGTACTTTCAGGTGCTGGTTCTCATCGCCGGTTTATTACCCGATCCGGAAATCGCTTTGGACTCTCTAGCTATCTGGTAATATTACTATTTTTGGTATTATTATTGTTACTATTATCGGAAAATTAGTGTCGTGATTTTTCAGTAACAGTAACAGTAACAATAATAATAAGTACGTTAAATACTTAAAATTTAATACGGTTAAATGTGGATAAATTTTTTGATAAAGAGAAAGTGATTCCCGCTAATTGTTTTGGGTTCGTTATACCGAATTATTAATCAAAACCATATATTATAAATTTGTATTGTACTTATGAAACTAATGCAAATTAAAAGTTGATTATTAGGTAGATATGTAGAACCCTATTCTTCCAATTATTTATATTTTAGGGAATCATACTCTGTCGAATATAATTACTGGTATACAGTATATCTTTATACATAAGCATACGTAATTAGTGAAATAACGTTTGCGGTTGTTATATATCTTGATCTTTTAGCATCCAATATATTTTTTGAAAGATATTGATCGTGTTATATCTTTATATAAATATCTTGATCGAAAATTTATTTTAAAATTTGGAATAATTTAGGGATAACCTCTAATTCTACGGTCCAAAATCCGCTGCAAAAATTCCTTTGAAGATGACAAAAATTGCTGCATGGCCTAACATATAATGCACAACTGGCCATGGCACATCAACGTCGATCTGATGCATTTATTCTAAATAAAGAAACTCAATCACTATTTTCCTTCTATCATGAAAGTGATGTTCGTACATCATTAAATTCGAGTAGATAGTGTGCATCTGTTGGCCAAGCAATAGGGGATTAAGTTTTGCGATCCCGACCTTTAAATTAATCATGTTCGGTTATTTTGTGCAGTGGGACTCTTCTCGGATGGATATTCATGGTGTCCGTTGGATTCAACGCCGCAGTAAGGTTGGTACATATCTATCTATACGGGTTTAATTTTTGTACGAAAACATACGAAAAATGCTTAAAGCTATATATACTATACTTCAACGTAACATGAAAGTAATCACCAACGTCAATAACTCCGAATCCGAAGCTAGAGAAATCTAACAGTCTACAATTAATAGTGTAAGGGTCAGCAATGAACTCGGAGCCGGGCACCCTAGATCCGCCGCCTTCAGCGTGGTGGTGTCGACGGGGACTTCATTACTAATAGCGGTTGTATTCGCCTTCGTCACAGTCGTTCTTAGACATCAAATCAGCTACTTATTCACCTCCGGTGAAGTAGTGTCCAACGCCGTTGCAGAACTTACGCCCATCCTCGCCGGCGCCATTGTTCTCAACGGAATCCAGCCTGTTCTTTCCGGTAATTGTCATCATAAACTCTCTCTCTCTCTCTCTCTCTCTGACATTCACAAGAGAGAGAGAGTGAGACTTGAATTATGCAATTTATTGTATTGGCCAATCAATCATATCATGCAGTTAGTTAGGGTTTCATTGATGTCGAAAGTGGCAACGTCTACTATACTTCCATGCATACGTGTTTCCAAATAATTGAGTTTGCTTTATTACACTTGTAGTTAAAAATTTATAGCCACAAATATAAAAAAATATCCAGCACAAGTAATTTATATTGAATTTTAGGTGTAAGATTAATTATGAATATACAAATGATGACTGAGATTTTTTCATTAAATATGAAATTCTTTGATTGAAATTTATTCTTGAATTACATTAAAAAAATTCCACCTAACACCTACTTCCTTTTAATACTACATGAAAGTGTCGGTATTTCACGTGCCCTTAACACCTTTGTAGTAAAAAGTTGAACGATTAGTATTTGTCGACTTCGGTTTGGCTTACATATTAAGTAGCAAACTAGATGTCGATTAGCGGTTGATTAGGCATCGATAATTTTCATGTCTTCGAATCACGGAGATCGGAGATCTTGAGTCCTTAGTTCGAATGAATCGTGCTTCGATGTAGCTCGACCTGGCTCTAGCTTTCACCTAATAGTTCAGTTCTATTAATTCACTTTCACAAATATGAAAGATTGATAACTGAAATTGAGAAAAGGTCCAAAATACTTTCCATGTAAAATATTTAATACACACAAGAGAGTAGGTGTGTGACTACAACTTATATATATGCATGGATTGGTCTGAACTCTGAAGGGGTCCATGCACGTGGAAATGAATTTTTAACAACATTTATATATAATATAGTTTTTCCATCGTCATATGAAATCCTTCGATACTCATATCTGATATACGTATATGGATACCAAACGGCTCCTAAGGGATATAAATTTGTTGATGAGTTTAATTAATTTAGGTGTTGCGGTTGGGTGTGGATGGCAAGCGTTTGTGGCATATGTGAATGTGGGTTGCTACTATTTCGTCGGAATCCCCGTCGGAGCTGTTCTCGGCTTCACCTTCAACCTCGGAGCTAAGGTGATTTCTTTTTATACTGTATAGTTTTTGTTAAACATGAGTATTAATCAACATTCGACATTTTTTTTCGACGAAATGTTAACAAAATTGATTTTATTTTTTTTGTAGGGAATATGGTCAGGTATGCTAGGAGGCACACTCATGCAAACGTTAATATTGATATGGGTCACTGCTCGTACCGATTGGAATAAAGAGGTAATTATTTTATACTTCACATATGAATATTCAATGGAACTAATGTAACGGGACAAAGCTTAGTAAGGTTAAATAAGGTTATAGTAAGTATAAACAGCTTTGTATCATCGTTTATATTTTGAATTTGGTTGAGACGGAAACGTTTTGGCGCCTCGTTTAATTTGTACTTATTTTGGAAGTTTCTTGAAAATTCTCAGGTGGAGAAAGCAAAGGACCGGATAGATACATGGAACAATACGAAGGAAATACTTCCGATTGAATGAGTGGTTAATTAGATGTGTATTGGGTCATTTCAATTCATCTATGTAACATATAATACATGAATAAATAAATTATTTTTGTTAAAAAGAGAAATGAGAGGAAAATTTAATCCAAATTTCTTTATGCAAATATAAAAGCTATACATTATATCAAAGCAAAGGTTAACATGACATTTAATTTCTCAAAAATAAGGTTAGCTTAATGTTACGGGCGCCTAATTTCCTAATTATTTTGGGCTAGATAAATACTTAACCCACTCTAATTCATATTAGAGCCCAAAATTAGGGGTCTATGTACATGTAATAGTGTAGAAGGTGTGTAGAAGAGGTGAGGAAGTGTGTAGTGACATGGTAGGAGAAATATAGAGAAATCTAAAACAAAGAAGTTTTGGAGACCCCTTGGATCAAACTAATCTCCACCATCCATCATGGAGGGGAATTGTATATAAAGGGTGCTCCCCTCATTTGTAAACCATCGATCAACCAAATCATTCAAGCTCTAAAACACTCTTCAAATGTTCTCTCCCAACTTTCAACCTTAGTCAAATTTCCTCACTAAAAATTCCAAAATAAAAACACTCCAACTTTTTCAAAATTAAGGATATATAGTACCATCTCTTCAAAAGTAGGCTATCCAATGGACATATATTTTCTCCGTCTCATATATAATATTATAAAGTAGTCGACAATATCAAATCGATTCTATAATACTTACCCTCAAAAGCTTAAACCCATTACATGTATTATTGACAGAACATCTCACTTCAATCATCATGCATAGTAGACAATATCAGTTGCATGATAAAATATTAAATTAAACTAATATAAAAATGAGGTATAAATGTAGACACCAAAATTCTATGCCATGAATTCAACTTAATCTATATGCTCTTGGACAAGCCCAAAAAGTATGTCGAGTGCCAAAAGAAAAACTGCGCAATTCACACATTTGAAAAACACAAAGCTTGTTGATTGAAAGCAATTAACACCACTAGTTCGCAAATGGTTCACAGCGGCTTGACGATCTCGAATGAATCCGTCACCAGGAGATCGAACGTCAGCCCAGAAAGTTATCCACTAAATTAAGGTGGAAATTAAGGTGGAAATTAAGGTGGAAGTGGACGAAACTCACCTCATTTCACGAAGTAGAGACTGATTCCTGGAAAATAAACGGAACGTAACAAAGTTTTCCACTAAATTTTGCACAAAATACATATAATTTCACTGTTTAAACCATAAATCGGTCATCCAACAGGAACAACACGGGAAATTCCTTCCTGAATCGAGAGAGAGAAGGGAGAGAAAATTGGGAGAGAGGACAGCACGATAGAAAATTGAAACCACGTCTCCTAAAAACTCTATTTATATGGATTTAATAAAAGAGAAATAATAAATGTTTTTTAATTATTAATTCTTAAAAACACTAATCTATAAATTTTTGAATGGCAATTTTGCAATTTTTTTCAAATTAAAGGTTTCAAATGATCCTTTATTTTTGCAAATAACTACCCATTTTCTTATCTCTTATCATTATCATACACGACTTATTTCCCAAAATATATTTAATTAATTGTGTTATCATTAATTATTGTGTTATATTTTGTGCATTTTTTTGTTTATATTATATTTTTTTATACAACGGAAAAAAGCCAGTTAAATAAAATTTAAATTTTATAAAAGTAAATATTCAACTACTCCGTACATCCCATTCAAATAAATTCATTTTTCAAATTTTAATTCAAATGATATTATATATTCCCTCTGTCTCATTTTATTAGTCATGTTTAAGAATTATGGCTAAGGTAAAGATGGCAAAAAACCCTATCGATTCTGTATTTCGTAATAAATAGCGAGAGAATTTGCCTTTATATTTCAGATGTACGTTTCTCTTTGTGTGGAAAAAACAACCTTTACTATTAGGGACACTTTAGTAATTTCCTTTCTCGACTATCCAATTTATTTGTCTCAACTAATAGCAACATTTCTATATAAGGAAAGAAATTAAGTCTTACAACTCATCCCACTAACAGTTAAATGAAGCTACAGTAAACCCGCTACAATAATTTTTTATTATTTTTTTATGTGTGAACAATTAAATGAAGCTATAGTAAACCTGTTACAGTGTTATTTGTACAGTAAAATAAATCAAACAACGAACATACTAAAGTGAGAGAGTAAATAATTCTAAGAATCGAAGGTAGACAACAATACTAATAGCATAAGAGCCTAAAACGATTCGACATCCCAATCTCGAAACCCCATTGTTCTGAGCAAAAGAGAGCTCGGGGTGAAAACGACGACGTTCGGATAACGCTTGTATAATCGGAGACGTCCATATTCTTGAATAGCTTTCGTGCTATTCGAGTATATTAACAAATCGGTACGACCTTCGACTCCGAACAGTATGTCGCCGCTATCTTTGAAGACCTTGATCGGAAACAAAACCTTTCTATGATATACACCATGGAATGTTAGAGGAGTAGGTGTCTTAACTACGTACTCCTTCTCCCAAGAATCCCCATCTCCATATTTGTTCAGGAACCAGATACAAATCTCATCTGCACTCGGGCGGTCGAATAAACACAAGCGACGACTATCCAAACAACGCAGCCGTCCCTCATCACCGCCATAGCTACGAGGAGTCGGAAAAGAGGCCGTAAAAAGTTCAGTTTTGAGATCAAAGCAAGAAACCACCTTCAAACCATTATCATTTCCCATAAAGTGGACATTACCATTCAAACACACGGTTTTGCCATAATGCGATGATATTTTTGACATGTCCCCTTCGACGCTTCTCCATAACCCTAACCCTAGATCGTACACTTCGCACTTGGAACGTGGCTCGTATCCACGTTTACCGATATTGTCGTAGAAAACCACAACCTTACATTGCCCGCTCACTTTGCTCGATCCAAACCCTAATACCCTCACAACTTGATTCCAATGAACGGGAATACGATGAAGGAAGCTCCGTATGCTCGCGAGTGACGGGATTGCATATCAAAAGCTTGTCCAAGAGCCCGTCCTCAAACAAGAGCAAGCCGTCGGCTGAACTACTTGCAATTGGCTCGTTGTAACTATCACCCCGAGGGAAGCCGAAGCCGGAGACCGCTCTAGTGCCGGCACCTTCGAAGGTGCAAATCTTGTAGGGTTTCGGTGACATCACGTCGTCGTGAGTGTAAGCGATGTACGAGTCCGTGGATTTGGACCGGTAGCAAACGCACTTGCACCTCGAGATGGTGTCGATGGGGAGCCTTGAGAGTATTTCGATCGTAATTTCTTCTGGAATACATTCGAACAAATTATTCTTCATGGCTATGGAGTTTGGCTAGCTAATTACAAGAGAATAACGAATTTAAGATTTTTTTTTTTTTCTTGTAATTGATTATATATATAGATAGTTGTCGCTAATCGTATCATAGTCTAACTAGGAACCAAACCATCCATATAAATCCTTTTAATTAATTTTATTAAGTAAATAAATCTTTGGCTCGATCAAATATTATTTTATATCCTTTTATATATAAATTAAACTACGTACCAATAATCTTTATCTTTATATATCAATATTTTTAAATACTTACCCCATTTTAAAGATATTTTTTTACCCAATACTAAAAGGTAATATAAATATTTAATGTTACCATGATTCAATCTAAGCTTACAAAGTCAACATAGTGTAGTTTAGAGCGTTATCCCTCCAACTAAAAAATCGAGGATTCGAGACATCGACCCGTGTCTGAACGTGTAAGTTATTTTTGATTGATAAGAAATCCAAAGCTAAGGCCTACCAATTTAATTAGGGTTTAAATGTATAATTTTTCTTTGTTAAAAAGCTAAAGCGAAAATACTTAAGAGTAACTATCTACCCAAGAGAAACGAATCATTGTTAATTAAATTAGTTAAGTAATTAAATTACTTAGAACCAATAGGAATTCGGATTAACAAATTCCGACAGCGAAATCCCATATTTAATTTTAAGCGGTCAACCAACGGCTCTAATACCGACCACAGCCGGTAATTAACCGGCGAATCTTTTAGTTTCACCACGCGCCACCACCGAGCGTGGGGCTTTAATCAGCAGCAAGTCAGGCTTTCGTTGTAGCAACAACCTCGTATCAATCCCGGCCGTCAATCGCCAGCTCTCAACTAGCTACAGTTAATCTCAGCCGTTGATATGGTCGGTGTCGATCACGCTCCATCTATCCGCGTGGGACTTCAACTTACTCGCCCACCTCCCTCTTTTCTCCAAGATAAGGAAGAAATCCATGTTAGGGTAAAACACAGATTGCAAAAGGGGGGAAATTCTTCGAGAAGGTATGTGTTTCGGAACCCTAATCTACGCGTCGCTGCTTGCGTGTGTGTGTGGCGGTGGTTGGTCGGAGTAGAAACGGAAGGGAGTGCGTTTACTTCAACTAATCATGCTGAGTTTGTGTGTTGATCTCTGTTTACGGCCATGGATTCAGTAGCTTTTAGCTTAGATTTGTGTTTCTGTGTTTCCCGGCGTTGAAATCTCGAAGAAATTGAGCTGAATTTAAGTTAGTGCGTGTTTTTGTGTGTTTCTGTACCGTAATTCAGTTGAGCTGAGTTGCTTTCCGAGTTATGTTGGGAGGTGGAACTGAGGGATCTGAGGAAGAAAAGCTGAGGGAGCGTAAGGTTTACAGTAGAAGGCCGTCGTTTAAGGGGCTTGAAAACAGTAACAGCAGTAGTAATTTATTGAGGGAGCAGCCGAAATCTCAAGCTATGGTTTCGGAGGGTTTGAATTCTAGGAAGAGATTGCACCATTCTGGTTCTGATGTGGGTTCGGAGAACTTTCCGGGCCTGGGCCATGATGGTTTGGTTGTGAGGGGAGGGTTTCCGAGGGAGGATAAGGTTAGGATAAGTTTATCGAGGAAGTCGAAACGTGATGCTATGGAGTTGAGGATGAAGCTGGAGGGTGAGAGGGATATGGTTCGGAGCTTGATGAGAAGGATCGAGTCGAATGAGGGAAAGCGGAATGGAGTTCAAGTGATCGATGGTAGAGAAGGTGATGTGGTGGCTGTGGGAGTGGGAGTGGCACCGGCCCGAATGATGAAGCCATTGAATCCGCTGAGTGTGTTGGTGAATGAGAATAGCAAGAATGATTCTGTGGAGAAGGAGAAAAGAACGCCAAAGGCGAATAAATTCTACAGAAACTCAGAGTTTTTGCTTGCAAAGGATAAGATTCCAGCAGCTGAAAGTAACAAGAAATTGAAGTCGAATGGGAAGAAGGGAGGAGGAAATGGGGCGGGGATGGAAACTATTCCCAATCATGTTCTCAAAAGCTGCACCGCACTCTTAGAAAGATTGATGAAGCACAAGCATGCCTGGGTGTTCAACAAGCCAGTGGATGCAGTTGCTCTTGGTTTACACGACTATTTTGAAATTATTCGGACGCCTATGGACTTGGGTACTGTGAAAGGCAGGTTGGCTCAGAACTGGTACAAGTCTCCAGTGGAGTTTGCTGAGGACGTTAGACTCACATTCCGAAATGCGATGACATATAATCCAAAAGGGCAAGATGTTTATGTGATGGCTGAACAGCTCTTAAAGTCTTTTGAGGAAAAATGGGCTCCCATAGAAGCTGATTGTATGCGTGAGATGAAGCTATCTGCAGATTATGATGTAGGACCACCAACGCCTGCTTCTCGAAAGACTCCTCAGCAGTCACGGGCCCGTCCTGATATGATGAAATCTGTAGATAGATCTTCGATGGCTTTTTCTGGTGATCCAAAAAGAAAGAAACAAAGTTCTGCACAGTCTGTGAAAGTTTCGTCGCAGAAGAAACCAAAGGCAAAGGATCCCTATAAGAGGGAGATGACTTATGATGAGAAACAAAAACTCAGCGTAAATTTGCAGGATTTACCTTCTGAGAAGCTTGAGAATATTGTTCAGATCATTAAGAAGAGAAACCCGTCTGTTTCACAGCAGGATGATGAGATTGAGGTTGACATTGACAGCGTTGATACTGAAACTCTTTGGGAGCTTGATAGGTTCGTAACCAACTATAAGAAGAATCTGAGCAAGAACAAAAGAAAAGCTGAAATTGATAGTAATCCAACGGCTGGTCAAGAGCAGAACCCCAATGATAAGGTAATTTTCTTTTACTATCTTGATTATGTTTCCTTTAGATATTTAATTAATTGATGCATTTCCCTTTTTGGGCTTTTCTCGGCAGGTTGCTACTGCAGTTGTAACGGAAACCCCAAAAGCAAGTAGGGCAGGTAAAGTTTTCATAGAGAGATGAAGTATAAATGCGATGAAAGATGTAATGGAACATCATTTTTTTGTACACTTTTTTTTTAGCAGATGAAGAGAAAATCACCTCATCTCCGGCTGAAGTAAAAGAGCCGGAGCCAGAGCCAGAACCAGGACAAGAACCCGAGCTACGGCAGCCAGAGCCAGAGCCGGAGCATAGTGATAAAAACCAAGTAGCCAGCCAAAACAGCTCTAGTTCTGATTCCGGATCTTCATCCAGTGGTAGTAATTGATAATTACTCTTATGTCGTTTCTTATACAGTTTCTCTAACCAGTTATTGGGATGGATTTAATGCATAGTTCTTAGATGGTTTCCTAAAAGGCTGTATGAGTCCTCTTATTAATCTTTACTTATGTTTATAGATTCTGAAGGAGATAGTTCTTCAGCAGATGGGTCTGACGCTGAACACTCGCCTAAGAGTTGAGTTGTTAAGGTACTATAATATCCCTTCACAAGCATTCTGCATTCATACATATTTGATGACCTGCTACTTCTGTACTCAATATATATATTTCTCTGGATAATTGTATAGCTCTACTTTTAGCCGAATGGGATCCTTTTATGATACAAAAATAATGGCCTCTTTGCGGGAAAGTAATTTTACAGTTTGGGGACCGAAATTATTGCAGTTATTATGTGGAATGTGTAGCGGGATTTATTACATCCCATTCTGCAAAGCTCTGTTTAATAGGGAAATAGATCTTGTGCCAACCCTGCACGTTAAATGAAATGCCATTTTAAGCACGATTCACATTTCACACACTTATCCTTTGGTTGAAAGCCTGTCATTTACTGTAATAGGAACCTAGAAGCAAAATTGAATGCCTCTTGAACAATTTATACTATCTTGTAACGTGGAATCGTTGCATCTTCACTTAGAGTTGGTTTACAGATGTTCTGTTTTTAAACCCTCATCCTGTACTAGCACATATACGAAACTTAAAACCACAAAATTTAGATATTAGTATAAGCAGATCTATATCTTTCTGATATTAGTATAAAGCAGATATTTGCGTTTGAACGAAATTGGGTTGAGATCATAAAGTAACACACGTTCTGATTCTTGAGCTGAATATGAACACGATCAAAAAGTGTTTCCTTTTTATTTTTAAGTGTTTTCTTTTAGCTTTTCAGCTTACGATAGAAGCTCCCTATTTAGGAGTTAAAGATGCAACGTAATGGAACATTGCAGAGTAGTTAGAGATGTATACAGTTACTGTCCGATCTAATTGTGGGTTTTTAGTTATAGATCGATAGTATGCTCATTATATACTCGTGCTGTAAGTATTTCTTGTTCGTGCTCTGCTCTCGTTTGCATTGCCAAGTACCTTGGTTTTCGTAAATTAATCTTATTCTCAACTTAGAATTGCATTACTGATCGCATATATTCAAATTAACCTGCAGGTACCGATGAATCTCATGCTGACAATAAAGCTAGAACTGTTGAATGATAGATGCACCCTTGACTGTTTGTGGATCCAGAAGGAATTCTTGGACGTTCGATCAAATTTGTATATAACTGTAGTGGGTGATAACTGTAGATTTATGTTAATCATTTTTCGTTCTTCTGGTAGATCGAGGTATGTTGCTCACAGGATGGTAGTCTGTACTATATGTTTAGATCGAACCATACTGAGTAATCTGTAATTACATGGACGGGTCGTCTTTCTCCGTAAGTTTGTGTAGAAACCGCACCTTGTTCGTATTCGTTATTTGCAGATGTTTGTGTAATCAGCTTCTATGGTGCAAGTTAGCTCTCTCTCTCTCTCTCTCTCTCTCTCTCTCTCTCTCACACATTATTGTAATTACGCTTTAAAATTTACTAAAAGATGTTCCAAATAGGGCAACCTTGTTCATATAAGATGTATAAAACTCAAAAAAACGAAATTTAAAAATCAAATTCTCGAATCTATATTGAATGAGATTAACGTAATACTCATAATTTAATTCATGCACCTTCGTCCCTTACATTCTACGCGAATAAATCTTTATCTCACTCCTCCTACATCAATTCCTTCCAAAAAACACAAACAAAAAAGAAAACACCTCAAAATCAATCCATACAGAAATTTCGACAAATATTTGGAAATCGATCGATGTGCTGCGATGGAGAGTGCAGGCCACTAGGGTTCCTTCTGGGGCTCCCCTTCGCCTTTCTCTCTCTAATAATCTCTCTCGTCGGCGTTCTCGTCTGGATCGTCGGGTCGGTGATGAGCTGCATATGCCCTTGTTGCCTGTGCGTGACGGTGCTGGTGGAGATGGCGCTGGGGCTGATTAAGGCCCCCATTCATGTTATGGAGTGCTTCATTTCTCAGATCCCTTGTTGATTTCTATTTTTATTTTATTTTTACTTTGTTAAAATTTGGTGTTTTTTGTTATTTTTCTTGTGATTTTTGTGCTTATTTTACTTTGCTTGAATCTCAAATGCTGCTGTGGAATTTATGCTAATTTTCAATGTTAGGATTTATATTGAAAATTTTAGATTTTGAAATTATAGGGGAAATTGCATTTAGATGTATGTATGTAGGTAGGTTAGGTAAATTGCATGCGTATTATAGAGAGAATTATTACCGGTAGGGGAAAAAAAATCGAAATTTGATTTGGATTAAATCGAAAATTTTGAAATGTTGCAATAATTGCTTGCAATTATTTCTTTCGATCATTCCACCAGAGAAACGTCGTCGTTTTAGTGGCATTTGTTGGATACATTTCGATGAAAAGATAAAAAAAACTTGTCGTGATCATATCTAATCAGTCATTGATAACGAGTTTGATTATATTGCAGTGAGTTTATCAAATGTAAAGGTAGCTGCTAAAAAGTGAAAGGAATCAACTTTGTAGCTTAGAATATTGTTCACTTTTCCTTGGAATAATATTGTTCACTTTTCATGGCCAATAATATTGATCTATAAAATATATGTATTCATAATCAAACTACATGAATTTCACTATTTAAGGCAATTGAATGTTCAATTGCCAAAACAATGATCTAGTTTACATTTGAACCACCACCTCCCCTCCTCATCTTATTAAGTTACTTTCACAACAACTATGAAAGAAAGAAAGAAAATGAGATCCTTCTCCATCAACATAACCTTATACCCTATCCCGTCCCGACCCGACCCATCGACCAAGCGAAAACAATCAATATCGTATTATAAACACATAAATCAATCAACCCTGAACGAACCAATGAAATAAATGGACGAAGAGCGATAGGGAATTAATAGAGAATCGTATCACCTCAGGCGACGAGGGCATTGTAGAGGAGTATGTTCCAAGTGTCTGGGAGGCCAGGGAGGCACCAGTGGCTGCAATCCAAGCCGTTGTGTAGGCTATAGAAAGTGGGGTGCGCGTCTTTCCTGTATTGGGAGAGTAGTGTTATGTCTAGCAAGTAGACGGGCTTCCTGATCCTGCTCAACACCTTGTTAACTACCACCGCCGATGCAGGTGTGCTTGCCGGATACCTAAGTCCAAAATACGGTTGCGTCTCACTCTTGCACGATCTTCTTGGCTGGTTCCAATCCTTTCCCCTGAAAGTCAATGATCAGATAGTTTGACGAGCTAACCAATTTGGAACTTATCTGACCGTCTGATCCTTCAAATACTCGATTATATATGCTAACTCAAAAAAAATGAGCTTACTCATAATGTGTGGGAGAGATCCCTTGGAAGAAGACTTTAGTCTTGGAAGGATTTATGTTGCGGTTGACCCATCTTGACCAAGTGGTCAACCCTTTGTAATATGCTATCAACCGGTTCGTATCCTTGAACAATTTGCCTCCTTCCTCCATATAATCCCATCTATAATAATAATAATAATAATAATAATAAAAAATATGGTACTTATTAAATAAAAATTAATTAGAAAAGGGGAAATATCAATTTTTTTTATTAAAAAAAAAAAAAAAACTAACGGTTGAGAGCTGCCGGTGTGGGTCCACCAATGCCACGTGTTGAAGATGAGGACGTCCATTCCTAGCCACGCGTCCCCGCTTCGGATCGAATCCAGCTTCAGAACCCGACCCGCCTTCTGGTTCTCGATGTCAACTAGGTACGGAGTCCGGTATAGTAACAATTTAACCCCATAATCCTGATTGTTTACCGTGGCACTTTCGTCAATCACACTAATATTAACGGACACCAAACTTTATTATTTTATCTAATTTGATTATGATTTATAAAAAGGCGACGAGAGAAATTATTTGAGCAAAAGTCACACCTTACACTAAAGAACAAACTAGTGGGACAAAATTCGTATAATAATTTAAAGAAAAACCTCTTTATCGTACGAACTTATATTATTGCTTTAACAAGAACTACTTAATTATATAAATTGAAAAATAAGAAAATAAAAATAAAAAGCCTGTAGAAAAAACAGAGACAAGAAATGGGCCATGAAATTTTCGGCCCTCCCAAGAAATATATTTAAAAAATTAAATAATATTTATACATAGATATTGGGCCAGGCCGAGTAATCCCCATGTGTTTGGAACTCTGTTACTACCAATAATTATTATTTAATTATTCAAAATTATATTTCCCAAAATAATTCCCACCGTCAAATAAATATTTTTAATATTTTTTATTGAAAAAATTCAGATAATAGTCTAAGAATTTTTTATTTATTTATTTATTATAAATGTACTTCTCAAGATGTAATAAGTGCACTCCCTAACTCCACTCTTTATTGTGGATAAATACATTATAGTAGTAGTAAATTCAATGGCATTGAAATGGCACCATATATTGGTGTAAACTATAATGAGAGAGATGGCACTTACATCCACAACATCCATCCGTCGAATATTTCCTCCGTCCCGTTTCATTACCCATTTTCTTTTACCAGTTTAACAGATTTGTAAAATACGACTATAAAAAGATATAATCAGGCAGGACGACGAAACGGTAGTCATCTACTCTATCATACTACCAACTTACAAGCTTAGGATGTGGTTATGATTCTTGATTACATTGACCTCTTATTCATAGCCTCTAAAGTTGTAGAGAGAGAAGAAAAACAAAAGGAGTTGGAGAAAGTGGGGTTTGGTGAAATCGATTATTGAGTTGTCCTTTTCTTTTCTTTTTTTTCAAAATAAGTCATGAGTTCATCACACCTAAAGTCATTTTCCTTTGAATTTAGGTTGTTATTCAAATTACGTTATCTTTGATTAATTGATTACTTATATAGCCGCAAATTATGCAATGATTCGTGACGACAAATATTTGATTTTTTTTTTATTCTTGATTTTTGGTATCAATATTCGTCAAACATTAATTTGTACCCCATCATTTTTTATGATGACTTTATCATATATTTTTATTTCAATTTTTCAAGTGTGCATAAACAAATAATAACGTTGTTTTTACAGAAAGTTTTCTCTCACTAAATAAAATAAGAAGCGAATAAATAATTAAATAATGTGGTAGCCGCCTAAAGTTTGGACTCTATAAAAGTGAAAAATGTGGACCAATATATTATTCAAAAATAGTTCATCACCACCTAATTAATAAAAACTATATATATAAATATACTCCAAAGAATAAATAAATAAATAAAAAGAATGGAAACAAAAAAAAGTGTAGCCCTAGCAGCCGGCTTCGTCCAAAAAAAATTAATTTGGAGTTGAATTATTAGTTGTAGCTATCAAATTCAAGTTATTTAAATATGAACACTATTTGTATTGATTTTTTGAGAAATAAATCATATGTTTAGGCAAATTTGGCTTATATTATTAATGGTTTTTGTCCATGTATTATGCAATTTTGACTAATCTTTGATCGATCGACTATTTTAGTATATTTTGTATTTTGTTACTCTCTATTTATAGTGTTGCTATATGATTATATATTAGTACAAATGTAAATTAATAATCACACACTAATCAAACATGCATGCATAAAAAAGCTACTACTATTATTAGAACATATACATACCTAAACCAAATACTTGTATACTTTTACGTCCCACTTGATTACGTCTTTTTTTCTTATATTAACAGCTTTATACGTAATTAGACAGAACGACGGAAAGGATTAAGAGTAGGCTAATATTGAGACAAATCAGCAACAATTAATACAGACTGGCCTTATTTTACCTAACGTTTTAAATGGGACAAAGGATGACGCAATTAATACACATTTTTTTAACTTTTTCTTTTAATACGAATTTTCCCTCCTTGCTAATACGACTATTCGTAGAGAAGTCAACGCCTAAACTCTCTTTAATACAGTATTATATTTATCTTTAATTTATGTAACATATTAACTTTTTTATTGTATTTTTTAAATACGGTACCGAAAAGAAATAGGTCGTCTGAAAAAAAAAACGGAACTGACCAGGAAAGTGAGTTCAGCCCGTCCTTGTCGGCGGACGAGTGAGGTCCTGGCATTGGGCAGCGACGAGTGGATCATGCAACTCAGCGATTCCCACATGTTGAGACTCAGTGAGTCGCCCACGAACATGATCTTCTTCCCCCTCATCTTCTCCAGGAAATTCACCCCATTAAACCTGCAACCAAACACTCCCTTATATATTCTCACTCTCCACTGCGTGTACTGTGTGTGTGTGTGTTTTTTTTTAATTAAAAAAAATAAAAAAAAATGTACCTGGGCAAGTTGCATGAGAAGGGCTGCCACCGGTACTTGAGGTAGCTCCGATCGGGGCGGTTGTACTTGAGGCAGTTGAACTCGTCGTCGATGAAGGGACACGTGGCGGAGTTGTAGAGGGGGTACGAGGCGTCGTACACCCACTTGCCGCGGAACACATTGCACCTCCCGGCGAGCTTCCTCGCGCTGCTGCCGTTGAGGTGCCGCTCCGCCGCCGCGGCGGCATTTGGCCGGAGAAGGGAGGAGAAGAAAAGGGCTGTGAAGAGCAGCAGCCCCATTTCTTGAATTAAAGTTGAAATGTGGAACTAAACAGTTGGACAGTACTAATACTACTATACATGGGGGGTGGGGGTGGGGTAGGGGCAGCTGAAAATGTGCAATTACATCATCCACATATATAGAGTGGTGAAACAATTATTAAAAATGAATTGTACGAGACGAAATAAATGAAATAATGTGCTTGAATTTTTTTTATTTTAATTTTTTTTTTTGGTTGAATTATTAGTATGTGGGGTTAGAGTTAGATACAATAATCAATTTATTCATCATAATTTTGTGATTTGTTATAAGCATGTAAGAAGTTGGAAAATAAGACATAATATTAAAAGAAAAAAAATGGGAAAAAATATTATTAATGATAATTATTGTAATTCTTTTAGTGTTAAAACACCTATATTTACCAATATTGTGTTTTTAATGATTTTTTAATTTTAATTTTTAATTAATTTGAGTGTTTCTCTCCATAATTACTTATAACGATACGTAATGTTATGGCTTTTAATTTATTGAGTAGTTCAATTGTCGTAATCAAATATTTGTTGTGTCTCATTTTCATACATGCATGTATTATATTTACGTGTGCATGTGAATTACTACTAAAATATAGTCACTACGTCTCACTTATAAACTTATAACTTTTCACTTTATTAATGGGACGACGGAGCAATAATCTAATTGTTTGCATTGCAAAACCCTTATATAAGCTCAAGAGCTTATTTATAACAAGATAATTTCAAAAAAATTTAGCATGCTCAAATTATAGAAAAGAAATTACGAAAAACATACTTGAGTCAGAAGGTGTTGGTCGGATTTGAACTCGCTAATGTTCACGGAATCGTCGTCTTTGATGTTGAATGAATCGTTAAGATTTCATAATCTAGTATTTAAGATATAATTAAACCAAATTAGAACCCAAAACCACTTTTAATTTTTCTATAAATATGAAAAGATGTATAAATATGAAAAGATGCAAGTTATGGACTCCAAACTTTTTTATGAAAGATCACTAATTAAAGGAGAAAAGTTATGTTTGTAGACGTGTTATCTACTTTTAATAATCTTTGCCTTTTTGTTTATTAATGTGTAAAGAATAAATATATATTCAATAAATTACTATTCTCACATACATATATAATTAGTTGTCACCAACTAATTAATATCTTGATAGTCATGTTTCTATATTAAAATTCTTAATTCTACATTGCTTTATTGTCTTTTAATTACTACTACTATCATCTCGTTTTCGCTTTATCTGGTTGACAACGAATTTTTTTTTTTACCAGAAAAGACTGTGAGATTGTTATCGGATTAAACCCGTAACCTATTTAGTCACTGTTGACGATGATTAATAAAATACCACAAAGATCAGCCAGTGATCAAATAGGTCATGGGTTCAAACCTTCGTAACAATCCTATTATTTGACGACTATTAATTATCAATCAAGAATTAAGATTAAAATACCACAAAAATGTGGATGATTGAAATTAAAAAAAAATATATAAATTCGATCAGGACATAATCATGTGATTATGAATACTCATCGCATAATCCATCATGTTCTTATGTTAATTAATATAAATCTTTATATGCCATAAATGCTTTAATTAATTAAGAAGGAATATTTCATAATATACAAAAATTACGGTAATTAATTACTAGATTAATTTTTTGAATGTGACATGAATGATTATGATATTATAATTAACGTAGTCTCAATCGATATAAAATATAGGCTAAAAATAGTGTGAGCATCTAATAATAGATGATTTTTATTTTTGTTTATTCGGTCCTACACATTATTTGTCGCATTCATATAGTTAAGAGAATAAATAATCTCTAGTCCATTTTTGCTCTCATCATCTCTTGTTTGAATAGCAACACTACAATACATACATGCATAATTCTATATATAATTTCTAAAATTAATTATGTGTTACAACCATAACTTCAACCAACATAACTTCAATTTTATTATTAGTGAATTCGATATCTCATAATTAGATCAACAAAATATTACTCCCTCCGTCTACGATCATCTTCCGATCATTGTTATTAGTAGCATTGAATTGGAAGCAATGGAAATGGCCGACATCATGTGATGGATGTTGCCTTCATCCATGTGCTATCAACATGCATCTCATGCATCCTTC
This sequence comes from Thymus mandschuricus, assembly GCA_029379335.1. Lineage (NCBI taxonomy): Eukaryota > Viridiplantae > Streptophyta > Magnoliopsida > Lamiales > Lamiaceae > Thymus > Thymus mandschuricus. Next base: position 32,982,181 of record CM057080.1, on the reverse strand, counting down.
ATTTAATCTTCCATTTTATCTCTACCTATTTAATTTCATTACTACTCCTACTAGTTTTTACTTAAATAATTAACCTTAGTTAATTAACTTGGTTAATGTTTTAATACGTACTTGTTGAACCGACTTTATTAGCTAGTGAAGAAAAGTAAAATACTACTACTATATAGCACTACCTAACGCTTGATAAAGTTGTGTTACAATTCTTGGATGCTAAGTAAAATGGAAAGGTAGTTGATTTAATTAATATGTATTTGGGTTTAATTAGAAGTTAGAAGTAGATCATCATCATCATCATCATTGTTGAGATAAATGAGATCTAACCAATTTGATGAATTACTCATTGTTATCTAGAATTAGAGTGCATTGTTAGCAAGAGTCTCTTCGTTTCGCCCGATTGCACATCTTTTAGTTGATGCAAGTTGTGGGAACTCACAACCAAATAAACTCACGTCAGCCTCTATTCAGTAACTTGAACTGTACAGAACTGATAAATCACAATTAAGAGAGAACAAGTATTGTAAGATTGAACTTGTAATCATTTACGTCATGTATATCGTTTTATCGTTGGCCGGCTTAATATTTATTTCTTCCCTCTTGATAGATTGGATACTCATGAATATCTTGCTACTAGCCTTGTTGAAGATTGATTGATTTGTGACATGATTTGGAATCATGATCCATTTGTTGAATTGTAAGAATTCCATTCCCTCTCTAATCAATTTATTTCATTTTCTAGAAGGTTGAATCATCATCAAAATACACACACCTATTATCAATATATTTGGCACCTTGCTACCCCTTTCTGTCACAATAATTTTCTAAATGTGTTTTCTTCACAACTTCCTTCCTTAGCAAATCAAACATACTCCATCCATCAATTCAAGAATCATCAACTGTTGACGTTGTCACGTTAGCGGTTGACATATTAAGAATGTCGACGATGGGCAGGGGAGCATTTCTGTTTCATATCATATTATTTAGAGAAATCAATTGCATCTAATCAATGAGAAAAACTAACACAACCAACACAAAATTAGGTGAAACCCATTCGATTAGGCTAGCTTGGACTACCACTAAATAAAACATAATGCAAAATTAACTAAATTGCTTTAAAATTTCTTGAAGAAATTTCTTAAAGTGTATGAAGGTGGACTACAACTTGTAAATTGTAATGCACTATGATTGCTTTAATTTCGGAAATATAGCTCTTATTTTTTTCTTCTTTGACAATGATGATTGTAGGGTCCGATCTCTCTAGAATAACTCGACTACTATATATCCACACAAAATTTTAATTCTTGTTCATGTATTTTATCAATTCATTGAGCCCTAATTATTAGAGGTTGATGTTTCCCTTAACAAGTGTATTTTATCAATTCTTTTCCCTACTTATAAGCAACGAAAACCTTAAAACGATACTCCATACGTCTCATTCAAAACGTCATTCCTTTATCTTATTTGGAAAAAAGTTAACTCTTTGAAATGTATGAATCCAATCACGTTTTCACACCGTACTTCCTCAATACCACTTCAATTGTCTTACATTCTTAATCGAGTCGTTTCACATGAATTGTCTCGTTTCCTATAATGTAAAAAATTAACGCTTACATTTTAACATGGACCTCTTACTTTCACTATTAATACTTCTCCTAAAATTTTATACCAAAAAGAAAACATATCGAAGTGGAACGAAGGGCGAATCGGTTATCCTTAATCAATGTGCTGAAAAGAAACGAGACATCTTAAACGAGACGGGTAAAGTAGCAAAATAATTTAGCATACAAGTTGTTTTGAGTTTGTGGAGGGGGTGATAATGACAAGTGAAAAAACTAACATGGAATTGGGCCACATAATGAACTCATTATTTTAAGCAAAAGCAAGAAATGACCCACTTTTCATTTTGAAAAGTCACTTGTGTAACAAGCATAAATAAATAATATTTCATATTTCTCACTACTACATTTATTTCCCAATATTTTTTTGTCCTTCCTAAATTGTCAATTATGATAGGGGCTTGTCACGAAACACAACTTTGGCCACATTTACCTAACTCTAAATAATAATAATAATAAATCAATAACAACTCAATCATGAATTAATCTATTACTACTATGCAAAAATTAATATTTATTACGATAAAAAATAATAAAAAATGGTTAGAATTATGGTTTTGGGCTTATCGTTTTGGGCCCGGCCCATATAACATTGCAGAGTCTGGTCTGAATTAGTGGACTTTAATTTATATTTGGGCTTTATGTATTCATAGCATGGGTCTAAAATGGGCTTTATAGCGGGCTGGGCCTTATCTCTTCCTATGTGATTACTAATGTATTTTTTGTAATAATTATTACATGCAAATCCGAATCCAAAGTAATTTCAAGTGGGCCCACCTCGCAAATTTAGTGGGTCACTCCTTTAAACTATTCGTACGTAATTAAATTAAAAAATAAAAAATACACAGAAAGTGAGAAAACAAGCATCGAAAATAATGCTAGAGAGAGAGGGGAGAGAGAGGGAGAGACAATGGCAATGAGAGAGACATAGAGTTTTGTCATCTCCCTTCTCACATCCTTGTCCACCGAATAGCCTCCTGAGAATCAGAAAAGCCCACCATTCTCTTTAGGGTTTACTCCCCCTCCTTCTCTCTAAAAAACGAGAGAGAGAGAGAGTGGGAAATATACTTATCTGCTACAAGTTCTGGTAATTCATCGACATGCTTGACTCTAATCATTCATGCCTGTGTTATTTATTATTGATGGTCAAATTTATGGCCAGTAATTGTTGATTGGATGGCTTCTTGTGCTAAAATCTGATACGAAATGCAATCTGGATTTGGGTTTAAGGTTAGTTTAGAATACTTTTTTTAGCGCGTGCAAAGTGTTCGACGAAATGACTGGTTGTTTCTTGCTTGAAGACGACCGTTTTATCGTAGTGGAAATAATGCTTTATGCAGTTATATGCTAAAATTGCTTTGTTCTGTTATATGCTACAATTGTGAAAGTCCTTATTGTTGCGGTTTGTGATATTTTCAATATTTTTTTTTGGCTGTGGGAGTAGTTTTTGGTAGCTAGTGTTGGAAGTTATGCTTCAAGGAAGTATTTTCTTTCCACTTTGTTGACAGCTGCCTTTGCTAGGGTGAGTCCTTATCGATCCGTTGTAACCCGGAAATGATTAAGCCTATTTCCTAAGCAATGAAAGTGATGATTTTTCTTCTTTTCTTTATGATTTGGAATATCCCACTTGTGACTGGTGATGTGCATTCCATTAAGTAAACTGGCCCTAATGTTTTTCATGAACTTTTGTTCTATCAGTATAGAGCATTCTTTCTTTGTGTGAAGGGGACCAGCCACCTGTGAACTTCAGAGCTCGTCGCTGATGACATCATTTGGCACTGGTCGGTACTCCTTGTGCGCTCTCTCTCTCTCTCTTGCACACACACACAAACATATTGTACAACTTGAGCAAGCACGCGTGCTATGGTGCTTACACTTGACTTTGTCTTCGATTCACATGTGCATGTGCTTGTGTGGTTCTTTAGAAAGAATTTCGTTGTGATTCAATCATTTCTAGCATGTGCTGCTTTCTTGCCTATATGCAATTGGAGAGCATGTGACTGTGAAGTATGTGCTTGAATGCTACTCGACCGGTACTTTTTCACATTTACTTTGAAACTTTGAGTAGGGATTTCCGAAGTATGGTATGGTGGGTGAATATACCTTGGTTGTATCGGATTCTTTTGTTTAGGAACGACCTGATTGTGTGTATGAGTTGATTTGGACAAGAAAATCTTCCTCTTTAGGCTATCTCGTAATTGGACTTTGACATTGAAAATTGCATATAGTTGGAAATGTAAATACGAGACGTGCCTAGTTCAGAAGCACAACGCACTCTCCTTTTTGTTGTGTGCGCGATGGTGGTAACCTCTAACAAAACACACATATATATGGAACTTGAAAAAAGCTCTAGCAAGAAGTGCTTAATAGTTGCTAATGTAAAAGTTTATACTTTGATCGTGTTTTCGTAGTACATGTCCTTAAATGGCTTGCACTTTCGTCTGATGTATCCACAGATAATAGGGAAATGATGGGAGACAAGCTTGTATTAAGAGGTCTGAAGTTCCATGGATACCACGGGGTGAAGGAGGAAGAAAAGAAGTTGGGTCAGAAATTCCTAGTCGACGTAGATGCCTGGATGGATCTCCAACCGGCAGGGAATTCCGACAATCTCTCAGACACCATCAGCTACACTGCTATATATCGGTAACTAACAACTTTCACCATTTCTCCTTACTTCAAATTCTCGATAATTGACAACTGGTAGAAGTTTTTCATGAATCGGGTTCAAATACCTAAAGTTTATCGACATTTCATCGTTGCAGCATAGTCAAAGAAGTTATGGAAGGAACCCCGCATAATCTTCTTGAATCGGTAACAGAATCGATTGCATCCACAGTCTTGAACAAGTTTCCTCAGATTTCTGCTGTGCGTATCGTTCTGGGAAAGCCACACGTTGCTGTGGTTGGAACTGTCGACTATTTGGGCGTCGAGATTATCAGATATCGCAACAAGGCCGTAAAGAGCTAGTCTGTAATTTGTAATCTTCCCTCATGCATGGATTTCTCTGTTTGTACTCTCGATTTCGTGATCGTTTGTACTCCCTTCGTCCCGTTAATGATAAAACTACTTATATTAGAACGAGCCTAATAATATTCGGTGGGATCATTATCAACAGACGGAGATAGTATTTCATAAATAAACTTATATATATGTGCAAAAACCAATGAATCATTCTCTCTATAGTGTTTGTGTAAAAGGAAAACTTTCCAATTTGAAGTCGAAGAAAAACCGGATTCGATACAGCCCAGAATTTATGCACCTACAGAAGCTCCCAGCCGAAATCGCAAGAATTAGGACCAGCCGGTTCTCTTTGTTCAGAGCCATCGTTCTTGTCACTTGGACCTTCGTCGCTGGGGACGAATAGATCTTGTTTCATCGGTGACCTCAACTTCAACGAAAGCATGCTACGGATCTTGTTCTGAAGATAACGTTCAGTAAAAACATGTGTTTACATTGAAGATATTGAAAGCAATAGGGATCTGAAAGAGACAAACCTTATACGACGACTTGTGTTTCTTCGACTCTTGAGAAACGTTATCAAGTTCACCGCCTTCCACCAAGACACAGCTTTCCTCCAGCCTCGACTTTTCAGAAGGTTCGAGAATACCCTCAGCCTCGATCACCTCGATATCAAAGTTATCTGAGCATTATAATACAAAACAAAAGCTGTTAAAATCAAAGTTTCAAAGCTGCATAAGACTTATATAGCTTGTAAATTTGGGCTATGATGCCTAGGATCGGCTCCTCTCCGAGAACCAGAAAAGTTTCGTTTTCTCGAACGAAGAATGAGAAGACATAGCTAACCTTCAAAAGATGTGGCGGTTTCCTCACCCACTGATTCAACTTCGGGTGTATCTGTAAAGTTCGAATATATTTGAGACTTAATCAAATACTATCCTCATTCAAAATAGTATATTGAAAATCAAAAACTATAAATCGAAACTTTTGGGGGTACGGGTACCGATAGGGGCAGGGGGCAAGCCACAATGGGGCGAATCGCATGCAGTAGCATCATCGTTTTGCCTCAGAGGTTCTGCCGAAAGTTCTTCAGAATCTTCTCTCTCTGGCATCAAAGGTTCATCTGGTTTGGGAAGACGAGGAATATCTCTGATGCCAATAGAGCGTCTCGACCTACGGCCTCTCGTGCTCTTTCTACAACGTTCTTCAGACATTGTATCTCCGATCATAACACCAGGAGGCGTGAGGGGATGGTCACTTGCACCGTTGTGGAAAACTAAGGTCGAGTCTTGTATAGAGTAACCAATATAATCTTCGAAATCTGCCTTGGCCATTTCTATGCAAGGTAGAGGGAGGAAATCTTGAAATACATCTGAGTAGAATGTTCTTGCAACCCCACCGACTTTCTGCGCCCCGTTCTCCACATGCTTGGTGGTATCCTGGAGAAGAAACCGAAAACAACGTAGCTGTGAAATGTACTAATCCAGTCGAACACTTGAGAGTTAGTTAACCAGAATCTAAAGCCAAAAAGAAATTGCAACTCATAAAAGGATTATATCTCAACAATTCGTCTCAGCAGTCATGTAGTTTTCAACTAAAATCTTGAATAGAAGACACAAACATAGCCGAAAGACGAGTTTACCAATTTGAAGAGGTTCTGTAGGTCCAAACGCATAGCCTGGAGCGAATCATACATCTCTGCTGTCCAGATTGAATCGGAGTGATCCATACCCACGATTTCCTCCAACGTTTTAGTCTTCTAGAATAAGGTCATGAGCTAACTGCAAGAATCCAAAAGTAGTATTCATTCAGCAAACTGTATGAACACATTAACCTGTAACCAAAATCGATGAATCAAAGGTCTCATGTTCAGAATTTCCGCTCGATTAACTAAACACCTAGACGAATCATGTAACCATCTTTAAGCCACCCCAGTACTTCCCTTCCTGTACGCGTATCTGCACTCTCTACTTTAACAACTATACAAAGATTCCGGTAACCGGCATCATACATCCATCAACTTCACTAACAAGCAGTCCAAATCAAGAAAGTATTCTACGAAGACGAAAATAACACCGAATGCCATCAACTTCACTAATCAAGCAGTCCAAATCAAGAAAGTTTTCATCACTGAAGCATAGTATACATAACTTGAAGCAAATCTGAAGCACTACAAAAATCAGAAATCTAGGGTTTATACACAAACACACACACAATGAAATCAAAACACCTTTCACCATAGAAACATAGAGAAGTATATAATGTCAATTCTCCTTTTCTTCCTTTGCAATATCAAATTGAAATAGGGTTCATATACAGAATCCCAAAAAGCCCTAAAGCTCAGATTTTGAAAGAACCCCATAAAATTTCTCAACTATTTGAGATTAAGGGTCCCACAATTTCAACCTAGACTAAACCAAATTCCCAGCAAGAATTTACTAACCCAATGCATCATCATAAATAATCAAGAACACAAATTTATCACATTAGAAAACAGCAGAAAGAAACACACAGCAGCACACAGTAATTAGTTAAAACTAGGAACCTGCCACTAGAGAGAGAGGATGAATTGAGCCCAGGAGTAGATTTCTTGATGAAAGGATATTGTAGTAATTCCTCTATATATATACACAGATGTATGCAAGTATATATTGTAGTAATTATTAGCAAAGAAAAAAAAAAAAAAAAAAACAGTAGTTGAGTAGAAAAGGGTGATTGGCTTGGCCATGCGTATTATTACTATTAGGTTAAGATCAAGTCAAAAGATTTTAGCATATCATAACTATAACTTCGAGTTATACTAGTACATTTAAGATTCTTGAATATAGAATATTATTCGCAGGCGATTTTTTTATTTTACTGAAAATATTATATGCTAAACGGTGTCGTTTTGAAGGAATATCAGTAATTCTTTTTTTGATCGACCAACGAGAGAATTAGAGGGGTTGTAGTATTTGAGTAGTTTGATTCAGTGTTTACAAATCGGAAAATATTTTTTTCCACGAACAATAATTTATTTTGCAATAAGGAGACATGCTTATTTTTTGTTTTAACCCTATTAACAGTGTATTAGAGCATTGCACATCAATGAACTAAAGTAGCCTATACAGGAGGATTTATAAAAATAAAATTTAAAAGATTTAATAATTTCGAGCTCGTGTAACTGTCCGATCCCCCGTCCCCTTAGTTGAAGAGTGATGGTGAAGGTAAGTAAGCAAGGCATGAAAAATGCACATACTAAATTGAATACAACCGCAATATACACAACACAACACTTCCACACAAACAAGAACCACGTTAAAGATCGTAACTCTCTCTCTCAAGATTAGTTGGACGAAGCTCCGATGCCTTAGTTAAAAGGGTAAAGAACAAAGATTTGGAATTATTCGAGTGCAAGCAAACCTCTCGTACCATCACCCCCGATTACCTGGCTACTTGAAAATCCCCAAAATCATCATCTGGTACATCATGTTGTTCTTTATTTTCCTCTCCACGATTTTTCTCAACTTGGGGTGATTCCTCGTTTTCAAGAGATTTGTGTGGGCTAACTTCTGGGGAAATTCCTAATGGAGGCCTACTATCTGGAGAATCAACAGGGGAGAGGGGTGGGGGAGGAGGAGGTGGTAGTAGGATACCTACGGAAGCTTCTTTTGTTTTAGACTTATCATCCAACGAGAGATTATTCAGGCGTTGCTCGAAGAACTTGGATCGTATGCTCCCACCTTCTTTCTGTATAGTACAAAAAAGAGAAATGGCATCAGAAGATTCGCGTACGCATTAACTGTGTAGTAATAAGCTGAGCATAAGAATATGAGATCTTACTTTCTTGAGCTGAAGTACTAAGGTCTCCCCATCTTTTAAACTATAATCGACTGAAGAAGAATGCTGGTATTGATACTCCATCTCTTCTGCAGTTTTCTTCTTATTCAGATACCTATAGATTGAAGAAAATAATTTTTCTAGAGCCTTAGGTCTTCCCCGATAACTGAAAGATGAAGCTAAACAAGGAGAGGAAGTACTTCATATGGTCATGAAGAGCAGCTTGGAAGTCATAGGCTTCAGATCTTTCTCGAAATCCTATACCAATGAAAGCATGGCGAAGGCGCCCATCTGCATGAACCCTAATGAGTTGGTATCTTTTTTATCGATTTATATACATGAATATGAATAGCCACAAGGTAGTTCATATTAAAAATAAAAGCAATGATGCAAAACCAACAAGGTTAAGCAGTCTGCAACTGATTAATGGACCTTTCGCAAACTAAATGGATTTGCAATTTTGCACCCGACCGAGAGTGAGATAGTTCAATAGTTTAAATTAGTGAATGTTCAAACTTTATGTCTCCAAGCCAGATGCTATGTCTCCAGGTGAATGAAGCTTTGAAAATACTAAGGTCAAAATTATGTATTCGAGAATACAGAGCAAGAAAATCCATTAATGTATGACTTCAATCCCTACAGCAGTGACTTTATTCTATTCAGAGCACAAAAACATAGGGTAAGAGACATAAACTAGGGGCGAATATTCTCAACAGTTGATTGCACAAACACAGTTTTAATAATCATCCACAAAGTACTAAATACTCGTACTTATGCCCACATCAGTAATTTCCTAAAGGCTAATATCAACAGTTATGGCCATGAGAAAAGCACTTACTTAAAGAATATATGATATATATAATCATGTGTATAATGACAATAGAACAGAAGAGGTAAATATTTTATAAGGAAGCACTGTAGACTACCAATATTCTCTTCAACCCGAAGAACGAAATATCTGCAAAGGAACCAATAGCAGTCTCAAAAGTTAGACCACAACATTTTAGCATAAAAAATCAATTTCTCAAGCAGATATTAATTTTTGCTCAATTTCTATACCTGCTGCTATCAATGACAGCCTCCACAGGATGCGGCTCACCATCTCTCAAAAAAGCACGAGCATACAGCTCACCTGTTACATAGATCATACAGAAAAGGATATAGAATTTTGGAAAAAATGGATAGCTACGCAACAATTATCATCCCAGTTGAAAGCCAAGAAATCCACCTGTTGTCTTGTCCTCCAATCTGATAATGCATTCAACTCCTTTACTTACAACCTTCAAAATACCTTCCCATGTCCATTTGTTGACATTCCATTCATCAGCCCTACAAGAAGGAATACAGATATATTGTTATAAATTCTATAATAAGTTTTATAATTGCTGTTGTATTATCATTTCTAATTCAAATTATGCCGTTTAAAGGGGGAGTTAACAGAATAGAAACAAAGAACTTCTGTTGACCAGCATTGATACTCAATCAAAAGGGTATGAAACTAGTGACCAACAAGATAATTAGGGGAAAACCTGTAGGAAGCTGCAGTTTTCCGTGGAGGTATCTGCATGATCAACACTGAAGCATTAGATCAATAAAAAGGAAACAAGCCAAACTCTAATGCTACAAGTGAAATGCCATATAACTACTGTACGATATTCAGAACGGTTTGAAACACTTTTCATGCTAGAAGCTGTAGGAAACTTCATTTTACAAACGAATTTCAGGCAAGATATTGTAACACCCAAAATAGAAACTAGGTCTATGGCCATATGTCATTTACACCACCACAGCGCAACATCTACTAGTATGATATAGCTTGAAGAATCACTTCACCCAAAGCAAATCAGTTCTAGATCGTTAAACAACCAGAATGTGGGAGCAACGAATCATTTCTTTTCATGCAGAACATAATGGAATGGATTCATTCAACTAACTGCATAGTCCAACACATCTTCTTTAGTCTAACTTCGCAGCAATAACAATTCTCAAGTGGATTCAATTTTTCATGAAAATTGGTTGGTCATTTGTTAATGCAACATATCTATTCTACCACACAGACACATTAATTAGAAAATTGTTCAGGAAAAAGCAGACTATCTCCTTCGTATCGGGTTTAACTCGATATGATATTGCCCACGACATAATCATGAATACTATCATGTATTACTCAAAATATTGCAAAAACCACAGAGTAGAACAGCAGTAATTAGCATTTCCAATTTGCAGAGACAAAATCCATTTATGCAGCTTCTCCAGTAACTGGAAAGAAATCCTTCCCTTATAGCCATGCATTCATCGATCACATCAAATACTGATCGAATACAAAAACGAAACTCACGAACAGATAAAAAAAAAAGGAGGAGGAGATCAAATCACCAGACGCTATACACGAACGAGAATCAAACAAAGTAATCGAAATTTACCATGTAAACATAGCATTCGGAGACTTGAAACAGAACCAGCTCTACTGCCTCTGCTTCTTCTTCAATTCCCGCTTCCTTTACTGCTTTGATCTGGTCTCCCTCCATGCGATCCTCTTATCGATTGATCAAAACAAGCGCCCAAGTATAGATAAAAACCCCCAATTGAATTCAATCTCCGATTCAAATTCTAACCTAATTCAGTTGAATTCTGTGATCTAGAGAGAGAGGGGTAGCAGTGGCACAAGCGGGAATATTCTAGGACACCGAGGGGAAATTAGAAATTAACTCATTGTTTTTACTCCAAAAATATTGTTGAATTTTTATTTTTTTTTTGGAAAATTTAAAAAAATATTGTATCCATTTCATCATGTTTATTTTCGGAACGAGATTTTAAAAATACATAAGCGTTAAAAGTTAAAAAGTAAGGGGTCCACATTAAAATGAAACGGAGACGAAGGGAGTATATTTCACTCCACTTTTAATAATATCTGCAACAAGCTACGGTATGATCTGGTTTTTTGCATACATTTTAATTAAGTTGGACTCGAATTTTATCTTGATATGCAATTTCGTCAAATTGAAAAGCATGCACAAATTCAGAATTACACTAATATATGAGACAAATGGAGTATGACATTGACAATAGTAGATTATTAATTCTTACATAATTTAGGTATTTTTTGTAAATTATTGATGTTTAAGTAATGAGTTGATGCTAGTATGATAATAATGGTCTCATTTTTATTGGTTCTCAACCGTTAGATGCTTGAATATTCAAATTATTTGGTAAAGGTTGGTGAAAAATCACGAATTTTGTTTACTTCAACTTGAGATAAGGAATATTTATACATAAACTCTGCAATTAGCAAGGATTAAAGGGAAAATAAAACAATTTTTCAAGTTGTATAATCTTATAATTATTATTATGATTCCCGGTTGTTACAACCTTAAACGTTGACCATGCATAGTCACATTCGTCTATAAGGATATTACCTAAAACGGTCGTTTAAAAACTCATTCACACTACTTTATTTACAAACACTCTCATTTTAGTTCTCGTATCGGAAAAAAGTTATCCATATATTAATAGGACAAACGGAGTATTTATTACTCTAATTTATCATTTCTCATCAACTTCATCATCACCAAGCATCATAATATTATTACCAACTCTGGCAGTACAAACCGTCAAAGCAAAACATACTTCAAGGGGGAAAAAAAGTACAGTTCCTCAAGCATTTCTTGATTATCTAAAGCTCACAGCTCGGGCTTAGGGTAGAGGTGAACGCCTTATGCCTTCAGATTCAGGCTTGCCGGAGCTCCGGGCGGACAAAGTCGGCATCTGCAGGTACCGAGATGTCGACGGTGGGCCTCAGCTGAGCGCACACTTCGATTGCCCCGTGCACGGGATCTGATAGGAAGTTGCTCATCAGATCCTGGTTGATGGGGGCCCCATTGTCGACTGCTACGAGTGCCTGCTGTGTGAGGATGTAATCGAATCTCGGGGCCCATTTTCTCGATCCCAACCGTGCGGTGGTCGAGCAGTTGTCCACCATGAACGAGACGCCACGGGCGTGCATGAAGGGGTTCAACGAGTCCACGGATTCTATCACGCTCTCATTTATGATCTCGGAGTAGGAGTGGCCCTTCTTCCTCAAAATCTCGATCTGCGTTTCAGATGAACTCTGGTTACTACTCAAGCTCCATATCATAATATCATATACATTAGTTATTTCTAATAAGGAAACAAATATTGAGCTTTTGACGGAGGCAACTTACTTGGGCCATCATTAGTGCCACGAAGACTCCGGCAGTGAAAGGATACAGAGGTCCTAAGTCACCAGCTGGACGTTGTGCTCTAACGCGCTCGCCAACCTTCCACATTCTTGTCTGATCAATCTTACCCATAGGGAAAGCAGGCAGGCCTTCCTTTTCCTGAAGGGATAAAAGATATATAATGGTCAGAGGAGGTGACGGATCTCATAAAAAACTTCAAAACGAAAGATAAGACATACATAAAAGCGACGTCCAGCCAAGACAACACTCCTTATCTCGCTGCCACTAGCCACGTCTTCATAGCATTCATACAGGATGTCCATGCATGGATAATACGAAGCACTATATGCTGTCTCAAAGTCCCTTTTCCCTTGTTCATCTAAGGCATTGTAGACCGCAAGCATGCCCTGTGACCAGTTGTAGAACAAATAGTACATTATAGAAGTAATTAAATAGGATAAGAACTCTAATCATCGTACATCACGACTTAGATGACAAGACAAATTGATGTTAGACTACCTTTGTTGAAATGGTCCTTGATATTGTCCCTGTAATGCTTTCAACGGTGTTCTTGTAAGCAAGATCTTCACTCATCCCGTTTTCAGTGTACCTTCTAAACAAGCATTCCACGACCCCATGCACAGCACCAAGCAAGATGCCTACCATTGAGAGTCAAATTAGAATTCTGCAATCCAACACGGCAAGTAAGCACCAAGAGAAACTCTCACCTCGCTCCCCGAAAATATCACTTTTATATTCCTGCTCAAGAGTAGTGGCAAAAGTGAAAGGTGAACCAAGGGCCACTGACCATCCAAGAGCAACATCGGTAGCTCTGCCATCAACATCCTTTTAAAGGAAAGGGAAAACCCATCAAGCATTACACAGGATTACTCAGCTATATAAATCCAGTCACTGGTATATACTAAATTTCAGACACACAGGCCAGATACATACCTGATGGACTGCAAAGCTTGAATTAATACCAGCACCATTGATTTCTTTCCCTTGCACGTACAACCTTCTCACAGATGGTCCCATCCCCTTGGGACATACTGCAATCACACTAATGTTCTTAGGAAAGTCGAGACCTACAGACTGCAGATGTCCCAACAGGAACCCATGGGAAAGTCCAAGAATGCTATTTGGTTTCATGTGCGAGAACACTTTTTCATAATTGTCAGCCTGCAACAGTGAACAAAATTGAGGAAAAATAAATCTCCGTCGAAAATATTTAAGTTCTAACAAATACAGCAAACATCATACTTGATAGCCTGAATAATTTTCTGTGAACATCATAACAATAAGACTCAGAGACTCAGAAAAAACCTCCTTAGCAACTCCTGCCAGAGTCGGTTTCTATTCAATCTATATTGTTAGAGATTCTAGAATAAGTATCGGAGTGAAGACAGTAGTTATGCAAGGCACATATAATGAGGATGTGATCAAAGGCCTCAATAAAGGTTCAAGGCAATCCATACCTGAGCTGAATCTGATATCAAGAGGAGCACCAAATCACTGCTCGAGATAGTTTCCCATATGTCTCCAAGCGTCCCACTTTCTTCTGTAAAGCCAGCAGCACGGGCCTCAGCAAATGAACGGGAACCCTTTCTCAAACCAATCTGCATTCATCATAATCATCAAATTAATCAACCAACTCATAAGCCATAACAAGATTTAATAACGTCTCGTCCACACTATGGGGGGAGATTTACTTATAAAACAAAACATTACCTTAACAACAATATCGGATTTTGCTTCAGCAAGAGAATCTTTCAGGTTCTGAGCTTGAGCAGGTCCCTATGCAAAACAAGAGTCTAATTGTCAAGACACTGAATCCACACAATGATAAGAAAAATGGAAGTTAATTAGCAAGGGAACGGTACGAACTACAACAATAGACACCAAAAGTTGGATTTTCAAAAATTTAAGACAAAACACCATAATACAAACCAAACACTTTTAAACAGCTAGTATAATAAAAGTACCTGCGAGCCCCAACCGATCACCCCAATCTGCTTAATGCCCTTGAAAGCATCTGGCAACAACTTGAACAGATCCCTTCCTCCTCTCACAATGTACTGCATACAAATGCGACACAATCGTCACACACAGGATAGAACTCTAAAGGCACAATGAGTAAATTTCTCACAGTTTATAGACACTACAATATCCAGGCATATGCAGTAAGTTTGTATACTTAACTCTCAATACCGGTTGCAGCTAAACTTAAGAGTTCAAACAGGAGTATATATATTAACAAAAATGGCGGCGGATCTTTGTTTATATAGCTAATCAAGAGAATAATCAGCCTCATATTCGTTCAATCGAAACAGAACAAAAATTATCACAGAACCAAGTACGTTAACAGATAATATATCAATTAGCAGCAACATTTCCACCAAAAATGAAATCCATAATCACACGGCAAACATTTCACAGTGAAACCCAATATACCTCATCGTGACCGGCGAGGTTAACCTTCTCCTTATTGAAGACGGATGTCTGGAAATCGAGAGACTCCTGAGGCTTGATGGCGGGGACCGACACCATGCGAGCCGCCGCCGATGAGCCGGAGGCAGGGGACGCCGAAGCGGCGGCGGAGCGGAGCGCCTTGAGAGAAGAGGTCGACGACGATAGGAAGCCCAGGGAAGCAGCTGCAACCTTGGAAGGAGGATTGAGCGCCCTAGCGGCGGTGGAAGCGGTGGCGGAGAAGGAGGTGGGAGCAGCCGCCGCCATGGTTTGTGGCTTTTCGAGTGCGTAAGGGACTGAGGAGAGAGAGAGAGAGAGAGAGAGAGAGAGAGAGATGGATTTGGGTGTTATGCTGAGTAGACTGACTGCTAGTGCTATATTAATGGAATTTGCAGTGTTAAATTAAATAAAAAATTAAAATTAAAATTAAAATTAAAATTAAGAATAAAATCGAAAATATCCAGCTGTTGAAATTTTAATTTTTAATCATAAAATAAAAGAATCCAGCCATAACACGGCAACTTGGTGGCGCACGTGTGGGGAGTATGATACACGTGGGAGTTGGAAATTATTTACAGTATTTTTTAGCAATAACATATTGTTTGATTGAATTAATATTAGGGCCGAAGTACTTAGGCCCAGCCCGGCCCAATGTAATTAGTTTGGGCTAAATTTCCGCATTGAAACGGCCCAGCCCAATTTCCCGGCCCGTTCACTTTCAAATTCAATTTCGATAGAGTATATTTTAAAATAAATAAAATCAAATAAACGTACATAATATTTTGTATGTTTGAAACTTCTTTTACGAGTAGATTTCGTGCGTGTCGACCTGATAGTGACACGGACCTATTAAGCCCAAACACGAACATAACCCATTAAAACTTTTTCTAAACATAAACACAAACACGATTGAACTCGACACACATGCGATACTGACACCAACCAATCCGAACCCTAGGCTTCGGCAAATATGTGTTTCTCGATCAACACGTAGACAAATACAATCAATCCAAATATATATATATTTTCAACAATGATCGACACATGTAAAATTGCAAAGGTCACTAGTATTTTCATATTGAAGCATGCACATATAATAAACCATAAAACAAGTACCAAGTTATTAGCACGTACCAAATTACATAAGCCGTACGTACAAAGTTTAATTTATAAACACATCAACATGGGATATTTATTTATTTATTTTTTTAAAAAAAAATTAATAATAATTAAAAGAACACGAATCAACTCATGAGTTGACCTAAGCACAATTAAGTATTTGGTTAGGTAAATTACAGGTATTTAATCCCAATCATCCCATGCATGCAGACTTCCCCTCCCATTATTTTATGCATGAAAAAATAATTGCAGTCTTCATCATTAATCACCATGCATTATCATACTCTATATATATATGTACCTAGCTCAAGAAACTCCCCAAGAGCCATCTCTCTCTCTCTCTCTCTCTCTCTCTCTAGATCTCTCCAAGAGATGGAAGCAGCAGTAGGAATCAAAAGCTTCAACATGATTTCAAGAAATGCGAAAATCTCTCTCCCATATATTTAATTTTGATCTGAGCTTTTTTTCTAGCAATCGAAGAGAAGATGGATTACTTCGACAGTTTTGATGGGGTCCCAAGTAGCTACCTAGGGTTTCAAGGGGTGGCAAGGAATGTTATCGGAGGGTCGACGTCTTCATCGACGTCGTTGGTTTTGAATACCGAGAGAGGGGAGCTCATGAGGACTTTGATGAAGCCGGGGCAGAAGATGGCGGAGTCCGAGAAGGCTTTGATCGCTCTGAGGAATCACAGCGACGCCGAAAGGCGAAGAAGGGAGAGGATCAACACTCATTTGGCAACCCTAAGAACCCTAATTCCCGGAGATAACAAGGTTTTTAAGCTTCCTTCTTCATTTTTCTCTTTAATTTCAATTTCTTGAATTTTAGTTAAGTTCTAAAGTTATGATTTAGGGTTATATCGTGATAAATTAGGGAAATTTCAAATGAATTTTAGCATTCATTTTCATTAATTGTTTAGTAAACAAACAACTTGATTGTTTGATTGGTTATTATGTAATTAGCACTACAAGAAACACGCGCAATAACTACTAAATTAACGATCGAAAATATTCGATAGTTACATAACTGATTAGTAATAATTCATGTATAGATGGATAAAGCTTGCTTGCTAGGGGAAGTAATCAATCAAGTGAAGCTACTAAGGGAGAGTGCGGCCGAAGCTACTAAAGGAACAATGGTCCCTACCGACATCGACGAGGTGAGAGTCGAAGAAGAGAGAGATCCGAACGACGTCGCTTCCGTATCGATCCGAGCATCCCTTTGTTGCGATTTCAAGCACGAGCTTCTATTCGACTTGAAAGAAGCCGTGGAGGCACTTCCTCTCAACGATGTAAGAGCCGAGATATCTACCTTGGGAACGAGGATGGTCAACGTCTTCGTGATCTCGGGGCTAAAGGGTCAGGTCCAGCCCCTTGTCGACTCGATTCGTGAGGCTTTCCGTTCGGTTCTCGACAAGTTTTACGCATCGGAAGAGTTCATCTCTTCGAGAAATACCTCGAGCAAGAGGCGGAGAACGTCTTCGTTCTTCGCCGCCCCTTCGAGCTCGTCGTCGGGCTTGTTATGATGACAAATGAAGGCTTTGCATATGGGTTGGCATACATATTTTTTCTAGCTAGTTTTTCTCTTGTAGAAAGGGGTGTGCATGCCTCGTCATATGCCTTCCTTATGTACTTATTGTTCTTTAGCAACTTTTTACATTATATTTGAACTCTTTTGTCATTGCAAACTTCTCATATTTCACTCCCAATTCCGTCGGCTAAAGTCCGTAGCTAATCCGCCACGATCCGCCGTCGAGTTACGCACGTTCCTAAACGCGCCTCCTCGTCTATGGTCCGCAACAGATCAGTCGGAGTTGACCCCGTGTTAATTTCCGCCAGGAATATTATCGTTTTGATAGATTTTCGTCTCATTTAAAAGCTTAAACTTGTAGAGATATTTGAACATAGGACCTCGACGTTATCCTAAGGCTCTAATACATGATAAATTTTCGTCTCATCTCGAACTTGTAGAGAGGGAAAGAATCTCTTACTTTATACTACTATTTATCCCAATATAAATAATATAAACCAATATTTTCTTGTAGTGGATTATTTAATTTTTGATGTGGTAATCAAAAATTCAATCAAGTACCATACTCATATCAAAACACACACACATAAATTAAATAATATAAGATTTTCTCAAAGGTCTAGTCCAAATATAATTTTAGAAAAATGAATTTCGTTAAGCATGCGCCCTATAAATAATAAACCATAATAATTAAATAAATACCAAACACTTAGCATGAACTATCATATTATATCCTAGTATATAATTAAATTCATATATAACTCTCGAGTTGACCTCATCACATTTTATTATTTGGTTAGGAATTATTTATTGATCTCAATATTTATTTCATGTGCAATAATTTAATTATGATTCCCAACTAAACTTCAACTAATCACTTGGAATCCAATGTGAACATTTCATGTTAAAGCCTCTATTTAAAATATATAAATAAAGTGCTACTAATCTACATATATTATAAACATATTGTCCCTCATTCTGTAACACCGATGTATTTGGCATTTCAAAAAAATTGTCACTTTCTGCATATTTAGATTCTTACTACCACAAAAATGTGCACTCGCATGTATTAGGAAAAATAATTGGCAAAACGTAACTCCTCGAAATCAAAAGAAATACTCCATCCGTCCTATTTTAATTAGCTTGTTTCGTTTTAGCACGAGATTTTAGATACAATGTTAATTATGAAAAGTAAGGGGTCCACAGTGAAAAGTAAGATTAATTCTTTTTATTTTGGAAAACAAGCCGGTTGAAATGGAACATTCCGATTAATAAAAGAAGTCAAGTGAAGTGTGAAGGAGGGAGTAAATATCGACATGAATTTGCAAATGCGAAAATAAATAAATCCCAAATAAACGAACCATAATTTTTACTTAGTCTATACTCTCTCTGTCCCATTCATTCAGGGATACACATTATTTTCGTCCGTCCCACTGATATAGGGATATTACCTTAAATGATAAAATTTTAACACGAAAACTGATTCACACTACTTTATCCACCACTATCACCTATCGTCTCAATTTTCCTGCTCAGAAAAACTGCATTTTATTTATGAATATAAATATGATACGTTACGTATAACGAAGGAAAAAAATAAAAATAGGTATAAATATCGATATGGGAAGCCATGCATGCAATCGTTCGTATCCTAGTTTTACTAGGATAATAATAATAATTAATAATTGTGTATATAAGTATAAATACCCTAGTATACGATCGATTTTCTTCGTCCTCTACTTCTCTCTCTCTCTCTCTAAGCGAGAAAGAAACAATGTGTCTTTTTGTTCTTGCGATGCCTGCTGAATTATACGCTCCGAAATTCATCCACGGATGAGGATTTATTCTCAAACTTACCGCAAGAAATCATCATCGACATCTTCGGTAGGCTCCCGATCAAGTCCATTGTGAGCTGCAAGGGTGTTTGCAAGGAATGGCGGGATACGATCGAGTTCGCGACATCGCGTCGACTTTTCGACTCGAAGTTCTGGTACCTCCTCGCTGTGTATGAAGATGCGAAGCAGCCTTCAGGATCGAGACTCCGTGAATTCGTGGATTCGTATCGAGGCATCATCAAGAAGCCCCCAAGGCCTCCCCTACAAAATCTGTGAATTCATAGAGGATGGTGATGGCGGTTGTGGTGATGGTTGCCCTGACGTAGTCTCTGACTTCGGCTTCCCCGGCTTGGCTCACGGTCGTCTCTACGACTTTATGGAACTAGTTCTAATGAGTTCAGCTGATGGTTTGGTTTTGTTGTTTGATAGAAAGAAAGTTGGGTGTCGTAACTTGTGATATGCAATCCAATGACTCGTGAGTACGTAGAGCTTATCCTGCCTCCTCCCCATCAAGCTCGATATATTGGGGACAGCATATTTGGTTTCGGAGCGAGCAAAGTAAGCGGTGAATACAAGATTGTTGCCTTGTTCTATGAATCCAATGAACGAAAGTGTGAAGTATACAATCTAGCAACGGGGTTATGGAGAAGAATCGAAGCGGTGGATGAGAAAGGTATAGGCTATCGTTGGGTGTAGGCGTATATTCGAATGGAAATCTTCATTGGTTGGTGTACGACTTCGAGTTAAACTATTGCCCTAGGCTTATGTGCTTCGATCTTGACAAGGAAGTTTTCACCATCTCTTATGTCCCTTCTCATCTTACGGGTTGGGGACAGAGACGGTTGTCCGATTTGGAAGGCCGTCTATGCCTCAGTGATAGTTCAGCTAAAGATAAGATTTCGATCTGGTTCATGAACAAATATGGAGATGACAATTCCTAGGCTGAGGAACTTATCATCAACAAACCATCCTTTTGTCACTACCTAAGTTGTCTTCCAATCAAGCTTTTCAAAGACAGAGGAGACATGTTGTTCGTCGTGCAACGCTTAGGTGCTCGCCTTTTTATATACTCAAATAAGACCAATACTCTCCGACAGGATGGCCTTCTTCAAGCTAACCAAGGTAAAACTCACGACTTTGTCGTGTATAACCCTACTTTTCTTTCGCTCAAAACTTTGGACATCAAGGATTGTCATGTCCAATCCTTTTAGCACTTGATTAATGTTTTTTTCTTTTTCTTTATCCACCCACATCACATCACTTTGAATGAATGAAAAGCTTTGGAGTTCGAACAAGCTAAGTTATCTAGATAAACTAGAGATGAATATGATACTAAACCTGAATCATCTAGTTATAAGTATGTTATCCACGTATACTAATAAAAAGAAGTAAGTTACAAACAATGCTTCCGGGTAAAGAACAGAGTGATCAACTGAAAAACGAAGAAACTATATCATATATATTTGTGAAAGTCTGCATACAACATAATGTGGTAAGTTGTTTCACAAAAACTGTTTTTTCTAGTACACCATTCAGAAATGCATTATTGATATCAAACATGCAACACCCTCCAGTTGTAAGCTAAAGCAAGAGAAAAACATGAGCAATACAGAAACTGGTTTGATGAAAGGGTTAAAGGTTTCATGAAAGTTGATTCCAAAACCTTTAGCAAGCAAGCTTGCTTTGAATTTATAAACAGAAACATTAGCACAACACATCTCTTTATTTTGAAGATCAATTGACATTGGATCAAGATCAGGTAAAGATCCCAAGTTTTGTTGTTCTTTAAAATATAGTGCAGATTACAAAATAAGCAGTATGGTCTAGTCTGCCTGCCCACCCACACATATCACATCACTTTTGATTGAATGGAAAGCTTTGGAGTTGAATTGTACCTTCACGTGACTTTGCTAGCAATTCGGTCACGGGCTTACGATCCCAGATTGGAAGATGGATCATCAGATACAAAAAGTTCAGGTACGGGAAAGGAGTGACCAGCGGCAATCCACGTTGCATCTCTTCAGATACGTTCTTCCAAATAACACCGCTCGCCACCGAAACATCTTCCTCCCCTACGGCAGCGGTGTTAAGCACTTGTTGAAATCGAGGTGGAAGTCCGACTTTATCCGGTTTGTTCGAAGACCAAGACATGCACACAGCACAAGATAGAAACAAGTTCGTCCCCTTCCCCTATCAAACAATACCAATACATTCATGCGTTAATAACACTATATTTAACCTCCTTCTAATGAACTGAAAATTTCAAATTCAAATGCAAAAAATTCACCAGCATTTTGACATATTTGTCGTACAGACACAAGCCATATAGAATATCTCATCCTCTCGGTTGCTCGGCGGCAGCGCCGAGCATTCTACGCCAAACATGAATGAATCAACATAATATATATCGATAAAGAAAATCACATCGAGTAAACATCAATCATCGCAGTAAAATCTAATCCTAATTGAGTAATTATCGCAACATAATCTAATCCTAATCGAGTAATTATCGCAGTTAGGGCTGTCTAAATGGTTTTTGGTTTTCAGACAGTGCCAGAATAAACCAAATTAATGATGGAATAAATCAATTTTGATTTCATTCTATTAATGATGGAATGAATTATATTTGATTTCATTCAAAACATAATAGCACTAAACCTATACATGCATATTTAGTGTGTACGTTATAAATTCAAAGACCCACGTATCGAATTCAAAAGTTACCGGTTCAAAGTACTTTTTACTAGGGGTTGTAGGATTTATATTGAAGAAAAAAATATTTTAAAAAAACGGTTAATTGAGCAACCGATAACCGTACCGAAAATTTTAACGGTAAATTAGTTAATCTAATTTTAAAATGGTACAATAATCGGTACATACTTTTATAGAAAAACGGTAACGGTAACGGTAATCGAAACCGGTAATCTAATTTTAGCTCTGGATTAAAAAAAAAAAACAAAATCATTCTTTTTTTTCATTTAGATATGTGTAGAGACTACTAACTTTAGTTTGTTTTTGTTATTTCTATCAATCTATTGAATGATTAACTCTTGAATGATTAACTCTGATTAACAGTTTTTTTTTTTTTTTTTCATTTCACAACATACAACATCAGCTAAGCATAGACAGCTAACATAATAGGTATTAAAAGGATAGAAAATGGACAAACGGTATATTTGAGTCTAAACCTACTTATATATAAAGACGATTATTTGAAAGTTAGGGCTGTATATATAAATGGTTTTTGGTTTTCGGTTAATGTCAGACTAAACCAAATTAACGATGATAAATCAATTATTATTTCATTCAATTAATGATGGAATGAATTATATTTTATTTCATTCAAAATATAATAGCACTAAACGTATAAATGCATATTTATTTCGTACGTTTTAAATTCAAAACCCCACATATCGAATTCAAAAGTTACCGGTTCAAAGTACTCATTATTAGGTGTTGGAGTTTATATCAAAGAAAAAAAATATTAAAAAAATGTTTAATTGAGTAACCGGTAACCGGACTGGAAATTTTAACGGTAATCGAAATTGATCTGCATGAATGTTATCCTTCCGCTCCTCGCTATTGAAATAGCGAAGCGAAAAACATAATTGGAACTTACTGCAATGTGCAGTGGCATCATTCCAAGTTTCTGGTACAATTTTCAATGTCCTCCTTTCTCTTCTCGCTACCAAAATAACACAACTTCATCACTTGATCCATGAAGTCGTTTCGGACACGCTTTTTTGAAACCGCCTCTCGAGGCATAAGCTAACACGGCTGAATCGAAGGCTGATACTCAAACATCCTATTATTCAACTTTTTTTAATGATAGTAGTACTCAAAAAGGTTTGTGTGCACTAAGTCAAGTCATATTCATCCATTAAGCAATCTTGAAAATTCAAGAAGAAATCAGAATAGAGGAAATTGAGAAACAAGAATGAAATTCGGTTTGAAACTAAAAGGAATGAAAATAATCGAGACCAATGCCCCATGCAAGTAGCTAAACACACACATAATACATATGTATAGCACCATCAACTATAAAAAATCCGATCTTAGCAATGCATTGCCCAATTCTTGTTCATATACATAAGAAAAATATTAGGAAAGAAAAGGGAACCGACGCAAAGAGAGAATGAAGAGTATGTGAGATCTAAGGTCAAAAACCCAGGAAAAGTTGGGATCTTGGTGGGAACGAAACTGACCTTGAGCTATAAGTGTCGATATTTAATTCGATTAATACTTTGAAGAATCATATTTGTTGATACAAGCAACGTTGTCGCTTAAATGATTCTCCCTTCGTCGTGTTTTCATGAGACACATTTTCTTTTTTAAATAAAAACTTGTCAAGAAAAATGAGACGAATATAGTATAGTTTTCTTATTTTTCCCAAACATTAGTAGTGCATGTAAATCAATAGCATAACTTGGTGAAATGTTCCTATATGGCTTTAATTAAGCAAAATTTGGATTTATAATTGTAATAAACAAAAGGTGATTAGAGCAGTACATTCAATCTAAAACGTATTACAGAGAGAGAGAGAGAGAGAGAGAATAAAATGAAGCTTGTATTTGTCTAAAGCAGCAGAAGAGGGGAAACAACATCATCTTCAACCTTCAAATATAGTATGGGAAAATGCAGGCAGATTTAAAGCTGCATCAGCTGCCACTTTGTCTTCATCAATTATCTCCGGACTATAAAGCACATTGCCCTGCATTATTCGTCCACAAATAACAACGTAAGAGCTATACACACGAGAGGAATACGGTAATATTAAGCCGTGGCAAGGCAGCTGCAATAGCCTGATGTTTTTTAATGGAATCGGTGAATGTAAACACGAAGATACTGGCATTCACAGTCTTTTCAGCTTGAAATAGGAGAGTATAGACACAATGTTAAATTGAAAATGCACATGATCAAGATATTACGACACCACGTTATTTGTTCACATGAATCATAAGATTTCCGGTGCTGCGTTAGAAGCAGAAGCAAGCATAGTAATAATAACTAATAAGGTAAGATTATTACCCATTCACAATAAATTTTTAGAAAACGACTCAAGTGGGACATAAAAAGTGATTGTTTTCTTTTACCACATTGCATGATCTCCGTAGGTAGCCCACGAGCAGCAACTGCATACGATGATCGTAATTTTCAACCTGACTTCCATCTACCAAACACGGTTGCTGCATCAAAAGAAATTACAAGAAAAGATGCAAAGAGTAAGCCATTTGAACTGAAGAACAGGAATAGTATTGAGTATCGTGAAAGAACCTTGCTAAGTGTGAAAAGTGGTTTGAAATGTACGAGCTACTATTAAGATCAACTTTGGAAACTGGAAGTTTGCGTTACGAGCAGAGCAACAAAAAAAGTGTATGTATCAAAATAATTTGGAGCATATCTTCATATTGATATGGACTAAGGTCGAATCAAAAGCATCCTAACTTATATTTGGGACCAAGTGAATACCGATGAGGAAACAGAATTGTGTATGCATATGGCTTCTCAATCAAAATGTGTACAAGTATGAGAAGGAATGTAGTCATCATAATGAAGCTCTTACGAAGTATACGTATATATGCATGTAATCTGAATACTTGTTTAAAAAGCATGATACAAACAAAAGAGACTCACGATTATTCTCTGAGAACCACAACAGCTAAGCTTCCAACCGATGCTGATTACAGCCTTCAAGACTTTCCCGTCCAATTGGGCCCAACCAATATATAGTCCCCATATTTGACTCGGAAGGTCGGACAATCCATTATCTGGATCACCATTTCACTTTTTTCAAATGTTTACCCCATAATTCCATAAGAGAGCATAAAACGGATATTAAATGAAAAACACACGCGTCAAGTTACATAGAAAAGTTACACATAATAAACGACATGTTTGCTAATAGTTAACCTGCATATGCCTGGAAAAACCCATTGCTAAGGAGACCTGTGAGAAGAATAGGTTCGATAGGCAAAGCATTACCGACCCCTGCAATCATTAATTCAGAAAATGAGCATCTGATTTAGTAAGGAATGAAAACATACAATACGGATTTGATGAAAGCGTGAGATAGTACAATCATCGAATTGGGGAAGACCCCATTGTTCCGGCTGAAACTCTAGAAGTGAATGCAGTATTGAGTCAGCAATAGAATATGAATCGGATTCATTTTGGAGTGATGGCACTGCTACAACATTCATTTTAGCAGCCTTTCCAGCTTTGACGC
Source organism: Thymus mandschuricus (assembly GCA_029379335.1). NCBI lineage: Eukaryota > Viridiplantae > Streptophyta > Magnoliopsida > Lamiales > Lamiaceae > Thymus > Thymus mandschuricus. The sequence continues at coordinate 32,956,413 of CM057080.1, read as the reverse complement.
CTACGCTGTTTAAGGCAATAAGAAGGAAAAGCTATGGCTTTTAGTTGAGAGAAAAGTAAGTTGCAGTAAAGTCAATTTTGGCAGGACTAATCTTCATGTTATATACTCCCACGGTTATAAAGGCATGCATGATAAAGGCAAGGCAATGGTAAACTTACATGGAGTCTTCAAACACGAGACAACATGAAGAATCTACTCCCATTCCTTTTGCAGCTTCCAGAAATCTGCACAGCAGTAATATTTAATACTAGTATATGTTTTGGAAATACATAGATCGTACATATTGGCATAGATGTAAATATGATATATATCCACATTGACGACACAAGAGAGAGAACCATAATACAAGACTATAACATCAGAAATGGTACATAAACTCATATTTCCACTTGTAAAAGGTTCTACGGAATTTTCTTCCAATGTGAGTTAATTCCATCTCTTCATCTGAAAAATTAACGACTGGGAAAACAAGCCCAATGAAATGGAGATAGATGGAGAAAGAGAGATTCAAGCATGATGGAAAGCATATACAACGATTACATTTATACATATGCAAAAAAGGAGAAGAAATCACGTTCAACCGGAACATTGATTCAAGAAGATTATAATCCATTTCATAAATAAACGTAAATCTGCCTTACAAGTCAGGAGCAGGCTTCCCTGCTTCCACCTGATCACTTCCAAGAATCACTCTAAAGTTATCCTTCCAACCTATAAATAAAGAAGTATTAATAAGACACCTATGGAAAATTGCCAGAACACGTTTTATCAAACTGATGCACTTTTGTTATGTCGTAAAACAACGGACTGTAGAAGTGATAAGTGGTAACATTGCACTCTCAATGATAGAACACATCACTGACCACTCCAACGAATTTGGACGAAACAATTACAAAGGGCAAAAAAGGCCCTACCATCTTGTTGAGATATCTTTCCCTCGATATTCTTCCTCAATGAATTCGAAGCAAGTGCAAACGGCACTCCATGCTTATGAAGATGCTTCATCAGACGATTGGCACCCGGAAGTGGTTTGGCCAGCAGCCACCTACACCGGAAAGATCACAACACAATACTCAGACATATATGCAGTAGATGATTCTTAAATAACAAAACTAGCAGGAATTCAACAGCTTCCCCCACACATTGTTCCAACTACTCATTTAACACCAACTATTCGATAACAAGTATCACGTCGTTCCAATATCCTAACAAAGCCGACACTTTCCAGCAACGATTGCACAGAATACTCAAAACTAGAAACACATTGCTCAAAGCACATGGTATATCGAGATTTCAGAGGTATAATAAGATAGCAAACTCACGTTCCCTGATACATAGGCAAGATCTCCTGCACATATTCCTCAGGAGTCAGTGGAAGATCATAGTCCTTCAAAATAGTAAGCGTCGATTCCTTGAAAGTCATGCCCATCCTCTTCTTCTCCTTCTCACTGTCCTGCACCTTCCCATACTTCGCCAAGAAATTCTTCAATATGTTCTTCGTAACCTCCTCTAACAACACCAAATCAAACTCAATCCGTCAAAATCCAGCTGAAACCACTCGAATCAAGATCAAACTGGGAAGAATCCTTACCTGTGTTCAAAAGGGTGCCGTCCAAATCGAAGATGACGGCGGATACATGAGGATTGGCGGCGGAGCTCTCCACCATCGAACCCATACTCTATGAATCGGCTTCGCGTGGATTGCATGAGAGAGAAACGAAGCACTGTGATTGATATATAGAGAGAGAGAGAGAGAGAGAGAGGGGAATAGATACTCAATGCAATAGGGGGTTTATGCAAGATTTTGTTGGGCGTTAGAATTCTATTCCAAGTGAACAACGAATTCTCGAGGGAGGATTGTTCGAGGCATATGCCCATAAATTCCAATTCTTTCCCCATTTGTGTTCTTCTTCTTCTTTCTTTATTTCTACATATATATTTTTAAATATTACTTCCCTCGTCTCATTCATATGGGGATAAATTTTTTCCCGACACGAGAATTAAGACATAAATGATAGTAGTAGATAGTATTAATGGATATTAGTAGATTAGAATTTTGTTATTTAAGATAATATCTTTTGTCATTTGATTTGTACAGCAGATTGTCAAAGGTTAAAATCATACTATATCCGTTCCGACAAAATAAAGTCGTTTCTTGAGTATATTTAACATATAAAGTAATAAAACGACTCGACTTCGTTAAGACATACTCCCTCCGTCCACCTATTTCTGACACGTTTGCTTTTTGCACGAGTTTTAAGACGGGAGTGGTTAGTGTGTAAAGTGTATTGTGTTTATGGATGTAGTGTATAAAGTGTATTTTGTAGGGAATAAACATATTTTAGAAATAGAGCATCATATATGCATAAAAACATGTTCTTGTCTGATCTTAAATGAAAGATCGTATAAAGACCTTTAATTTGATATAAAAATCATAAAAATCCGATAACAAACGAGCAAGTTATAATAATTTAAACTTTCGAAATTTAAATTATATTGAACTACGTGCAGAAAAAATGAGTGGATGAGATTTAAGTATGGAATGTTAAGTGTAATAAGGGATTTACTAATTGTACTACTTAGTGGCTAATTCTTTCCAAAAAAGGAAACGTGTCAGAAATAGGTGGACGGCCCAAAAAGGAAAGCGTGTCAGAAATAGGTGGACGGAGGGAGTATTAAATACGATTGGGATATTTGGCATTAGTGACAAATACTACCAAACAACAAATTTGTTAGTTATATTTTGGTGGGAAAAGATTCAAATAGTGGCAACCTGCTGTAAATCCGGTAGAGAGATTGTTTTTGGAGGAGACGAGAGTAATGATAGTGATATTGTGCAGTAAATTGAAAGACACAAACACATAATATATAAACTAGGCTAAGGTAGTTGCTAAAATTAAACCACCTATACGCCAACATCAAATCCAACATTAAACCACACTTCAATCATAATCATTGAAACAACACAACAATGCACAAAGACACAAACACATAATCTACTTTCGAATTCAGATTTCGACTGGAACAAACGTCTCTTGGGCAGATGACCAATCTGTTGTCCCCTTCTCAGTTTCACTGCAATGTTGATTAAAGAAGAAAATGAGAAGGTAAGTAGGTCAATCATCAATGTGTAAGGAGCTAGATTTACGAGAATCTCACCTCCGGGACTGATCCATCGACTGCACCTTTGTTGGTGCCATCCTTTTGAGCTTCATCTACAAGCAAAGGATAAAAGATTACATTCCAGGAGGGTGCTTTAAGGTTCTTCAAATAATCAGCAGAGACGGGACATGATTGATTCTCAACGAAAAAGTGGGGGGCCAACATGAGGTTGTCACATGGGAAATTCTACTTGAATATAGTATTTTGGAATTCCAAAGGGAAGAATATGCTTCAAAAGGGTTTATCTTTGGAAGACGATGCATGAGACGTGAACCAGATTTCTTAATCTTATAGTAACTCATAAAAATCATCTTTATTACTGGTGCACTAAAACATTGACTAATTGACTAAATATCATGAAGAGAAAAACAGACGTTGGTGAATTTAGTTGTGTGAAACTAGGGTCAGTGGGCTGTGTGTAAGATGCTTAAGATTTCAAACAACGCGCATACAAAGAAACCCCACCTCGATGTAAAAAGTTCAGAAGTTTCTGATTTACTCTAATGAAGGCCAACTTATACGGAGTGCTCATTAAAACTTAACAAAATCTATAATCTCCGTGAATATGGCAGTAACATAGAATATAATGAATAACTCTGCAACTATGGCTTCCATATTTTTAAGGCTATCAAGTTACCTGCATCATCTGTAATGTCAGATGTCCACAGTGTGAGGTTGTCCTTGAGCAGTTGCATGATTAAGGTGCTATCCTTGTATGATTCTTCGTTCAAGGTATCAAGTTCAGAGATAGCTTCATCAAAAGCTTGCTTTGCAAGATGGCAGGCCCTAGAACAAATCGATAAGGCGGTTGAGATTCATAAGAGTGATTGAATGTTATTTGACTTATTTCAAATCAATATTATGGCCCAGAAGACAGACCTTTCAGGGGAATTCAAAATTTCATAGTAGAAGACCGAAAAATTCAAAGCCAACCCCAAGCGAATAGGATGTGTTGGAGGTAGTTCCGCTTCAGCAGCAGTGGTAGCCAACTATAACCACGTTCAAAGACAAAGAATGAGCTAACAAGAATAAACTTAAATAGGTGGGATTATTATGCCAGAAGAGTGAATAAGTTTCAAAAGAAAAGTCCACGGATGAAATTTGTAAATTTTACATGCAAACGGAGCTTTGACTCTTACATTAAAATAAAGAAAACTTACAAACAACTAGAGTACATAGTTTCTCATAAAAGCAAGAAAAAAGAATAAGGCTGGAAACCAAAAATGAAACTTTTTTTATTACAAGAAAACAGATTATAAATACTCACATACCAACTTGCATAAACGCAATAAAGCAAAATCTCCTCTCTCATGAATGAACCAAGAATCTAGTCTCATCAAATTTCCATTTCCAAGCATAGCTATCCTTGTACCTTCTCTTATAGATTCCCATTTAAGGTTTCTTAGTACAACATTCACCATGAACCCCGATGTTCATGTTATCACATATCCAGATAAAGCATTGTTCTATGAGTTATTAGATTGATTTTCAAATAGATACACAAATCTCAACAAACAAAAAGCAGCAAACCCTACAATGCCCTCATTCTTTTAAGTTTTGGGGGAGCAAATGCATGAATTGGTGTTTTGAAAATTGTTAAACGGTAAAGATACCTCATAAGCTTTAAGTGACTGATCAGCAACTTCTTTCCTGTCATTGCCTGCCTTAAACTCAGCCAGATACCTATAATAATCCCCTTTCCTGAGAAGGTAAGAAAAATTAAGTCAGCAACAAACCAAAAAATCATTAACCCATTGTTTTGCTAAAATTACGGACAACGACTACTTACATCTTATAGTAAAACACAGTTGATTCTCCAGCAGTGGAAGAAGGAATAAGATGTTCATCAATGACGGTCATGATATCCTGACAAATAGTAGTGAGCTCTAACTCGACTTTCTGGCGGTAATCCTTGATCCTCTTAGCATTCAGCTCGTTTCCTCTCGACTCTTCCTTCTGCTCAATGGATGACAAGATTCTCCATGAAGCTCTCCTAGACCCGATCACATTCTTATACCCTACAGACAGCAAGTTCCTTTCTTCTATTGTTAACTCCACTCCCAGTTTAGCCACATTCTTCATTGATTCCACCATCTCTGTTAAAATAACGAAAAGTTAATGAAGCAACAGCCATATATTTTGTGTTCTGTTTGATAAAACGAAAAAATGTAAAGTCAAATCGACCAGAGGTTATCTAAAGATTGAGTAGAAAAAGAACAAGTGAAACAATTTTCAGCTCAACATCTTTACTCCACAAACTATCAAGATAGCAACGGGCTAAGCGACCCAATAATTTAAAATATACTACAGACTAGCGACAGATCGTAACTGAACCATCGTATGTTAATTCCGAAAAATCATTACATATATAAGTCAAAGATTAAACCTTTAAAACCGAATAGAAAAAACATCGAAAACAGAAAGGGAGGACAAATCACTAAACACTAACTAAAATTAACTCAGAATTCCATAGAATTGCTATTGAGACACAGTCTAAAGCCTTTGAGCAAAAGTATTCAATCTCTCAACTTCAAACATAGCTATAGCAACATCAATCGAGCATGGCCCAATTAACTAGCAGAGACCAAGAGTTCACTTCTTCATACTCCCTAAAACTAGCACACGATTAAACAAAAGGCAAGCAGAGGAGAGATCCATATCCGTGCTAAATCAAATCTATACATATTTTAAAAAAAAGAAAGGGAAATTTGAAGGTGAGCTCGAGGGTTTTACCATCGTATCGCTCGGCTTGCTCGGCGAGTTTAGCGATGTAAACGGCGGTTTCGCGATCTGAAGAGGAAGCCATCGCTGATCCAAACAGGCGCGAACTCTCCCTCTCTCCCTCTCTCTCTCTAGCTCTTTGACAGCTGCCGATTGTGTGCGAGTCGACAACAATTTCCACGGCAACAAAGGGGGAAAACAGTAGCAGAGTGGAGAGAGAAGAGAAAAGTAGTTGAAAAAATATTCACATAAATGATTGATTGTCTGACTTGCTATTCCCTCCGGTGACTTTCCCTTCGGTTTCCTACAGTTTCTGCTGAAGTCGGGTTAGCGAATTTAATTTTCAGTTATGCAAGACTTTCTAGTGGGCCGGGTCTGCTGTTTGGGCTCAATGGCTCACATTACTAACTTTCTAGTGGGCCGGGCCTGCAGTTAGCACACATTTTACAAACGATTGGGAAAAAACAAATAATAATAATAATAATAAAACAATAATAATAATAATAATTAAAAAAAAAAAAATAGTACTCCTATATTGCACTATATATCAAACAAATTAGTAGCATTTTTAAGTTATATCAAACAATAATTAATTAGTTTGCCTTTTCGCAAAATATAGATTTTATGGAAGAAGATATATTTTACAATGAGTCCTTATTCTACGAGGAAATGAGTATTTATCCTCACAAGGAAAGAATCTATATCCTTATAAAGGAAGAGTTTGTTTCCTAGCAGGATTCGTGACCTAATCTACTACCTTGGAGAATAAGATTCCGTACGTGCTCTATATATATATATGAGAACAAGTCTCATAATCCGTGGTTCTTCTAGAGAGTTTTCAGAGAGTTTATACACGAGTTTGTGAGAGTTGTTCGTTCTATCGCCGAGTTTTGTGCCAACCATTGTGTTAGCCTTTGTCGTTGCAACTTCTACTAGCTTAGGAGTCATAGTTAGATTCGATTATAGAAGTTGTAATTTAGTTCTTCGTTTTTAAGTTTTTGTTACTCTGTTGTTTTTGTAATTCACATCACCATAGTGGATGATTGTTTAGCCATGAGGCATTCACAAGATATATATTTATATAACTTGTGAAAATTTACATCTCGTGTTCTTTATTTTCTTCCACTGTTGTACCAAAAGTTCGAAGCTCTATGCATCCAACTTTACTCTACTTATCAAGCTTTACAATACGTTTATCGACGCAGCACACTTTGACCCATCTCATTATGGCTTTGATGGGGAGCCTTGGAGGATGTTGTCGATGATGATGATTTCTTCAAGTAAGTGAGGGAGTAATTAATCATCTTCTTCTTCATCGATGGATTTTTTTTTTTTTTTTTTTAATAGTGCTTCAAAATTCACATGTATATCTACTTTCAACTATCAATTCCCAATAATTAAAAATCACACCCATAAATATCCATAATAATCACATATAATCTACTCGTAATTTCAAATATTAATAAATTTATATAGTAGTAATATATTCTATGGAAACTAAATACTTACCAAATTGAAAGTGTGCATGGAAGTAAATTAAAAGACTAAATAATTTTAATGAATATTTAATTTCCTTATTTAATCCCAACCAAATTAGGAAACAAACACCATAAATCACCTCTATAAATACTAACCCAAACCTCTCAATTCTCCACACATTCAAATCAATCAATCACGCATGGCAACGATCCTCTCAAGAATTCGGAAAGCTCAAGCGCCGCTCCAGCGGCGGTTCCGGCGCGGCGACTTGGTGGAGGTGGCGAGCAAGCAGGAAGGGTTCGTGGGGTCCTACTACGAGGCGACGGTGGTGGCTGACCTCGGCGGCAGCCGCGGCTACCTCGTGCAGTACCGGACCTTGCTCGAGGACGACATGTCGGCGCCGCTGCGGGAGGTGGCGGAGGACGACGAGGTGCGGCCGAGGCCGCCGCCGGACGAGGCGGAGGAGTACATGCTGTACGAGGTGGTGGACGTGTTCGACAACGAGGGGTGGTGGTGGGGGTGGATCGCCGGCAGGAGCGGAGACGGGTACACGGTGGTGTTCGAGACGACGAGGGACGAGATCTTTTATCACCGGAATCTGCTGAGAACTCACCGGGAATGGATCGGTGGGAGATGGGTAGAGTCTACTCTAGTGAGGGTTGATTAGGGTTTTACAAAATCTTGATTAGTTCTTGATTCTTCATTAGTTAAGTCTAGTGTTTCTTGAATTTTTTATTTTTTTTTGGGGTTACTCTTTTGATTTAGTGAGTTCTTGAAACTATTGGTGAAGTTAGGATTGGGAGATTTTGATTTAGTTTTTGATTGTAATCAAATAGTTATATGTGAATTAATGTTCATATTATTACTTTCAAGAATTCTTTTTTTGTTCAAGATTCAATTTTTAGATTGATTTAATTGCATTAACTTTTTATAATTGAAAGAAGAGAAAAGAAGTGGTTTGTGTTCATGCAATAATAAGAGAAGAACAAATTTTATTTTGAATTTCCAATAATTTGAAGGAGAGAGGGAGGCAAATAATCCAAGAAAATTATACATAATGTAAGGAAACATGATTAATTCCCAATAATTACAAACATATAACTATTCAATTGAAATAATTTAATTAATCTACAATATAAACTGCTGAAAATAAATCACAATTTTTTTTACATCATACAAAAATCTTGTTTTTTCAAAAAATAAAAATGTTGTGAAAAATAGAAATAGAAATAAAAATCCAATCTTTGTCCAACCCAACATCAAAGCTAACTCTCTACAAGCCTCTCTTCTTGAGATATTTTGCTATCCCAAAATCCACAGAGAGAGAGAGAGAATCAATGGCGGCAGTTCGTTGCTGCCTCTCGGTGACCTCCGCCGCCGTGCCCAGTTCCCAAGACTCCCAGAACTCTTCATCTCCGCCGCCGCCGGCCACCCCGAGGCTGCCGACCAAGATTATTCTGCCGGACAAGAAGCCGTTGAAGTGGTCGACTGGGGTGGCCCCGGGGGACTACGGGGGCCCACCCACCACCACCAAGCTTAGGAAATACTGGGGTGGGGACAAAGACCCTCTGGCCACCGATGATTACATGTGGAATAAAGATTTCATGGATCGCATGAAGAAGCTCATTCAAGACCCTGCTGATGTTTCCTCCGCTGCATCTCCTAAGGTTTAATTTACGATTTTTCTTGTTAATTCTACTACTGTCTTTCTCTGTTCTTGATTTCTTGCTAATGTTGTATTGATTTCTGTTGTTTGGATGTTGAATTGTGTGCAATTGAGTGATTCCCAGCGGTTCTTGGGAGAGAGAGAGAGAGAGAGAGAGAGAGAGAGAGAGAGAGAGAGAGAGAGATAGAGAGAGAGGGAGGCAGATAGAGAGGGAGGGAGAGGGAGAGAGAGGGAGGGAGTGTGTGTTTGTGAAATAGACTGATAATGTGGCCAAGTTTGTATCTTTACATAGTAGTTGAAACCCCATATGTGTGTGTGTGTGTGTGTGTGTGTGTGTGTGTTAGAGAGAGAGAGAGAGAAAGAGTCTACAAGTTTGTATCTTTATAGATAGTAGTGGACTTCTCATGTATGTTATTGTTTGTTTGATGATCCTGTTGAATGAAGTAGGGCTCTTACTTTTCTTATTTTTGAATTAAAACTTCACTATACTGTTGTTTGTGCAGGTTTTACAATTTTAGATAATGCTTTGGGGTTATCTATTCTCGTTGGTGTTAATAAGATGTAAATTGATGTAGTCTGGTTTTATTTCTTCGTAGGAGAAGCCTTCGGGATTCCTTAGCTTGAACAGAGTCATGAGCTTGGATGAGTATGTAGATTTGGTTTGTTATACTCTGCCATTTTAGGCCAGATTCTTTGCTGGCCGTACCATATAACAATCATGCGCTCTGACTATGCAGTATGGAAGTCGACTTGAGCAAACAACTATCAGCTCCTTCTGCCTCTGTTTTTAAAGAGCAAGTCGAGGAACAAGTACTATTTTACCTTCCTTTGCTTTATACATCTATTTGGTCTTCCTTTTCCCTTTAATTCTCATCTCATCGAAGTGGTATGTAGACTGTTACGACTGCTGGTAGGAGATGGAGACCAGCTCCGACACGTCGGGAGCTAGATAAGTGGGATAGAGCTACCAAAGCTGCAACCGGAGGCAGTGTAAGTCATATAAGTTCTCTTGCACATTACCATACACTTATTACTTAAATTCGTAAATGTGAGTAATTCTGGTATACGTGTGACAAAATGTGTATATTTTGTAAGAAATGTTAATTTTCTGGAATATGTTGTCTGTTGCTTTCCTACAGGATGTCATGTTTCGAGAAGCAAAACGCTCCAGAGGGGATCCTGTAGTTTTGGCTGCTCAGTCGAGGGAACAATATATGAAGGTACTTATTTATGAAAAGCAATAATGTTCTATATATCCCTTGCTGCCAATTGCAGTTCTTCAAATTTCATAGTTCGTGAATATTTCTTCTTCAGTTGAAAAACAAATTGCAACTCCTCACAGTAGGGGTAGGTGGCGTTGGCTTGGTTTCAGCCTATTTCTCATATACTCCGGAAATTACAGCCAGGTACCTTAAATGCTGCCTCATATACTTCATAATGATGTTGTGGATGTTTTTTGTGCAAAACACGATGCTTCAGAGCAAGGAATGGATCTTCACTAATTTAAGTCGGGCTTTAGATATATAAATGGGGTTTAGGATCTTCGTGGATACTACGAGGCATTCATACCTGATCAGAGCTATTAATTGGATTCAGTATATTTCTTTCTTGAATATGATTCCTCGTCTGGTGTAGGAAGATCCCAGATTAGTGATTGCTTGTTTATAAAAATGCTATACTCTCTCTCCACTTGTCTAAGCTCGAGTAACTAGCAATATGAAGTCTTGCATTGCGAACTTTTTCAGCTATGCTGCTGGCTTGCTTGGTTCTTTGGCATACATGCGAATGCTCGGTAACAGTATTGATTCCATGGCAGATGGAGCAAGAGGAGTTATCAAGTATGTTTTCCCTCTCTCTTTTTTTCAGTGTCGTTGTTTCTACATCTCCTGGTCATGGATAAATAAAAGAGTTGTTTCGTTGCTGAAACTAGATTCACCAAGGGCATCTATAAAGCGGACACTTAGCACAATTGTACAGATGTTAGAATAAGTATAGAGTTTATAACCGATGTAACTTTCATCACAGGGCAGCAATGGGACAGCCAAGACTGTTGGTTCCTGTTGTGTTGGTGATGGTTTATAACCGATGGAACGGGTATGGCTTTTTTACTGCTCGTTTCAACTGCTTCACTACGAGTATGTTATACCTCGTAATACAACTTCTATCTTCACATCTCGTTTCACCCACAGGATCTTAGTACCCGAGTATGGATTTATGCATCTGGATCTGATTCCCATGCTTGTCGGGTTCTTTACATACAAAATCGCCACTTTTATGCAAGCGATAGAGGAGGCAGTGAATGTTGCTTCCGGGAAGACCGATGCTGAGGCTGAAGCTGAAGCTTAAGTTAGCCTTAAATGTAGATAGTGATGAAAAGATTATACTTGTCCATGCATATCTCATGTCACCATTTTCTCTCGTCTCTAATCGATGTCGTTGATCATTCTTCACGAAGTATCGTCTCATGTTTTGTGTCAACGACGAACGTCGTGTGTATTTATTACTGTCACTGATATTTGATAAACAGACGATATGATACTGCAAGATTGTACAATAGTTACCAATCATGAATGTCATTGGCAATACCAGCATTCTCTCTCTCTCTCTCTCTCTCTCTCTCTCTCTCTCTCTCTCTCTCAACAATCTAAACTGGAAATAGAAGTCTCAAATAATCCACAAAGCAGTAGTGTTTTTGGGATCATTATTAACAAGCCTCAAAGGCATATTCTTAACTTACAAAACCCAAAATACTATCACTACTCTCATTATTCCATTAGGCCCCTCTTCACCACCAAAAGTGGCGAATTCACCGAATCAACCGGTGTTCTGGAGGCCGGCAGCGATGCCCTTCATGGTGAGGATGAGCGTATCTTCCAACCCGGGAGCGTACTCGCTCGTGGGGTTGAGCTTCACGAGCTCGTCGGCTGGCTTGCTCGTGTCCATCTCCATGATCTCCTTGGACAGATGTGGGCCCACCTTCACGCTGTAGGTGGGGTCGCGGATCCGCTTCAGGGTGTAGATCTGGCACACGTTGAGCACCGTGATGTACGGGTCCCGGAGCCTCAGCCTCTGCCTCAGGTAGGGGTCTCCTTCCAGGATTTCCTTGTGTCCGGCAACCTAACGAATCGGGGAACGAGGTTTTTTTTTAGTAATGATCGACCATTCGAAGGATTAAAGAACTAAATGCACACGAGCGAAAGACTGTACCTGCTGAATAATGTTTTGAGTCGTTTCGTAGTTGGCGCGCAGCTGCTCTCCGAACGCCCACAAATCCTCCGAGACTAAGAGCTTATCGCACAAAGCAGCGATCTTCGGGTCACCCTTGGCGAAAACCATCTCAATCAAGTCAATCGTCACTCTGAAGAACGGCCATCCGTTGTACATGTCTCGGAGCATTTGCAGATTCTTGCTGTCTTTCTGAATTGCTTGCTTCATTGCAGCCCCAAATCCTAGCCACACCGGAAGATGGAATCTCGTTTGGGTCCATGCGAATATCCATGGGATTGCTCGGAGCGACTCTATGCCACCACTCGGCTTTCTCTTAGACGGACGGCTCCCAATGTTCATCCGACCATACTCCAGTTCCGGTGTTGCCTGAAAGAAAGAGTGTCGATTTGTTCGAGTTCATAAGATGCATAGTTTGGGATAGAATTGACTGAATACGGATTGAGATTTCCATGCAATCTAGAAAAAACGTAAAATAATACTTACAAGACGGAAGTATTCAACGAATCGAGGTTCTTGGAAAACAACGGAGCGGTACTCTTTCGTGGCAATGACAGCCATCTCATCCATGAGCGCACGCCACTCCGGTTTCGGGGAAACAGGCGGATGCATTCCGTGCTCGAGGGTTGCAGCCGTGAATCTTTGCAGGGTCCTAAAACACAAATGCTCCTCTCCGAACGACTGCTCTATGACTTCTCCTTGAACGGTGACACGAAGCGATCCTTGAATCGTGTCTGGTGGCTGAGACAGTATAGCAAGATGTGTGGGCCCCCCTCCTCGTCCCACGGTCCCACCTCGACCATGGAACATCGTGAGCTTCACCCCGTATTCTTTCGCAACTTTGATCAACTCCTCTTGCGCCTTGTACAGTTGCCACGCTGCAGAAAGTCGACCTGCATCCTTCCCGGAGTCTGAGTACCCAATCATGACTTCCTGTTTACCGTTGATTCTGTTACGGTACCAATCTATAGAGAAGAGACGTGCAACAGCAGCAGGGGCAGCCTCGAGATCCGCGAGCTTTTCGAAAAGTGGGACAACTCTGAGGGGGACTTTAACATGGCACTCTCGCTGCAGAAGCTCGACAGCGAGCACATCGGACGGGGCAGTCGCCATTGAGATAATGTAGGCACCGAAATTGTCCGAGGGGAGTTCGGCAATCACATGAAATGTATCAAGAACATCTGCAATCTCCTCGGTTTTTGGAAGGTCTGGACCGAACAGGGGACGCTTGCCGCTAAGCTCGGACAAGAGCCACTCCTGACGGCGCTCCTCGGGCCATTCTCTGTAGGATCCAATTTCAAGGTGACGTGTAATAGCATCGAGAACGTCTGTGTGACGTTCCGACTCTTGCCGGATATCGAGCCGAACGAGTGAGAGTCCAAAAGTTGAAACTTGTCTTAGGAAATCGAGAAGGCTCCCATCAGCAATTGGTCGATCACCACATGCGCAGAGTGATCGGTAGCACAACTCGAGTGGCTCGAGAAACTGAACATAGAAGCAGAAATACATCCTGTGAGAGTAAAATCCTCGAAGAAAAAAGGATCGGCTGAAGAAACAAATCGAACACAAAAGAAGTTTTTTTATGAGCAAACCTCTTCAACATTGGTGAAAGACAACTCCTCAGGAATGTCAGAGATTCCATTTGCAAGTAACTGACGAGCACGTTCACGAGTATGGTAAAGCTTGTCCCTCACGTCACCGAGAATAACACGATAAGGCTCGTTCGATGGAACTTGCTTCCAAAACTCTGGTGATAACAAGATTTGGCAAAGAAAGCAAGATGAATCAATAACGTGAGACTTTTGCAGAGATATAATCGACGGTCTATAATTTAACAGTGAGCAACATGTTATGTTCTTCGGAAAGGAGCAATGCTCAAACGGTTTTATGAAATTAAACCCGATAATTTCATGCAAGAAGCAAAGTTAGACATACCAATGTAATGTTTAGCATCCCTCTTCGAAGACCTGACAAGTTCTTTCGCACGCAAGCCAAGTTCATCGGTGCAACGCCACATAGAAAGCTGTTAAGGGCAAATACAGAAGGGTCGTGGTTATTTAGGGATTCCAATATTTTAAAATGCTAAGTCAATATATTCTGTATCGTACTTAAGAATAGAATTTCTCACCTCGAACATGAGATCTTCTATCTGCGAGAAGTATAAATTAGCAGCCATCATCCTAGCCAACAAGCATACATCTCTCGTAACTTCAGGAGTCACCCGAGGATTGCCTAGAACACATATAACACACATCTTAGTTTCAACCTGTAACTGTTCCAAAAAAAATTTATGCAGTAGAATCTAGGCATTAACTTTTACGTATCTACGGTTATAACACCAAATTTGCAAGACAGTCAGGATGAAATAAAAACCCACCATTTGATGGCGAAATCCTGACAAAATAGTAAACGTACCCAAGTAACACCGGTTATCATCATATAAATCTATATCCATGCTTGGACCACACTTTATACGAGACTTCAGAAAATTAAAACAAAATCAGAGCTTTCAAACAAACGAGAAAATGCTGAAGGACAATACCATCACGATCACCACCCATCCAAGAAGAGAATTGAATGAGAGGAGCATTGTAAGGAACACGCTCGTTTATCCCGATGTTCTTCAGTGCAGTGTCAACACGCCTTAAAAATTTCGGCACTCCCTTCCATATTGTCTCATGGAAATAGCTCATTCCAGCCCTCATCTCATCTTGAGGGGTTGGAGGATTTCTCCTGATTTCATCAGTACGAAATGCAGCTTGTATCTGAACATAACCACATACCATAGTTATTACATTATTACCATATTAGACCCGTATGAACGAGTGTCAAAAGATGATAATAAGAATAAGCAGCTGAGGTTATTATGTTGATATTCAACAAAAAACATGAATCGAAAGATAAAAAGAACATTAGAACTTCGGGAAAGGGGATTGTTTTACCTCTCTTTGCAATGCCTCGTCGAGCTCCTGTTTATCATCGGGAGTGATATCCTTTGCATTTAGCTGAGTCAAGCAATTACGAATCCTGGTAAAGAGTAAACACGAGATGTAAGAGCTCTTCCTACTAAATCAAATCATTGTACATTTAAAAAAGAGCCAAAGAACAACAACAAACCTTGCATGCTTCTGAAGCAAAGATCTACGAACGGATTGTGTAGGATGAGCAGTGAGGACTAAGTCCACAGTTTGATTCTTCAAAGCTTCAAAAACTTCTTCCGGGGTCTTGTTCAACTGTCCCACCAACCTCTTCAGGGTCTCTTCAATGTCAGACTCAGTCGTAGCAGAAGCCTCATCCGAGAAGTCATTCTTTTTCAACTTAATCCTGCGCCTGTAAGCAATCTGGACTTCTTCAGCAAGGTTGGCCAAGCTAAGCATGTGGGAGAAAGATTTTGCAATGACAATGGAGTCCCCAGCATCCAAACTCGTGAGAACTCGACCGAGCTCTTCCAGCTTCTGAGGATCCCGCTGGCCCTCGTACTCAGCAGAGATCTCATAACAGTCTTGAACCTGGTCCCACATCACACAAGCCATAAGTTTTAAAGAAGTTCACAACAACTTCTACAACCTCTATAAACCAGAACAAGAAGGCTTATGACAAAATCATATCACCAATATTCAGCAACAAGAATCTAAACTCTACACGAAGACGCCTCGATTTCGGATTAAAACTCTATATCAATGTAGATCAATAACTAACAAGTATGGAGAAAGGCCTCTTCAGATAAATAAGGTAACTTTTTTTACCCTCTTAACCAAAACAAAATTTAACCTTCTGACTGTATCAGAGTAGTCCAAAGCAAAAACTATGGTAAAAGGGGATAATTGAAGTGAACTTGGTGGAATCAAACAATCAGTTATCTGTGGACTAATTCTGTTTCAAAATGCCTAAATTTGGGAAGATCAATCAGTCAACAACCATTCAAAATTCAAAACATATTCAACCTTAATCTGGGGAAAAGATGCATCAACACAGTAGAAAACTCTATAATACTCAAATAAGGCATGCCACTCAATCAATGAGAACTAAAATTCAAGAAAAAAGTTACAATCTTTCCCATTCAACAACAAATTTAAACCAAACCCCACAATCAACACCAGTAAAAAACAGCAAACTGAAACCCAAAACAGTAAATTTTTCCAAATTATGTGATTTTTTTACCGTTTCTCTGATTTCCTCTCCATGCAAATCTTGGAGAATATCAAGAAAACGATCCAAGAGGAGAGCGTCGTACTCCACAAGCTTATCATCCTCAGAGACTTTCCCAGGCGCCAGCAGCCTCAGCTGGGCATCAATCGATGCCATCTTCTCTATCTTCTTACTCATCTTTCTCTCTCCTCCCCCTCTCCGTATATATAGAGAAACTGGGCTCTCTTCCCTTCCACCTGTCTCGATTCAAGGCGGAAAACAAAAGGGAACACGGGATTTTTGAGTGGTTTAACTTAGACTAGTCACGGATCGAATTGCAGTTGAGAGGGGAAGAAAAAGTAGAGAAGATTGGAAGAAAAAATAAAAGGAGAGAGAGAGAGAGAGAGATGGTTAGTAGCAGAGGTAGTGGTGTATGGATGTTCTGGTTTTATAGAGAGAAATTTTCTTGAAAGCTCAGTTCAGTAAATCATCAAAGTTTTGTTCTTTCTTCAATTCTATATAGGTAAATTTCAATCAATTATTTTCCCATCTTACTATTAATCATATAATTAATCATGAATTAGGACTAATAATAATAATAATAATAATAATAATAATAATAATAATAATAATAATAATAATAATAATAATTCTTCCAAAAATTAAGGGATTACTACTAGACTCTTCTACAGTCGTATACTCTTTTGGAGTTTTAAGGTTTCAAGTCAACTATTTTGTCTTAATTAATGTTTTAATTAATTGAGATTTTCATGTTATAATGTAATCTTATGAATTCTAATGTATATCTCGTGCAATAGTGATAGTGTTACGTTATTGATTTTATTTGAGATTCTAATATCTTCAGAAAATAAATAAATAAATGTTTGTTGTATGCGTGAGGTGTGATGTATTTCAAAAGTCAAATAGTAGATAACCTTGAGGATTGAGTTTTTGATCCTAAATAGAAATTCTTGACAAACACAAATACATTCTTCGTACTATCTAAGTATATCTTTTATTCTCCTTTTATCATTTTATGAGATCGTCGAAAGAAAAGTATAATCGAACGAGACGGAGAGAGCAAGACGATACCAAAATTAAGCAGAACTCCATGCAGCATACTTTTATTAAATTAAACAAATTATTAAAAAGAGACACTCACATGATGTGTGACGCAACAAATATGTATTGTTGCTATTCTTCTATCCACTCTTTTCCTTCTTTTTTTTTCTTTTTTTTTAATTAAGTGACTTTTGGATTCTTCTCAATTATTCATACTCATAATTGACTTAGTTGAATCAGTTTAATTAATTTAAAAGATGGTTTCTCAAATACTTTTATAATCTCTGAAAGTACATAAATATTACCATGTACTACTAATAATTAAAATTATATTGTCTTGCTTTATATTCGAGTTTATTATAATAATAAATTCAGACGAAATTTGGGAACAGAGAAGATACTAATTTATTTATTTTATTAAGTTAATTAATCATGTTGTTGCCGTTCATAAAAAAACAAATGCATTGGATCTAGGTAAGTTAAAAGAGAATCACATGACAACATGTGTCATGCTTAAGTAGTTGGTACACCCTCCGTCCCCTAATAAGTGTCCCCGATGTAGTGTAAATTACATTACATCGGGGACACTTATTAGGGGACGGAGGGTGTATATATTTAAATATTTAGGTATGTTATAAATTTCAACAAATTTATTTACTTGAGCTATCATTAGTAATGACTGTAATGTTGTCAAAGACAAGGACAAAATAAATAAATGAATAATTAAACCCAAAGTAGTCCAATTCCAATTAATAATGTCCTAAAAAAATTATTAGTTTTGTGTTAATTTAGTCTTAGATTAAGCCCTAAGGGCATGTACAATGGAGGGGTTTTTGTCTATGTGGCAAAAACAAGAACCCACACCTTAATTAGCACCCCCATTGGAGATCCCCTAAATAAGAACCCGGGTTCTTATATAAGATTTGGTTCTTAAGAAAAAGTGAGGCCCACGTTACTTTTTAGTTTTTTTCTCTCTTTTATTTTTTTCAAATAAAATAATCAGTGAGACCCTTTAATTATGATAAGAACCTTTATTAAGAACCTTATCATTGTGATTTTTTAATACGAATGAGATCTTGTCTATGTGGCACCTTTAAGAACCTCATTTGGAGTTCTAGCATTGTACATGCCCTAATAGCTTTTGAATTGCCTTAAAAAAATAACACGATTATATGCTTAAAATAATGAAACGAGTTAAATTCAGTAGGACAGAGGGAGTATATAGTAAATAAAAAAAACAAAAAGATATGAAAGCATGAATTGAAGAGGAAGTTGTCCTTACGAGATAATGAAAAGTCAATTCTCAATTTTAATTTTAGCCCTTGAAATACTTCAAAAATCTTGCTTGAAGAGGCAAACAAAAATTAGAAATTTGCTTCTTTTTGCATAAAGAAATTAATACAAAAAATATATATTGGGATTTTGCAAGAGTAAACCCCCTTATGAAAAAATATGCGGTGCTAGAATTTTCAAATTTTAGATACTAATTAATGGAGAAATTGAGTTCATTCCCAATTTATGAGTTTTGTTTTGTTGCGAAATGAAAAAAATATATATATTTATAATACTAATAAAGAAGACAAATTAAAAGAGGAATTGTCATAATCATTTCCACATAGATGATTTTGTATGAATTAAGGTGCGACAAATTACCTTTTTTCGTTGACACTATTTTGCTCAAAATCATCCTAACATTTTCCGTAGAATCCGTAGCTACTTTTCGAAATCTTTTCATCGTGACGAACATAGTATTATATGAAAATATCATAATCAGTACATTTTAAAGTGATATGTTCTTATTCCATCTGAATTTGTTATAACAATAAAATATTATGAAAATACTCGTGACAGTTTGTCGCTCGTTCATTCACGAAAAATGCAATGCTCTTTTGTCAACAACATATGCACATTGTCATCATTAAACGTGCACAATGAATGCATAACACAATAAAAGGTTTATATTTTGCTTAATTGTCGGGTTCGTGTCACGAAAAATGTGTCGCAACTTTTATAAACGGAGGAAGTAGATGGGTAGCATATATGGAAGGAAGTCATTGAAGTGACTCAAAGTAGCACGTAAGAGACACTTTCAAATTTGTTTTTTGAGAAAACATTCGAATTTAATCACAATCACCACATGCCAATAAAATAATTTGAAAAAAAGGCAAAATAACATACTATACTAAATGTGGGAATCGAATAAAGAATACTATTATTCTATGTGTCTAATGCATTCCTACTCACCCTTTACAAACTCACATACGGTACGGATGCGATTTAGTGTAAGAATAATTACCAATCATTACAACCTCAACTATTGTATAATTTCATTCAATAAACATGTCTAATTTTAATTATAATATAGTTATAAAATAAAAATAAAAAGTGACATATAATGGGAGTGCTACGTTAATAAGTTTTAATTTAAGGTTTAATAATCCTAGTAAATGATGCAGATGAAGTGTCGAATCTGTTGATTACGACACAATACTCGAAGAGAACGCAATATCGTGAAATTTCGTTAATTCACTATCGAATACTGGATAAACACAAACAAACCCTAATTTCAATATGAAAATTCACTATCCAATTACATAAGAGAAATCATCATAATTTACACAGGACTATTTCGGGCCCTTTGAAACTATGGGCTTTTTCACAGCCCAACAAACCCGGGCCGAGATTGGGCCGATGCACCTGAAACTTTCGGGCCTACAAACAACAGCCCAAGCCCAAACCTATCGGGCCACCTTTCAGCCCGAGCCCAAAGGGTCCAATAAAGTTGGACCGTAGAAGCTGGCCCAATAGGAATATTATTTTTTGTTAAAACATTAACCTAAAATTTCAAAACGACACCAGGATAGTACGAGACGGGACGGAGAGAGTACCAATTTTTTTACTGTAATTGTATTTATGCTATATTTATTATACGATACAAAAATGAGATGATTACTCAAATTTCATGGGTTACTCATTAAAGTAAGATTGATTTATGTAATCATTTTTTTAATCTTAATTTAATTTAATTAACAAAAAATAAAAGAAAAATAAGTGATGCGGTCCATTTAAAGCCTTTTTGATGGAGGATAATAAGAAGATGACACGAAGGGTTTACTTAAAAAAGAGATTAAATTAAATATTTAATATTTATCCGGTTCAGGTAAACCGGTCGAGTCCAAAATCCCCAAAAAACCAAACCGGGTCCTCTAAATTTCAAAGCCCAAAAATTATTTACTCACATTAAACACACGGCCTCTTTCAAAATTCTACCGCACTGACCGCCACCGCCACCGCCACCGCCACCACCTCCTCCGCCGCACGCTACCGACATGTCCTCCCAACCCACCCCTTCCCCCACCGCCTCTCCCTCTCCCTCCCCATCCCGCTCCCCATCCCCCCGCCGTCTCGCCTCGGACGACGAAAAGCCCGCTCCGCCGTCGCCAGCGAAGCCCGACCGCGCGTCGGAAACGCCATCGCCGCCGCGGGCGGCGGGGCAGCCGCAGGCGAAGACCCCGGCCTTCCCGAGCCGGGAGGACTGCTGGTCGGAGGAGGCGACGCGGACGCTGATTGAGGCGTGGGGGGCCCAGTTCCTCCAACTCAACCGCGGCAACCTCCGGCAGAAGCACTGGCAGGAGGTCGCCGACGCCGTCAACGCTGCCCACGCCGCCAAGCTCCGCCGCACGCACGTCCAGTGTAAGAACCGCATCGACACCACCAAGAAGAAGTACAAGATCGAGAAGTCCAAGGTCGTCCAATCCAACGGCCGCCACGTCCCCTCGTGGCCGCACTACGAGAGCCTCGACGCCCTCATCGGCGGCTCCTACTCCAAGCCCCAGACCTCTGCCGCCGCCTCCAACGGCCACCACAACAGGAACCTCCGCCGGAGGCACCCCTCCCCGCCGGAGATCTCACCTTCTCCTTCCCCGTCGCCGGAGCCAGCGACCGTCAGCCGGAAGTTTTCCCCGGAGATCCACCGCCGGGATAAGGATCCGGCCGCGAACCAGCTGCCAAGCCTCCCGTGGTCGGTGCCGGTGGGCCCTAGGTCGAAGCGGTGCGCCGGCAGCGTCACGGAGCGGAATTTCTCCGTGATGGCGGCCGCGGCGGCTGCAATGGAGGCCGAGGAAGACGACTACGGCGACGACGAGGGTTACGGATCCCGCATCGCGCGGCGACCACCGCCGCCGGCCGGCAAGAAGCGGAAGAGGTCGTCGGCGGCGGCGGCGGAAGGCGTAGGGTTGCGAGAGGGGTACCGGATGCTTGCGGAGGCGATAATGAGGCTGGGAGAAACCTACGAGAAGGTAGAGACGGCGAAGCAGCGGCAGATGGTGGAGTTCGAGAAGCAGAGAATGCAATTCGCCAAGGATTTGGAAATTCTCAGAACTCAGGTCACCCTCGACAACCTCAAGCGCGTGAAATCCACTCCCCAAAACAGTAAGCCTTCGTCTTCATCTTCATCTTCATCTTCAACCTCACCACCATCTTCATCCTCTTCTTCTGCTCCAGTTTATTATGCTTTGATTAATTGATCTCTGCGTCTTTCACTGCTCGATTCTTCTGTATATTGTTAATTGATCAATGATTTCCTCTGCTACTCCTTTGATTTCACTGCTTTCTCAATAATAATTCACGAATAAATGTGGCTGTGAATGCTTCCATCCCCTGATTTTAATAGCCTTGTTTGAATGCCATTTAATGGATGAGAGATGGTGATGATTTTGAGAATGCAGATTGTTTCGAATAATCCTGCTTGATAGTAATGGAATAAGTGTAGCTTTCTTCTTCATGGTTGACAAACATGATTTATTCTGAATGTGATCGTTCACGAAGAGAAAGAAATTAGGTTCCTCGTTTCGTTTCTTAGCTATGATTGCTCTTCGATTGCCAGCAGTCGAGAAAGAACACAGTATAAGCTGGTTCCTTTACTTAAAGAGACCAGTTCTTGACATTCCCCTGTTTTTGATGAGCCTTATTCCTCCGATTAATGTAGATATTCAATAACCCTAGATGCATCCCGTTGTTCTTTTTGACAAGCTAATGAACAATATGTACCTATGGCTATCTTCTTTGCTAACGACTGGATCCATAAAGTTATCTGAAGATCATCATTGCTCCTGTGTTTCTTCATCTGATCGACGGTTTGGTTTGTGTGTAACAGAGAACTACTTGTAGACGACGAGGCAGCGGAATCTGGCAAGCGAAGGAGGTGTTTTGATTTGGAAAATAGCAGTAGATCTTAGTTACCCTCTGCATATAAGTACAGGTTTGGCTAATTTTAGATACTCTGTTTGTCCAATACTTTTGTGGGCTTAGTATATTGTGAAGTGTTTCTCTGTTTTCAAACTCTGGCTTAAGGGGAATGTTATATTGTAGTGCAAGTTATTAATCAATTCGAGTCTAAACAAACTAGTCTTTGCAATCACTATTACAAAGAACTCGTGTCAGATTATTTGACGGGTCAAGATATGTCGGATTCCATCCGTATTTGGACCCAATGCTTGTGAGATTACAAGTGTTGGCAGTGTATGGATCGGGATCTCGAGTTGTTCGACGGATCTTGAACCGTCGGGTGATACGAGACTCCCCTGAATCCATAAACATGTCATTAAGAGTTTGGGTTTCATATACTAGTCCTATGATATTGATGTCGATTTTTGTGAAATACATAGATATATGAGAGTGCAAGAATAGGATTTGGGTAAGTTTTATGAGGAATTTGGGCCTTAGCATTTGATTAATGATTGTGTGAATTTGGGCCTTAGCATTAGATTATGATATGGGCCGGGCCCATTTGGCCCAAAAGCTAGTTGTGGTATGGGCCAGGCCCAGTTAGCCCAATCATGAGCCCATTCCCCAAATTAAAATTTAAAAATCATTTTTTTTATTGGTATATTCTCTCCCTTTTTTTAAAAAAGAAATTTGGAGAATTTTTTTTGGTATCGTCTTTACATCATTAAAAATGATGAAACTGTGCAAATTGCCGTATATTTATGTCTCTTAAGAAAATTACGAATAATCGTCGTCACACGTTTTCCGTGAGATGTCGAACGAATTGCCCTAGATTTTCACTTTTCATTGCATAAAAGAAGCAATTAGTAAGACGCTTTCCCGAAAGCAACATGTTGAGAATTCAAGTTATGTGGTCGTTTTCGGTGCATAATTGTGTATGCGGATATGTATCAAATTTACCCGATACATAACAGAACCCAACAAATTGTTAAGGCTTGCTGGTCACAAGGCAAAATAAGCCACTATGACCGAAGGTGTCTTTAAATTCGATTCTTTCGTGGCATAGTCGAGACGAAAGAAAAGGAAAACATCCCAAAGGTGCCCTCATCATCAATAGGAGCAAATTTAGCATCAAATTCATCTGAAGCAATGATCTGAAAATAGTACACACAAAGCCATGCATGCACTCATCACATCCAAGTTTCAAACTGGGAATAATCAATCCTCAGAAATTCAGAATTATTTCATATATTAATATTAATTATTATTGAGAGTTAGGACAAAAATTGAATAATTGTTATGTCCCACAAAATCTCAACAGACAGAAGGCAATCTGGTAAAAGATGGTAAGGACAATTAAGCACCCAATTTCCAATCCCTAAAATGCCCTCAACACTGCTTAATTACTCATCAATTAAATAAATCCAATTAATTAGTGGGGAATAACAAAATTATTTGTTGGTGCTTTCTACAACAAATCAAAAATAGGAATTAATTAGAAACAATGATTTCTCTTACAAATTCATTAATTAACTCGAATGGGAAATGTGCATGGTGTTAGAATACAATACTATCTTTTGATTTGATTGGTTGCATATCATTTTAAGAAAAGTAGATTAAAAGAAAGAAATAATTGTAATTTATAGAATATGATTAGTGTCCCATTCTTGATTTAAAATAAGGTGTATATTAAATAATGCGTACCCCTAATTACCCACATAATTGACTAATTGTGGGGGCAAAAGATATCTGCCACAATCGATAAAGATGCTCAACAAAATGGAAGGCTGACATGCAATTTCTATGGAATCTTACTAACACATTAGTTACTGCGTGACGACGAGTGACGAAACTAGAAATTTAGCTCGAATAGTACTGGAATCAAGATTTTTATCTCAATGACAAAAGTGCTAGAGTATAAAAAATCTAAAATTAATTAATCTTTCTAGTGTTAAAATGTTGTTAATTGTTTTAGTAGAGGGTGTTGGGGCTCGCTCCAACACCCCTCCGCCCTCGACCTTTAATCGACTGTATTGTGTGTCGTCTCTGTGTGAGTGTGTGTTTCTTTTCTTCCGATCTTTGCTCGCTGATAGATGGAAATTGAACTTCAATAGAGAGATCAAGATTTTAAATTTCAAGTCCTAGAGATCTAGAGAGAGAGAGAGAGAGAGAGAGAGATTTTTAGGGTTTCTTCTGGTTTCTTGTTTTTGAATGATTTGAATTCTGGTAATGAAAAACATGCAATCACTTAACATAAATAGCAATACTAAAGTTGAAGAATTAGATCAAGATCAATTCTAGGATCAAGATCAAGAACACATATATACATGAACATATACTATAGTAGTAATTAATATTAATTAAATTCCGATCGAGCTAGAAAAAGAAAGAAATTACCAAAAGCTCGATCGGAGCTCAAGAAAACGGCGTCGTCGAAGAAGAGTTGGATTCATCGTCGCCGGATTTCTTCTTCTTCTTGGTCTTCTTCTTGTACGGAATCCCTCTCGCCCTCGCCTGCACCTCCTTCACCTCCCTCAGGTAAACCCTAACGTCGCCGCCCGCGAAGGGGTTGGTCTCCGGCGATCCGCCGCTCTCCTCGTAGGCGGCGCGCAGCCTCCCGACCAGCGCGTCGAGGCTGCCCCACGCCTGCCGCAGCGGGCAGGGGCACGGCTCCGGCGGCTCCGGCTGCCCGTAGAACACGCACCCCTGCAGGTGGACTTTTGTCTTCCCGAACTGGTCGAGGTACCGGAGGAACTCCAGCACGTGCCCGCCGCTGCTCCGGTGGAGCGACGCCGGCGGCTGCTGGTTCCGCAGGAACTGTCCGAAGGTGTTCCAGTCCCGCCGCTTCTGCGACTCGTACCGGCTCGGTTGAGCCGACGACGCCTCGGCTGCTATCTCTTTGCCTCTTTCCATCTCTCTCTCTCTCTCTCTCTCTCTAGATTTCGGTTGGAATTGAGCCTATTTGTTGTTGTTGTTGTGAAAGTTTGATGGTAAAATAGGGTTTAGAGGAGGAAGAGAGAAGAACTGAAAAGGATTTGATGATTGAGTTGACATGCAATGGGGCCGGCCATGGAAGCTGCAGCTTTCTTCTCTTTTCTCTCCATTTATTTCAAATTTATTCAATTTTTTTTGTCATTTTGGATTTCATAATTATATACTCCCTCCGTTTTTTTTTCTTCAGACGTCATATTTCTTTTCGACATGATATTTAAGAAATATAACAAAAAAGTTAATATGTGGCGTGAGTTAAAAGATAAATGTATGTTAAAGATAAAAGTGGTGTTTGTTGGGCCTTAAAAGGAAACAGGACGTCTGAAAAAAAAAAAATGAAAGGAGTACTATATTTATTCATATAACTAGGGTTTTGTAAGTTTCATAGCTAAAAACATGCATGTGGGGAACTACACATAGTAGGAATTAAATTTGATTATCTTGAGTTTAAATAGGAGACAAGATCGAGAGACTATGGCTATATACAAATAATGAACAAAAAAAATGCAAGTTGCGTGCGCGCGTTTGTTGGTCTAGTAGTAAGCGGTTAAGTTTTTAGAATCTAAGGACTTGAATTCAAGTTCTCGGTGCAGCCTTTAAACTTTCTGCTATTAAAAGCTTTAAAATACTTTAAAATTGTTCGGGAAAAAAAAAAATGGGCGATTCGTAATTTCTCTTTCAAAGCCCATTTGGCACTGGAATTTCTCTTTTATTGGGCCTTTTTTGGGCCGAAGCCCAGTTAAATTAGGCCCATTAAACTCTACACAAGTTTCGAGTGGCCCACATAAATCTGAGAATTCTTTCTTGAACTCCATTTTCCAACAACCTTGAGGGACTTATCACCGAATGGCTGAAACGTTCATCAAAAAGAAAGATTTATCCCGAGTCGAGTCCTCCGTTGCACGATATTTAAGATTATGTTATTGAAGACTTAAAAAAAGGATTTAAAGGCAGATATTATACGATTTTATACCCCAAAAGAAACAAACGGTAGTGTAGATTTATTTAAAGAGCAACAAAATAAAGAATTAATATTGTTAATTATTCAAAGTATAGTGATAGATGAGCTTTCAATTTTGATTTCGTATTTGGTAAAAATTTAAATATGTTTATATAAATATGGATATTGATGGGAAGAAGGGATGAGCTTCACACATATTTTTCCATGTGGAGTGTGGACAATCGATTAATCCAACTCAAATCTTCTACTACTACGTGTCTATTATACAAACCTTTTATTTATTTCCCCTTTTCTTTTCTCGAAATAATAAAAATAAAATCCTATTTCATAATAAACCTTAAAATTATTTATTGTGTCATCATTATATCATGAAATTAAGCAATACTAGAATTTAAATGCATGTAAACGATTACAACCCTCATACGATTATAACCCTACGTCTCACATCAATTGTTTTTTTTTTTTTTTTTTTAAAGAAAGTCTAACATCTTTATTCATCACAAAAGCATGGGTTATGGAGAAGACCTCCACAAACGACGGAGGTTCATCCCAAACATACGCATTAGGATAATCCAAGGATCTCCTAGCTATACAGTGGGCTAGATGATTAGCTTAACGACGAACATAATTAACATAAACTCTATCACAAGCATCGCGGATCTTCCGGCAACTCTCAATTGTAATTTCAAACACATAATTATCTTTACCTTTACTTTCCATTGCACCCACAACCAATTTGCTATCTGTTACTACCTCCACGCACCAAGCACCCCTGTCTTTAATCCACGATAACGCCTCCCGTAACCCCATAGCTTCCCCTTCGGCCACCCTCATGCATCCCGGAAGTGTAATGGATTTTGCTGCTGTAAAATTACCATTAGAATCCAGATGATTCCTATACCAGTGCGATTTCGATCACATCAATTGTTTTGTTTCTTTTTTAGTGTGAATGTGAAAAGAAAGAGAGTCCATTTTAAATTTTAAGGATTAATTATTTATAGGAAACAACAATTTATATAGGAAGACTCGACTAGAATACAAAATAATTGAAGTGGAATGAACAAAGGGAGTATTTAGTGCGATCATGATCTTTGGATACATTTAACTTCTTCATCGGTCTCTCGATGTACACGTTTTCCTTTGGGTCACATACTTTACATCGAAGAGTTTTACTTTGCGCTATAAGTGAGATTTAAACACCACTATAGCATCCATTTATTACAAAACTATTAAAGCCGTATCCAGAAACATATAAATTTAAACCTCACTTTAACATCATTTTATTACAAAATCATTAAAGTTGTATTCAGAAATCAAGGTTTAGAGGTCATGGATGAATAGTGTATATAAAAAAACTCAATTCTAGAAGTAAATATAAAGTAGGACTATTTAAACATATAATCTTAAAATGGTATCCAACTAAGAGCACAAATTCTCAAGGTAGGGATCTAATAGCTAAAGCTAGTGTAAGTTTAAGGAATTAATCTTAACTCAAAAAGCTATGGCAAATTTTTTCAGTGTCTTAGCTCTCAACTAAACTATTTCTTTTTTATCACGTAAACATAATTTACACATTCATACACGTACTCAAGATAATTCAAACCCTTGTTGAAAGGGAAACGTTTAAACACCAAACTGCTCTCAACTAAACTAAATTTGTTCAGACGATCAATCAACAACCATGATCAAATGAAAATTTATAAGCAACTATTGTCCACTATAAGAATAAAGATTGAAACTTATTCCCACAAGTATAGATGAGAGAGAGAGAGAGAGAGAGAGGGGGGGTGAAAATGACAGTATGATTCGTCCAAAATTGTGAAGTGAGAGGGGATGATGAAGGGGAGAGTAGTGAAGTAAAGAGTAATATCATTCCAAAAACATTTAAAATGTGGTTGGGACCCCTTCATATCCAAAACCTAATCCCAATAGAATCCTCACTGTTAGGATAAGCCTACCAATATACTTCCTCCGTCCCCCTTAAATAGTCCACCTTTGTTAATATATGTGAGGTACTCCCTCCGTCCCCTAATAAGTGTCCCAATTGTAAAAATATTTGTCCTTAATTAAGTGTCCTATCACAGAATTTCATGCAAAAAGTACTCAAACTTTCCAATTTTGCCCTTAAAAACCCTTTAAAATGTTTGCTTTTTCAATTCTCCATGCAATTAATAAGGGTAAGACAGTAAAATCATTTAATAAAGGTTGAGACATTTATTTAAGGACAGAGGGAGTATAAAATAATAAAGGTGGATTAATTAGGGGTACAGAGAGAGTACATATATATGAATATCATCCATCAAAAGTCTTGTTTCTCTCTCTCTCTCTCTGGCGCCGTGGAACATGTAAAACAACATTTAGGCAATTGATGATTAGTGAGAAAAAAAGCTAGTTATTAACAAATGGAGATAATCAAGGAACAAATTATGTTAGGGCCCCACACATTATTCCTTATCAAATGAAATATCTCTTCCTTTGCCCAATCACATAATGTTGACATGTTATAGTTGTGTGGCTCACTCTATTTCTTGTTCTATTAACTTTCAAAAAAAAAAAAAAAAACTTCGGTTCTTTTCATTTACGAAACAACTCAATTAAAAAAACGAAACGTTATTTACAGGACGAGAAGAGAGCTGAAATTGAGAGGGGGGAGGTGAGGGTGCAGGGAGCCCACCACGTTGTGGTTTAGAATGTAGATAGAGAGGTTTGAATTGGGAGACAGTGACGAGGCTCTTTGAATATGTACACAAACTTGTGATTGTCCAAATATACCATCTCATTATATATACTACCTCCATCCCGTTTAAGTAGGTTGATATTCCTTTTTGGAACATCTCGTATATTAGACTTGTTTCCATAAAAGGAAATAATTTAACATCACATCACCATCTACATCACACTTAATTAGCCTAAATTAATATTAATTACAAATGGATGTGAGTAGTTCTCATATTTTAAATTAAATTAAACTCTAATTTACCATCACATCTCCATCACATCACCCTTTTATCCCCACTTACTTGGTTGTTGTGCCATTTTGAAATCAACCTTCTTAAATGGGAAGGAGGTAGTATATTCCACTACCAATTTCCAGTAATATAACCGGGTTTTTTTCCCCCTTTGTTTCTTGACAAGGGAAAAAGTATTAGGTAAATAAAGGTACTAGAAAAGATAGATTTCTTGGTATTCTTTTGCATGTAATTACAAAAGATAGTTGTCTATTGTTTTGCCGTGTTACTTAATTCTCGTATGCAAAAGAAACAAGACATAGAATTCGTCAAATTAAAAATGCAATTTCGAATTTGATATGTATAGTGTAAAAGTACACTTAATTATTGCAAATACCAATATGCATGGTAGTAATAATTAAATCCAGCTAGCTTACTCCTATAGTATGTAGTATTAATTCAATTTGAGCATGAAATACCTAGCTGCCCCAACTACAAAATTAAATGTAATTAACTCTATTCATCTAATTTTGATGCACATTTATTATTGGGTTTACTTCTTCACCATAAGAACTAAAATGAGAATAAGAAAAGGGAAGAGTGAAGCCCAGAATCCTAACAATGTTGGGATATCGAACTTCAAACCCCAATCCTTAAATTTCAAAACCTATGCCACATGCATTATCATGTCACGTGGGCCAAGTCGTATCCAGACATTTTATTGTACTCGTGGTGGAAAAAAAAAAAAAAAAAAACCCTCCGTCGGTCTCACTTCATTTGGCTTCTTTTCCTCATTGTAACGTCTCACTTCAATTAACTTGTTTTCTAAAATCAAAATAATTAACCATTACTTCTCAATGTGGACCTTTTACTTCACTTTTAACACTATGCCTAAAATCTTGTATCGAAATGAAACAAGTCAATTTATCTGAGACAATGGAAGTATTTTAAATGAAGAAAAAGTGTTCTAATAAAAAATATTTTTGTGAAATCATTATCAATGTAACATTTCCGACAAAAACTTTTCCAAAACAAAGCTTAGTTTTAAAGTAGAGAAGACTCGTTATAAATGGAATGGAAAGAGTGTGTTAGATTTTTAAGTCATGGAATGATTTTTAATGAATTGATTTGTCTTTTATCTTTTATCCCAATAATATGAAAATCCAATGCTGATGATTTCACTCTGTCTATAATTCAGATACATCGACTACCAATACAAAGGTGAAATAACTACACCACACAAAAGTGGAAAAGCTTCCCACATACCACGATAGTAGTGGGACTCGAACTCAGGACCTCCTAAACAGAAGAGTCCTAAGTGCCTCCCTCTTGCCACCAGGCCAAGGGGTCATTGGCATAATTCAACAACTTCAATTGCAATGTTTTTTGTCTACTCCAATCCCCTAAATAAACCTACCATAAGATATACCAAAAATATCTTATTGTATGTATGTTAATTATGGTATGCGGTTAATTATATTTATCTCACACAAAAAGGACTCCAATTAGAGAAGAATGTCTCACTTTGTACAAGTTTGAGAACACCTGAACTCTGAAGGTTGTATACGTATTAGGCAATATTCCGTATTAGCACAATAGGAAAAAAATGATTACCTAATAATAATACTATTACGGATTTACAGTACTACAACAGTTAAAAAGAGGTAAATTTGCCTCTGGATTTCCCCCTTTCACATAAGTAAAACTCATTTTCTCCTAACTATAGTTTTATAAAAAAGATGAACTTGATCAAAATACGAGGGAGGGACAAAGGGAGTAGTGAGAAGTATGCGAGAGAATATGTTTATTTATTAGTATATGAGCTATTCCGTCCTATTCGTTATGCTCCATGGCACAGATTCTTTCATGAACACATATAATTAATTAATAGTATATGAATAATATTCTTGAGATTTCGTTGACCCATGTAGAACATAAATCTGAACGTGTTACGGATGACGTTACAGATAATGTACTACTTTGAGCTGCGGAAGCATGCACAACAAAACAGCCATGAAAGCAATAAAATAACACCAACCAATGATAACCCAGTTCGGTTAAATCAACCTACATCTGGGGGGACACGCCCAAGAGCCAATTCACTATCAAGAGCTTCAGAGATACAAGTATTCGAATACTAGCCACCGCTACGTATTCACTCCTCACCCGTCTACACTCTACTCAAGTGAACTTGAGGTTAAATCCTCAGCCTAACCAAGCCTAATCTAGACTTACTCTTGAGAGATCTACCCACAATATATATATATAAGAAGAAAACTAGAAAAAACATAGTTTGGGACAAACTGTGTTATATGTACCACATGATGTCCCAGCTGATGTTACAGAGACGCAAGATGACTCTCGGCACTACATTGTGCGAGGATAACAATATCAGCTCTCTCCTCTCTCTTCTCTGCCCCTTATGAACATGTATGAGCCTCCTTATATAGCCACCAAGTCGTGGATCTTCTCTTGTAGCCGAAGTAACACGTTTCCTTGTAGATAAGGATTCATGTATATCTTCTTTCCTTGTAGATATCCTTTCCTTGTAGAAGAAGAATCCTTATGCAAATAAAATCCTTATGCAAATATATAATTAAGGGAAAATAAATCCCTTAATAAAATCAAATCTTTAATCATAAGGAAATAAATAATATATCTCAATGCATATATAATTGCCAAAATTATATACAACCACACGTTGAAGTAACAATTCTCACACTTGAAATTATTCATGCAATATCTTCAATCTACATCCTTCCTTTTTTTAGGGGGAATCATTTTAGATGTTAATTCCATAACTCTACTACAATTTAATGTTGTTTTGTCTTTGTTTTATTGCCAATTACTAGTTGTACTAGTTTTTGCTTAATTCCCCCAATCCCTAACCTAGACACGTCGTAGAACCGGCACACACTATTATAACATTTTTTACTCAAAAAATCTAAGGGAAAAAGAAAAATATCAAAGAAAGAAAAAGAAACAAGATAAGTACTAGTACTAAAAGGAAAGAGAGCAGAGATTAGCACACTCACCATCGATAAAAGAAATCAAGTCTCCACACGGATTTGGATTGGATTGGATTGGATTTATCCGCCCCACCCCACATGGCCGCCGCCGCTCCTGGGACCACCATCAGCGACCTGCCGGACGTGATCCTATTCAACATAATCGCCGCCGTGTCGGACGTCCGCAGCCGCAACTCCGCCGCCCTCGCCTGCCGGAAGTGGTACCTACTGGAGCGCTCCGCGCGCGCCGCCCTCAGCCTCCGGGGCAATCTCCGGGACCTCTTCATGGTCCCGAGATGCTTCACCTCCGTCTCCAGCCTCGACCTCTCCCTCCTCTCCCCCTGGGGCCACCCCCTCAGCTCCGCCTCCGACCCCGCCCTCATCGCCCACCTCCTCCGCCTCGCCTTCCCTTCTCTCTCCTCCCTCACCTTCTACGCCAGGAATATCTCCACCATTCAGCTCGTGGCTTCTCAGTGGCCAAACGTCGAACACGTTAAGCTCGTGCGGTGGCACCAGCGCCCCCAGGTCGCCGCCGCCGGCGACGAGCTCAAGATGCTCTTCTCAGAATGCGGCCGCCTCAGATCCCTCGATCTCTCCTCCTTCTACTGCTGGACTGAAGACGTGCCGCCGGCGCTCGAATCGTCGCTGGCGGCGGCTGCCAATCTCACCCGCCTGGATATCTTAAATCCTTCCTTCTCGGAGGGATTCAAATCCGATGAAATCAAAATCATCACCAAATCCTGCCCCAATCTGAGAGAATTCAAAGCCGCCTGTAGATTCGATCCCCGGTACATCGGATTCGTCGGAGACGAAGCCCTAGCCTCCGTATCGACCAACTGCCCGAAATTGGGGGTTCTTCATTTAGCCGACACGGCGGCGCTGATGAACGTGCGCGGCGATCCCGAATACGACGGCTTCGCGGCGGAGGACGCGCGTATCAACGCCGCCACCTTGATCGAGCTGTTCTCGGGGCTTCCATTGCTGGAGGAACTGGTGCTGGACA
Organism: Thymus mandschuricus; assembly: GCA_029379335.1. NCBI lineage: Eukaryota > Viridiplantae > Streptophyta > Magnoliopsida > Lamiales > Lamiaceae > Thymus > Thymus mandschuricus. The sequence continues at coordinate 32,922,833 of CM057080.1, read as the reverse complement.
TTTGCAATAATGTCCGAGATAGCGGTGCGGCATTAGAGGTGCTCAACTCGAGATGCCCGAAGCTCAGATCACTCAAGCTAGGCCATTTCCATGGGATCTCGATGCCGGTTGAGTCGAGGGTGGATGGCGTGGCGCTGTGCCAATGGCTGAAATCTCTCTCCGTTAGTAATGTAGGAGATTTGGATGATATGGGGTTGATCGCCATTGGCAGAGGCTGTTGTAGGTTAACCAAGTTCGAGGTTCAAGGCTGCAAGAGAATAACAGTGAGAGGGATGAGGACCTTGGCTTCCTTACTCCGAAGGACTTTGGTTGATGTCAAAATCTCCTGCTGCAAAAACCTTGCTGCACACCAGTCCTTGAGAGCTCTGGAACCGATACAAGATCGGATCGAGAGGCTTCATATCGATTGTATCTGGGATTCAGCAGAAGAGCTCGAGGATCTTGATGGAGCCGATGCTGGTTTTGATCTGAATTGCTTGGATCAAGGTGGTGATCTGTCGAATGGCAACGCTGATTATGATGATGATGAATTGAGTAAGGTGAGGAAGAGGTGCAGGTACTCATACGATCTTAACTTGGAGTCGGACGTGAACAGCAATGGCTTCGAAGGTGGGAATGGCCACGGCGTGAGGACATGGGACAGATTGCAGCATCTTTCTCTGTGGATCGCGGTGGGGCAGCTCTTGACTCCTCTGTTCTCCTCGAGCCTCGACAACTGTCCGAATCTTGAGGAGATTCGGATCAAGGTTGAAGGGGATTGCAGAGAGATGTCGAGGCCCAGAGAACGCGAGTTCGGGTTGAGCATGCTTATGAACTATCCGAAGCTGTCGAAGATGCATCTGGACTGTGGAGATACCATAGGATACGCCCACACAGCGCCTTCAGGGCAGATGGATTTGAGCCTGTGGGAACGGTTTTATCTGATCGGAATCGGCCATTTGAGTCTGGTGGAGCTCGAGTACTGGCCACCGCAGGATCGGGATGTTAATCAGAGGAGCCTTTCGCTTCCGGCTGCAGGACTGCTGCAAGAGTGTTTTGGGGTTAGGAAACTGTTCATACATGGAACTGCACATGAGCATTTCCTGATGTTTTTACTTAGGATTCCAGATTTGAGAGATGTTCAGCTGAGAGAAGATTATTACCCTGCGCCGGAGAACGATATGAGCACTGAGATGAGGGTGGACTCGTATAGCCGCTTCGAGGCTGCGCTGAACCGGCGGCAGATTCCTGACTGATACAAGCTCAAGAGAAAGCTGAGGTTTTGTACCGAATGTTGTATTTTTATATTCTCGTCTTCATCCCCTGTTCACTTAGAAACAGTGTCAAGTTACACATTTAACATCACTTGAATAAATTTATTTGCCGAAATTGCTATTCAAAGTCCAAGCAAGCACACATGATAGGAAAGAGTAAACTGTTGTTCATTCATCTAGCACAAAAAAAATGTTTATCATGCCATTTATTCCTCTTGGTAGAGAAGTGGCAAAAGGGAAACTGATTCTTTGGGTGGAAACTCAGACATATGTTACAGTGAGAGCCGAATGGAAAGGTGAAACTCAGGAGTGGTGTTTACTGTACAAGGAAATGAGGATATGAAGTACAAGTATAGATTGCATTATCAAAGCTGTAACTCGCAGTCTAACAGGCGTGGGAGTATTTCCTCACAACTAGGTCGAGCATGGGGTTCTGCCCAGCAATCTGCAAATAAAAGATTTATATAGTCACAATCGACGACAGGCGCTGTCTAAATGGGGGGAAAAGAAACAAAAGACCACACGCACACATACGTGCGCGAACACATTTTAGATTATCAACATGACCGGGGGTACCTGCAATTAACCTGCCAACAGGGCCTTCGGGCATCTCCAATCGCAAGCCCTCGTTTGCAACAGCATGAACGACCTAAGTATGGGACGAATGTGAGGTGAAGTAATGAAGGTTTGAAACAGAACTGGTAGAGATGAAGGAAGTAAAAGGAACTGACCCGTTCGGATGGGGTACCATCCCAGGGCCGATTCAGAGTGAAGAGCTCCCATATGATGACACCGAGGCTGAAAATATCGCATTTTTCTGTGAAAGGCTCGTTGCGAATGACCTCAGGAGCCATCCATTCTGGCGTACCACCTGATGACGATTCCTTGATTGGTGCATCTGTTGAGATTCTGGAGAGTCCGAAGTCGCAGATCTTAACTGTCCAGTGCTTGCTCACGAGACAATTAGCACTTTTAAGATCATGGTGGATTATCTTCATTCGATGGATGCACATCAGCCCCCTAGTTGACAAAGCAGGAGAAAGTTTAATTACTACTTATTTCAGAAAGCTTCCAGGAAGCCTGAATTATAAGGAAGTTTCAAGCAACCTGCAAATGTCGCGCAGCATCTTGATTCTCCTCCGCCAGCTGAGATTATTCTTCTGGCCACTTAAGTGAATCAGATAAAAGAGAGATCCCATTTCCATGTACTCAGTGACTAGTGACAATCGTGGAGGCTTCATGCAAGCACCAAGAAATAGGATGACTGCAGACCATCACAAGTTGAAATTGAATGAGTTTGATGTCAAGATTCACATGGAATATATGTAACTTTGAAGTTACTTGTTTCTTAATTTTATAAGTTTCATAGATTTTTTATGGTTATGCTTCGTAGAAGGACACCTAGTCACATAAGGCTCAAAAGGTAAAGGTAACGGTCCAGGCCCTTGAATTACAGTGGTAGCAAAGAAAAGTTTAAAATGCCTACTAATGGGTACTTCTACTGCACATTATTATTTTTGCATATTATTTCTATACACATTGCTTTAGATATGTGAATTTAGTCCCATAGTCCCTTGTTTTAATTATAATTAGACATCAGGAAAATCATAACGAATCCAAGCATCAAATTTGAATAAGTTCAGAGGTTTGCAAGAAGGTAAGTACCATTTGGGTGACGAAGGCGACTGGAACAAGAAAAACCAGATGAAAATTTCCGAGTTAGAATGATATCTCAGAAAAACTGGATGCCAGCAAAGAGCCAAAACCATTAGATCACACCTGAGGATGGAAATTTCATTACAAAAGTCCTCCATGTTTTCAGCAGTGAGATCTTGCTCCAGAAAGACTTTGACAGCAACCTCCATTCCGTTCCACATGCCACGAAACACTTCCCCAAAGGACCCTGGAAATGGGTTCTTCATTGTCAGAGAACTAATAGTAAGTGGAACATCAAACAATAGTTACCAATAACTAAATCAACAAAAACAATTTTAGAAGCGGATCTAACATGAGATATTGCAAGTTCAGGGAAAGCCAGCTACCATATTCATCTTCTCTTAATATTCAGGGTACTAATAATAGAATCTTGCAGTTACCTATTTAGCTAACCAATTAAACAAATTTTAGATAGTAAAATTGAAAGCCTTCCTGATGTCCAAATGGCATCTTTTCATGCACAAGTTTTATGACCAAAAAAACTTAAATTGCTGAGTTCACTCAGTTCAGTGCGTCATGATGCACAGAGGTTTTCCTGATTCATGAGATAGATTGGCCTCCAATCTTTCTTCTCTATCACTGATGTAACACATCACTTTATTAGGTAATAGGAAGGGTTCATACCTATCCCAACACGAGTGCCAACAGTCAATTCTGAGAAATCAATATTCCACTCTTCATATGGTAGCAAAGGCTTATTGCGGAAAATTGGTAAGCCCAGAACTTTGTTCCAAGTGGAAACCGTTTCTTCAGCCACCTCATGAATCTCACTTCCTTGAGGACTCTGACTCACAAACTCATGAGGAGATGAATGTAAGGACACTGCTTTCGCAGAGCTATGTGGCCTCTGCGGAGCATTTGGGGAAGATGTTTCGCCAGTGACCTAAGTACCAGACATTGTAATATAAATGAAGTTAAGCTCTTGAAACACGATTTATCGAGTACATTAAGAGAAGAACAAATAAAATAATATAACGGGCAGAGAAACAGGCTTTGTTACATCTAATGCCAGGACAGATGACCTTTTGCCAACCATGGCCGTAGGCATGCCATGAGCTTGATGACAGAGCATTAAACTAGATAACTAGTTCAATTCCCTTTGAAATTTACTGAAGGGAATTGTCTGTCTTTATTGTAATCTTGTAACAATAACACTTAACTCGACTAGCATATTGAACGAACCAACAAAGAAGTTCCATTAAAAAATATATCAAGTCCCAGATGAAGTAGAGGTTTAACAAACAAAAAGCAAGAGAAATCCACTTAAACGATCACAGCAACGTTCACTTAGAAATGGACATAAGCTGATAATTCACTTTCCTAGTTGACTGACTAAATGAAAAATGGATCTGATCAAGAACGCAAAATAATAAACTAGAAGTTTAACAGCAAGAGAACAGTTTAAAGCATACATACATCTTTTGTTTGACCTGAGCCACTCTCTTCAGCTTCTTGTACAAGACGATTTTGCTTCCTAGAGTCATTCATTGCTCGCACAACCCTACAGTCGTGCAGACAGTTTGTTATAAAAGGAAAAGGAAAGAATGTCCTAAGAAACTTTTTTGCATGTAAAGTTACCCAGAGAGAGCTTCAATTGGGCCTATTTTACTAGAGATTTTGATGAAGCCAAATTTTGAAATATAATTTTGTCAAACAATAGTCAATATTAACCTTACGATCTCATCACCAATCTCTGGAGTCATACTCATACTTCTTCTTCTTAATCTATGCATATGAGATGATGTACCTGCTGACCTGCAGAAATTTTTAGCTTAAAAGTCAAGAAGATCACACAACAAAAACCAACCTAAACCACTAGACTAAAGCTTATGGTTAGAGACTGTTTCTGCTTGATACTCTCTCCGTCCATGACAATTAGACATGATTTGTTTTCTAGCTGGGTTTGGGTTGGAATATATATTTTTTTATGGGTACCCTATAAGTCAACTACGTCCAATTATCGTGGATGGAGAGTATATGTTTTGGTAATACTACATGATTCAAGCTGTCAGATGTGAGAAACTTGGCAATATAAGAATGAGAAGAAAAGTAGTAGTTTTGTGATGATCATGATTTCCGAGATGAAAGAAACAACATACAGAACCTGGAATGAGGCATTAGTTACTCAAGGTAACAATGTCAAATGAACTTTTATTTTTATTTTTTACCTAACATAAAATGTCACATATAGCACATGCTAAAAGTACCTTAGACTGTAAGAATTAAATGCCATAGAAGAGAAACAAATATTCCACCTTAAGCCATCGACTGATCTCTGTGATGAATAATTGAGGAAGTGTACCCATAAGAAAATTAGAGCTTTACAATTTGAAATTAGCTCAGAGGCGACATGATTTTCCATAATGTATATAGTTCTTTTCCTTTACTAGGGCATATAATAAACAGGATAAAATTCTAGTTATCATACAATAACTAGAAACTTATGTAACAGAATTTTGATAGTGCTAAATTAGATGATAATCGGCCTAAAGAGATGTAGCTAATTACTATGTAAAGAAAATCAAATGAAGCATCCCTATATTTGGAAGTATAGAGGAAACGCAGAAACCAATATCTTGTTAGTGCATTTTGAGACATAATAAATTGGAAGTGAGAGCACGACATATAGTTTTAACTGAAGAAATTTCTCAGTAGACCAGAAGAACCTTGAACTTGCAGTCCTATTAGAAGCAATGGCCTTTCTCTGACTCTTCCAAAATGAATCAGCAACGTTTGGATCACTCTGTGACATGCTGAACGATAATGTGATTATGTCAAGCCTATGAAAATAGTCTTCTCATTCTTGAGAGAAGAAAACAAGTAAAGGAAACAAGAGCCGTTTAACCACACAAAGTTTTGAAATCTGAACTCCATAGTACCTGAAATTTCTATCAATTGAAGTTGTTCGCAGCATCCTATTCCTTAACGAAGGGCCTGCTGCACTCGAAGATGCTTCTCGTCTAAACTGCATCATAACCTCTTCCTTTTCAGCACTGCAGAAAGTGAATCAATTAGCTCCGGCAAGATATGATGCAGGCATCTGTCAAACAATTTTCTCGTTTCCAAAGAAGGCACAACTCCACCCAATAACAGAAAACAAAATTCATAGGTGCTGTGTTGAGTTTAAAGGTACAATAGTGCTAGAACAGGAGTGAAGATGATTGCTCTGCTAACCTCTCAGCTTCAACTCTATCAGGAACACCATAGAGAGGACTGTTTGGTTCCATTGGTGAATCACAAGAATCATAATCTGCAGAATCACTCTCTCCAGCAGCAGATATGTGAGTCATGAAGATAGCCTTAGATGATCGAGGTATCAGTTGGCCAGGAAACCGCATTAGATCCACTAGCAACTCCACAGAATTCAGTACAACTATAACAGACAGGTGCTTATATGAATCTACACACTCAGAATAACCTTCTGTAGGCAAACCCTGATGAAAGAAGAACTATGAGGATGAATGAAGTAAGATAGTGGATAACTATGAATGATTTCAGGATTCTGGATCCTGAACTATAGTTCCCAGTCAAAGCTACAACAGTAAGCACACACCTATTTAACAAAGAATAACAGGATAAAAGCATGCCACATAAAACTGAATCTTACCACCACCAGCCTACTTTCAAGTCCTACGGCATCTGCGAGAACTTTGAATAATATTGCCCGAGGTCTGCAAGACCCATGCTTAATCTGCCCCAGCAACTGAACACCTCCATTTTCAGATAAAAGCGAGGCAGCCTCTGAAGCAGCTTTATTGGGACTCAGTTCCAGATTTGGTCGTTTGTAGACATCGGATACCTAAAAGAGTGTTGGGTCATGGGACAAGAACTCTCATCACAATAGCCCATGAGAAATGGGGGAGCGCAAACTATCATTAACACGATGAGAACTGAAAAACTGATTGAATATGGATTACAGAAGAAATGAACCAGCATAAGATTCATACGTGAAATAGAGGATACAAGAGTAAGAAGGTTCATCAACACCCTCATTGACCATTTCAAAGCAAAATACGACAATACGCAATATGTGTATCATACATCAATTCATTCGGCATTCTGTTGCATCATAACACGATAAATTCATTTCTGAATGCTGAGAAAAGGCTAATGTATGACAAATTGGTTATGCCTATCGTTCAAGCGCAATTGGCATTCATAATTAAGAGGACCAAAAGGAGACACTTACTAATCCGGCAATCTTTTTTATCATAGCTGGAGGATTTGTGTTTAAACCCTTTACCAGAGCTACAATATACTGTTTTAGCATAGAAAGCTTCTTATCCTTCTCAGAATCAACAAGAATCGCATCGACCTTCAATCCATTAGTGTCCAATGAATGGATATCATCTATAGTAGGTATATCTTTGTAAAGCTCTTTTATCTTTTTATCCTGTCAGAAATAACATTGTCAGTGTAAGCCATGAGAGAGGGAGAGAGAGCAAAGGCCATGAGCACAGTACATGGATTGGCAATTAAACATATTTATTTTATTTTCAGCAATTAATAATCTAATAATTAGAACCATGTTCATTAAAAACTTCTGTCGACTCTACCAAACTACTCTTTGTAACTGCAACTCTTTGACTCTGAATGCTTTTAACAGCATGATCTATTAACTACCATAATAACCCTGTTTCCCTACTTTAAAAGAAATTCCATTCAGTTATCATGTATCAAGGAGATTTGAAGTTCTGAAATCAGTGGAATGTGAATTGGATTTTCCCAAGTATCGACTGAAACCACCAAGACTTGCAAAAGCTAGAGCCTACACATTACTGCAACCAAGCTTAGAATGCTAGACGTCATTTGTGCATGCATAACTAAGTTTCAGATTCTTATGGAACCCTCAAATAGCATCATAATTTACTAAGATGAACTATCTCCAAGAAAGGTAAGTACTATAACTAGTAATGGTACATTATTCTTTTTTTTTGAGCCAGAATGCATGAAATTTGGAAATTGAACAAGAAATATACAGTCCAAAGTCCAAACATTAGGTTAGTCAGAGTGCTTACAGGAACAACAGAATAGAAACCATTTGGAATTGACTCCGAAAGCATCCCTGTGCTCCAAAGAATCTGTGATGCTGAAATGCATGAGGATGTATCATACTTCTCCTCATCATTCGGTTCTTTATTTCTCATATTACGGTCCTTAGAACCTGAGGAGACAGACCCAGACTCTTTGACACCAGGGGACCTATGCTGTGAAGACTCAATATCATCTAGTGTATTATCCAAGTATATAATCTTGTGAAATGCAATATCATCTCAGTACCCTACTCTGTAACAGTGGTTATTGATTGGTTGCACAATTCCACAAAGAAACAACTTAGTGGTGCATCAAGTGTCTTTCAGCTCCCCAAGGGAGGCTACATGACCTGAAAATTGCAGAAAAGTCGATCATTCAGAATTTGCATGGCTGTGTTATCTCATCTGAATGGAAGATGGATACGATCTAGATCGAAGTTACAAATGAAGGAGTAATTATAGAATATACCAACCATATTTGGTAGTCAAATTTCGGTGAAGACACTTAAAGAGAATATCGAATGGCAAATGAAGAAACCCTTATTATACCTATATAATTTTGGATGCTGAGAAGCAAAAGGGATGATGATATTGTAAATACTAAACAGGACTATTTCTAGAAAAAAAAAAAAATGCTCAACCAACAGCAATCATCAACTATTGCACACCAATCAACAACTGAAAGGACTTCAAGATCCTGCAAGCAATATGAGAACTCCTTCAGAGGGGAAAAAGCCAAAAGGATTCCAGATTCAATTTATATTACCCGACTTCTCAAATCTTAATTTCGATATGTTTACCATAAAAACAAGGTCTAGCATTTTAATATGGCTTATCTCCACACAATAAACATCTTAAACCTAACTCATCGTGAATTCTAGCATCTTCATAAGTCCAACCTCCAGAATTTAAGAACAGTTTTGAACATCAAAAACCTTAACCTCCCACCCCACCCCTACCACCACCATACACACAAACACACGCATTCAAAACTAAACCAGATCTGCACACAGTGAAATTCAACTTCCAGATGATAGAGAACTAGTATCCAACTCTCTAAATTCTAACGAGAAGACTAACAAAATTTCATGGTGCAGTCCTCACAATGAACAAAAGTGTCCGTCTCGTCTATCACATTCAGGAACCAGAGGTGCTTATCAAACAAAGCAAAACTACATTATTTTAAAGCATCCGACTCCTCTCCTAAACAACTTAAATTCAAGCAAAGCCATTAACAGACTACAGCAGCGTCAACAGCAGCAGCAGCAATAAAATCACCGTCAAAAAATTTCAAACGCGCATTCAAAACAACAGCAAAACAGCTAAACAAAACCGAGTTTCCAGATCTAAACATACATCAACTTCTCAATCACCAACTTCAACCGCACACCCCTCCGCTCGCCATACACGAAACCTCCGATCACTTCAGCTCACTGCAAATCCGCAGAAACAGCTCAAAACACCTCCGAACTCGAACAAACACGAAATTAACCGTAACAACAGATTAAAACACAGTAAACATACTTAAGAAACTCTGATCAAAAACTTAAAAACTAACACCAAAAAAAAAAAACGATTAAACAATGCCGCGATTGAAGAACTCACCGCCGGCAGATCTTCGCACGGAAGCTGAGCTCACATTTGAATCCACCGACTGGCGAAAAGACTCGTTCAAATTCAACCAGAAAAAAGGAGAACCAACAACAAAAAAATTCAATGCAAATTCTGGTTTAAAGTAATGGGAGTTTAGAGAGAGAGCATAGATGTAAACGAGGTAACAGTGGAAATGCTTAAATTTATATACCGAGAGGGGCGGGGGTTTTATTCCATTCAACGATAATTAATTAACTTTTCCGGGTGGGTTCAGATCCGGGTTTTTTAATCGGATTTTACTAAATTTGGAAATAAATTGAAAATCAGGAGCGCGATGTTCATTCTCTAAAATTACTATTAAAAGAAAGTTAAGGCTAATTATATGAGTAATCTCAAATTCATGTAGAATAGTACTAGCAATCTTGTTTAGTAGTACTTGTTTGAATTTATTCGAATTTATTTAAAATAAATTATTTGATCACGTAAATCAGAAGAAACACTCTGTTCGTTCCCATTTGTAATGAGTCATCTTTTTAAAAAAAAATCAATCAGATCACTCATCTACACGTAACTTAATATAATTTGATTTTGAGATTTTATAATGCCATTATTGATTTTTTTTTAATATTTAAGATATTTATGCCACGCTAAAGCTCATTACATTCTTCGCCTAATATCAATCTTCATATGTTTGTATAGATTGACGGTGCTGATTTCTGAAAATCACTAGTACGATATACATTAAGACTTTAAACTTACGCTTTCTTTTTAAACCAAGCTCTTTTTAATCCTCATGTCCGAAGAAAATGAGCTTGTTATAAACTGAACAGGGAGAGTAAGAGGCTTAAATTGTCTATGGTTTCAAGATTCTTTGTTGTTAGTAATATTTTTTGTTAAGAAAACACATAAACAACATGTGATTGTTTTGACTAGAGGAGTAAAACAAGGGTTTAGTCAAATTAGGCACAACGAAATTAATTAACTTACCGTGGAAGCGACCTCTTTTGACCCTAAACAATATCTATATATGCTCTAATCTAAGTATAGTCTAATTTTTAAAGGTAGTTAAGAGTGCAAATTCATCTAAGATATTTGTAGATAAATTTAATAATATTATTATCAATTAAAAAATATTGTTTTATTTTTAAAAAAAAAATTATTGATTGATCCTTGAGAACGTAACACGTAGTTTGTTGTGATAGAGCTTGAAAGTTTGTGCCACAATTAAATTCTGTCGAATTTTTTTTTTGGGGTTTTAGTCATTTTTTATTTAATTAACTCTTCTTTATATCGGTGATCTACACTTGGATTAATGTAAGTAAAGACTAACCTAATTATAGACTTAGTTGTTTTTATAAGATGTATTAAAGTTTTTTTAAATAATATTTTACGAAACTTTACCAAAATCATGCACTTGAATTTAAAATATCGGCCACGTATGGTGAGTCGTACTTATTAAGTTTAATTATAACTTAATTATACTAAATTAATTGTCATTAATTCTACTATAGTAGCATTAATAAATGTGTATAACAGCTATAGTTGGAAGCATATAAGAGTCACGGTAAATTCTATTTATGAATTATGAGTTTAATATAAGTAAATATTACATATCTAAATAAATAGAAGTAAATAATTAAGAATCTGATATCTTTTATCAAATGGGGAAGCATTTTGTTCTCATAATTAGGAAATTTAGGAGGCGTGACAATTTTATTTGATTTCATAATTATTGGCTCCACTATAAAATCCATGCATTAAAATTCATCATTCCAAACTTTTGTTACCCAAAGTTCCAAGAAATATGCGTTCCATGTATATTAATTTCCACTGTATTTAAGATCTCGTGTTTCTTTTAGGTACGGGACGTAAGGAGAATGTGCAAAATGCGAAAACGGATGGCGACGGGAGGAGGCAAAATCTAGAAACTTATAATTAATGTAGTAACAAATAATGTAGATTTGGCAAAGGAAAGTATAGATTCCCAACCCATGATTGAATAACGAGAATTTGAATTTCGTAAGCATAAGATAATGATGTTATATGCATGGAAGTTTATATTCTCCATTTTAGACAAGGTATAATTAAGCTTCGACTCTTCTCTTTTCTCGATCTCCAACTATTTTATTTTCTAATCATCCCATCTCCCATCCCAATTGAAATCATTGCAGAAACGTACAAACTCTTCCACTCTCTCTCTCTCTCTCTGGTCTATATATATATAAGGGGAGCATGGGTGTCTGGCATATTTCTTGACTGAGGATTTTCAACACATTTCTCTCATTGATGAATTTCTTGGACAAAAGGTACTAAACCTAGCTTTATCTCAAGATTTTGGTTGTTCTCTCTCTCTCTCTCTCTCTCTCTCTCTCTTGCTCTTGTTTTGGCGGGTTTGTTTTCTGAGAGGTAACTGTCTAATTGTTCCATGTTGGTTATGCAATGTCAACTTTTCTTGTACTTCTCTTATAATAATGCTTGATTCATAAACCTTAGATTTGAAAATGAATTAGTGAAGACGAAAATGAAAGAGAGAGAGAGAGAGAGAATATAGTGCCCTTAATGGAATTATAATCTTCAAACATTAGTCAAATTGCAAGATTTTAGAGCCTTTTACATGATGAATATGTAGAGATGATTTGATGATGAATGAGAAAATATGATGAATTTTACATGTGATATTATGGTGGTGTATGTATGTAGAGTTTCGAGTTTTTTGGTGATCAGAGATAGGAGGGGTTAATTGAGGTTGAAGAATATGGTGCAAAAGAAGCTGAATTTCAATCAACCAATATTATCTGTGAGAAGAACCTCACTCAAAACAGAATCACAAATACTATTTGATCAAAGAAAGGAAAGCAATGCTCTTCCTTTGCCTCCTTCTCACAGGCCAGAGTCGAACTCTGGTCCTGTGAGGCATCCGGGATCTGTTCCTTTCCTATGGGAACAGATCCCGGGACAACCAAAGGAGGAGATCTTAGCTCAACATTCGTCAGAGCTTCCACCTAATCAGATGGAAGCTGTGCACGGAGCTAGTCAAGATCTTGACGAAAGTAGCATAATCTCAAAGGCTACTGATTCTACGGACCGTAGTGAAGAGCTTGCAGTCGATGGACTTGATTTGCTAGATGGAGCGCGTGATTATGGCGTATTTGTATTCAACCCGAAGAATCAAGAACAAGAACAGAGAAGGAAGGTAGTGAATCAAGATAAGCCGGTACTGCTCCATTGTAGGCCGAGTTTCGAGAAGAGGAACTATTTCTACTGCAAAGAGAAGGAAAGGAGTGATGATGGTGGTGGTGGTGGTGAGCAACATGAGAATGTGATCACGGTCTGTTGCTTGCTCCCCCGATCCTGCTTAAAAAGTTCGGTGTGCAGTCTGAATCTCGATCATGCAACGAGAGTGATGAACCGAGTGATGACATTTCCGATATCTAGTTCCTCAGCTGGCAGTGAGAATGATGAGGTACGAATTCATGCTCTGGTAGTATTCAAATATCTTTACTAACTTATACTGCAACTCTTTGATTCTTGAGCAGTACGCAGTGAAACCAAGTGACAGAATCGGAACATTTCTTGAAGAGACTACGGGCAAAGAGGGTTTCGTAACATTACAGGAGTTGTTACTGGCTGATAAAGAGTGGGCAAAGGAGAAAGCAATCTATCTTGATACTGTGAAGAAGGCGGAGAGAGAAGCTACTGCTGATGATGACGACGACGAGAGTGATGTGAAGACAAGCGAAGAGACGAAGATGGTTGAAGAAGCCGATTCAGATTCAGACCAAGAATGGAGCAGCGAAGAAGACGACCTAAGGTCGGCCATAAACAAAGCAGCTGAGACTGCAAGAAAGAAACAGCAGCTATCAAGAGCAACAACCATCGGAAGTGACGTTCCTACACCGCCTCTGCCTCGATCCCCATCCGATTCTTGGCTTTTCCGAACTCTATCCTCCGCCTCCACAAAGAAGTCATCGACCTCTACCACGATGTCTCGGTTTGGTAATAAGTACTGAGAAGTACAGGCGATGTAGAAAGGCTTATGTTATATAGTATAAGTCGAAGACGCAATTTTAAACGTCGAATGTCAACACAATAAGAATTTTGACTCTTGTAGAGAGAACGGAATCAAATCGTTTCCTTCAAAACAAAATACTAAACCGTCTCGTTGATAACAATCTCACGGAAATTAAGCAGTCTCGTTATCAACGGAACAAATCAAGGGCTCATATGATTTTAGGTCAATCAAATAATATATAATACCTCAGCTATGTACACCTCAAAGTGTAATTCCTGCTAAAATGAAGATTATTGTCATAAGAGTTAAGAACATACTAATTTTGAGATAAATTTAAGGTAGTCTTTTGGCTCTTGAGAGCATATAGAATTTGAATATATGACATCAAAAAAAAAATCTTCAAGTTTTGAGCAAACGGCCTTTGTACTGTCCTCTCCTTATGACAAAGTCGTCTGGAGGCTGAAACTCTTCTAACCACGAAATTTCGGATATAGTTTCTCCGTCCACCTCAATGGTACCTTCATTGAAGACCAGAAGCTCAGAATAAGCAATGAAAGTGCAGGACTGCCAAGAATGTAAATGTTTTGAATTGCAACGAGAGGTTTTACCGGGTAGATCAGGGTCAGGGGACCTTCTAAAATAAGTGCAATGCCTTCCGTCTTCGGATGAGTAAGGTGGAGAAAGGATGTCAAAGATGGCGCAAGGAGAGATAGCCTTGAAATAATGGATGTTGCCACCACTTGTTGGATAGAGAATGGTTGTATCGCATGGAGCTATCATTTCGCAATCTCTCACGACTTTCACAGGCCTTGCTACTGAAAGTAATCCAATCGTCTCAAGAAGGTTATTATGCAGCTAAGAGGATTTTAATGCACAAATGGAGATAGACAAAACGCTCATGTTCTGCATTCTGATAATTTCATGTATTCACATAGAAAGCACAGATCTGGAAGGAAAGATGAAGCCAGATCATCGATGAGAATTGTTTATCATCAAGAACATTTCACTTTCTTTGCTATCAGATCAACATTCAAGAATTAAGATAGACTGAGGCTTTGATATAAACAAAGAACCAGAACAAAAAGCAAAAATACTCCACCTTGAGACGGATCCGAAGGCCCAGGAATGTTGATCCAGTCATAGGATTTTACATGTAACGAACCGTACAGGAGCTTACTCAGCACTGTCATCCCAGGATGGTTATGAAGAGGGATGACTGAAGAAGGTGGCATACAGAATATCCCCATCTGCCAATGAGAGAAGTTACTTATTTTGATAATTTAAGGTTCCAAAATTTTGAAGATACACACAATCTCATCATACAGATTATGTATAGAGTGCAGCCAAACTGGTAAAAGGAAATTGGAAACTAGAACCAGGAACCAGGAAAATGAGAAAGAGAAGCAGAAATGAAAAGAGAAAAGGATATAAATTATAAGGAAGACACTTACAGAGAAGCCATCGCACTCATGGACATGCAAGTATTTAATTGTGGGGACTGCACCATTTCCCCCATTGCGCTCCGTCAAGGTGCCTTGCCAATTCCGTAATAGTTGGGCCTCTTGCTCAAGACCTACATCAGAAGGCTTGATTTTGTCTGCAACAAAGGATGTAGAGTGTTACTGATCAATATATGATTTCATTCAACAAATGCATGATTTCAGTATAATAGTTCCTCGCCTTAAATTGTCAAAGATTACATCATATGTTAAATGTTGATAACCCTTTCTACTAGCTTCAACCATTAGCCATTTCATGATGAGAGCCAAACCAGCAAAAAGGTCTTCGAACCTCACAACCACATATCTACCATAACAATTTCCTACACCTACGGATATTCGTCAAAAATACCAATGTTAAGCAGCTAAATGTCATTTAACCTAAGTTTTGACAGGCGAAGCTTTAGCAACTAAATGATGGCAGATCTTACACATAACCAGCTACAAATTATTTTTTCCAAAATTTCATTGGGAAATCTTTGAGTATTGGTATAAAATAAAAAATGATTTAAAAAAAAAAAAGCTTCATGGCTTATCGTATTGATATGAATATTTTCGAATTCGTGTTCATGTCAGTACATTGGCTTATTCTAGAGTGTTGTCAATGTCATGTCAGCTCAAAAAAGACATGACTACGTGAACTGATAGCTATAACTTTTGACCTTTTATGTGTACTTGAACTCAGCACCATCAGAACCTTGATACAGACATCATTATGGCTAAGTCTTCATAAATATATTAATATCAGCACTAAAGATATATTGGTTAAAAGGCACTTCAAAATATCCATAAGCATACCAATGTTGCAATGTAAAATGTTACAAAAGAAATATAATCTAAACACATAAGTAGCTGCTCCACAGATTATCGTTATGCTGATAACATCAGATAGTTCTCGATCAAAATTTATGGAAATTTTATATGCTGCAATGTTTTCACTTCATATTTTCTATCCGTCAGTTTCAAGCGTGGTAATATTTGCAAATTTATCGCAAACAAAGATAGCATTAGGATGCATACATTAATTAATACTAGAACACCAGTTAATATGGGAAAAACAGTTATACAGAGGTCCACTCTCAGTCAGGCAGTGATGATGTATGAAGGTATCAAGACAAAAAAACTGCACGTGAACAGAGGACAATAATATGCAATGAAGCCAAAAATAAAACATGTACTAGTGAACAACTAGAGGTAACTACCTTTCCAATGGCAAAACAATTGGATTCTATTTCACCAAATATAGACTAAGACAACCGAAAACAAACCAATGAGAAAACGACAATCCTACAAATGAGAATCTTTATGAATTTCCCCATTAAACAGAAGCCATAATTTAGAAACATCAGAGAATTATCATCAAAAGTCAAATTCAAGTCTCCTATCATTGTTGTTTTTTATCCCGGGTCAATAGAAGTAAAATAAAAACAGAGAGGCACATCCGTCAACTAGGAAGAACTTCGTCATATTTTGCACAGAGATGCCAAGTGCCACCAGACACAATGCGCAATAAATGCATACATGCTGCAATGTATATCTTTCAAAAAAGATTCATGATCAAAAAATGAGGCGAAAGAAAAGGCAAAAGACAAGGAGTACTGTTCCTCTTCTTACCTAATAGGTTGCGAACTTTTTCTAAACCCTCCTCTGAAATGGGTCCATTAGGCGTAAGTGATGCTTTACACGCATTATAAAGCTTCTGCACGGCTGGCATTGTATGGATAACGAACCAACTAACTCTATGTAAACGCCAAAAACAACCGCTTGAGTACCAAGCCGAATCAAGGGTCCTCTCCTTGTTGAAGACCCTCTCACTTAATTGCATCCAATTTTATGCAAAAAACAGCTGATCATCAATTCTGCGTATCCACATGAGCCCCTTACAAAATAATTCCTTTTCGCCAACAATACCTATTCAACAGATTGAGATTGCAACAGTTTAACTTGCTTTCCACATAAAACCAAAAAAAGATGTAGTACACAATCACTACTCAAATCATTCCCAGTCGAATTAACAAACAGAATCACACACCTATCCAATTACAAAAAAGCTCAATTAACAAACGCATGACGAACTGAAACTTCAATTAACACATAGAGCTGCAAAAAAAAAAAAAAAAAAAAAACATCGGTGCGCGCCTAAAAACTCAAATTGATCTAATTCCACCACTGAACACAACAATTAACAGGCGTGTTGAGCTCAAAACCAGACCAATAACGGAAAATTCACATCGAAAACAGATCAACAAGCAGAAAAACGATTCAAACAAGACGAAATCACACAATCAACAGCTGCGAAAAACCAGATTACCACACGGAAAAGATGCGTAGGACTTACGGCGAAGACGAAATCGCAGCGCGCGCCCTCGCGCAAACGGAGATCGATCGTACTTCACACACCGAGGAGGAGAAATTTAGGAATTTGTGAAGGAATTTGGGGGTCCGGCGAAAACTCCGAACCTGATTTCAGCTTGCACTATGTCATTTGACGCATTTGCCCCTCTCGGCTCTCACGCTACTTCTCTTGCTTTGTATGTAGACCTCGTCCAACTTGTAAGTTGCAACCGTATGGCACGACTATTAAAAATTTAAAATTATCCTTTGGATCCTTCTCGATGTGTTAAATATTGCTAGATGTACGAGTACGAGAAACGTTCCCCTACCTATTGATACGGTAGCGTTATGTCAATAATTTTATGGGTGATGCTATTCGGCCATAATGTGGCCGGCCATAATTTAACTTTTTTAATTTTTTTAAGTATATATCAAATAATTTATATTTTTTTGCCAAACTTTTTTATATCATAAAAAATTCAAAAAGTTATGCTCCGTATTTTTTACGTATTTTTTAAAATTAACTTTAATTATTTGATATTTTTTACTATTTTAAAGAATTTTTTACCAATTTATATAGAAAAAAGAGAAAAATATGTATTTTTTGTGGAAAAAATATTTTTGAATTAAAATATAAAGTAATAAACTATAGTTATCATTTACCATTTTTAAAATTACGTATATTATGAAAAATGTCGTTGTGTGGCCGGACACATTATGACCAAATAGCTTTATTGTAATTTTATTATTGATTATGATTTTGCAAATAATTTATGATATTGTTTTTAAAACATAACTGTAGTTTTGAAAAAAAATACTATATATACGAATTCTACTTATTTTTTGTTTTGATGGATAAGAATACCCTTCAGTTTTGGGATAATTTCTATAGTTGCCATTTCTCTTCTCTCTTAGGCATATACTCGTATATAGTAGTATATCACAAACCCTTGCATGTTCTTTCTTATTCTCTCTCCTCTCTCCCTTTCTCTCATACAAACTCTCTACAATTCAAATTGAAAATCTCCATTCCAGATCTGACGGCAACGAGCTATACGCGGAGGATCGAGGTTGGCGGTCGTCGGGGTGAAGACTAAGGTATATTAACCGGAGCAGTACGTGCCCCCTTTTCGTCTTCCTTCTCCTCTTTCGTTTTTGATTAGTAGGTTTTCGGTATCGAGATCTTCATTTCATCTCTTGTTTTGGTGGTGATAGGAGGGAGAGAGGTATTTGGATGAATGGAGAAAAAGGAGAGAGGATGAAATGATGGAGTAAGTTTTGGATCGACTAGCTCTTGCACTTCATCGATCAAGTGATGGATTAAGTTTTGGTTATTCGCAGTTGCAATCGATGAAATTCTTCGTGGTTTGTTTCTTGCGATTGCGATTGGATTGGTAGGACGCTGAATAACATAGAGAGGAGTAGTAGGAATTCTTCTGCGATTAGGACTAGCATAGAAGAGAGTAGGAATTGGAAATGTGCGAGTAGATGTTGTTGGATAATTCATGTTTGGAGCAGATAAGAGTCGAAGAAGAGCCATCGCCGAAGAGACGTAGGGTTAGGGTTAGGGTTAGGGTTGTGAATGAAGAAGATAAGTTTACCGGCCTTGCCTTTCATAAAACATGCACGGTGCTGTAACATGTTACATGCATGTTTGTCCATGTTTCTTTGGTTGAGAAAAGATAAATGAAATAACACATAACAACAACTTAAAGGTGCAGTGTGTGTTTAGATTGTTGAATTTTAAAATATATAGTCCACACATGAATGGCAAAAAAATAAAATAATTGACATTGTTAATTATGCCTTGCTGATACGCCTCAAGAACGAGACGGATCGATAATGAATGCTTCGAGTGCGTTTAAACTCCAAATCCTCTCGAAGAGAAGCTGAAAACCAACGAAGGGTTCATTCAATATTCTATTTCGATAAAAATGACGGCCACAATACAACGCACCTTAAATAGGTTTTAGACTAAAACCCTAATGGGCTAAGACCCATATCCTAGTTGGACTTCTAACATCGGCCCAAATACAAAACTACAATTAAAAGACCATTACATGAAAGACTAGTAAATAAACATACGTACTAAAACTAACATTTTCTCTCGTTCTTGGTCGTATCACTTGCATGCAACGATCACTTCAATGAGTAAATTAATGTTATTAAGGTACCATTATGATAAATCAATTATGCATTTGAATTGCAGAAAGTTTATTTACATAATACTAATACAAAATAAATTAAAATAAATTGAAGAATATACTAAAAGTAGTCATCCGTTATTGCTATTAGTATATAGATTATTTACACATAAGTGCGCAATGTTTGACCGACGTAGTAGTATATTTTTTTAAAAA
This sequence comes from Thymus mandschuricus, assembly GCA_029379335.1. Taxonomy (NCBI): domain Eukaryota; kingdom Viridiplantae; phylum Streptophyta; class Magnoliopsida; order Lamiales; family Lamiaceae; genus Thymus; species Thymus mandschuricus. The sequence continues at coordinate 32,903,033 of CM057080.1, read as the reverse complement.
ATGGAATATCAATCAATATAGAGGGTGGAAATCAACTTTCCAAAGCATCTAATTGATGAGCATAAGTTGGTTGGACAGCAATTAAAGTTGTTCTTCTTCTTCATCATCATCTTCTTTTTTAAATTGATACCTTTTTTATTTTATTTTCAGGGTTAGTCTTGCCCTAGATCGGCTTGCACCTTGGTAGGTTAGATAACGAGATTACTGTTAATATACGTGATCGTCACCTGTTATAAATATTTCCATTACAATCTTATTCAGTTATTCAATTATATACTACTATAATTTTAGTTTAAACTAATTTGGTTTTAAAATGTTTTCAACAAGAGTCAATTATCAGTATTCAGACGAACGGATAGAGGACAGTTAAAAAGAAAATCACGGTAAATAAATTTTACTAAAACTCTGGTACCGGCTGATCCTCGTCAGCCGGTGTCGCCAGAATCCACTCTCCGTTCTCGTCCCGCACGATTCCCTTGTTCTTCTCGACCCACCACGACCCCGGAATCAAGTACTCGTCCTTCAAATACTCGCTCGACTTATTCACTAGCGCCACGCTCCTCTCCACCTTCAACTCGAACTCCGCCTCCTCCCCGTTCCACCCGGCCACCACGTGCAGCATCCCCTGCAGGTTGTGCCAGTCTGAAGGATTCGTCGAATCCTTCAGGCTCGGGGACTTCCGGTTATCGATCACCATCTCGACCCCGACGTCCCGGTACCCGAGGATCGCGCTCGGGTAGAGCGGGATCAGATCGATTTTGTTCTTCACGTGGAGGATTTTCAAGTTGGGGAACTTCTCCACTCTCTCCTTGAACGCCGCGTCCCCCACCTGGGGGCTGCCGAACACCACCGCCGCCACGGGGATGTCGGCGGCGACGCCGTTCTCGACTAGATCGAACGCGGAGAGGATCGCCAGCGACGCGCCGAGGCTGTGCCCCGTAAGCGTTATGCTGAGGTCGTCGCCGGCGTAGATCTCTCTCAATTGCTTGATTTTCGACTGCAACTGAGATCTGGCGCTCAGCTTCGTGAAGGCGGAGTTCGGATCGGAGGAGAGGTAGATCGTGAGCCAGCCGCTCATCACTTTCGGCACATCGCCGCCGTCGACGGCGGCGGCGGCCTCCGTGCGGAGCAGATCGGTGGCGGAGTCGGGGAGGGCGGCGAAGACGTTGATCCACTCGTAGTCCCGGCTGGTGCCGCGCCAGACGACGTAGATCTCGCGGCGGCCGAGGGCGCGGGTGGCGGCGTCGGTGGTGACGGCGATGTAGCCGATCCAGTTGGATTCGCGGTCCCAGGCCTCGCGGGAGAGGGAGTGGATGAAGACGGCCTCGGCGACGCTGACCTTGGCGGTGGCGTAGAGGAAGCAGGAGACCTGGTAGTCGGCGGCGGAGTCGAGCATGACCTTGTCGAAGAAGGCTTTCTTCCCGTAGCGGCTGCTGCCGGCGAACTTGGAGTTGGCGTCGTTGTTGAAGGCGTCGTAGGTGGCCTGGCAGAAGTCGCCGCAGCGGAGGATGAGGCGGCGGAGGCTGAGGTCTAAGGGGTCCAGTAGCCCTTCCCAATTGTTGCTACCGAGCAGCTCCGGCCACGGCGGCGATTCTGCGTCGACTTTCGACGCCTGAGCTTCTGCCATTGCCGATTGTCAGTTTCGATGAATTTGTTGGATTATTTAAGAAAATATATATAGTCGAAGATGATTAAGATTGGTGGTGCAAATATGGATTTAGATAAGTGGGGAAGAAATGTCCAGAAAAGATAGGGTTTTTCTGCAAATGGAGTAGCAACCATTCATTTCAAACACTAGTGAAAGTTGTAGCAATTATGGGAGAGAGAAGCATTTTTAGAGAGAGAGAGAGAGGGTGGTGACGTGTAAAAACACTATGATGTTAATGTTATAAATAAATAGTTATACATAGTTTTTGGGCATCTAATTGAAATTTATGTTGCATTTATATATGTTTAAATGAAAATTAAAAGAAACACGAAATAAATTCTCGTTTCTCGTAAGTCCAAATCTCATGCATGCACGTAAGTAAATTAAGTAGTAGTTGGTTTCAAAGGAAGGAAATCTATTGGCATATGCCATAAAAGGTTATTGCACTACAACTTTTTTTCCATATTCCCTTAAATGGAAGGATATGTACTAGTAGTATCATATAGTATATGTATACACGGGCGTTCGGGTTTTCTATTGCATTTGTATATATGTGACAATTACTATTATATATATTTATAGATAATTGACATTTATCATAATCAATGGTTTATAATTTAAAATTTATATTAGGAAATTATATACCTAACCATTTGGAATTTCTAAACTCTGGAATTTGCCACATGTCATTAATCTATTTATGCAAAAAAATATGTAATAAATTTAATATTAGAGAATTGATATGATATGACCCAACTACTAGGCTCAAATATTATGCCCAATATAAATGAGCCCGACTGTAAGCTCGGCCCACGTGAATTCGGCCCATGCAGACTCCTTAGTCGACTACAATCCAAGTTCTAATTAGGGTCAAACTCATCATGATTGTATATAAATATGGGCTAGATTAGAGGGAGGATTCGTTCAGACTCTTTGTACTCACTCGCCACATACATATTTAATAAAGATACTCCCTCTTGCTCCGTGGACGTAGATCTATTCCGCTAGATCGAACCACGTAATTTCTTCGTGTCTTTTTCATTATCGTTATAACATTAATTGCCTTGCAAAAACCAGATCGATCAGAAATCTCGTTCGATATGTACATAGTTGTAACACGATTTAATTGAGATATGAATACAGTTGAAACACAAAAATGGGGACAGAGATCCCAAGGGGTAGATATATCCTCCGCAGTCGATTTCAACACTTAAAACCTCTTTAGTTCAATCGGAATTAGTTAAAGAAAATATTTAATTATTGAGATATGGTACATATACATACCACCAAGACAAGCAAATAACATATGAAATCATCGATCGTCGTCGATCGGCACACACCACATTGCGCAATAATAACAGCACTTATTATCCATGCAAAGAGCTCCGAGGCGGCGGAGCGCGCATGCATGCAGAACTAAACTTAACTACGTACTCCTTCAGTTTCAAATTCCTCGAGACGTTGACTTATTTTATACCTTATATATATTCAACGAGCTTCTCGAGCAAATTTGAGGGATAGACGGGAGGAGTATTGATTAATCAGAACTCCGGCTGAGGGAGATCCTCGTACAGCGGCGGCGCCAGAACCCACTCCCCGTTCTCATTAAGAATCATCCCTTTATTCTCCACCTCCCACCACGACGCCGGGATCTTGAGCTCCTTCTTCAGGAAGTCGGAGCTCTTGTTGACTAATGCCAGGCTCCGTTTGACCACGAGGTTGAAGGCGGCGGCCTTCCCCTGCCACCCGGCCACCACGTGCAGCATCCCCTGCAGGTTGTGCCAGTCCCACATGCTGTCGGGCGCCGTCTTCAGGTACGGCGACACGACGCCGTCGATCTTCAGCTCCACCCCGACGTGGACGTACCCCAAGATCAGCGACGGCGGCAGCCGCGGCACGACGTCGAGCTTGTTGACCACGCGCAGGATGTGCAGGTTGCCGTACTGTTCCACCCTCTCCTTGAACTTTGCGTCCCCCACGCGCGGCCCCCCGAAGGTGACCGCGGTCACTGGGATGTCGTTGACCCCGTTCTCGACGAGGTCGAAGGCCGAGAGGACGGCGAGGGCGCCGCCGAGGCTGTGGCCGATGACGACGATGCTGAGGGTCTCCCCCTTGTACTTCTCCCTCAGCTCGTTGATCTTGGCGTGGAGCTGGTCACGGGCGCTGAGCTTGGTGAAGGGGGAGTTAGGGTTTGAGGCGGTGTAGGTGTCGAGGAAGCCTTTATGGACGGTCGGCGGGTCGGCGGCGCCGGGGCTGAGGATCGGGGCGGCGGACACGCGGATGAAGTCGGCGTCCTCCGCCCACTCGGTCGTGGTGACGGTGCCCCGCCAGGAGACGATGATCTCGCGGCGGCCGAGGAGCTGGGCGAAGGCGTCGGTGGAGGTGGCGACGAAGCCTTGGAAGTTGGTGGTGGTGTCTAGGGTTACGATGAACTCTAGGGAGGAGGTGGTGTAGAGGAGGGAGGAGACCTGGTAGGCGGCGGCGAACTCGAACTTGACCTTGTTGAAGAAGGAGGTCTTGCCGTAGCGGCTGGTGCCGTAGTTGGCGGAGAGCTTGTCGGTGTCGAGGGCGTCGGAGCTGCACTGGCAGAAGTCGCCGCAGCGGAGGACGAAGTGGCGGAGGCTGAGGTCGAGAGGGTCGAGGAGACCTTCCCAGTTCTTGCTTCCGAGCACCTCCTCCCATGGCGTCGTCTTTGCTGCAACAGCTCCATTGTTGGTAGCCATTTTTTTCTTTTTTCTTTTCGAAGATGGTGAATGAGCTGTGGATGATTGGATGAGAATGGTTATGGAGCTAGGGCTCCTTTTATAGTGACTTTCGAACATTAAAATCTAAACTAATCACTCTCAGCTTTTCACATGAGGGATTAATGCCCTCTTCCCGTAGTTAATGTGTCCACGGCTGATATCTCAGTCAGTCTCGCGTCAGTGATACAGTTCGTTTTCATCAACATGAAAATTAAGAAAATGTGAACTTGTGAGTGAATGAATATACATCACCTATATATGTAGCCCTTTTTACCAAACCCTAGCTAGCATTTCTAATGGTATTTATTATATTATAATGAGTTTAGTGAGTTCGTTATTAGCCGAACGAGAAAGTGGATTTTAAGATAAAATTCAACGTATCAAAGATGAGAAGAGAGGAAGGGCAAAGAGAATGAGAAGTAGGCGTGAAAGAGTTAGAAGAATGTAATTAATGATAAAATTTCATGGGGAAATATATAGAAGTAGCCGGATGGGATCCTCTGTCCCCAAATTGGTGTACCAATATAAAGTTATGAAGTTTTAACATACACTAATAACCAAAATTAAAATGACAACTAAGAGAGAGAATTCAAAACTTCCTAATTTGATGTATGGTACACCATTGGTACACCAATTTGGGGACAGTGGATCTCATCCGAGAAGTAGTCACTTTCATATTATAAACACAAATAATAGCCACCAATATAAAAAACACAAATACTAGCCACTTTTTGTGTTAATTATCTTATTTACCCTTAGTTGTTTTGCTTCTCTTCTCCCTATTATATTTTTCTTCTTCATTCTCGCTGGGCTGCTGCCTCTTTTCTTTTATTTATTTTTTCCCCCTTTTAAATCGTTCACTCCGGCTCCTTTTTCTTTTTTCCCTTTTCTTTTTCTTCTTTTTTTTTCGTTTTCCCATTGTTTTCTTATTTATTTCCTTTCGTTTTTTATCTCATTTTTTTTTCTTTTTTATATAATTTTATTTCAAAATACACAAATACATGAGTCGGATAATAATGCATTATTCAAATTTTACTTTAAAATTCATAAATATACGAGTCATGTATTGGTCGGATTTTATTTTAAAATACACGAGATTATGAATCATATATTCGTGCATTCATCAATTCATGTATTGGTCAAATTTTATTTCATAATACATGAATACACGAGTCATGATTCATTTATTGGTCTAAAGTTTATTTATTCATGTATTGGTCATATTTTATTTCATAATACATGAATACATGAGTCATGTATTTGTCTATTCATGTATTGGTCATATTTTATTTCATTATACAAGAATACATGACTCATGTAATCGAATACATGAGTCATGTAATGTTAATCATGTATTGGTGTAAATTTATTGCATAATACAAGAATAAACAAGTCTTGTATTCATGTATAAGGGTAATTTAGTAAGAGTGGCTAGTTTTTGTGTTTTTATTATGAGTGGCTATTATTTGTGTTTGCTATATCAAAATGGTTATTTTAAGGGTTGCCCCTAAAATTATGGTAGGATTTAATTAATTAAATGGGGGAAATGCCGCAATAACTTTGGGGGGCCTCTTTTCAACTACAAAGTTGCCCCACACTGACTATGAACAGCTCACATCGGCGTACGTCTAACGAATTAATTTCCACAACGGCACCAAACTCGTTTAAAATACGTGTTCACAAGCTATTCATGAACGGATAAAATTCTCTATTACATTTTGACGTGATATATACTTGTCACGTGTTAAAAACATTTCAAAATCATCATTTTTGTTATGTGCAGGAAACGTAGGGTACTTTGTGAACCCGGCATCACCTACCTATTCATAATAATAAAATTAATATTGGAAACAAAGAGGAAATCCCTCTTCCCGAATTTGAACATATTTAATCCACAACACGGTAATCCTTTTATATATAATAGCAAAGCGAATTCGGAGCCCCACGTTAATTCACGTGCCTACGTGGCGCCTTCCTATACTCTCCATTCCTATTTATCTAAAAATTCAATTTATTTATAATAAAATACTAATCTAAGATATATATACTATTCAAACAAATCTTATAAAATATTAATAAAATATATATACGTACTTTAATATATAAATTAATAAAATATACATGCGTTTGCCGTAAGGTATCAATCTTTATAATAAAATAAATAAGTTACATATAATCTAATTAATAATCTTTATATATTATATTATATATATATATTAATTTTATTAATAATAAAATAATATTTTAAAATTTTATTGTATCGATTTCGAAACCAATTCTTCTTCTTCTTTTTTTTTAAAAAATATATCTACAAGTTAAAATTATTATATTAAGATATATCTCAATTTTTTACTTTTTATATTTTTATTAGATGATTTATGATATATATTAGTATAATGCAATATAATTTTAAGTACGAGCTTGAGTGGCTCTATCGACTAAATATATGTTTAATACATATATCTTATAAAATATATGTATTAAAAAATAATTAACTACTCCCTCCGTCCCGCAACAATTGTACCCTAGGATATTCATATGTGAGGTATATATATAATAATCATAGGGGACAATTGCCGCGGGACGGAGATAGTATAACGCAATATTCCTCTATTTTCATTTGGATTCTATTTTTATTATTTATTTGGATATAGTTTCTAATTGTCTATTTTTCAATTACTACGAGCAACAACGGCACGTCAATCAAATTTCTAATGAATAAAGACTATTTGAGAAAAAAGCTCACTCATTGACATAAGTATTTGATAAATTGTTTCTAATATCGACAAAGTTGACATATTTAATTAAAAAACAATAACATGAAATGATAAAATCTATTATATTCTTTTTTTATTTTAAGTTTGTTTTAAAATATGGACAACTAAGGGTAGGTCAGTTGGTAAGGCCCTTCACCTCCAAACCAAATGGTCAGCTTGCCTAAACAACATATGTATATTTCAAATAAACAACGAGCAACTTAACAGTTCATTCCAAATTTATTAATATTGTGAATAGATAGATGATTAAAATTTTCACAAGTTAAGCTCGAATAACATATTCAATATATCAATTTTACGTGTAGATTTTTTTTTTTTTTTTTTTAATTCTCATAGCTTCGTCTGAAAAACATATATTTCAAAGAATCAACAGACGACTTGACTTATTTTATTATGACAAATTGAAATATTTTAATTAAAAAACAATAGCATGAAATGATTCACATCGAATTTTGACGTGGCATGATAAAATCTATTATATTCTTTTTTATTTTAAGTTTGTTTTAAAGCAAGGACAACTAAGGGTAGGTCAATTGGTAAGGCCCTTCACCTCCAAATCAAATGACCAACTTGCCTAAACATATGTATTTTTCAAATAAACAACGGGCAACGTCGAATTTTGACGTGAATTGATAAAATCTATTATATTCTTTTTTATTTTAAGTTTGTTTTAAAATAAGGACAACTAAGGGTAGCTCAGTTGGTAACTCCCTTCACCTCCAAACCAAATGGTCAGCTTGCCTAGAGATGGAAATTCGGGTTCGGGATTTCGGGTATGTACTAAAATTCCCAAACCCGATTGGAATTTCGGATACCCGAACCCGAAAAATTATGGTCCGGATTCGGAATCGGGAATAAAATTTTAAATATTTTGGATTTCGAGAATTCCTGAACCCGAAATAATATTTCCTGAATACCCAAATAATAATAATAATAATAATAATAATAATAATAATAATAATAATAATAATAATAATAATAATAATAATAATAATATTTTATTTGTGTTACTGCACATTACATTGGAAAAGATTGGAGATTGGACAAGAAGATCATCAACAAATTTATGTACATACTCCCAATTATATCGACTTTATAAAGTTCTTTTTTTGCTTTTTATAAAGAAAGTTACAAAATGAATCACCTTTTCTTATTTTCTTAAAGACGCTACCTTTTTCTTTACGAAATTTGCACCCTTTTCCTTATTTGTTCGGAAAAAACAAGACTTTGTTTAGTGGCTAGCTGCAAAAGTGACACTCATCAAAAAATAAAGACAGGTCAGCAATCTCGAATGTTTTCTATTGCATTTTCCGTATGACATCTCCTATTGTATGTGTTAATTATCTGACCGTGTAATTAAGGTTGTAAACGAATCGAATCGAATCGAATCGAATATCACGGTATTCGAATCGGATTTGTTAAACTATTAGCGAACTCGAATTCGAATCCAAATAGTAAACGAATATGAAATCCGGTTTGAATTTGTATTCGCGAGTTTGCGAATAGTTTAACGAATCCGAATCGAATACTAATATTTGTTTCGATCCTTTTTATTTTTTTCCATTATATTCTAATTAAACAATAATTTTTAGTGTTCGGTTAAAAAAATGAACCGTATAAAATAATTAAACAATAATGACTCATCAAAAAATAAAGACAGGTCAGCAATCTCGAATGTTTTCTATTGCATTTCCGTATGACATCTCCTATTGTATGTGTTAATTATCTAACCGTGTAATTAAGGTTGTAAACGAATCGAATCGAATATCACGGTATTCGAATCGGATTTGTTAAACTATTAGCGAACTCGAATTCGAATCCAAATAAACGAATATGAAATCCGGTTTGAATTTGTATTCGCGAGTTTGCGAATAGTTTAACGAATCCGAATCGAATACTAATATTTGTTTCGATCCTTTTTATTTTTTTCCATTATATTCTAATTAAACAATAATTTTTAGTGTTCGGTTAAAAAAATGAACCGTATTTAAAATTTTTGATTGGATTCGATTGTTTAACATAAATAAATGAACCTTATAAATGGACTTACATAAAGTATTATATATATATAATCATAATCGAATACTTAACGAATATCAGATCGAATATTATACATTTAGTATTTGTATATTTGATTAAAAATCTAATCATAAATTATTATTTTTATCGAATACGAATACACCTAAATGAATACGAATCACGAATCGAATCAAATTTTTTTGATTCATTTACAACCCTACGTGTAATAAGAGATGTCACACTAAAATGCAATAAATGATTTTATCGGCTCAGAAATAATGATTGCTCTTGCAACTCCAAGCGCTAAATTATACTCTCCATCCGGCACAAGATTTTTGAGACTTTTATACGTTTCAAGCGAGGGTCCTAGATGCAATAGATGATTTTATACATTTCATCATTTGTGTTAAGTGTGCATCGGTTGTCACCGTCTTGGAGGGAATGAAAGGAATTTGCTTATTTGTGTTTATCAAGCTTTGATTCGTGGTAGTGAACGTTTTTGCATTTTACACTTTAATTTTTGAATTCGTAGTTTTGGTTGTTTTGAACTTTTTGAATTGTGACTATTTGTTTTCAATGTTTTTTTATCTTGACATTTGGCGAAAATTTTGTGCAATTTTTATTTAATGTTGAATGAATCGAAAAATTTATTTCAGAATAAAAATCGGGATTTTTTAGGGTACCCGAATACCCGAACAGGATACCCGAACGGGTATTCGGATACCCAAAAACATTTTTGGATCTGGGAACGGGAAGTGAATTCATGAAATTTCGGGTTCGGGTTCCCGAAAATTTCGGGAAGGGTACCCGACCCGTCCCGAATTTCCAAAAGTACCGTAAAATATCTAAATGGTAAAAATAATTAGCACCCGTCGATTTTCGACGGGTCGTAAACTAGTATAACTAATGCTCGATCTAGTTTTCGTAAGACAGTTAATGTGGCAACGATGATAAAAAGAACACAGTCCACGGAGCAAGATGGAGTTTTCTTTATTGAATATGTAAATGACGAGTACAATGAGTATGAATGAATCCATTCATCTAAGGGTCCGTTTGGTAGATGAGATATGTCAAGATAAAAAAATTTATCTGGGCTTATCCTATATCTGGGCTTATAAGTTGTTTGACTGCTTATAAGTTGTTTGACTGCTTATAAGCACTCTAAATGTGTTTGACAAAATAATCTCCTTAAGAGCTTATAAGATGCAAAAATAAGCAAAAAGTGCTTATAAGCACTCAAATAAATAAGCTCCTCCACTCCAACTTATTTTTTTTAATTTTGCTTATTTACCACTATAATTCTATTTTATATTTATATTTATATTATATACACTTCCATTTGATATTACAACATTATGATTTCAAAAAATTTATTATTATTATTATTATTTTTTTAATTTCAGATTTTATTTTTTTTTTATTATCTCCTCAAGCTTATAAGTTCTTTTATCCAAACACTTCAACAACTTATAACCTCTTACCCTCATACATCTTATAAACTCTTAAACATCTTATAAGCACTTAGAGCTTATAAGCATTTTGAAATAATCTTAGCCAAACGGGCCCTAAGCTTCCCTCAAAAGAAGGCAATCCATTGTCCTATATAAATATAAGGACCAATAAGAAAAAATCCTTACATAAAACGTGGGCAATTTCGTGTTCCAACCGGTGTAATCAATAATACCCACACACCCGTTCATGAAAAACGTGCCCATACTTACTATGAACAGCTCACATCGGCGTACGTCTAACGAATTAATTTCCACAACGGCACCAAACTCGTTTAAAATACGTGTTCACAAGCTATTCATGAACGGATAAAATTCTCTATTACATTTTGACGTGATATATACTTGTCACGTGTTAAAAACATTTCAAAATCATCATTTTTGTTATGTGCAGGAAACGTAGGGTACTTTGTGAACCCGGCATCACCTACTTATTCATAAAAATAAAATTAATATTGGAAACAAAGAGGAAATCCCTCTTCCCGAATTTGAACATATTTAATCCACAACACGGTAATATAACTAATGCTCGATCTAGTTTTCGTAAGACAGTTAATGTGGCAACGATGATAAAAAGAACACAGTCCACGGAGCAAGATGGAGTTTTCTTTATTGAATATGTAAATGACGAGTACAATGAGTATGAATGAATCCATTCATCTAAGGGTCCGTTTGGTAGATGAGATATGTCAAGATAAAAAATTTTATCTGGGCTTATCCTATGTTTGGTAGGCAAGATAACTTATCACGGGGGCCCGTGATAAGGGTGAGGCCCGGGATAAAAACACTACATTTTCCCTATTTCTTATCCCACCTCTCCCCCAAGATAATTCTAATCTGACCCCTATTTATATACAATCATATTGAGTTTGACTCTAATAGAAAGTCTTTTCTATTTTCCTACTTTGTTAGTTCGATTAACAGGGTGTTTGGCTAAGCTTATAAGCTAGCTTATAAGATGTTTGACTGCTTATAAGTTGTTTGACTGCTTATAAGCACTCTAAATGTGTTTGGCAAAATAATCTCCTTAAGAGCTTATAAGATGCAAAAATAAGCAAAAAGTGCTTATAAGCACTCAAATAAATAAGCTCCTCCACTCCAACTTATTTTTTTTAATTTTGCTTATTTACCACTATAATTCTATTTTATATTTATATTTATATTATATACACTTCCATTTGATATTACAACATTATGATTTCAAAAAATTTATTATTATTATTATTATTATTTTTTTTTTTAATTTCAGATTTTATTTTTTTTATTATCTCCTCAAGCTTATAAGTTCTTTTATCCAAACACTTCAACAACTTATAACCTCTTACCCTCATACATCTTATAAGCTCTTAAACATTTTATAAGCACTTAGAGCTTATAAGCATTTTGAAATAATCTTAGCCAAACGGGCCCTAAGCTTCCCTCAAAAGAAGGCAATCCATTGTCCTATATAAATATAAGGACCAATAAGAAAAAATCCTTACATAAAACGTGGGCAATTTCGTGTTCCAACCGGTGTAATCAATAATACCCACACACCCCTTCATGAAAAACGTGGACTTGTCAATGTGTCCAATGTACAATGTTTTTATTCAAGTGAAATTCGAAGTTTATCTTACGATCAATTTTATTATACATAGACAGTGGCGGATCCAAGAAGAAGGGTGTGAGGGCTTAAGCCCCTACCCAATCAGACAAATCAAACTTTTACCCTTTAAAATTTATCAAATTATGATTAATTTGTGCAAATTATACTGTAAAAAGCCCCCATTGTC